>CM051648.1:6328375-6957757 GCA_028020825.1 Podargus strigoides
TTAAGTTGTGAACCGATCTGCAGTAACTGCTGGTCATTCATATTAACAGCCTAATTTGCATGACTGCATATCATTTTGGATTGTTGAGAATGATATAAAAGAATACCCTGACCATATGTGTTTCATATTTCCCTGTTCAAGAACGCCAGATGGAGAAGAACTGTTTGCATGTCTGGCATTGCTGAACTTCTGCTTTTTAAACAGTACGGTAACTTCAGAGTTATAAACAAATAACTGTAAATAGGGTTACATAAAATCTGATTCACACGTTCCAGACCTGATAAAGCTCAAAAGCAACAGTCACAAACCTAGGCTGAACTGGTCTATCCCGATTCCAAGTTACACGACACTGTCTGGTCTCTCAGCACTGTGTGGACACTCAAGAGACAGTTCAGGAGCTGGACCCTGCATCTCCAGGTTCCAAGAGTCACAGATATGCAAAGCCCTTCTGAAACCAAATCTTGAATTACTTTCAGCTTGTCTGAGGGCTGCTCATCTGGTGAGCAAACAATCAGCAGTAGCTGATGGTCGTGGGAGACAAAGTCATCTGAGTCACCGCTGGCAGCAGGTACTCTGCTAGAACAAGGCTGTAGCTTTGGTAAGGGTTATCTGTGCTGTTTCCTGTAACGTGGGTTGATAGCACGAGGAGGGACCTAATTACGAGACTATGAGAAAGCCAATTCTGAATTAAGAAAGAAGGGAAGTGATAGGGATGGGAGAACTGTCACTCAGAGCACTGTGGAGTTCCGAATATTCTCAGATAAACCTGGCTTCACTCTGAAGAGGAGACTAGTTAACTGACCCCAAACTTTTAATCTGTAGTTACCCAGGTCATCCTGCTGCTCTTTTGCATTACTTTGTGTCACACTAACATTTTGATTCCCCTATGTAGTACAAAAATCTGCTGCCATGAGACCAGCAGGTCAGAGTGCTCCATCCTGGAGCAACTCGTGTGCCCAAGGTACCCAGGCCTGCCAGGGTAAAGGTATTTATTCCTGGAGCAAACAGTAAGGTTAATGCAGTGCAAATACATCACTATGACACATGCTCCTGTTCTTTCCCCTAGAATTTTCCCAGTTACCTTCAGTAATGGTGTCTGACTGAGGACACAGGGCAGAGCATAGAGCTGCCGCACGAACAGCCGGAGCTCGTTCACAGTCAGCTGATTTTGGCACTTCCCTCCTCCGGAGCGGTACCTGCAATCACACACAACGCCACTTGGTTGGATGCCATTAAAAAATGAAATCAAATCTAAACTTCTCAAAATACTGCTTAGGATTTCTTGTAAGTCAAACTTTACTCACAAATAACATAATATTCAAAAGCATCCAAGCAGCCTAGGGCTTACATACATGGGACAACTTCAGTTAGTCATAGCAGAATAAACTATTGTTGAAAACAGTCTTTCATATTAAATAGGATTCTGGAACAACTACTCAGCCTTGGAAGAGCACTGGTTATTATGGAATAAAATTAGGCTTTTTTCCAGAACACAAAGCAATTGTGGATAAACTATTCAGTTGTGTTGCAATAGCTATTGTAGTAAGCTCTCCCCATGCCCATACCAAAAGAGAACAAATCCCAATTTTGAATGGGTTTTACATTCACAGGTCGTGTAGGCACTTCTGAAAAATCCTCTTTACGCTGAAATCATCATTTTCATTTTTATCTAAAAGCTTTGTATCAAATGAGTGGCTTACAAGTGTTAACAAATTGGCTAATATTAAAAACCTTTCTAAACTCAAGCCAGTATCAGCGAGGTCTGAGAACCCTGAACAGAAAAGGAAAGAAATCTCTTACAATGCTGGCTCCAATTTAATCCACAATATGTCCTTTGAACAAAAGAGGAAAACAACATCCCAGCAGGATATGCCAGCATGGCTGGAATGTGAACACTATAAAATAAATTTTAACTTACCATTCTATGTTAAAAATAGGTATTTTTAAAGGACATGCAAGATCACATTGGGAGTTCCAAAATTCACAGTAAAGTGAATAATAAAACGAATTCAAATTCTCAGGTACCACACAGGCTATTTTTACTATGTGGAAGTCCTGCAGTACCTTCCAGGAAAAGACACAGGTTTTTAAAATAAATAAATACTTATGTACATATACATATGCACACAGACACCTCCACAGATCTAAGTTGCAAAACTGACTGTCACAAGATGTTTTTGATAACCAGAAATTACATAAGCCTTAAAAAATAGCATTCCCAGAAGAAAAGCCCATGTCCGTTCAGGGTTATTTATCACAAAGATCTCTAAACTCTTGGAGACTCTAAGAAGCAGGAGAGGTACCATGAGGCCTGGAAAAGGAAGGGGACAGATAGTGAGAACTGCCCTGCTTCATACTGCTCCCTTTCAGAATCATCTGCATGCCAGGGCCAGAGAGGAACGAGGGCTACCCTGTCCTCTGGCCTGACTGGGACAGCAGAACAACCTTCAAACCACATCCACTGGGGCTGCTCGACTGCCCATCTCTGAGAGAACCAATGGAAATGGGGCTGTACAGCTCACCTGCACTTCTTCAGGTGCTACAGAGAAGACTGTGAGCAAGAGTCATTGGATCTACTCTCAGAGAATACTGACAAACCCTGTCGGCCTTTTCTCCCCAGCGACTGTTGCATTCACTGCACAGGAGAAGATCCTCAAGTATCACTGTCTACCATGATATTTCCAGTCAGGTTTAGTCACGTGTACTGCATGACTCTTCCAAACCAAGGATCAGAACAAAATGCTCAGACCATAAAGGAAAGTTTGTCAAAAGCATGAACCGAACTTTAGGCAGAACCCATGACCCTTTATAACCAACACGTGGCCATCGGCGTGATGAAGGCTGCCCAGCATCCTGCAGATGTGGGAAATTCACATGGATGAAGCTGTATTTGATATAACATGTATTCAGATATTGAACAGATTACTCTCTCCTTTTTATCTTCCTACATAGGTTACAAGGGCTCCCCCTTCAATCTTTTAAGAAAAAAAGTAATCCAGCAAAAAACACAGGTTTTTAGAACTCCAACTATGAAGACATGTAACTAGACTTTTCCCTGAAATATGCTAGCAAAAGCTAAAAGGTCCCTTCCAACCCAAACCATCCCATGAATTTGTGATCCTCAAGAGAAAGGCTAGCACACTGACACAGTCACCATCAGACTGATGCCATGAGAAGATCCAGCCTTGTCCTTCTGGATCTTGACTCCCTTCAACTCGTTTCAGACCTGGAAAGTGGTAGCAGGACCACGCAGTCATACATCCAGTTCACAAAGAATGTATTATCCAAACTCTGCCCTATCTTCAAATTCCTCAAGCAAATAACCTGTCTAGAAGATTGAATGTAAATGCTGCCAAAGAAAGAGCAAGTATTTTTCAGAGAGCTCATACAGTGCTCCCAGCAGCAGCAGCAGCTCAGGAAGTTAAGACACTTTATTTTTCCACAAGGAATAAAGTGTAATGAATATAATGCCATACACACTGCTGACAGATTTTCAGTCCCCATGGCACAAAGACAAGTGGACTGTGTCTTGTTGCGTGTTGCTTTGTCTGGAAATACCACAGCAATTTTTCCTTTTGGGGAGCGTTAGAATGAATTTACTGCCCAACTGTCAGAGAGGAAGAAGAGACTGAAAGCTCAGGATGTTTAACTTATTACATGCAGTAAAGGTGAATCTCCCTGGAAAAGATGGCTCTCTCGAGAAGACAAAAGGATTGCTTTCATTTTTAAGTCTTACAGCACGCTGACACCTATCACTGGCCACTGGCGTCTGTCCTCAGTCACGAATTTTGTTGCAAACACCTCTAGTGACATTTACCTGGTTTGTCTTTTGCCATTAAGAAGCTGTTGTGCAACTGAGGCACATTTGTCCGCATCCTGCGTAACCAGTCTGAGGTGTCGCAGAAGGTCGTTGTCCGGAAACTTTTTCATTTCTGATTCTTCTATCAAAGCCTTAAAACTGATGAGACCTTTTGGGAAAGACAGAAAGTTAACTAAAGTCCCCTTCTATGATGGGTTTGAAATGGTAGGGCTAAAAACACATGAAATATATTTCTATTTCAACTTCAGTTACATTTTGTGTCAGTGATTTACAATCTTCTCACAGAGAAATCTAAGCATAATTTCTGAGATTATAACAGCTAACATTTACTTAAACCATGAAATTATGTAAAATTTCTTTTGATTGTCATGTAAGCATAAGACAAAAGTTGCAAAGGTTCACAAACTAAAAACTGAAAAATTAGCCATTTAGAAGTATGTGTTAAGTATGGCAAAAGGTAAGATACTTACTTCTTTTATTGTTAACTTTTGCCTCCAGAGCTTCATTAACGTTGGAAGCCCATTCATTGTACGACTCCGCGCGCATCTTCAGGGCGTTCATCATTGGATAGAGTTCCTCCAGGGTGTACCGGTACCTACAGTGACACAGAGCTCACTTCAGCAAACACTGGGCAGGAGCAGGAGGGTGGAAGGGAGAGGCACTGAGATGTGTTGGGCCACACAACACAGACATCATCTGCCATGCACCCAGGGTTCTGTAATTAAGACTCACAACCACACCATGTTCCTCCTAAGACATTTTCAACAGTGCAATTGCTTCAAAAAGCAATTTCAACATTCCAGCTGAAGCGACTGTGGAATTGTCTCGGGACAGGCTACAGTCACATAGGGCAAAGTCGTAACAAAACAGGAAAGGAAAGATGACAATGGGAGGGGAAGCTAACAACAGCAAAAAAAGAATTACTCTGCAAGGACTGGCTGTAAGGGCTGATGACCTTATTGCTATAAATACAAAAGCAAACTAACTTATCCAGCAATTTTTGCCATTATAGAGCAAGAAGAGCTGAATGCTGACAAGAAAGGGCTTTTGTATACGCGCACAAAAAGGGCACTTTGTTTTGGGGTACTGTGTGTGCAAACCACAGAGACAGAATGCCGAGACTCGCACCACTGCCAGAACAGAGCAGGCATTAGATCATCAAACCACAGCATCCACACATACAGTAAATATGTCCAGAACACAGAGTGAGTCGTGATACAAAGCTTACCCCAGTTTGTATTTGTAGGCGGGACAGGAACAGAGATCCTCGACATGGTACAAGCACACCAACAGCCCTGGTTTACAGGGACAATAGACAGCAGACATGAAACAGGTGGTTTTACACTTCAAGCACTGTCGCTCGTCGTCAGGAAGCAGCTCGAAAGACACGTGCTCCGAGTCGGTCACTCCCTGCACAAGAGGATGTTACATCACTTCAAAGTCTAATGAAGAGGTGATTATTTCAAGCTAAACCATCAGAAGCTAAATTTACCAAAGGAATAATGAAGTTTAGAAATAAGATATTAAACCCAGGTAGATGAAAATCTCAGGTTAATGAAAAATCAGCTATTCTGAGTAGATTACTGAAAGAACAAATGTTACTTTAAAAGAGACATTCTGAGCAATATTAAAGGGCAGATGCTAAAACACAACATACAATAAAAGATTCTTTACCTAAGTGGTCCTCTGAAATCACAGACTCATAGAATGGTTTGGGTGTGAAGGGACCTCAAAGCTCATCCCGTTCCAACCCCCTGCCATGGCAGGGACACCTCCCACCAGCCCAGGTTGCTCCAAGCCCCATCCAACCTGGCCTGGAACACTGCCAGGGAGGGGGCAGCCACAGCTTCTCTGGCCAGTTTCACCACCCTCATGGTAAAGAATTTGTCTAGTCTAGTCTAGATTTAGACTAGTATCTAGTCTAAATCTCCCCTCTCCTAGTTTAAACCCATTGCCCCTCGTCCTATTACTCCATGCCCTTGTCAGAAGTCCCTCTCCAGCTTTCTTGTAGGCCCCTTCAGGTACTGAAAATCCACAGTGCTACTCAGGAAGGTGCTATGTAGCTCTAAGTTGCTGACAACACAGTACAAGTCCCACCACTGTTCCAACTGTTCATTCATTAGAACTTTATTTCCTACAACTCACCAGTTTATCGACCTTCTCACGCAGCCTCTTCTCCTCTTCAATCATAATGGCCATGTCTTTCTGAACCGTAGATGCTACCACAACATCCAGCACATCCGCTTTGGAAGCCATTTTACAGATCATCTCGTCATGAGAAAACACACAGTAGCGGTTTAGCAGGCGGTAATGTTCCACACATTGGCGGCCCAAGGGCAGCTGCACGAGAAACATCAAATAAATGAAGAGTTCCTTTTGAAAATTACATTAAGATACTGACTTTTTATGCTACTATCCAAAACTATGCAAATGAAAGGCCAAGACAAATCCTTCTAGCAACAATATTCATAATTCAGACTGTAAAACCCTGAGCTCTTGTGACCCAGGGCTGCTTGTAACTCCGTTACAGCGGACACAGTGCGTGTCCCCTGGGAACCTAGCTAAAACACTTGCATCCACTATCTGGAAGAGACCATAATTAGGGGTAACTAAATCCCTAAACCACAGCAAACTCAGGAAGACCCAAGCTGAAAATACACAGAGGCTGGGGAAGCCTCAGAGGGAAGAAGAGGAATGCCCCATTGAAGGCAGGTCGCAGGGCACCCTGGACCTCTTGCCCAACTGAAATGGCTGGTTTATGTAGGATGTGAACTGTGCTGCAGCATGAGAAACTGCGGACTCCACGAACCATTAAAGCCCCCAACTAACCCCAGGCAGAGGAAACAATTCATTCTGAGCTGGGCAGGTTACTCAGAGCTTTATTTTATGCCTGTTGCTGGCCAGGCAGACAGTGATGCTCAGGTGCTGTGTCAAGAGTCCAGTATGAAACTCATGGAAGGACAAGGGGAAAAAGAAAACCAAACCAATTCAACTGACATGCAAACACAATCACAATGCAGAAAGCTTTCTTGCACTTTTAGTCATCTCCTACTTTTAACTGATGTTTTTTAAATCTAACAACATTTTTAGATGGGCTACATTTACAAATAGCCAAGATCTTTTTTTGAAAGGGAGGGGGGGAAATGAGAAGAGTAATTTCAATTATCAGTAGCTTCAAAGGATCTTTCTGAGATCAGGCAACACTGTCTGAGAAATCTGCTGGGAAGGAGAAATAATTACTTATAACTTTGGAGCAGCTATCCTCCACTTGTTCTCATTTTAAAAAGACCAAAAACTTAATAAATTACTACAACCTATTAATTGTAAGGTGTATCTATCATGGTGGTTTGATGAGCTGAGTTCAGCTCCCTGGGAATAAAGCACTGGTCTGTAAACCTTCTGACTGAACATTAAAACTTTCTGTTCCCTTCTCATTCTTCCCTAAAAACCTACAGCACCACTGCTATCCAAGAGCAGGTACTCACATCAGATGCAATTCATAGTATTATTTTTTCCCCCCAAGAGGACTATCAAAGTCTAACTTTTCTTAATGTGTGTTAAATGTAGAAAAGTCCTCCAAACCAGCTTTGCTTTTCAGCTGCAGAAAGCACCACCTGGAGAATTCCTAGTGCAGTAAACAGAAAAATTTCATTCCCACTCTGGACAATGGGAATGGAATTTGGGGACACAAAAGGAGTAGATTCTAGCAGCACTGGTGCTTCTCATGTCCTAGGACCTTGCCTACCTCCTGCTGTAAAGACACATCAGCCCTAGTGTGTAATTTCAAACCGAACCTTCAGAACCAGGGAAAGCCCACAATCCACTACACAGAAGAAATAATTGTAAGCAAAACATTATGCTTCCAGTAGCAGGCTCCTCCTGATCTGTGGACTAGGTTTGGGCATCAGCAGTAAATCACCAGCTAGGAACAACTTTGGAACTGCATACTTTATAAGAAACTGGTTTTAGAACATACCCAGTCAACTGTGCAGAAGTTCACAGCTTCAGCAAAATTGAAACCCTGATTGAAGCCACTGTGATATGCTCTTGGAAAGGTGATCACAAACTCTCCAGCACACTGATTGGTTCGATATACCTAGGAGAAAGGACAGACAGGCATTAGGTCAAGCCTAAACAGCACTGAAGGCTCTTAAGACAATATGGATTTCCAATTCCTAGTAACTTCTGTGATGGCTTCAGATAGTTTTAAAACACAAGCCCAGGAATTACAACTGGCATTTGGTAACTTGTCATATCAAACCCTAGAAAGCAAAGGGGTTTCATTCAGCCATACCCACACTCTAAGCCAATTTCAGGCAGCTGTCGGGGCCTTTGGCACTTGGCTGGCTCTGTGCACAGCCACACAGGCAAAGCACAGGCAAGGCTCTCTTCCACATGCAACTGAAGGGCAGGAGACACTTGGAACCTACTCAAAAGTTCATACTGCTGTGAATCTAACACTTTTGGTACTAGACTACCAGCATGAGAGCAGGCAGGTCCTTCCTGCACCTTTCCATTTTGGAATCTCTCACAGCATAATAGACACCACAAATTTTTCCACTTTTTTCTAGATTTTCCTCTAAGTCCCAAGGTCAGCCAGGCAAAAGCTAATTATGTTGTAAAGGGACATACTTCCCATGAATAATCTAGTATGGAATATGATGGAAACTGATGAAAAATGGTTTTAAATACCTATGAACTTATCCAGGAAAAATAAGAGGATGTGGATGACAAATGAAGAATAGGTTTTGGCCCCTTGCCAGAAACTGTGCCAACAAAAACTGTGTCTGATTAGACAGATATAGAAAAGCTCCTGCCATTGTTTCAAAGGTTGAGACTAAACTTTCCAGCTGAGATACAGAAATAGAAATATACTAAGGTGGATCTCCAGAGAAGAGTTTGCCAAGCAATTCCAAAAGCAATGATTTCATTGCCCATCTGTTCGTAGTGGCACATTATACTAGACAAGGAAGATACAACACACATGGAAACTACCACACCATCTCTGCAATAAAAGTGGCTTCAATTATCAGCTTTGAAGTAGCATTCAGTGCAAACAAAAAGAGGGTTGGGTTTGGGGGAGTAGTCCAACAACATACAGGTACTCCGTGGGTCATCAAAGTATTCGGGTTCATTATGGTGACAAGTTGGTGTAAGAGATCTGGCTGAGATTCAAATAGCTCTGGAGCAAGCTTCTTCATTACATCCTCCAGCTGTTCAGCTGCATACCCTGGGGCTCCATACCACGTTTTAGGCTCCCCCCTGCAAGATTATTAAAAAAAGTTAAAGATAAGCAATTTTGTAAGTCACATTTTCAGTCTTCTGCTTTAAAATACACCATGTCAAAGGAAGGGTATATCACCAGGAAGGAACGCAAAGATTATGTACCTTCCTGAATCTTCACATTTTACACAGGTCCCTCCTCCAGACCTAAGTTTATAACTGCCTCCATTTCTGTGCAAATATTTGGGGGTGGGAGGTGGGGAAAGACTGAAGAAGTCCTCGGTGGAGTTCTGCTGATTCTGGCACAACTTCAAATATAAGCTGTCTTTTACCATGAACAGGAACTCCCTCTTGGATCTAACAACCAAATCAGTTCTGTCTTGTGCATCACTGCCACAAAAGCAACACATAGCAAGTAGAGATTAAACTTCCAAATTATGCGAAAGACATCAAGAAAAAAACCCCACCAAATCCAGAGAAGGAACAAAGAACTTTACCAACAGCTTAACCCAATGCAAGCCACTTGAGAAAATTAAGGTTATGCTCCTTAGTAGATATTGTTTCAGGTTTACAATGAAGCGGGCTCACTGCAGCACAAAGACTGAAATGTCTTCCAATCCCTTATAAAGAATGATGTTAGGAAAGGTATTTAGGAAAAAAAGAACTACCAAACTGCTCCCAAGACTCCTGAAGAGCCAGCAGAGTAAAGCAGACTCAACAGTGGGTTTTTTTCATAAATCATGAAGCAATTGGGAGGATTCCAGAAGAAAGAGTATGAATCCAGAAGCCTATCCCTCATCCCTAGGAGTTCACTCCTGTACTCAAACAGCAGCTCTGTCATGGTGACAAGGCCAGCTAGCAGGAGGAACTGTGGAGGGCAGTTACACTGGTATCACAGGGAGCAGCACGAGCTGTCACTCTGCAGTGTTAGATGACTGTGCAGCCTTGGACCCAGGCATCGCCTCCAAACAGTTCTGTGAATTCACGAAGACCAGCCACAGATGCAACTAAAAACTGTCCTGTATCCTCACCCAGTACTGGGTTAGTCAAGAATTCTGCTCCTTGATATGTGTCGGAATGGATGACAGGAGTTATGAACTATGCTAAACTCGGACCAGGATGCTGGTACCAGGGTTCTCTGGACTTCAGGAGAACAGATAACAGAGAAAGATGCAATTCCAATGGATGTGTTAAGGTGTCAGCCTTACAAAGGCAGCAAGCTGCAGAATGGATGAAGGTGACAGTTCTTTCTGCGCTGCTACCTGACAGTTCCACATTCCTGCCCTTAGAAATACATCACAAAATCACAGAACAGCCTTGGCTGGAAAAGACCTCTAAGCTCACCCAGTCCAACCATTAACCCAGCACTGCCCAGTCCCCACTGCCCCATGTCCCTCAGCACCACATCTCCACGCCTCTGAAATCCCTCCAGGGATGGGGACTCCCCCACTGCCCTGGGCAGCCTGGGCCAGTGCTGGGGAACCCTTTCAGGGAAGAAATTGTTCCCAAGATCCAATCTAACCCTGCCCTGGCACAACTTGAGGCCATCACCCCTCGTCCTGTCACTGTCACCTGGGAGAAGAGACCGACCCCCCCTCACTGCCCCCTCCTTTCAGGGAGTTGTAGAGAGCAATGAGGTCTCCCCTCAGCCTTCTCTGCTCCAGACTGAACCCCCCCAGTTCCCTCAGCTGCTCATCACCACACTTGTGCTCCAGACCCTTCACCAGCTTCATTGCCCCTCTTTGGACACGCTCCAGCACCTCAATGTCCTTCTTGTACTGAGGGGCCCAAAACTGAACACATCAACAATGGCAATTCTTCCTCTGACCAGGACTGACATCTTATTTATTTTCAAGCATCTTTAGAAGCAAAGATTTGTTTTTTCTCTTTTTACCATTTCAAGAACTAACATAGGATTTAGAGTCATGCAGAACTACTGCCCCCAACCCTAGGAAAGGTCTGCTGCTGTAGCCTGCTTCACTTGGGACTATCTGCTCAAAACACTGTATCAGGATACAAGCTCCTTCCAGGCACATGGGAACATTGAGGATGGACATGCCATCTCCAGTATTTCACAAGAACAAGTCCTGCCTTCTGAAGTCTTTGTTCAGAGTTTGGAGCATTGTCTCTTTAGTGGCAGGTCATTAAGATCAACTCCTCTGACCAAGAACAGTATCAACCTGAACTACACATTGCTCTTGAATATGCTAAAAAACCCCAGACTTAAACCTCCAAGTTGAAGGAAAATACAGAAGAGTATCTGCAAATGAAAAGACATCAAGGACTTTCATGCTGGAAGATAAATAAATTAACAGCAGGTAGGGCAACTTTCACATGTGTCTGAATGTACGTACAAGTGTGTGAACATAAACATGTATGCACTTGTACATCTTCCTGCCCTTGACTACAAACACTAATGCACTTTGGGACAAATTATGAAGGACATAATGCCATTCTAACAGTAGTGAGAGAAGCTCTCCTAGAAGAAATGAAGTTTCTACTGCAAACAAAAGAACTCTCCTTCCTACAGTTTTCAGACTGACTTAAGACCAAAACAAAACACAAAAAGCAGCAACAAATGACAAGGAAAATGTAATCCTGATCACTCATCTACTTAGCCTCACTCAAACATTTGTTATAATAATGTCAAGTACTAAGAAAGCAAGCAAATTATATCACTGACTACTTGGACTGTGCTACAGCAGCAGCTATTTCAAGGAGCAGCAACTGAAAAAACAAAAAGTGGACCTACTGAAGAGTAGCTGGGATGTGGTTTTGGCATTTTGCTGGAATATTTATGTGAATAAGGGAGAGAGCTTAACGGGTTTCAGGAAGAGTGACAAGAATAATTCAAATTCTAGAAAATCTGTTGGAAGGTGAGAAGTTTAAGAAGTTCAGTCTATTCAGAATATCAAAGAGATGGCAAAGATTTGTCCTGATCACAGCTGACAAGTGTGTTCACTCGATGAGAGGATTTATGACAGAATGATCCATCTAACAGACAAAAAATATGCAGGATCCTAAGACTGTTAGTTGAAGCTAAATGATTTTTTAAAAAAACTTGCATGGTTTTTAGTTTTATGTTGAGCGACATTGGATGGAGTATCTGCTGCATCACTCATGGATTTTTTAAACCTGGGAATGGATGTCTCTTTCCAAAATATGACCTCTTGTCCAAAAGCAAATCAATGCAGGAATCACAGTGTCAAATTGAACCCTGTTGCTACAGGACTGCAAGGGTTGTTCTGACCTGAGCACCATGAATCTGCTTTTAGTCCACTAATTGGGAAGGAGGAAGGAAAGGGAGACTGAGGAATAAACTCAGCCTGAGAAACAAACTCACCAATGCAGGTAGTTAATCGAATAGCTCCAGTGGTCTTCTATATGCCAACAAAATGAAGAAAAGCACATTCCTACGTATAGCCAAGGTAACTTCATTCCACATATGTCTGCAGTGATGTGAGCAAGAACAGACTGCTCCATCACAGGCATGTTGTTCAAATTCCAGCCACTGTCAAGGTACTCCTGAAAATTGAACATCGGTCACAGGTTTATACAACATGAAGTAAAAAAACCCAAGGTAAAACTACCAAAAGAGCAACAGAAAAAAAAGCATCTTTCCCAACTGAAAAAACATAAGAAATGAGTCAATGAATCAAAGAACAAAACCTCCATTGTCTTTGCTCCTTTCACAAACTTTATCTGACTTGCTTTGTAAAAATGGGCTTTTTTAAATTAAAAAAAAAAGTTTGGAAGTTATTGATTAACTTCTAGGATAAACCTGTGGCTTTTAATGTCTGATCACAGCAAATTTTATTTATTCAAAACCCTGATGTAATTCTCCTCTTCAAATACTGTGCCAGATACACAAATCCAACACTTTGCAACCCAGTTCCATTATTGTGCCTTGAATCAAAAGAGACTTATTTAATGAAGAACTGCAATAAATATACAGTGAGCTAATAAAGACCTACCTCTTCTTCTGGTCTGACTTTAAATTTCCCACCCCTAACTGGGAAGCCACTGCCGAATTCCTTTGAAGCAATATCAGCTCCATATTCTACTGTCACATCTTCTTCAATGGTACTAACAAGTCTCCAGAACTCTTTTTCAACCAGCTCGGTGGGGACCATCTAAACATGAGAAGAAAAAAAAAGGAGCACATACTGAGGAATTAGCATATAAAAAGCATATGCATATAAGCTATCTCAGGAAGGATCCTCCATTAGCTTGAAGCATTTCCCCATTTCAAAATCATTTCAACAAGTGAAAAAAAAAAAAATGCAGCAGACATGAGGTTCCACCCAGGACATGCTGCAGCTTTGTCCTCTCAGCAATGGGTGACAGAGAGTATTCCCTTTCTTACAGACACCTCTTCAAAAGTAGAAACAAAAAAACCCCCCAAAACCCAAGAACAAGGATCCACTGATGTAAATGAGAACCTCTGATTTGGGATTTCATCCCATTCAAACCCAAAATTCTCCCTGCCCCCTCAAAAGTTCTATTTTAACCAAGCCCAGAAAATGAAATCTACATTATGGCATCAGGATAAATATATGAACATACATGTACTGGCATGTTAAAATAGTCTGACTTGAATGCATCTGCCATTTCTCCAAACGTGCGAAGTGTATAGTCTCTTGCTGCTTGTTCAAAACCAAATGCTTCTTGAGGCTTATTACATTCCTGCAAGTGAAAAGTTAATTATTTCTATAATATATTAATAAGACAATGCATGCTCAGATTTTACCCAAGTAGGCTGCTCCCACAGCATCTGATGGGTGAGAAGGGACACCCGGCCAAAATGAGATGATTGCCCCAAGTTGCGCAGTCAGAAGAAACTCCTCTGCTTAATTCACCAAAGCACAATATTTATATTTCATATTTATTTATAAAACTGCATAAACATTAATGAAGTAATATGCCTAATTTCTCCTTCTTCTAGTAGACCTAAGCAGGGAAAAAAACCCCAGATGCACAGACCTCCACAGTGAAGCACCCAGTGAGACTCCAATGTTAAATAGAGAGGAAAGGTGCCAATTAAAATCCAATGTATTCATTAGAGGTCCATCAATTTTTGGCTCCAAATTATTAAGTGATAGCTTTCCAATTTGAGGCATGCCAAATGTTCATTTTAGCTTAACCCTCTATCATCTTGTTTGCACAACCTTTAGTAATAACAAATAGGATCAAGTTTAAAAAACCCCACAAAATAAAAAATAACCTTCAGCCTAACTTTTACATCAGATTACCTGAGCCAAACACTGAGGACACCTCCAGTCCCCTTTGGGAACATCATGAAGGGGTGGAATTAAACAAAAAGTATGGTAACTGTCATCACAGCCATCACACAACAGGAGTCGGTCCTCATCATTACCACTGCCACACAAGAGACAGACGTACAAATCCACCTGTAACAAAAAAGCACCAGAGTGGGAATTGGAGCGTTTGAGGTAACTCATGGGGAAAGAGCAGTCTGGTAACTCAGTCAGCTGTGACATTTGCCAAAGCTTATTTTTACTTTATCTCTGAAATGGAAATGAGACCCGCGAACACAAAGTATTTGTGTGGAAGTTTAAATAACCCCCCTCTAATTTAAGGAAGGACCACAAGAGCTGCAAGCCCTTCCATGTATTCCTTTTCCAGTGAAGGAAGCCTCGATCCAGTGGCCAGAACAGTTCCAGTCAGTGGTACTGGGGATTTGCAGGTGTAACATAGCACCCCTTGGGGGCTGGCAGATCCTTTTTCATGCTGCTCTCACGTGCAGCCTGTGTGCACATATTTTAATCCTCCCCTGAGACGAACTGTCTGGAGCCTCAGAAGAAAGAAAGGGGTTCCTCTCAATGGGAGTGTTCCTCTTTTTCCCCAGAGACACTGGCCCAAGACCTTCATTTTAATTGGGAAAGGCACCAGCTTCCCAGCAGAGCTACATGCTTTTGGGCAGGGGGCAGCTCTCCCAGAAGCCTGGTGGAGGTTTCACACAGCACCTACCAAACCCCAAGGAAAGGTGCAGACCCCCCAGACGTGGGAAGGGGAACACCATCAGCCACAGACTGGAAAGCTCTTCTCAAACACAGAACAGAGCCAGGAGGAAAAGCTTTTTAGATTGGGGGTGGAGGGGGTCAGGCTTCTAGTATTTGCACATTTCATGCTCAGCTATGTGACTACAGGTGTGGATTAAACAAAGAATGGTTTTGGTTTTAGGAAGGACCCAAGCAATGGCAGGGACAGAAGGAATCTCAGTATTATCATCTCAAAAATAAGACAAACTGCTTTCAGTTGGGGCTTTTCTGAAGGGGGGGGTGGTGATGGTGTGTGGAGAGTTGGAGCAGGAAGAGGGTTGTTTTTTTTAAGAAGCATTTGAACAATAAAAGCTTCCAAGTTAGTGCTGAAATTGTGGAGTAAGTGGCAGATCTGCTGGAGAGCCAGGTGCCAAAGCTCATGTTAAACTCCCTTGAGGTTTGAGAGCAATGGGGAGAAAGCTCAGGTCAGAGCAGAACCACTTCTATTTGGACTCTTATTTCAAAATCCTTATTTTGAGACTGCACCCTGGAAACAGACTCATCCATCCCGTTATTTTCACCTTTGGAACAGCAGGAAGCTTTACGAGTGTGTATATTCCAGCAGGCACAGATTCTGCTTGCTTTCAATCACATACATGAAGAATACAAGAGTCCTTACTTAGTGTGATATAAATCCCACAAGATTTCCCTATATCCCCAATAAAAACCCAGAAACGCCCGCGCTCCGGACGAGGCAGCGGGGTGTACTCACAGCACTAGTGGGTTTTTTAGATCGGGCTTTGGATTTGTCCTTCTCCACCTCCCCAGCGTGTTCTCTCTTCGCAGGGGGTTTTGCTGGGCTGTGCGTTTCCTTTTCTGGTGCAACAGAAAAAATGAGGGTGTTACCAAATGTTGTATTGCTTAACATTACTAGTTATCATTTATTTTATTTGTTATTACTTGTTAGGCTGTATCACTACAAGTTATTTGTTGAATGACTTGTTATCCCATACTTGTTTTGGGTAGCTTAAGGTGTGCTGTGAACACTCAGTGCCCACAGAAGCTGGTACCACCAGAAAAACCAAGCACGCCAGCATGGGCTAGCAGTGACTATCACAGCCCACATTTTTGGAGTGGATATTTTAAATCACATTTCAGTTAAATTAAATTATGAGTATTTTCATAAGCTAAAATTTGGCTTCCACGTGGTGTTAACAAATGTGGCTGAATGACTCCAATTTTATAGCAGCATTTCTTGGACTCTAAGAGCTAGCAAAGGTATTAGAGAAGAGTGTTTGCATGTATCAGAAATTTAAGCATTAAAAAATTGTTGCGAGCTTTTTCCTTCTGCTCTTCGGGGGCGGGGGGGGGGGGGGGGAAAGAAAAAAAATGCCTAGAGACCCTCCTTAAAGAAATAAAATTATCAAATTAAAAAGACCACAATCTACACAAATTCTTGAAAAGTGAGATTTTGAATAAACAAAGGAGACTGACAAACTACTTAATAATTGAAATTAAGTAGTTGTGAATGGTGCCTTTGCTTTGCCAAATTATTTGTCAACAATCTTATTCTCCTGTTTGATGGCATTAAAAATTCCTTCTCAGCCGGAAATTATTATTTCTTAAGGACAGATAACAACAGACTCAGGACTACTGACAGAAGCAATTTGAAAAATTGTGTCATGGGAACTTTATCATTAAGTTCACAACATGCTGTCTTTTGCCTTCCTGAGTTTCATTTCCTGATTTCAAATTCAAAGTCTTTCCTAAAAGTGTCTGAAACCTGATACATTCTTAAGAGTTCCCTCTATTAAAGCAGGTGGATTGATGCTGTTTAAAACACAGAAACAGAAATAAGTCTCAAATCTTATTTCTGATTGCTCCATAAGAGACACTGAACTTCTAAAAAGTAGAATTTTTTTTCAACTGAAAATATCTTCTTCTCCAAGAAAACTCAACCACTTACAAAACAAGCAAAAATATTTCAAAGCCATAAAAGAACTTTTATAATAAATTCCAATTTAAAAATGAAGTTAACAAATATTTTTTTAAAACATTTTGAATTGTTCCAACTGCTGAATTCAACTCTGGTTTTAAAACAAGCTGGCCAAAGTACCAGAAATTGCGTTCACATGTTATTTCCCTCCCCAGCTGCGACTCACCGTTCTCACACTTTGGAGGTGCACATCCCATCCTGCGTCTCAGATTGTGAGTTCTGGCTTCTGGAGGGCCAGATTCAATTTTAAGTTTGATTGCCTTAAATGTGGAAAAAAAAAGGAAAAAAAAAAAAAAGGAAGAAAAAAGGGTAAACAAAAAATAATTTAAAAATCAGTAATGTCCTTAGAGGGAACGCTTTGAAAGTTTTACACTTTTGTTTGGGAATATGTTCACAGCTGCGTGCCCGAGTGCAGCGCAGTGATTTTGGAACACAGAGCTGCACACCCAAAGAGATCCGACCCACAACCCTCTCCAGACAAAGACTTTGAGGAGCTCAGTTAAACTCAAAGAACCATTTTATAATTACAAACGGATAAATCTAAAAAGGCAACCTGAATTTCTGAAATACCTGTATTCAATTATTTAAAAAAAAAGAGGGATCTGAAAGGAAATCCCTACAAAAAGCCAGTGCCAATAATGGCACCATGTTTTTAGTTTGATCTCAGTGGAACCTGAGAAGCAGCAAAGGAGCAAGAAACTCTGGGCTTTCATAGATTTTTTTTTTACCCTTGAGAAGCAGAATGTACTCCAGCCTTCTAAGCAGGGAACTCAGCTGGTGTACTGTGGAGCTTTCAACACACAGTAACATTTTTCCATTTAATTCTTGTATTTCTTCCCTGAAGTCCTGAGACTGTGGGAGAACAATTCTCAAATCCCTCAAAGATGAGTTTCTCCAACATTGTGTTTTTAACGCCTAATTTCTCAAGGAAATGTGCTCATACAACCATTCTCTTGCTACTCACACAAGTCAGTCCACTGTCAACCCACTCCCCAAATCCCCAAACTGGGACTTGCCGGCCCAGCTCTCAGAGCGTGGCTTCCAGCCAGTGTCACCAGGTATTGGAAGGGGCGGAGGCTGTTGATCTCTCTGGGGTTTATCTGTGGGCTGCTTTGTTTGTTTTGGATTTTACAGAGCTGGGTTTGACATTATTTCCCCTTCGCTTTTTGTGTTCTCTTTGTCCCAATAACTGTTTCCAGGAGACCAGGCAGAGGTCCCACTGCTTGAGATATGTAAAAAAACGCTGGTTGTTGTATTTAGCAATACTGAACCAGGATCAGCTTGCACTGATCCTCAAGCAATGCAGTAACAGATGCCCCACCTTCAGCATCTAACTTCTAAGCCTATATTTAGCCTTACAAGAGTAGCTCTTTTTTTTTCAGCCTGAGCCTTTTATCATATCAATTTGTCTCACTTTCACTTCCGCAGCATTGTTCTGGTCTTTTACGCTTTTCTACATGAAATATCTAAATCCTTTGCTTTTCAAAACCAGCCTATGACTGTCACTGCCCTTTTACCTTCCAATTATGAAAATTTTCTCTTAAGTGTTTACTCACCAGGTAGGGAACGGCAAGGTAAAACTGTCTGTGTCTTACAACTGCAAACTGACACTTATCCCACAGGCTGTATTTTTTGCTAGTAAGAGTAATTTAAAGTACTTCCCTGTAGTTCACTTATTTTAAAGGTTTATAGTAGATGGTTAGCCTCTAAAAAGCAAGAAACGTCAAACTGGTAAACATGAGAATGAGGTTTGACAGTTTAAGATACTGAAAAATCTTTGTGTGTCTCGTTAGAGCAAAAAGTCTAGAGACATTAACTAAACATCACTACTTTGCATCCAGGTCAGTGCAAAAACCAACCACTTCTAGCTTCAATGTAGAATCAAATGGATTTAATCAATTTAGCACTGAAATGGAAGAGAAACATTAACAAATCTTAAAATTGTTGAAATTATTGTCTTAAATTACTATAGCTCCTTGCTCGGCGAGTCAGTCCACTCTGCTTGATTCAGCCTTGGCTCTGCATGTCTCAATTCTATCCTTAATCAAGTATTTTCTTTCCACAAAAATGAGGTGCATGACATCAGCAGTGCTCAGGGACAGAGCTGAGCCAAAATGCAAGGCTACCCTCTAAGTATGAGCAGTTAGTTTCCACAGAAATGACAAAAACTTGCACTCTTTGTTAGTCACTGTCATCTGACACCACTGTTGGAGAACCAGCTAAAATTTTCATATGTGTTTGTCCTGCTGTCTATCTGTAAAGGGTATGTGAGAACGAGCATCGCTCAACCACAGGCAGATACTTCAAATGGAAAGTTTCAGATCAAACTACTGAGGTTTTCTCAGAATTATAGATCAACTTGTAACAGGGTATTTGAGTGGAAAAGCTTTCGAAAACCTTAATTGTAACTTATTAACTGAGAAGAATTATAGGCAGAATTTGCAACAACTAAGCTGTTTGTCTTGGTAGTAATAAAGACAAGATTAGAACAAAGGGAGTTAATAGAGAGCCTGAAGAGATCTTAAATAGAAATCTGGATTATAAACAGAGTCAATCATGACCTTCCTAACTCATGATGTCACCACTAATACGACAGTCTCCTGGGAATAAGCCTCCTCTACTCTTCATCTGCTCAAACAAAAGAAGGAGTAAACTCTCTGAAGGCAGGAGCCCCAGTCTGGAGAGACTGAAGTCACTGTATTACAGTTTTCCAGCAATGAAGGAGATACAATACAGCCTCCTAAAAGATGTCTTCACAGGAGAACTCTATCCACATATAATCAATAAATTTTATGCTTATCCAAATAGATATTATTTCTTAAGCACATGTAAGATTAACCCTTTTGATTGTACAAAAGCATATTGACAATGTTCTGCGATTTTTTCCTTATATTGCACGGTGAAAGCATTGCAAATTGATAGCTCAGAGTAAACAACAAAATACAACAATGCCAATGTTACAGCAAACACCTTGTCTCATCTAACGCCTGGCTTCGAGTCATGAAAGATGTACAGAAACCTCCCAACACATTTGAAGAAGAGCTGCTGATCACTGGCTGTGCTCTGAGGAAACAACCCAAGAGATCAAAGCTGCAGAAGATAAGATTAATTTCTAGAATTTTAATTGATGAGCCCCATATTATTTGTAATCATGCTAAAAACATTACAGCATAAGCACTCATGATTAATGCATACGTGGAACAGCTTCACTAGAAGAGACTCTCAGAACTCCAAATCTCAGTCACATACTTTTCAAAGCATAAATAACATGGTAAGGATTGTGTGACAATTCATGCATTTATAAATATTTAGGCATGTTTAACAAGGACAGAGAAAAAGTTAAGCAGATACATTTAGCCATCTCATTGAAACAACACTTGTTCTGCGACCTCACTAAAACCTGCTGGGCCACGTGGCCACACAAACTGTCACTGCAATGGGATTTCAAGCTCGGTCACCGCAGCGTGCGTGCCCGATCGAAGAGAGAATCCCTCACCTCTGCTCTTAGGCGCTTTGCTCGGCGAGCAGGTGGGCAAGTTTCAGAGAGATGAACAGACTGTCTCTGTGGAATATCATGGGGTTTATATTCCTTGTCCTTTGTGTCACTGGTGAGATCTGGTTTCTGCAAGCACTGAAGAGACACAACCGGATTACTTAATTTCTGCCTCCACTTCTAATACAAACTTGGTGTAGAACCACACCTGGCTCGTGTGAAAGAATGAAGAGATGGCATTAATAATTCCTGTGCTGAGTTAATAAAAAGAGTTAGTATTTATGACAATTGTAACATTATCTCTTTGAACAAGTCACAAAATCACTTTTTCCTGCCCTTCTGCTGAATGCAATAACCACAATAAAGGATCTTAAATGAAGCTGAAGTCATCCTTTGAACGTTAAGAGCACCAAACACCTCTCAATGGGAATACCAATACCAGCTTTCCTAGTAGATGGTGCTTTTGGAGAACAGCATCCTGGAAAGTGCTGTACTGTCCTCAGGTTGCATTACTGGAATGCTGACATACAGAGTAATACAAAAGTATATGACAGGCCATCATACATCCCTGCCTTAACTGAAATACAATTTTGTCTGATGAACAATGCAGAAGCAACATTCTTTGTATGCTTTGGAGAAGACAACTCTGCTGCATGAATTAAGGGCAGAAGGGGAGAAGATGCAAGAACAGTTTCAGTTCTTTAAAGTTGCTGAATGAACACATTTAATTGCTGAAAACCGTGCATACATTTAGCAAGAAAAATAATAATTAATGACAATTCCAAGTTTGTCAAGCCACACAACATTCAGTAACAGCAGACAAAATACAACAACTTTTAATGAGTAAACAACGAATCCTAAAGAAAGAAAAAGTCTTGTGGTGTCACAAAGTATTTCACAGGAATTGCTGGATCCCCATTTCCCCAGTTCTGTTAATCTGTTCCCATCACAAGCATTTTCTCAGGAAGAGAGAAGCAGGGCAGGAACTGGAAGAGAACCAGCGCGGCGGCACAAGGACCTGCAGCAATCAGCCCTTCCGAAACCAACGACAGTCAGAAGGTGGGACAGAAAGGGAGGAAAAAGTGGTATTTTAGAAGACAAGTCCATGCTGAAAGAAATACATATTTAACAAAAAAGAAACATCAGCCAAGGGTAGCAGGATATCATTAACTATCACCCATAGTCCACAACACTGCTCAAAGAAACCTCCAGAATTTGTTTTACTTAGGACTGCCTTCAACCTTAGACTTTGTAAGCTCTAGACTTCTTGGAAAGCAAATGTCTGACTTAATTTCAACCTTAAATACACAAAATCACCCAACTTTGCAGCTTATGCACCTGAGCAGCAAGTCCTGGCTGACACTCAAAGGTGGGGATGCTCCCGCACTGCCCCAGGCTCTTTGGAAGAGTGTGCTCCCTTAAAGCTCACACTGAAAGAGGATGGTGTGAATTATCTCACATTAACATCAGAGGGAGAAAGTCAAAAATAACAGTTTCTTAGGACAGAAAATGGACAAGCAGGGAAAGGCAAATGAGTAGGGAAAATGTGAAAATGAGAGAAAAATAAATGACATTAATGCTACATAAAACATTGCCAAATTTAATGACTTCTATAAAATCTGCTTCCTTGAATTGTGTCTTATGTGAAACCTAAATTTTTCACTAAAAAAAAAAAAAGTTTCTACTCCTTCTGGTAAC
The DNA here is from genome assembly GCA_028020825.1 of Podargus strigoides. NCBI lineage: Eukaryota > Metazoa > Chordata > Aves > Caprimulgiformes > Podargidae > Podargus > Podargus strigoides. The sequence goes on from CM051648.1 coordinate 6,350,608, forward strand.
AGAGGACATATGATACTTGAAAGCAAATCTAGAAGGCAAACAGCTTTTCCTAAACAAAAGGGTAATGAGACCTTGAAAGGAAAAAACAAGAAATAGTGTAACTTGCCTCACTTCAGTGGAGTTTCCAAGCAAAAAAAAAAAAAAAAAAGCCCAGAAGACATTTCCTAAATATTGAGGTTTCAGTAACTATTTAAGCAGAAACATTTCCCAGTGCCTCAGTAACTCAAAGCCAAAGCAGCAGTATGAAATGGCTGTAATTAACATTTTCAACTGTACCTAGGAGAAGAACTAGAAGTGTAAGTCCTGTCTTAAGGATGGGAATTCCTCTGCACCTGCTTTACTCCTAGACTGATCTGATGAACTGCAAGCATGTGTCCCCAACCAAGGGCACTAGCTGCCATTTCTTCAGTCCTTTCCTCTCCCAACCAGCAGAGCCCTTTTGGTAAGGTGAAGCTTCCATCAATAATTTACCACAAGCTCATCCTACATACTGTGATCAAGCCTGTGATCATGATCTCATTGTATTCTGAGAAGATGGTTGCACATAAAAACCTTGAACTCCAATTGGTGGCAGGGAGGTAAGTGAAAAGCCCATCAGCTGAGACCATAAAGGAACAGCTTCTTCAGCAGGCAGGCAAAGGACACAGCTGGAATGTTCACAAGGCCTCTAGGATGTCAAAAGATGGAAAAAAAATAGGGATGCAATTCATAACCATCTAAACCTGAAGGAGATGAAGTAGTGATTTACACATAAGCTAATCACTCAGGCTCCCTGCACTTGCAAAATACAACTGGTCTACCCCTGCTATGTATCTGTGAGGGTAAGAACCACCAAACTCCAGAGGTGCTTATTCTTCTCCAGTGACAAGAAAGGCTCCTAGAGAACTGCAGAACAGTTCACCATCAGACCATCTCTAGCTCCCCAAACTGTAGCTGCATTTTAAACCATGCAAACACCTGGGCAATGCACCACAGAAGATGCATTGACAGAAGATTCTGGATACCTCAATCCACGTAGGGGGACACTGATTCCTCTGGGCATACATTGTGATTCTGTAGTATCATCCTGATGGTTACTGTGGCTGAGAATACAAGCAAGGCACAGACAGTAAGAACCAGTACACCAACAGGAGACAAACACCCAAAACCTGTCTAGTCCAATGTTTCAAGATAAGAGTGAAATAAATACACCCCTGTGGAGAGCTGCTTTGAGTATTAGAAACCAGAAAAAATTTTTGCCGTTTGACTGAACAAGAGCTTTAATGAAAACATGCTATCTGTTCACCTCTGAACAACTCCAGCTAATTTCACTATTTTAATATGTATATAGAAATATGTCCAGCTGGGAAATCTGTCAAAATAACTCTGGAAACCAGTTTAACATATATTTAAACCACATGTAAACAATCAATGCTAGACACAGATCTGGATGAGATTTAAGTTGTAGCATAGTCATCAGTGGAAATGACATCATTCCGTATTTTCAGCTTTTGCAGAGAAAAGTCAATGAATATTGCAAGTACTACCAATTTAAAAAAAAAAAATTGGCGAATGCAAACACTAATCTTTTATGGATGATCATCCTGCCTGCATGAAGAGTTTCTCTCAAAAGGCTCATTGAAAGATCGCAAGAAGGAGCCACACATCTCAAACTGACAGCTGTCGAATCAAATAGCTCCATCTTCTCCAAGAACAAAAATCACAGATGCTTAGATTCCCAGTGAAGTACTGAATAGACATACAATAAAACAGACACCTACAGAAGAAGCATCTGGGAAAGCACCACTGAGAAGACATGGAAGAAAGCCAAAAAGAATCTCATCTGAGATTCCTCAAAAAACATACTGCAAAACAAACTCAGTTGGAAGACAACACTGTCAGGAAGGAAAAAGAAAGCCAAATCTTTGAGTGAAAAGTGAGCTGAACTCAAACATATTTCTGTGGATTCTCTCAGTTCATTGAAAATACATGGCTCTACCATGCATGGGAGGGGAATACTTCAACAGATTTTGGAGGGGAGGAGTTTAAAAATGAGGTTAACCACACCTACATAGCTCTTCCAGAACTGCATCCACCACACACATCAGTTTGGAACAAACGTCAGGTGCCAACTGCAAGAGAGACCTTGGAAAGTGACGTTTAAAAAGAAGCATGGGCTCATCTGAGAAGGCTTTTCTCTTCTGAAAGGGTCCACGACTGAAAACCATGAATATAAAACACCAACTGTGTGAGAGACACCCGCATGGGGAACCTGCATTTCCAAGGAACTGTGGTACCATGTCAACTGTTGGATCTTTCCCTGTGCAATTGCATCTCAAAAATGTGAAAGCACAGCAAGTTGTCACAAAACACACCACCTTAAAAAAAGAGAATCCACAGTTTTCAGGCCTAATAAAAATGGAAAGTTTTCAATGAAATGCCCTCAGAAAGTGGTGTTGCTTTCCACTGCTTAACATGAACATGTTTGAGGCAAGGCAAAATGTTTTTGATACAGCAGTTTCCCTAGCACAAAGATTTTCACATTCAACTATATTTTGTTCTTAACCTCCATGTGCGAAACACTCAAACCTACACAAGTTAAATTATTTTTTCTGAAGGGTCTGCAGAATCTAGCTGTTCTTCACTGAACAGTGATCGTCACGAGCCAAAGAAAAAGCCTTCAATTCCAACCCTTCATGACTTGTATCCAATCCCTCCCTCATTTTAGTAAAGGCTGTTGCTGATTCCTGAAGACGGAGACATGCTTGTAACAGGATTAGGGCTTTTATGGCTTAAAAGAGGCCAGCACTCCTCTTTGAAAGATCAGCATGGTAAGAGTGTTTCAAATAAACAAAAATGAATGTTGGCAACTGCAACCTATTTTGGTTTTCCACATAAACGACTACTGCTCTAAAAGAAAAGCCCTATTCTCCATTAAAGATTACATTGCTTCCACTCTCAACCAGCCCTGAATTTTGTTTTATCCACCAAATCGAAGCAGGAAGGATGAAGATTTAAGCTTGAAAAAAGTCACAAGCCATACTGTTAATTACACCGCAATACCCACGAAGCACTCTTGAACTTGGACACCCTCAGCCACAGCGAGATGAGTTAATGCCACAGAATCACCATGGTCACTCTACGTGCAAGCGATGGGGACCCAGAGCACTCCTGTTCCATTAGATAACGATCTGTGAATACCACAGCAGTCTGCATTTGACAAAACAACATTAAAGAAAGTGCTACAGGAAGTCTGAAAGTCCATTATCACAAGGCTTCTGTGAACTGTAGAGAGAAAATACAAAATGTAGTTTTCAAAGCAGTCAGGAAGAGGTTACGTTGAAGAGTAATTTAAAAAACTTTACTTTTAATCAGTAGTTTGACTATACCGATAGCTTTCTGAATTGCTTGCACCGACACCACAGACTGCACCTTGTCACCTGCATGCCATAAAGCATAAAACACAGTCTTTGGAAATGCTCCACCAATTAAAAAAATTAGCAGACTGGTTATTAAATTAACAGGACTTCAGTTAGCTCCTATACAACTTACCAGTAGGCTCGCTCCAGACTGGAATAAGTTGTAAGGATAGAGAATGCGCTCGTAATGCGCACGGATGTGGGAACCCACGGCTTTGCCAGGAGCAAATCCCATCTTCGTGGCTATTTTGGTCCATTTTCTCTCCTTGCAAACGATATCAAATCCTCCTTCTTCTGCAACTAGCTAAAAAGTGAAAACAAAATGGTCACGTAGTTAATAGCAAAATTTAATACTAAAATTATCAGCATTTAAGGAAAGCACTGCTAGTTTAAAAGGCAAGACAACACCACAGTTGCCACTTTAAACCAGGAAAGCAGAGATTTTAAAGAAATAAAATTACAAAACACGGAAACTTGTTTAAAAGCTGTAACTGGAACATATAACATATAACCTATTCAGGAATTGTAAACTTGTAGAATTAATTTACAAACAAGTCAGCAGCTGTATTAGATGACCAAACAGTAGTAATTCAGCCCACTTTGGAGAATTTGCCTGGCTGCAATTTCTCACCCTCCACTTTGTATTCCAACATGACTTAATACCACAGTACAACTGGTTCTCCTCACTGGAATGAGTACTATGAAATAGGCTCAAAAACAACCAAATAAAAACTACCCTAAACAAAGAAAACAGGGAGAACACATCCTTGGGGTCCAAGTGAATCCCATCCAGAATACATAAACTTCTCCAGAAGTTTAACAAGCTTCATCCTAAAAGTAACTGGATTTTTTTCTCCCATATTTCTAACGCAAAAATGTTTCTCTCACTGCTGTCATTGTTCAGAAGCTTTCTCCAGTTAAGCCTAAGTTTATTCTTGACCAGCCTGTATGCAAGTTCAACATTAAAGAAGAGCTGGAGATTAATTTGATCTCATGAAAACTCCCATGATATTCTATTTCTTACTATTTTGTCACATTAGCTATGTTAGGTTAAATAAACTATTACTTTTATTTTAGCTTAGATATACCCCAAAATCTCCCTTGAACAACTATGATGCCATCCCAGAAACTGAGTTAACACAACATCTTTTTAGGATAAGATTCTCCCCTGTAGCAGTCTTACTCTATTAAGCTGAAATAAATCCAAGATCTTCCTCTCCACATGGGGAATTTTCAGTGTACATCCTTGAAGCTCCCAAAACTTTGCGATCTGGTCCAGAAAATTCAGCTTTACACGAGTTTGGGCCTGAAAAAAACAAAACAATGAACTGTACACTAAATGCAGATTAAGCTTTTGTATCCCCATGTTTATAATGTTGCAGCCTCAGTTGCCTGCCTGGCTTTTCCCTCTGAAAGTGTAATTTTGCATTTTTCCCCTCTCGTCATATGCAGAAAAAAATATTTCCATACAGATATGACCAGTCACTTTTTGTTAACTTTTACTGCTCCTCGAAAAGCACTTTCTGAGAATGGAGAAGCAATGAGTTATTATTGCTAAAAACTCCTCAACTAGCTGCATTGCTAGGATTTATTACATTTATTACATTAATAAATGCAATTAATAGCTTATTATGTTTTATTTAATTTCAATTTGTGAAATTTTGACACGTTTTAGTTTCACCACATTTTTTATTCTTAAGGGGAAAAATGGCCATCTCTCTACAGACTAGCTTGTCCTGAAGCTCGAGAGATCTGAACCAGCCTGTGTCCACACAAATCTCTCGGCATCCAAAGCCATCATTTGAGCTCTTACCCTGACACTTCACATCACCATACCAGGACTTCAGAAATAAGGCATCATGAGAAAAATCAGGCAGGCAAAGAGTCGGCGTCACTCCAACTGGTACCAGCAGCAAGTGACCCAGGATTCCTCGCCACTCCCTCCTCCTAGTCTGAATTTATGAAAGCAGTGAATGAAAGTGCTTGTGAACAGCACATTTCCACCAACTGAATCCAGATTTTGTAATTGTTTCTTCCAAATGGCTTGTTATTTTTAAAGCACTCTGTAAATGTTTCATTTCTTCTACTTTTAAAAGATGCTGTAGAAGTGCAAAACGCAGACACAAATCTATGGCACTTGAGAACTTGAGTTTAACCACTTACAAGCACCTCTGTGAGGAAAAGGCCTGAATTATGTTCTTGTAATGAGCATTAGCTTTACTTTTTATGCTTGGAATGTTTTTAACTAGATTCTGGTACAGATGAATTTCTGTCCTAATTAAAAACTGAGTGCTGTCAGCTCACGTCAAACACAGCTCATGGTCAATCCACTGGAAAACACCCCTCAAAAAAATATTTAAATGTTGTGGAGCAGAAACAATGTTCAGCATTACAGTTTACCTCTAGTTCATTGAGCCTCTGGATCCTTGGTGTAAAGTGAAGCTTATCGACATCACATGCAAATGGAGGCTGCCAGTCCTGGAAAAACAGAAGAGCTTCATCAAAAGACCAGGAAAATAAAGGAAACTTCACTGTATGACAGTCAAAAGCCAGGTGAGGCCAAAGCATGGAAGAGGCCTCTGTGGTTTCCAGACGCTCCTCAGCACCAGTCTGTGCAGCACGTGTCCCTGGGGCGTGTCCCTGGGGCGTGTCCCTGCGGCGTGCACCTCCCGCGGGCTGCACCCCACCGGGCAGCCAGCGCACCCCACCACGCCCACCTCTGCTCCTCCCCAAATCACTCTGTGCTGCCCGAGCCTGGGAAGAATGAGATACGCCGAGCTAGCTTCATCATCTACCCCTTAAAATACTTCATTGTGCTTTTATAATAGATAATGAAACCACAAAGTCAACCCCATTTTGGGAATAAGGACCTGTCCTCAAGGACACGCCGGTAGGTGCACACCACGCCAGCCCATCTGCTCCCTCCCTGTGCTGCAGGTGCCCCGCAGGCCGCCCGCCCCGCTCCCGTGCCAGCCATCACCTGCCCAGGGCCACTGCCGGGAACCATACACCCCCCAACACAGGTCAAACCCAGCACTGCTTTAAACGGGGACGACAGACTCGGTTACAGCTCTGAGAAAGGACATCACTTATTTTCACAAGCTCAGTATTATCACTATGCAAAACACCGAGCAAAGTGAAGTTTCATAAACCATGGCCCAAACTCAACACCTGCCTCAATGGGGAGGACTAACATTCAATGGCAGACTTTAAATGCTCAGCAGTTAGCACTCATAAATGATGGTCTCAAACAAACAGTAGCTGCACTGAAAAACAGAAATAAAAGCTGCTTAATTCTTTGTCTGCAAACATTCAGGAACAGCTGGAATATGACCAATTAAAAAATAAGTTATTATTAATTTAACAAAATACCTGCAACTGGTAGTGTTATTTATAAATACAACTATAAAGAGATTTTATCTTTCAGATCTCTGACTTCTATCACAACGCAGTTGGTTTGGCAATACACAGCTTCACTAAATCAAATTCAAATTGATTTAAACTTGACAGTAATTTATTACATATAAAGTTATCTTATCATCGCTAATTACAGAATGAAGATAGCGCACACGAGAGCTCCTGATCGCAGAGTAAGACAAGAACTTTCTATCAGGAAAAAGAACATTTACTCAACACCTGCGGATTAAGGTAACCCAAGCACGACCAACATCACAAGCAAATTTATTTGTTGTTTTAGCAGACATATTTAATATGAAACTAGTGTCAAAAACAATCACAAAGGATTCGCGGAGCAATTATCTTGCATACACTCAGGCTCAATTCTATATTGTGACAACCCCATCCTGTCACTAGAGCAAGCCCAGGGCAGAACGGGGTATTTGCACAGCTAGAGAGAAGGGATGCAAGAGTCACTGAGAGTGTGGAACATCTGAAGAACAAAGAGGAACACCAACCTACATGTTTTATCAAACACCTGTTGACTAATCCAGACCTCTAAAGTTTTCTGGTCCCACAAGGCAGTTTCAGCACAGCAGAACTTGTCAAGGTTGAAATTAAAATTTGAACTGGAAGTCAGATGACAACTGGGGGTCAAGATGACAAATTATCAACAGGATGGTCTGGTCCCTCAACCGGTAGGACACTCTTCTCCATCATTTTTGTTCTTTTAACCACAGGACTAAGACTGGTGTCCAACAGCATGATGTTCTTTAACAACTAAAGTTAACCCTTTTTTAACGTTTTTGTTTTCCAGAATGCCAAATGCAATGAAAACAGCAAGTCTGATGAAGAAAACATTTGACATTCTTTTGTAATGTTCTGATATATGATCAAATATTCGTGGCCCCCAAACTCTAAGATGAGAAACATGACTGGGAACATTTAGGGCAAGATTTGAAGTGTCATAGTTCAACACGACAAGTCTGACTTTCAAGCTGAACCAGCTGGTTACATCATTAGGCACAAGTCTGGATTTTGCTCAGTGCCTGAAGAGAGAGAGACAGAAACAGGCAACCAAACCAGGAGAGGGGACATGGTAATAATGACACACAACACCCTTGGGACATGCTAGGAACATTGCTGAAGGGAGAACTGGAAGATCCCAAGTGCTTTGCTTAGGCTGAGAGAGTAAATTCAGACAAAGGGGTACGTGCTGCCTGCCTGCCTTGCTAAGCAGTAAGCCATGGCTGTCACCAGTGGGCCACACATTACCCTACCACAGGATCTGGTGACAGACATCTGCAGAGGACAAGAAACAGGAATACAAAGAACAGGAGCAAGAACTCAGCTCACATAAGCAACGCCACTACCTGTGACACTGTTACTGAGCCTAATGCTGCACTTCAGGGCTATCACTGAAGTACAGGCAGACTGTCAGCAAAGCCAAGGGAGGGAGGGGGAGAGTGCAGGAGACTCTCCTATCAGGGCCACATGTCCCCTGGCACAGAGTCTGCTGCCCTGGGGAGAAGCCCAGAGCAAAGCCTGAGTGCCACTGGGGCACAACAGGAGGAACAGGCTTCCCACCTGTTCCTACAGGCTCCAGCTCATGCTCAATCTTAAAGAAATAAAGATAAGGGTCCACAGGATGGATACACATCTAGGACCCACTGCCAGACAGCAGCCTGGCTTCAGACAGGACCAAAGCAAGCTTGTCCCCTCCACTCGTGACACCTCATTCACAACATGGTGTACTGAAACACACTGCTCCAAATTAGCTGATTAGCTCCATACATCTCCTACTTATTACCAACTGGCATATGTTCTAGGAAATTCTTTCCTTTTTGACCAAAACCACTTGCACTAACAAAGCACTAGTTATCTATTCCATTGGGCAAAGTAACACAACTCCAGCCAATACAAGCTTCCACAACAGCTATTCTCTACACCTTGCAGTTTTTAAGTTTAATGGTCCTGAATGAACACTACACACACCAGAACACTTTAATCAGCTGTTTCACGAAGAGAAGCTTTGGAAATGTGATCCATTCAATACAGGACTTCCAGCAGTTGGCTTTGCAGTCTATCAGGCTGATGGGCCCATCAACTAGAAATGAAAATGTAAGAGCCTTGAAAGTGGTTAACTTTTAGCAAGGAGAAAGTCATTGCAAGAACTTCGGTTGCGATGGTAAACTGAGTGGGAACACTGGGTTTACTCTGGCTTTGGACATTTTTAAGCAGGAAGAGCTGAGGGAAATGCATGCTATATATTATACAAGAGAACATATTAGATTATTGTAAAAAGACTTCCGACTTTAGAAACACACTACGGCACATCCAATTTATCACAAACTGGTTTATATTCCATTAGTCACGGTTACAGACATGCAGCCATTCACCACTTGGAGAAGTCCCAGCAGGTGGAGGAAACAGGCCACCCTGACTATCCCTGATTCATTTTAAAGTCACAAACAGTTCATTTTGGAGCATCTGAACTACTCAAACTTGAAATATCCAATGAAAATAAGATTTATCATTTTATACTGTAGTGTATGGCAAGTTCCTCAATTCCTAAACAAGATGCTTTCAATCCTTCTTTAATAAGTATATTATTCACTCAACAAAAAGCTTGCATAGATTTTGAAGTACAACTTGCTAAGATAAATGTGATGTTCATTAAAAGGAATATTGAGAGACACATATTTTGCAAGAAATGCTTTTCTGCACCTCGGAAAGGCAGCAGCACCACAAGAGGGAGCGTTTTCGTGCAAGACTGATTCGCAAAGCTGCTGATTCTGCATGAGGAGCTTTGCTGTGCAGAAGAGCACACACAGACCAGCCCTGCAGGCCCACTTCCCTGCTCTGTGTCAGGGACATCTGGGAGACCAGCCACTTCCAGCCAGCAAAAGCAACTCAGCTGGATTTCCCCCTTTTTTTTTTTTTAAAAAAAAAAAAAGAAAGTTTTAAAAGATCAATTTAAGTTTCTTTCAACAAGCATGTGAAACACTAAGATTAAAGATATGCAAAAAGAAAAACTCATTTCCTAAAACATCAGTTTTTATACTGCCCAGACTCTTCATCTGAAATGACTTTCTTGCTTTCTGTTTTCCATAAGAATTGTTAGAAATCTGCAATAGAGGCACACAAAATAATTTGCCTATATTAGCAAGCATTTGTTAACCAGACTCAGAAAAATAAACCTGAGCACAAATCCATGCAAAAAATGAGGCTGACACCCAAACCTCCAACTTTTCCATAAACTTTATAGCCAAATCTAGCTGTTCAGAAGGCCTCCTCTAAGAATCCCATTAATATTTCAAATAGTAATGCAAACTACAAATGGTCAGAACTATTTCTGTTACCATTTCTATACTCTTCCTCCCAGACTCGTTACAGGGATGCCAAGCTTCATATAATTTCAGCTGCTAAATCTTGCACCTCATCCAAACTCACTCGCTAATTAAAATTTAATCACCTCCACCTCCTTGAATTCAAGCGCACAAGGAATTACCTCTGTCACTGGTAAGCTGTTCTACAAGTTAGTTAGCTTCAACTCGTCTTTTCTGCCCTTATCCCCACCTCATTTTTAACCAAACAGCTTGTTTACCTGCTGCCCAAGAACCTATCCATGAGCGCTTCCCAGAAGCGATGTTTCAAGACATTTTTCAATAAACAAATATCTTTTTGCTTCTCTTCACAGGACCAGCTTTCCAGCCCTGCAAATAAAGGTTTTCCTCAGGCTTTTTTCTGAAACCTCTCCTATTTTTTCAACATCTTTTGAAAACTGCAAGTAGCATTTTAGTTGCAATCTCTCCAGTGTCAGAAACAAAGAAAAAGACATTGCTTCCATTATTTTGCTAGACAGCATCTTATAGGAAGATCCAAAAGAATATCTGAATATGTGTTTCTCTGGCAAGAATTGCTTTCAGTGAACTATAGCAATTCCCTGCTTCCCAGGATGCCCACCCTGCGAGCGTGACCTACATTCTTTGTTCCCAGATCTATGATCTTGCCTTTGCAAAGGTGTTACATGATTGCTGCCTCCGAGAGGGAGGGAGCAGACTCCATGACTCAGGAGGTCCCTTTTAGTCTCATGGTTTTGTGACTACATTAAAAAAAACACTCAAAAGAAACACAGATGGCAGAATCTATGCAAAACTGATGCACACCACCATTTACTGCCCCAGCAGTGTCAGTGGGTCATCCACAAAGCTTCCTTTTGAATGGGAACTAATCCCCCTCTGACCCTGTTAAAAGACTAATGTTAGTTGGTAACTCCAGTCATCAGCTAACCTAGTTTGTGATGACATGGCCCTTGCTTGGTCATTTTGAGTATAGGTGACTCTTCCAAAAAAACTCACTGAATCCTCCTTGCTAAGGACCTGGGTGCAGTAACACACCTTACACGCAGAACTCTTCAATAATACAAGCTTGGTGGAGTATTTCTCATTTCAGATAAAATTAGGCTCTGTTATGTACTGTAGACCAGCAAAGGAGAAAATACAACCACAAATCCTTCCCATCTGAGAACCATGGCCAAAGACAAGCTTGCAATAGGAATCACCTCTCTAGATCCCAGTATTTCAGTGCCAGCTCCAAACTTGGAGAGAAATAAAAGCTCAGGTAAACTGGAGACTATTCTCAAGAGTGGCTGCTCCTTGAGAGCCAAAGGTAGAGCATGGAAACTAAACACGGGGTTTAACGTCAACACGGAACAGGCAGCAGGGTTTACATACAGGAGATAACAGCTTTCTCTCCATGGAAGCAACCACACACAAAGAGCAGACAGAGAGGCTCTGGCTGCACCAGGTGAGAATAAGCAATGTACCAGCAGCACTGCACAAACAGCTGGAGATGCACAGGGCATGGGGTCAGTGCACTGGCAACAAATCCAAGATCCCAATTCACTCCAGAGGCACTGACCTAGTCCTTGAAGCAGAACATCCATCCCCACTTGGGGCAGACTCAGCCTACAGCATCCAAGGGCCTCAGGCCCCAAGAGCAACTGTGCCATCAAGACACAGTAAGTTGCAGAGGGACCTTTGGTCTGATCCTGCAGCACCTTCCCAGAGGACATCCAACTGGCGAGCAGCACGGACAGCACAGACTACTTTCTGGAGCTCTCCCCTTTTGGAGACAGCTGTAACCAACAGCTTTCAAACCTAGATTTTAATCCCAGTGTAGCTCAGATTAAGAAAACATCTCAATTTAAGAGTCATTTAGCAGAAGCAGAGCAGCTATGGACAGTGTTGCTGGCTCCATCCCTCAGCAGCCGCTGACCTGGGTTCTGCCTCTGCCCAGGGATTCCCCCGTGGCTTCCACCACTGCAACAACCGTGTGCTGCCCCGGCAGCCTGGCCCAGCTATCGACACCACTCGCCAGTCGAGCTGCTCAGATTCATTTTCGCTTGTAAAACATCTACTGTCAGTGAAGAGCACGTACTCAGCCACGTAAAAGGGTGGCAGGTTGTACCATCCCAGTTATTCTCCCTGGCTTTCAAAAACATTCAGCCTGGTCTCCAGAACACACGCAGAGCTCTCCCCCAGCAGTTCCCGGTACAACCCAGTACAGGCTTGAGAGAAAGCACATCCTAAGGCATACCTGGGCATAAATCAGTTCCATTCAACGGCACCTTTAGTTTCAATGCTGAAGAAGGGAGTTGTGTCCAGTTTCAAACTCCACTTTCAAATTTCAGTTAATCTCAAGTTAATCAAGCAAACAAAAAACTACAAAAAACTCCCAAACCTGCCACTAGCATTGCCCCATATAGAGAGTTCCAGGCTAAATTGTTTCATCTTAAATTTTCCATGAGCAAAGCAGAGCGTTCACTGGAAGAGACTGAGTGAAGGAGAAGACCTTCTCATCATCCTTTTAGCACCCTCCAGTGTTTCAGTGTTTCTCAAGTGCAGGTGACCACAGCAGCGCTACTCATGGCAGCTGCCATTAGTAAAACAACACTCCTTTTTCATATTTTCCTGACAATTAAAGGTCAGAGAAGATCAGTGAACAACCTGCTCTGAATCTACCTAATTTCACTGTGCAACTCCTGTACTGAACACAGCAAACTCTTAATTTAAACATTTCCTAATGAGCTTTGGTAACTGATCTATTTTTCTTCACAAGAATTTGACAGCACGTGAACAGGAACCTCAGCACTAAAACACTTGTTCCCAAAAATCTGCCCATTCTTCATCCCAAAGCACCAGGAAGGGGCAAATCCATCCCCACCCTTCGTTCTTTCCCTAGGATCTGACCCCCTGCCCAGGTAAAACACATGCCCTGTTCTCTAGTTCACGTGAACCTGGCTCACGCTGAACAGGAACCAGCGGCTCCAGCGCTCCCATCATGACTGACGAACAGCCCAGTGCCTACACTGTTCTCCCTAGGAAGATCACTTATGATTGTAATTGAGTTATCTCTCTGTTTGCTTTTTGATGAAATCAACTGACTGAGCCTCTGTACATCATCAAACCGGAGAGACCATCACACCCAGCTTCCTGTTCAGGACACAGCACAAAACCACCCTGCATTCATTTCTCTCCTAGCCATGGTGTGTTTTACATCTCCAGCACCGGGGGATCACCAGAACACTCAAAGCTGCTCCAGAAGTGAATTGGTTTTAGTCCATAGTTTAATGAAGGGGGTTTGGTTTGCTTTGTGTTTTCTTTTTGTCCATAAAAATGAAAATAAATCAAGCAAGCAGCTGAATGCTGCTGAGCAGACATTGTTTAAATCAGTGTTGTTCCTGAAAACACATCCTGGAGCAGCAGCAGCTCTTGGAAGCTCTGTTCCTTTAGGTTCCACCACTCAAGTTTTGGTAAGGTTAAATTTTTCAAAATTCATTCTTTCAAGTGCAGAACTTTCTCGACACTTCTCCATACCCTCTCTAGCTGCCAAATCTTTTTACAATTCTCAAACAAGCACAGTTTTCTGAACGCGGTATTTCCTACTCTGATGCTACCACAGAGGTAAAACCATCCTGTTTCTCACCAAGAACCTCAAGTGCTGCATTCCCCAGTTTAGCCAAAGCATCTGTTCTACCATTACACTGGTCTCTACAAGGATCCACAGTTATTTTTCTATAATCCCCCCTCCTCTAAGACTGACCTACGCTCCTTTGTAAATGTAAAACCTCACGTTGAGTCCTACTTAAGTGATTACTGTTTCATAACACCCATTGTTTATTAGGCAACTGGGATCCCTCTGTGACAATGAGCCACCCACTGTAAAACTGCCACCTATATGGAATAATTTCTTTTGTTCCTCTAGACTTCTAATGAAAATTAGATACCCTTGGCTTGAGGTTCTGAAAGAGCATTAGAAATGTATCCTTCATTATAAATTGTCATTAATAGTTTAAATACTTTGCAATTCCTTCAGCACAATACCAATTTTGCACAATAAAAATTTTTGTCATTACAATACTGCAGCACACTCAATTACTTCATAGATCTCAGATCATGACAACACAACTGACTTAACCAAATACACAATCTCACAGCAAACACCACAACTAATCTGGAAACACATACAATCACATTTCACATCATCATCTTTAGAGTTCCTGCTCAGGACTGCACCAGCCATTCTTCTGCCCTGGAGCGAGATGCGGTCAACAACTCCTGCACCCATCAAAAATTTAAACCCATCACAGAGTCAGTCCCTCCCATCCTCTTGAAAGTTTTCCAGTATCCCAGGGTTTACTGAAAAATGCGAGTCAGTAATTTAAAGAACTCCAATGTCAATTCCTTCAAGATTTCAGCTATAGTAATACAGACTTTCTAATCTTAAAACACTTAATCAGAGCAGCCTTAGGGTTACTTTGAGGCCTTAACTGTTCTTCTCCATATTCACATTATATAAAGCAATGAAATCTAGCCTGAATTTTCTCAATTTTGATGTCTGGCCATGGGGAAATTACAATGTTTCTAGATATATTTATTATACAATATTGAATATTTTGAAACTGATTAATACAGTAAGTAAGGCTTAAGTAATTGTTATTAGCTATTTCTTCACAGCAGTAAAGCAACTACGCAACTGCGCAGAAGGAAGAGCCCATTTTCAAGAACAACTTGGAGCAGGAATGGTATCATCTGCTCTACATTTTGCCTTCTATCCTTGAAGCTAGATTTCAGATTTGTTAGACTGTTTGCTTTCATTAATTACTATTAACTGCCTACTTCAAACAACAATACCATTCTCCAGCAACACAACACTTCATTCCTCTAGATGCTCCCATCAATTTGCAGAGCTATCATAAAATCTTCCAAAATGTAAGGCCATCACTTGACATGCCAAGTTTTGGACTAAACCACTGTTCCAGATTATAATTTAAATACAGAAATCATAACAAAAGGATGTTTTCAGTTCATAGAAGAAAATCCTAACTACAACACAATGCATGATGGACTGCAAACCAGTTGTACAGCATCCACATTTCTGCACCTAGCTCCCCACCTTCAGTTCAGCAGCAAAGGGTCAAAGCATCTCTAATTCACACAGGACATTCACTACCAGAAGCAACCACAGCTGGCAAAGCCACATATCTCATCTGATCACTTTGCTGCCAATGGGACTGTCTACTTCTGCTCAGAACTGCTGAGAAAAGCCTTCACTTTGCTTTCCCATGTCATACAAAGCAGTGTCAGTGAATACGGTTATTGTTGCACCCTCTACAAGACCATCATTGCAGTATCCCAGAATCACCCAAATAAGAGCAAAACTAAGTCATCGGTGATGACTGGAAGAAACTGAACTAGAATGAAGAGAAGAAAGCTTCTTTTGAGCGCTCAACTGGACAGTGCTATGCAGAAATTACACCTCCTGTTATATTCCTGGGCGTTCTTTCATCCCACCAACATACAACGGTCACCCAGAATCCACTATCTTCCACCCAGATGTCTGCAGCACGTCAGATGCCTTGATACCCCACTCACAAAACAGTTCACTGTCCTCCAAATCTGCCACACAAGAGATGGCACCACAGATGCCATTTTCTCCGAGCTTAGCTGGTGCCCAGCAAACACGAGCAGAAAAGTACCAGAGAAAAGGATGATGCTGGTCTTCCAGAGAATGGGGAGCTCTCTTCTTCATGGTCTGGTGCTGAAACATCAAAACTAGCTTAGGAGTAAGGACTTCATCAATCACATCGTGCAGCTGCAGTTGGGCACCACCAGTCTCACACAGTATTCCATATCGCAGTTCTCACACAAAAGCACAAATTCATCTGCTGATAATTATCCAGCAGAGCCTAAGCTAAAATAATGCAAGCTCAGCAATCAAATTTTTCATTCCTTTTTCGGCACAGATCCTGACAGCTCATGGTGCTGTCTACCTGCTCACCAGCACGTAACTGGGCTAAGAACATGGGCAAAGCTTCCCTTGGATGTTTAGCCGTGGCTAAACACCGCGTTCGGTTGGAAGACGTACAATTCTGTGAAAAGGTTGGTACGGTTTGTAGCTCACGTTATTATAAACCACCCGGTGACACAGAACAATAAATGAATATTCATTGCGTCTCCAGTTTTCAGGAGGAAGGCCAGGAGCTACGTCAACCAAAGCTTTTTCTGGTAGATCTGCAAGAGCTCCCTCTATGCTCTAGGCCAGGGAACGAACAACTGCTCTTACACAAGTCATCCAAGTCATTATCCAGGGGAGATAAGAGCCATGGCAGCTCAGCTCTCATACGAGGCAGGCCCCGTGCAACTCTGAGGTGTTCTGCCCTCAGCAGCTCCAACTATTTTCACCCTACTCCTAAATACAATCGGTGGAGCATATGATCATAAACACAGACAGATATTTGCTCTTTAGTAAGCGAGGATGAGAGTTTACCAGAAATGCAGTTCTAACAAGTAATTTATTCCTTAGGAGAGCAATTCACTCACGAGTCTCGAGCAGACAACATAGCTTACAAGCAGCTTTTACGAAAGGGTTTTGGCTTTTTAGACAAGCAGCCAAAGAAACACAGATGAGATTTTTTTAAAACAAATCACAAAAGAAAAAACCTTCATAAGAATTCTGTTCCACTCACAACTGCTGGAATACTATTGACAATATACAACCCAAGAAGACTATTCTGCTCCAAAATACTACACAGTTGAATGCTGACTGCATAATGAGAACCATCTTACCCCCTTAAGCATGTCTGCATGAAAAGGGGGACCAGCATATTCTACCTAGACACAAATTCAAGAGTTCTTGTGTGTGTTTATACCATCAGGACTCTTCCTCCAGAGAACAGAAACATCTCCCTCTCCAACGAGATTCACATTATTCAATCTGCTACAAACACTTCCATCATCTCAGACAGTAACACAGCGAGTTCCTTCCATCTGAATTCGGCAGGAAAAGGATGGGTACCAACAGGAGTCCCAGCAATGATCAAAACATGAAACTGAGGAGCATGTGTTTCTGAACATTATTTCTTTGAACTCAAAGTCTCGCTCACAAAACTTATGTCTGCAGAAACGTTTTGTCAGCTTCACCTCTTGCTGGATGAGACCGAGGGCTCTCAGTTGCTGTTCAGCATTCTAGCTGTTGCCATCATGTTAACTGCCCCAAGCCAGCTGCACCACCCCGGCCTCCACCACCCCCCACTCCGAGACAGAGCAATTCACTCCGACCAGAGGCGATTCACACACGCTCATTAACTGGATTTTTATTCTAAGCCCCTCTCCTCACCAGTGTGGCTGTTCATCCCTCGAAACGAACTAACCATTATCACTACACAAACTGTGGCTGTGAGATCTCCACAGGATTTCTCAGTAAATCGAGCCGACCAACAAAAGGAAATCTGAATTCGCACCCCAGTTTTGAGCCTACTCCACCATAGCTCGGGATGATGATGATGATGATGATGATGAAGGCTCATTACCCTTCCCACTGTGTGTTGCATTCTAAAATGGTGGCCATGTCTGCCTGGGACTCAGCTCGCAGCCACCAGCCGAACTCCCGGCTCCGGAGTTTGGTGGGGCTCAACTTGAGGGAACAGTTACCGGGACGCGGCCGGAGCCGGACCGGGGGCCGGGCCGGGGGGAGGCGGCCGCCGAGCGGCCCCCGCAGCCCCGCACCGCCACAATGCCAACATGGAGGGCAACACCCAGGCTGCTGCCTCCCGCGGGCCCGGCCCCCTCGCCCCACCACCGCGGGGGTCCGGCCGGCTCGAACTTCGGGGGCCGGGGCACGGGGCGGCCGGGCGGGGAGCGGCGGGGACGGGTCATCCGCCGCCCCGCTCGCAGCCGGCGGCCGCTCCGGTGCTGTCCTGCCGAGCAACTCCGGCACTTCGGAGCGACTTTGCGGGAGGGGGCGGGCAGGCGCCCCGCAACCCCCGGCCCGGGGCCGCTGAAACTTCAGAGCGGCGGCGGCGGCTCCGCCTGCCCTCCCGGCCGGCCCCACCTGCCCGGGGGTCACCTGCGCGCCGAGGGCAGCGGAGCGGCCGCCGGCGGGCGGGGAGGCGGAAGGGGCGGGTGGTCGCCGGTGCGGGCCGGGCCGGGCCGCCACACAAAGGCCGTTCCCCGGCGGCGCCATGCGGGCACTCACCGGCGGCGGCCGCACCTTGCAGATCCCGGTCTGCTCGGCGATGGGCCGGATCTTGTGGATGAAGGCGAAGGGGTCGGCGAACTCCTCCCAGCTGGGCTCGAAGACGGGGCACTCCGGCGGGGGCAGGAACTCGGCCATGGCCCGGACCGGGGCCACTCGCCGCCGCTCCGAACAATTCTCCGACCACCGTTGGGCCGCCGAGCGCCGTTGGGCCGCGGAGCACCGTTGGAACGGGACGTGCGCCTCCGCCGGGAGGGGGGGTGGGGGGGGCAAGGCGCTGGAGCGCGAGAGAAAAAGAGTCCGCCCCGGCCTGGGCGGGGGGAGGGGGCGGCGGCCGCCCCGCCCCGTCACGCGCCTTTGTGACGGGGCGTCGGGACGGACCCCGAGGAGGGCCTGGGGCTACCGGGGAGGCCCAGCGTGAAGAAGGGCCGGAGCGGCTCCGCGCTGACCGCACTGGGCCGCGGCCCCCGCGCCGCTCTCAGGCCGTTGCCCGGGCCCGGCACTGCGGGGCCGGCAGGGACCGAGGCCTCGAGAGCCGCCTGGCTCACCGCCGCCCGGCCAGGCCCCAGCCCCGCACACAGCCGCCTTTGTGCGCGGCCCCTCACCCCGGCCCCAGGCCCGCCCGGCCCTTCTCGCGGCCGCTCCCCCCAGCACCGCTGGTTCGGGGAGGCCCCTCAGCCCCGCACTGCGCGCTTCAGGCCCGTGCCCACTCCCCAGCGCGGCCACCCCTGTCCCGGGGAGCGCTCTCCGTGTGCCGGGGCTGAGGCGGTCCCCGGGCAGCTGCGCGCGGTGAGGCCGCTCGAGCCCGGGCAGCAGCACATGGGCCGCCGGCCCCGCGGAGCTCTGTTTACATGCGCGGAGGGATCCGCCACAGCTGACAGCCACCGTTGGCCGGCACTTCTTTTTTTAAAGAGCCTCTCCGCTCGCTGCCGTTGGCTGCGCCGGGACGGCGTCACAAGGGGGCGGTGCCGCGGGGCTCCGCGGGCACGCATTGGCTGCGCCGGTCCCGAGCTGCCGGCGCGAGACCCTGGCGGTTGCGGCCCGGGCCCTTTGTTCCGCGGCCCGCGGAGGGGCCGGGCCCGTTGTCCTCGCGCCGCCCGCGCGGCATCGGGGGAGTGCGGGGAGTTCCCCCCGCCGTTAACGGGGATGAGGGAGCTCCCGCCCCGCTCGCGAGGGAGCACAGCGAGGCGCCCCTCCCCCCGCACCGGCTGTTAACGGCGCTCCCCTCCCCCCTCGCGGGGAGCACGGCGGGGTCCCACCGTTAACCGGGGCGGGTTGGGAGGGGCTCCCCCATCCCGGGGAGGGGTGGGGTGGGGGGCACACGATGCGGCGCCCCCTTCCCCCCGCGGAGCTCGGGAGGGGGGAGGGGCGCCCCGCCGCAGCAGCAGGGCCCGCACGTAGCGCACGTGCGTGGCCGGGCAGCCCCGCCCCGCGCCCACGCGCGTCCCCGCTCCAGCGAGCGGCCGAGGCGCCGCCGCCGCCATTTACTGCGTGCGGGCCGGGGGTCGGCACCGTCCCGCGGGGGGCAGCGGGGTCCGTCGGTATGGCGCTCCGCGGGAGCGAGCGTTTGTGTGCCCGTGCCGAACCACTCGAGAGGAGCGCAGAGCGTTGCCATTTGCACTGAAGCACTGACCCAAGATGCCCGGTAAAACGAGGGACGTTCGCTGCTCCAGCGGTAAAAGCCAAACGCAGCCGAAGCTCCGGGCAGGGAGGCAGCGGCTGCCCGCAGGCCTGGGGCCCCCCGGGAGCGGAATCAATTAACGCTGCCTTCATTAGCCAACGCAGCACAAACTTTCATCACCCCAGTTCCGCGTCCCCCGGTCGGTCCCTGCCACCGCTGCCCCTTTCCCGCAGGATGTGGCCGGAGGCCGAGGAAGGGGTCAGCTCCGAGCTGGCCATTACAGCAAGTAAGAAATTCCGTACGGAGCAGTCGCTGCCAGCCTAAGACAATGAGCCTTGTTCTTCTCACTTAAAAATGGAGGGGAAAAACACCAACAAACCCAGGTTTTGTAAAGGGGATTTGTGCAGACAATGACAAAGGGAGGGTTCCTCCACTCCGAGCCATCGTGACTGGAGTGACCCCACGGTGCTGCAGAGCCTGGAGCAGGACTGGGGCGTCGGGGCTGTCCCCTCCCGGCCCAGGCACAGCCACGTGGCACTGCAGAGGGCACAGGCACCCCGGCACCAGCTCCGCGTGGGGCGGCATGGGGTGGGAGGCTGTGCTGGGCCAGGAAGGTGCCCAGTCCGAGCCAGGCACTGGGTCAGCACACAGCTCAGGAAGGAGCAGCACTGGGTGTCAGCACCAAGAGCTGAGCTCTGTCGAAAGCCTCACCCTTGCAGGGACACGCTCGTCCCAGAAGTCACACCCTGATCGGGCTTTAGGGTGACAGCCAGGCTGGGGTTCTCAGAGCCCTGGGGAGACCTTGGCCTTCAGGAGCATCCCAGACTTCCAGGAGCTCTGGGAAGAGGCTCCTGCCATTTCCTTTGCTGAACTTTATGTACAGCTCGTGGAAGTCAACAAACCCCCTTCCTTGTACAAGTGCTGTATGAAGTTTAGACAGAAATCTTAAACCGTGCATGTGAAATACACCGTACCTACTTGACACCAAGGGAACCTCCAGTATAAATCACCTAATTAATACCACAACCTGGAGAGACAAGTACGCTGCTGAGCCAGTCACCTTTGCAGAGCTGCTCTGCATCACACCCAGAACTCGAGGGTCCCTGGCACAGGGAACACTTCGAGCAACACCACTTTTGTGACTTTGGGTCTGAGAGATTCCCCAAGAGTTTTAAGGATGCTTAAACACCAGTGGCTGCTGATGTATGGCAAATGAAGTCATTGTGGTAATGACTCCCCGAGGACTTGTTCCACCAGAGCTGGAAGGACCATGGTTAGCAGGATGGAAAAACACTCGAGACACAGGCCCTTTCCCTGGGCAGTTATGATGGAGGAGAAATAGCACTTACTACAAAGATCTAAAGGTGAGCAGCGCAGGGGGATCAAGAGAGGACCCAAGGATAACAAGCAGGTGCCTTGGGGGGAGGGCAGGGTGGCTCAGGGCTGGATAAGATGGAGATTTAAGGTAAGCAGTAAGCCCCAGGGGGTCTGTATCCCTCCATCAGGCATCTTACTTGTCTTTCCACCTCACTACCTGCTAATGTAAATGTTTCATCAACACAAACATGTACTTCTGCATGCTGCCTTCCCTTGTATCCTTCTGCTGTGACATCTGCAGAGTTTGTTGTGTTCAGGGGATTACGGTGGCACAGTGCTGTCTGGCTGAGGAAACCAGCAGCTCTGGAGTCTGCAATGAATTCCCCAAGTGTTACAGAAGCACAAACTGCAGAAAGCAGATTTCACTCAGTTGGAATGAAAATGTAGGCATTCCTTCTTCATGGTTGAGTTGACTGTCATTAATTAAACCCCTTTATTAGATGGGCTTTCTTTGTATTTGTTCCCAGTGAGCAGAATTTCCCCGTTTGCTGCAGTTCAGTGTTACACCCAAGGGACACAACAGCTGCAGTGACCTAGCAGAGACATCAAGAAATAAGGGGTCAGGCTGGCACAAGGTGAGGAGTGTCAAGGCTCAGCTCAAAGCTGAGCACTCTTCACACAGGCAGGGTTTTTCCTTGGCAGTTCCTGCACCCTTACTCAGTTGTGCCCAGCCGAGCTCTGAACAGAGCACCCATCCAGAATCCTTCACATCCATGTCCCTTTACACACTGCTCCAGCACAGCT
The DNA here is from genome assembly GCA_028020825.1 of Podargus strigoides. Taxonomy (NCBI): domain Eukaryota; kingdom Metazoa; phylum Chordata; class Aves; order Caprimulgiformes; family Podargidae; genus Podargus; species Podargus strigoides. Next base: position 6,372,685 of record CM051648.1, read on the forward strand.
TAATGCACGTACCATTTGTTTGCAGGAACTCCCATCAACCTGCAGGAATATTTACCTACTCCTATTTTGTGTTTTCTTGGATGGGAACCACGCTGTGAACTTTCCTGCTAGCGCAAGCCTCCCTTCACTCCTCTGCACTAGCCATCATCTGTCTGGAGCACCTTGGTCATAAAGCCCATATTGACCTGCTTGGGTTTAGATATCCAACTCAGACACTGCAGAAAATGATTAATCTTTCCCCCATTTATGTACATGCCCATGCTATCCTAGACCACCTTTCCTTTTCAAAGGCTGGGTACCAGTTCTGAGTAATTCCAGTCATGTCAGCATGAATTCAAATTGATCCTCGGTAACCGTGAATCACATCTCCAGGCACACACCACAGAGCCCTTGATTCCAGTGCTGTGAACAGACAGGAAGGGAAGCTTCTAGGAAGAAGCTGGGCCTCGGTCTGGTGAGGGCACTTTTAACCCCAGCAGCCTGGGGTCTGTCAGTTTAATCCAGTAACAGAGCAAGAGCTCTAACCACAGCCAGTTCCTCTGGCACCCACCAAGTGCTGGTTACGTTGGCCTGGGACAACACAAACACCGAGATGGGCTTTAGGAAAGACTATGCCTTGCACCTCCAGGCAGACAGAAGCTATCTGCACTTTGGACACTGAAGGAGCTAACCAAACTGCTCCCAGAGGCTCCGCAATTAGCAGTACTTAAGAAGAGATGCTAATATTACACAAGCTTCACTCAGAATTACCTAGAAGCAAGCTGGAGGAGATCCTGCCCATGAGAGTCCAAGTTTTAGACTACCATGTCCAGAGACAGCACCACATAAAAAAACCTGACTGTAAACTCCATATAAGTCATAGATAAGTGAAACTCCACTGAAGTGCAAGTACCCATTTCATCAGCAGAGAGTTTGGTCTAATTAAAACACTGGGTGTTTATATGATCACAGTACAGGGCAGGGAGCAGAATACGCTGAGCCTTTCAGCTCTGTAAGAAAACAGGTTCCTGGGAACAAACAGATTTAGTAAGCAGAATCTATAACAGATCAAACCAAACCAGTTTCCCTGGGCAAACCAGCAGCCTGTACAAACCTGCAAAGCACTGTGGCTTTCATCATCAAGGCTACAAAGGGGTTTTACATTTTCCAGAAAGCCAGCTGCTCCCAGAGATGCTGATGCATGTCAGTCCTTGAGAAACAGAACTACTGGTGTAGAGCTGCTGCAGCCTCAGGATCCTGGTTACAACTGTGGAGTATTCTGGATATACCAGGCCGTGGACATTTAATAAGCATAGCTTCCAGCTCATAGACATTGTCCTGACTCCTGCTTTAATACGAGGTACCCAGGCTGTTTGTCTCACATTGTGTCCTGGCTGAGCATTCTCAGATGAAGACCTAGGTACTACACTGGCAGCTTTTGCTACAAGAGAAACATTGGTTTCAATTCCACATGGTTTCAAAATTGGTTTCAAAAATTGGATGGGGCTTTGGGCAACCTGGTCTGGTGGGAGGTGTCCTTGGCCATGGCAGGGGGTTGGAACAAGATGATCTTAAAGATCCCTTCCAACCCAAACTGTTCTGTGATTCTATGATAAGTACATAGACACCCTGGTTCTTTTTTTGCCTTTCTTCCAAAAGCTATGCTCCATTCCACTGCCCTGCTCTGTGCTGGCTGACACACCTGCTCTGTGTCTGTGATGCCATCTGTGTTCTGGGAAAGCTGAACAAGCACCACTAGCTCTTAACTCTTCAGACTGCAGGCAGAAGATGTCAGCTACAGGAAACTGTGCAGAGGGGCCATGCTGAAGGGGCAGGCAGGAAATCTGAGCCTCATTTGTGGGCTAGAACTGAGCTGGCTGAGGACGGAAGTCCCACAGCTGCACACAGCTCTAGTGGGGACTATGTCAATAGACAGGTAAAAACAGCTGGAAAGCATGTGGAGGACTAAAAGACCTCTGCTCAAATATGGAAAGTCCTCTGCAGTTTTGCAGCTGTCTTTAGGATTACTTTTATTAATAAAACTCAAAGTCTCATACCCTCTCATTAGGTACTATTAAAGGCTGAGTAAAGTCTTACTCCAGATCCTTGGCCAGAACGCCGTAAGAACAAGGATAAGCAAACCATAACCGTAGGAAGCACTGGAAAGGCAGAGCTGAGGTGCTGTTTCACACGCCTCACTTTGCTCTCAGGCAGCTGCTGACTCATGCTCAACAAGTTAGGGTTGTACCTTCTTGCTCTTTGGCATGCTAATAGCAAATGGCAGCAGTGTGGACGTGAGCAGGACATGCAGAGGGTGGGATTCTTCCGGTTACGTGTGGAGGCTGACAAGGGACCAGTCATCAATGGAGCACCCAGACAGTGAGGGTGAGGCTTAAAGGTTCATTATCTTAAAGCAGGTGTCTAAAATAGGTCAGAGTAACCTCACCCTAAAATCCCCTTACTCCTCTGCATTAACTTTACAGGGAGCCTCGAGTGACTCGTTCAGCTCCAGACCTCGATGCTTGGCAAAGTGAACCCACACTATGAAACCTTGGCAACACAACAGAGCCACTTGGGAAATACAACTTGCCATGATGCATAAAACCACAAAGCATATATTTTTCTTAGAAAAAACTATTTCAGAAATGAAGATGGAGCTTCTCCACCCCTAACCCCTTGGCTGCAGTGAAACAGAAAGTACCACCACAACTGTTCCCCCAAAAGTATCTGAACTCAGCTGTGGTTTCTGCACAGGGTAAGTAGAAGCAGCACTAAAAAACAAAACAAAAACCAAAAACCCCAAAACCAAACTTGAAGACTGTACCTTCTGCCAGTCTTACATAGCTAGCTGTCACAAAGTGGTACCACCTTGCACTGCCACAGGTAAGCCCACTGCCCCCCTCTCCACGACTCAGTGACACGACACAGGCCCAGGCAAGGAAGGAAGCTGGTTTTGCAGAAAATGTTTAATTAACAAGTCTTGTTCCTAGTCAAGCTTCCTGCCTCTGCTACAGCTGAAATTGCCTTTGATTACCCAGACGTATGCTCCAGGATTCACTTGCTTTTAGACACAAAGGGTGACATTAAAGAGGCAATAAGGAGACTTCATTAGGTTGTGCAGTAGCATAGGATTCAGGGGATCCTCGTGCTTGGGTAATCTGCACCTGCATTCAGGATGGATTTAAAAGCCTAGTTCAAATGTGCAGATACTACCCAAACCCTCCACACCTCCCTGCCCCCAACAAGCTACTATCCAGGTTTCAAACAGTAACTATGCACAGTCATCTAAGCACTTAAATACACTAAAAACTTACAGTCCAAGGCTGAACAGACAAGGAGTCAGAACAAAGTTTGTTTTTTAAACCAGTGTCATTCACTGATGAAGAGCCATGAAAAAACTGCTTCTAGAAGGGATTTAAACATGCAAAAATAGTTGCAGATTGCTCAGATACATTGGAGAATGTGCAAGAGCCACATGAATTAAGGCAGAGAAAATATTTCAGACAATACTGATGGTAAAGGTGACAACGGAAAGGTGGTAAGAAACTGCATGAATCATACAAGGCAGACTGATACAGAGTCTGGTAGATGACACATAGGCTTAAAACCAGCTGGGGAGCCAGAAGGCATTCAAAGGGGAAAGGATGTGATTAAATAACCTGGCAATGGAAAGAAATTAGGAGCTCTACAGTCAATAAGCTACCAAAATAAATAGAAATCGGGCCCTCAGAATGCACTGAGTTCTGAGGGGTTTTTGCAAAGGAAGCCTGGCTTATTGCATTTGTTTCTGGAACCACACACATCTGATGAAGATAATGTAAACATTTCAAAATCTTCAACAGAACTTAGAACATCTTTTGCAAGGAAGTACAAGACTGAACAAGAGACGCTTTCTAGTGACCACAACTACAACAGTAAAGACTGCTCTTGATCTGCCAGCACCTACAATTAGCAAAAAATGGGTGCATTGGCATATGGTGCTTTAGAAGCATCCGCAACAAACACATACAAGTATTTAATACATCTAATAAAGTAAACAAGGTCTAAATCAATATGCAGTCAAGCTGCCCCACTCAGCCTCACCAGGCAAATCTAACACATGCAGACACATTTACTAGACATTAAATACTTGTAGGCAGTGAAGATAATGAAGCCAGTGCACATATGCTGTAATAAACAAAGCTGGAACTTAAACATGCTGTTGATATCTGCAACAGCAGTGAACAAGTAAAGAAACAGACACAGAATTTGAAAACAGAGAGAGGAAGATAAACACTAAACACACAGCAAAAAGTAAAACAAGAAACAGAAGAGTCCTTTGGGTAGAACTGCCAGTAACCGCTGCCTGAATGATAAGGGAAGTCATAGAAAAGGAAACCCTCCATTTCTGGGCACCATATGTGCTTATTGCAACACATTATCACCATTTTCAAAAGCATTTGTGGACAATGCAGAGACCATTCTATGATGTACTCTGAGACGTGACTGGGACACTTCCATACACACGTGCACATGCTTTTGCCTTCCACAAACACTCCATATAAGTTGTGAAGAACAAAGGCAGAGGCCATTTTGTCCCAGTCAGCAGAGAACGGTCAGGTCTGTGGTTCAACAGCAGCTGTAGGTGACCCACAGTACCCCACACTTCCCTGATCACCACTCCAGCACCCAGCTGATCCTGCACTGAGCCATCTTAGTTCATGAAAGCAAAAGTAAACTATGCCCTTCTTCCTGCAAGAAGGGATCAGGGGTTTTTTTTTGCCAATTTAACACAAAACTTAGTGCCAGAGGCAGTGTTAGAGCAAAAACATGATTGCATGGGTGAGAAAAGAAAGAAAAGTGGGATAGTGATAGTCAGCAGTTAAGCTGGTTTAACAGCAGCTACAGACATAAAACTGAAAGTGACTCTGCATGGGACACAGCTTTGACCACTTGTGCAGAGTTCCAGGAGAGATCAGCTCAAGAACTGCTAGGAAACAATGCCAGGCTCAAAATGGTGCATTAGCATCTCTTCGAAACAATGCATACCAGCAGCCTTCACCCAAGGCAGGTTCTGCAAACTGGATTCTGAAATAACTGGAAAGCCAGGAAGATCTCTCCTCTCACTATACCCAACTGAAAAGTAGCTTTTGCAAATGGTAGTCATGTAAGACAATGAAATGCAGTTGACAGTTGTAGTCATAGAGCTCTTAACAAAAGAAAAAGTGAAGATGCTTAAGGTCTTGGCAGCCTTCTTGAAGAACACTGCTTGGAATTCATCCCTAATTTGAAGCACTGCAACAAGCCACTCGCAGCCATCTGGAAAAGGAACTTGGACACCGACCACCAGTAACCTCAGAGGTCACTGCCTTAAAGAAGTTCACAGATTCAAAGTGCAGGGTAAGAACAGATTGTCAAAAGTTTGAGTCATTTTGGACAGAGGGACTGGTCCCAATTCAAGTCTCTAGAATGCAAATGCATAGTTCTGGACTTGACACCTTAGGCCTTCAGTGGGCGCTTCAGAAATTCACTTAATTCTACCTTTGCCATCTAGAACGGGCAGAAAAGCCCCCGTTCCTGTCATCTTATTTCCCCATGTGCCCTTGATATTGCAGAAGAATCCTAGTGGACCTAGCTCAGACTATAGGTAAACTCACTTTCAGGTATAATGTCTGGGAAAATGAATCCTGGCCACCAAACATAAGGCAGAGTTTGGCAGAGTTATGAACTGCCAAAGTATCGCCCTCGGTGATCTCTGTTCAGTGAGCTGCCTGAGTAGCAAAGCTGACTGATAAGTTCAAGTAGCAGCATGCAGACAGAGCCCAGCAATAGCATCTCACCCTTTCAATCCTAAAATATTGAGAGATAAAAGAACTGCAGCTTTTTAGGAAGAGCTGTAAACAGGTCCTCAACACAGTGCAATAGCAGTTAAACATCACCCATCGCCTCCAAAAGGTAATACAGCTCAAGTGGGAGGAATGCTTAACCAGTATTAATGCACCACATCTGGGACAGCCTTTCTGGAGCTCTGATTGGATCCATATGGACAGAAAGTCAAGCTTGTAAAGTTGCCTTGAAATCTTTTTCAGCTTCTCCATGACCATCTGATCTCCAGTCCCTATTTATAAAGTGAATTTAAATATTGCTGCCTATGATCAGGATTTCATCCCCACTTTTTGAAACCCAAAGAAAGGCTGTTCTTCTCCCCCCACCCCCACCTCAATGACTGCTCAATTTCACAGCTGACCATTGCTGTTACACATATTGGGACAAAATTGAGAGGCTGCTCATACAAACCCTTGCTGGTGTCACAGAGGAAGCCTGGGGTAGACCTTAAAGCTGAGCCCATCTAGTGGGCTGGAGTACTTTATTTTAAAGGGACTAAGATGCCCTTTTCTTTCTCAGAAAGAGTAATTCACTTAAGACTTCCCAAGTCCTCCAGCATTTCTAATGACCTATGTTAAATACTAGAAAAAAAGTATTTCCTACATGTTTCTGGACTGTTTTCTAGACCCTCACATTTAGTATTTACAGCTGTTTTCTAGTAAACACTTGAAAAACAGAATTTAGCTTTTTTCCAGGCTCTTGACACAGACCAGGGAAATGAAACCAGTGCTGCAGAAAAACTGTGAAACATACTCCTGAGAAATGACTGGAAGGTTTACAAATCAGTGAGGAAACAGGACAGTATTACAAGAATTAAGAATATCTTGAAACAAGTTAACATGTTTTATGTCACATGAAGCTGGTCTTCAAAAAGCCAGTGGACAGGCACATGACATCAGAAACTGGGTTTTAACCAACCCAGTTCACTGAAAATCTCCACAGAAGGCACCACTCATGTGACTTACCCTTTTTTTGTTTTTATTTAGTCTTCTGGTATTTCTCAGCCTCTTGTCAGCCTGCCCCTACGATACCTTCAGAGCAATGTAATTTCTCCCACTTCATCACACCCTCATTCCTTCTCTCTATTAACAGCCAGTTGAGACTACAAACCTTTAATCCTCTAGCCTAACTTTTAGAAGAAATCTGTAGATGAAAGTCTTTGAACAGTCTGGAAGTTACACATAGTCCTCCCTCTAGTTCAGATCAAGATAGGATGGGATTAATCATTATCACCTTGCCAATACACACAGAAAATCCCTACAGTACCTCCAGTGGAGTTCTGCAATATGATGGAAAGTTGTTCTTCAGTTCTTTACTGACAAATTTGTTTATAAGTCCAGTCCCTGTTTTCAGAGTTCAAATAAAAACCATCTTTTCCTTTGAAGAAATGCCTTGCAAACATGATGTAAGAACTGGTGAGATCAGGAGTCACCTAATCCAGTATCTTATTCCTGACAGGAGCCTCAATTACACTTCCTCTGTACTTCCCCAACCTCCAGTAATTCACAGTTCCTACACAAGATATGGTATCTCTACATTTAGTACCCTGGCTGATTTTTCTTCCCAAACTTTTAAGGCTTGTAAAAGAAATTCAAAGTTACAAATGCATTGACTAAAAAAAAAAAAAATCTGCAAAATACTTTGAACCTTAGGTTGTTACAGTACTTCAGCAAGTAAAGTGAAAAAGCCATCCAAATACATGAAAATAGCTCTGCATTATAAATAGTGACAACTGCAGCTTTGCTACTGTGAAGCATCTCCTACATAAAGGAAAACATGACCTTGTGCAAAGGCAAACTAAGTTTTATTTGGCAGAAACACAGGCATTTAAAAACATCAGAAGAGAATGGCATGGGGTAGCACATTAGCAGCATTGTATTTCAGATGACAAGATCTCCACTGTTTCAACACACAGGCGGATTTGACTGAAAAGCACAGAGTCAAGCACAGAATGACATCTTCCTTGTCTTAGGGAATTTGCCAGGGCAGCAGCAGTATGTCAACAGAAGGTTAACAAGACTGAGGGCTTGGGACACGGCAATCAAAAACTACATTCACAGCAGCAGATCAAAGTAATGAATTGACACTACTATTCCCTTATTTTTATTAGTTCCTCAAAATTTTCACAAGAAATCACTCTAAACTGCCCATGAGACATTGTTCTCTGACTCCTCACTATTACACTGTGGAAAAAAGCAGAAGGTACAGCCAGAGTATCTTTAATACCAAGTCATATTATCTATTTTTTCCAATAATGCTATGTATTTTCCTAAACCACTGACAAGTGCAGTATAACTTGCAATCTTCTATTTTTTCCACTAGAATAAAGGGAGTCGCCCGTTAAAGAAATATTCTTTACTTACTTTGAATTAAAATCTCAACCAATTCTAACTCCAAAGAGTTATACTCTCCTAAACAAGCTAACGCTTTTCAGCAACAGGCTGTGAGGGTCAATGTTATCTGACAGGGTTCAAAGTATGAGGCACAAAAGCCCTTTCTGAATTTTATTTGAGAAAAATTTGCTCTGTAGGAAGAAGGTGGCAGCATGTGCAACTGTATGCCAATGTTACCTATACTGTCCATAAAGCCAAGCCAGAGATTTTTATCATACAATTACACTGTGGCATGCTTACTATAGAAATCAGAAATGTACATAATTATATAAATACTATAGACATTAAGACATTAAAAGATATTCATATTGCTTATTCAGAGGGCAGAGTGGGTGGAAATCAGATTCTGCTGCACCACATTCTGCAGGAATGGCACCAGAACCATCTCAGAACAGATCTTACAGATAAGATCAGCAATTTACAACAAAGTTCATAGCAACCTGCCACAGGCTCCAGCTCACTTCCTCCTCCTCCTCCTCCTCCACTTAGTGAGTCATAGAAGTTATCCTGTATCAGGTGACAGCTATTAATTGCCAATATCAATACTGGAGAAAGCTGTGTCACCATACAGGTAAAGATATATTTAGTTACCACTAGATAATGCCTGCACTTATACCAGTGCAAATAGACATGTGACTTTCCACAGCAAAAGTATGGGGATTTCTTACCAAAGAGAACATGCATTTGAAGTTTAGAATTAAACAGAGTGCAAAGCCATTTGTTTTAAGTGACAGCTAATGTTAACCTCTGCAATTTTCAGGAATTCACTCAAACTCAAATTTGAGTTCAGTGTAGGATCTCCTCTACATTTCAGGAAGTGGATGAACCACCCATTTGTTAATTCAACCATACAGCCAGTAATTATAACGTGTTTAAGGATATCTGCAGCTAGCTGAAGCAAGAGCAGTTTCAGCAGGATTTTCCTGCTGTAATTTTCTTGGCTTCATATCTGAGAAAAACACTATCTTATCTTAGCTCAGTATGCAGATGCCTACAGTGAGAGCTAACTGCCCACTACCTAATGCAACAGTGTTTCTTAATACTAATAAAGAAAACTGGAGTATGATGTAGGCTAAGAATGTATAAAGTATTTTCAGCATCAGTCCAATGGTTAACAAGCAGCATAGCACCTCTTGTCAAACCTTTCACCAGCAGATGCTTGTCATGTTTCAGCTTACCATTTTCTCAAAGTAGCACTACATGTTATTTTTAAAAATTAAAAGCATAATGCATCTCATATCTAATGCCTACATTGAATGAGATTCCCTAGGTTTTTAAAAGAGCTCAGCATTCAGTATGCACAAGCCTTTTACAAGGATGCTACAGAGTGCTGTGTCCTGCCCAGACTCATCATTGTACATGCCCAGATAAAAAAAACACTGTAAACCAATTCCCAGCACATAAACAGCAGTGTTCTGAACAAGGGTAATCCACATGTACAGTAAAACACCAGACAGTATCAGCAGGAAACAAGAGCATGCCAGCCTCAAATAATGAAGAGAATACCAGATAGAAGAGACAAACCATTGCTAAAACATCACTGCCAGCGCAGAAATCCACTCCTACACGACCCCTGACACAACTTTAAAAGGAAATGATGGTGCTGGCACTCTGGCCACACAGCATTCTCCATGATCTGCTAGTAGTACAAGATTTCACACTGAAGATCTAGACACCTGCAAGGCACAAAACAGTCCTTTGCATATTCCTCTGGTGAGCACTGCCGTGACATTAAAAATCTGAATGCATGCACTGAAGTGAAGCTGATCTGACTTGCAATGAACACGACTGTCTCTTGGGTTATGCCTAGCATATTTGCTTAATCATCCATTAAGTAAGAAGATAAGTCAACTGGACTTGAAATTCTCTACACTTATGTCTATCCTGGAACATAAAAAAGTAAAAGCAAATGAGAAACTTGCTGGAACTTCAGACATACTCAGCTCTGCTGAATGGCAGGAGGTTGCGATTTTCACAGCATCTGTATATTCTGCAGAAGGCCATGTCTGACAAGACAGGCTGAGGAGCTCATCTAGGTTATAAAGCCTGAACATTGTTCTCCCCAGCTATATAAAATTAGTGACTTCCATCTCCAGTAAGTTAAGATTAATTTCAAATCAGAACAACTCAAACCAGTGGCTGCAGGAACAGGCTTTCAGCCTAGGCAGACTAATGCTCAGCCTTTGCAGACCAGGCTATTTGGTTAGACCATCAATCAACAGCAGCAGCATGTTAATCTTAATTAAAAGTCATATTCCCATCTAGTAGAATAAACACACCCAAGTTACAGTTAAAATAGAGGTTAGGGAAAGATTCCTGCTTTACAAGTTGATGCCCGGTACTGCAGCATTACCCAAGTACTGTAGGTTTCCCATACAGTCAAGACATTTTTCACACCACAGCTCAGACTCCTGCTCAGCAGGTAGGCACAGCTTTGTCAGCCAGCACAGGCTTCAAAGGCTTGGCCTGAACCATGCACTGCTATTAAAATCGGAAGGAATATACATAAAGCTGTAGCACATTCTCCAGCTCAAATCTAGACTTGGGAGTCAGACTTTACTATCCTATAATCACACTCAGTATTCAGTCATCATCTTAACCTATTTGCCTATTCCACCTTTGCTGCTTCTGTGGGAGAGATTCCTCAGAGTCACTCAGCCCAAGACAGAGGTAGATACAGTCAGGTTATTTGGTTTGTGGATTGCTGCCCTGTGTCCCCAAGCCCCAACTCAGACCACAGCAAAGGTTTCAGACAGAGGCTGTCCGTATCTGAAGATAACCTCATTAGCCAAATCCTCTCCTCTTACATCAGCTTACACAGAAGGCAGAAGGATGGTAATTTGCATATATGAACACATGGACTAATTCTGCAAAAGAATTTGTTTTAGGGAAGGCTAGTGCTTAGCCCTGGCCAGCCAACCCAGATTTTGCTCCAGACAGCTTCAGGCAATAGGCTGACTCCACAGAAGGCTGGCACACAGGGACAGCAGTCCCTTCTGTGGGAGGACAAAGCAGCACCAGGGTGACCACCACACATGCCCTGAGAGAGAAAGAAAGGGTTCTTTGTGCCATGGCACCCCCTTTCTGGGCATCTCTTCCCCTTTCAGGTTACAGCACCTCCAAGTTACTGGCCCATGCTAAGCCTAAGAATAGGAGAGAAAACTCACTCAAACAGCCTTTGGTTTTAAAAGTGTTGCATCTTTTCTTAAGGGTAATACAAGGTTAGTTCCTGTTGCCTCTTGTGCCAACAGCTTTAGAGTCCTTAAAGTATAGTTAACTAATCTTCCAGCAAGAGCTCAAGAACATTCTAGTCTTGTATTCTGGGGGAAAACGGGCACTATTAGCTCTTCAAACAGCAATGCTTTAAGGATAAGAACTCATCTAACTAGAGCATTATGTTATTCAGCTGTCTTTCTCAGAAAGAAATTCTATCTCCTGGACTACTGACTACTTGCTTATAGTTAATGAACACACAGTGTTTGGACACTACCAAATGTCTTGATTAAAGAAGTTTATTCCAATTATTTAACATGATTTACACTGCTACTGAAGAGGCAGTAAAATGGCAGAGACTTGCAATTCACTTTTGTTGTATTTAATATTCTTCACCTTCATCTTCTCCATCCATTGAGTCTGTGCCCACTTCTTCATAATCTTTCTCAAGTGCAGCCAAATCTTCCCGAGCCTCTGAGAACTCCCCCTCCTCCATCCCTTCTCCAACATACCAGTGAACAAAGGCACGTTTGGCATACATCAGATCAAACTTGTGGTCTAGACGAGCCCATGCCTCAGCAATGGCTGTAGTGTTGCTCAGCATGCACACTGCCCGCTGGACTTCAGCTAGGTCACCACCAGGAACCACTGTTGGTGGCTGGTAATTGATGCCAACCTATGTGAAAAGCAGAAGAGACCATGAGTTTCTCTGTAGCATTTGACAGTGACTATAATCAGACAATAGCTGAATAAAATGTTTCACTCCCCAAAAAACTAGCTCTGTATAAGAATCCAAGTCCCCATTTATCAAAGTACAAATCAGGTACCTACATGACATCTTAAAGATAAAATATACTTTGTAACCCCGTGACAGTGAATGAGAAGACTGTAAAAAAAAAAATCATGATGTAACTGAGACTTGCCTTAAAACCAGTAGGGCACCAGTCCACAAACTGGATTGTGCGCTTGGTTTTGATAGCAGCAATAGCAGCGTTGACATCCTTGGGGACAACATCCCCACGGTACAGCATACAACAGGCCATGTACTTGCCATGGCGAGGGTCACACTTCACCATCTGATTGGATGGCTCAAAGCAAGCATTGGTTATCTCAGACACAGAGAGTTGCTCATGATAGGCCTTCTCTGCCGAAATAATTGGGGAATATGTTACCAATGGGAAGTGGATCCGGGGGTAAGGCACCAAGTTAGTTTGAAATTCAGTAAGATCCACGTTTAAGGCACCATCGAATCTGAGGGAAGCAGTAATGGAAGAGACTATCTGACCAATAAGGCGATTGAGGTTGGTGTAGGTTGGGCGTTCAATGTCCAGATTCCTACGGCAAATGTCATAGATGGCCTCATTGTCAACCATGAAGGCACAGTCGGAATGCTCCAGAGTGGTGTGGGTGGTCAGGATGGAGTTGTACGGCTCAACAACAGCTGTCGAGACCTGTGGTGCAGGGTAGATGGCAAACTCCAACTTTGATTTTTTCCCATAGTCAACAGACAGGCGCTCCATCAGCAGAGAAGTAAAACCTGAGCCAGTTCCTCCCCCAAAGCTGTGGAAAATCAGGAAACCCTGCAAGCCAGTGCATTGATCAGACTGAAAGAGAAAATACATGTGTTAAAGCAATTGTGTAGACATTAAGAATCCCAGAACAAGCTCAAGACAGACAATTATGAATTCTGACACATAGCAACTGTTCAAGCTTCAGGAAAGTAATACTGAATTTGATTCATCCAATCAAGGAGGTGCCCCATAAAACACACTCTATTCTGGCTATTTTAAGCACCCTACATATTGTAGGGTGACCTCTTCAAGTCACTACCTCAAAACCTCCCCTACCCTCAATTCTGAGGCCAAGGCCATTAACAATGACCAAGAAAAGCATTAATATTCAAAGAAAAGACCAGCTATCCCTTATACCAATTTGAAATTCTCTACCTGCACAAAAATGTAGCAATTACCTGCCCCAGAACTGCTGCTATAATCCTGTGAGAGTTGCAAGCATGTAACTCACTTCAGGGAAGTGAGTGTCAAAATGTATTACAGTGCCATTCCAATGTAGTCTTCTCAGATAAAAAAAACTAGACTGCCTTGTCCTCAGAGAAGTGTCCTGTGATGCTTAGCTTGACTCCTAGGACTTATGGGAACTTCTAACATGTTGTACAAAGAAATGACAACCTTATTTTTCAGGTTTAAGGTACAGCTTGCTGCAAACTTACCTGTCTCGATTAGAGACAGTGGCAGCCAAGTGCTGAGAAGAATACCAGTTTTGATCTGCAAAAGGTGTACTTTTCAGTAAGACTCATTTAGCATTCCCTATTAAAGCACCAGAGGTATACCCTGGATTTTTTTGTCCAATGAGATTTCCTTACCTTTGTGACACAGATTCAGTAAAGTACATGCTTAGCGGCCCTGAGAAGGGAACTCTAACCTTCTAAACTGACATCTTCACAAATATGCCACATGAGCAAAGTACTGGGGAGCCTGAAATGTCCCAACTTACTGAGATTTATTCATTTTCTGTTATTACCATAAAATTAATTCAGAAATTATATAAGCAGGAAATGCAAACAGAAGTCTAAACCACAGAAACAAACACTCCTATTTAAACTTCCTTGCAAGAGCCCCAGCCAGAGACCAATCCTTTTCCAGCAGGAACTATGCAAATCAATTCTCAGTCATGGCTTTCTGAAGTTCAACATGAAAGTTTTGGGTGCCTCATCAGCATTTTAGACCACTTTTAAGTCATATCTGACAGGAATAATCCAACCATTCTCAGCTGGCTAAGAATAAAAACAGATGCAGACTAAGTCCACAGATTCTCCTACCATGCAATAAATTAAAGCACAATTTATAGTGCTATGTATTTTTGCTAACCTAATTTCCAAATCCTGTAAACCAGATATTTAGGAGCTTTCAGTGAAAAAAATCTTACCAGTTTCCTGATACGCTCTAGAACTAGGTCAATTATCTCTTTCCCAACTGTGTAATGACCTCGAGCATAGTTATTTGCAGCATCTTCTTTACCAGATATCAGTTGTTCAGGATGAAAGAGTTGCTTGTATGTCCCAGTCCTAACTTCATCTGAGGAGACAAGATGAATATTAAGCAGCTAGTTTACTATGTAGACTAGATTCTTCAAGCTTCTCAGGCTGTCCAGAATAAAAAGCAGATAAAGAGCAGCTTGATTACTACTTACCAGTAGGTGAGAATACTTAGATATTCAACATTTAGACTGTACTAAGAAAAATGAAGTTATTGCTCAAGAAACTGTCCCATTTTACACATAAGTTTGAATTTTTCACCTGCCAGAGCAATTTAAAACCGGACTGTATCAGCAGACTCATTCTTCCACAATTTAAGACAACTTAAGGCCCACTTTGCAGATCCAAAATACTGCTTTTCCCCCTTATTGTCCAAGCCCTCCAAGCCTTATCACTGCTGCAGCTCTGGGCAGTCAGAGCCTGATTGTCCCCTTCTTCCCCTTAATTGCACCTTCTGCCAAGGGTAGAGAAGAACTTTCAAAAGGAATAGGAAATGCTCTTGTAGAGATACTCAGTTATTCAACTACTGAGCTGTAAGCTCCAGCACAACTGACTGTTATAAAGAAACTGTGCAAATGAACACATGGCATCCCCCACCAGTTACAGATTTGGAGAATGATTTAGAGTTATGATCTCCACTAGTTATCAGAAATATGCACTTACATCTAGCATGCTAAAGCTCTGTCCTACCACAAAGGTACAAAGACACTCAGCATACCTTTGTCTCTGGTTTAGCTCAAGCCATTCTTGAGTGGTATGCTAATGCAGTGCTGCAGCCTTTAATTAAAATCAGGTGTAAAGCAAAGTGCTTTAACTAGAGATGAAGTTGCCTGCTTGCATACATTCTTTTTAATCTAAAAGAATGAGCAAGACAGAGATAAGTAGAATTCAAGATTTAAAAATACAGTTACTCTTTGACCCAATTTAACCTGACCAGCTACCACTGCAGCCTGCAATCCAATACTCTAAAGTATTTCCAAGCTGCACAAAAAAACACCCCAGTTTGGAGAAGTCTACCATTCCAAATACGTATGTTTAAGACTTTTGGCATTACCTCTCCAAGTTATAAAAGAGAAATATGGGTAAAATGGAAAAATACAGAACCTAAGGAAAAGGTGACTAGTAGGGGCAACGTGAGTCAAAATGGCCCTGAGGATGTAAAAAAATGAGGAGTTAAGAGGATCAGTCATTGGACTATGAAAGTGTGCTGGAATGAAGAATTTAGACTTTAGAAGGATGGTTTAGCTCTTCTCTATCTGGGGTAGATTTTTCAAGATACTTGTGTTGAATTCCCAGACATGTTATTGCCCTATTTCTTGGTGGAAAGTTACCACCTCATCCACAGAGCTGGTGTACGTGTTCAGCAGTCCTGCTGCTTTCACCAAGAGTAGCATTGATATGGAAGCTCTAGAAATCCCTGGTGTACACACATGGCAGCTACAGAGCTGCTGTATGCACATAAAGATTTTTTTTCATAAACATAGTACAGAGGGACACACTGCATGAATGGGAAGAATCATGCTAGCCCTGCCCAGTAAACTGGATCAATAATTTTCAGATAAGCAGGGCAGGAATAGAGAAGGCACATGATGTAACCCTTAAAAAGCCCTAGCTTTTTTAATAATTACTAAGTATTTCATAAGACAGCCTTTTGCCCATCTCCCCATGCTACACTTGCATCATTAACAAGTGCTGGAACACTACCTTTTCCCATTTGTCTCAAGACCCATGAGCTACTCACCCCCAGAGGGAAGGTGAAAGCTTTGCCACCTGCTCTCCCTCACCTCATTTCTCAGCCTTTTCTGGTTGCTGAGAGCCACCACCTGGCCAGCAGCAGAGGAAGCAACAGTCATGGGGCTCAAGAAAACAAAGCCAGACCTGGAACAGCTCTTGGGGATATTAGTGTATGGCCAAGGGTGCTTCGGCTCATTTCAGTTATCAGTCCAGCACTCCTATCCTTCACCTGCCCAACAGCCTTCTGCTCTCCTGCAGAAGTTCATTCTACTTTATTAGCCACACAGAGTGGTTTAAGGTGTTACAATGAAACTAAATTACAAGAGACTCATGATTGGGGTATATAGGAATAGCCTAAGTCTATTCACTTATCTCCCCTTCCCAACTATGTATTGCAGAAAGAAACAGTTACTGCTGAAGCACAGGCCACAGACCTACTTTTCTAAGAGAGGTAGGACAGCCACAAAACCGGCTCCAGCAGAATTACTTTAGCCATACACATTGGTGAGAGCAAAAACAAGATTCATGACACAAGGGACAAGGATCTTGTGAAGCCAGGGGGCTCACACTGGGCTGGCAGTATAGCTAATGCGTGGGATCACATCTGAACATCTAAGAGACAGCATTGTCAAAGTTTGGGATACAGCTGATTTTCAGGATAAGAGTGGATTGTTATTCAAAGATAAGGCAGCAGGAAGGTAAAGTGCATGTTTGGAATTCCATGAATTTAGGCTAGTTACTGAGGCTCATTTCCACAAGCACTAATCAAGCTATAAAGAATATTGTTTTGGGAAAGCACAGGAATCATTCCAATGTAAAAAAAGAAATGTGCTTAATGATACGCATCACATCTTATAAAAGGTTCCTATTGACTGTTGTACACATTATGCCATATTGTTTTACGAGGTTATAACTAGTTCCTTGCATAGCAAAAGCATGAGGCATATGCAGAAGACCCATTTAATTCCACAGGCCAGCAGAAGGTAATACTTAAATTCTTTAGAGCTCCAGAGAGCACATTTGCCAGTCTCCATGATCATAACACCAAGTATTTTCCATCACTAGGCATATGTAGGCAAGCTTTATGTAGCAAAAATTGAAAGCCCCAAAGCATTATGCAGGACTAAAGAAATTGATTCCTTAGCAAAAAATGTATAAGTTAAATCAAATCCCACAGCATGTTCTACGGTCCCTTGCACAGGTCGCTGTATTTACCAATTACTGCTGGTTCAAGGTCCACAAACACAGCACGAGGGACATGTTTTCCAGCACCAGTCTCACTGAAGAACGTGTTGAAGGAATCGTCCCCTCCACCGATGGTTTTATCACTTGGCATGGTGCCATTGGGCTGGATGCCATGCTCCAGGCAGTAGAGCTCCCAGCACGCGTTCCCGATCTGCACACCAGCTTGACCAACATGGACTGAGATGCACTCACGCTGCGTGGAGATAAAAAATGGATCACTCAGCAGAAACAGCAGCTTCCTTGTTTAGAAAACATTCAGCGCACACAGCTTGAACTCCCATACTGCAAAGCTATTAAAACATTGGCCTTATTGTCTTGGCATTAGGGGCATTTGGCTCAATACAGAGAACACAAAAGCCTTTAGTCATCATCCACCTCCACCTAAAAAGACCCTTCTGGCCATTATCATTCTTACAAACTCATTCCTATCCTCAACCAGACAGGAACAGTTTGATCAACTCTAAATCCTTCAGCCAACTCCTCTCTTCATAACAAACACTGAATATTTACAAAAACTGATGACTACACCTGTCACTGGCCTAAGTGTCCACCAAAACTTCACCCCCAGAACAGCAGCCACCAGAGGGAGAAAAACTTTCTGCAAGATCTGGGGCCATTTTGTCTAATATACATAAAATTAGAAAAAAATATATTCTCCTGAGCACTTTAGGGAACTTTGCCATTCTCTAAGAAAGTTTTTGTCCTTAGTACCACTTCAAAAATATGGAACATCAGGCCTCACATCACACTGCTGTATGCCAAGTACTAAACTCCTCAACACTAGACAAAACTACCTCATTTAAGCTATGTAGAAAATAGTTCATGTCAGCAAAAGGATCTATTCAATACCAATTTATGGATTCCCAAATTGCCTTTGATGTCCAGAGCATAAACCTAGCTTCCTTAATATTTCAGCATAGGGTTTTAAATATTAAAAGCCAAACCACAATGGAACCATCTCCAAACTCCTGGTCCATCTGTGGCACTTTATATTTAGCTTCTGGTTTTGAGTGACAGAGTTAAACACAAGTCACATTTCACTATGTTCAGACTCTATGATTAGATGATACAATTAATTTGTCCCCTCAAATTCCAGGATAAGCAGGACCTGGAATTGCCTAGTCCACACTAATAGTCAATGTAGGAAAGCAGGAATGCAGTCCTTTCAATTTCTTTGTGAACCTCAATAAATTTATATTTGACAGAAAAACCCCATCACCTGTTCTCAACTACAGCACTGCAGAGCTGAGAGCTCTTATTTTTCAGCTCCCCATCCACCTGAGCTGTGTATTCAGAAATACTGCTTCCAGAAGAGCAATCAGCCCTACTCAAAGCTGCTGCCACACTATTCCTCTCCAAGGCCACTACTCCACCACTCTCCAGACAAGCGCTGGGCTCAGCAAGGTACTGCAGTGGTAGAAGACAGCCAACTTACACGCTGTAACGAGAGTGACAGGAAAAGCAGCTTGAGCATGCAGCCCAACAAGGCTGTACTGCCACAGAGAAGCCAGGCCATGGCAGTGAATTAGGCCATATAATCCTTCCAGGAAAGCAGGGGGACAGCCTGCAACATTTTTCTGCAGTGAGGACAGAGTAGATGTATACGACCACTTCAGTCTGGATGCTCACCTATATTGAGGGCCTGTCTGCAATTCAAGCTGTTCATGAAGCTCCTAAGCAGCTGGGGAAGGTGACTGAAAGGAAGTGTAGAGGAAATGGCATGGTCAGAGTGACTGCATCAAGACAGACTATGTATCAGCTTTCCAGCATCAAATGAACCACCACCACTACTTCAAACTACAGAAAGCAACAACATTCATGTTCCAAGGAGAAAATTTAAGTCTTTGAAAGTACAACTTGGGCAACACAGCCACAGACTGGGTCCTACAGGTGCCACGTTAAAAGTGTGACTTTTTACTTTGTCAAAGTTCAGTGCTTGGGGCAGAAGAACTCCCTGCATCAGTACAAAGAAGCAATTAATTGACAAGCAGCCCTGCTGAAAAGATTCTGGGTGTTACCACAGAAACCATCCTGAATGTTCAACAGGGCATTCTCATCCTCAATAAGAGAAACAATGTGCCAGGCTACAAAAGGAGACACATGGCCAGCACACCAAGAAGCCTTCCCTCTGTTCTGCAGGAAGATTCAGGTCAGATATTGGAAGGATGCTGGGAGGTACAGGCTGGGTGTTAGGAAAAGCTTCTCCAGCAGAGTGGTACAGCCCTGGAACAGGTCACCAGAGAGGTGGGAAGGGATCCCCATCCTTGGAGGTCTGCAAAACTTGGCTAGACAAAGTCAGTCACAAAAACCTGGCCTGGTGCTACTGTTGGCCCTGCTTTGAGAGGTCTCTTTCAACTGCTTTCCTGCCACTCTACCAAGTACTTTTAGGTAGTATGTGGCTATTTAATAAAACAAATACTTGTTAGTCATGAAGAGACTGTGCCTATTTTGCTCTGCATAGCCTTTTCACAGCAGCAGAAATCTTGCAGTACCAAGAACAGAACAAAACCTGAGCCTTGAAAGTATAATCCGCAAGTTGTAAAAGAGGCAAGAGAATTCTCACACTCATTACAACTCTGGGCCTTTACACATCACTGATGGAAGTTTCATAATTAATAAGGTTTAAATAGGTATTACAGACAGTACTGTTAAGTGCTGTATTCAAGCCACAAGTCAGGACACAGAATCATTCAGTAATTAACACTAAATGCTCTCCCCCACTTACACTATTTTCAAGCATAGAACCGGTTTCAGTGAAAACTCCCAAAGAACTTTCCCAGCCCAGCCTGAACCTCTCCAGCTCCTATTACTACTGTCTCCTTTTGCTATATAATGCATTCCACCTTAAGAGCACTGGCTTGTCTTTTCTAATTGCCCTTTCAGTAGTTGCAGCCCCTCACTTTACTCTTTGTCAGGCTGAAGCAGCACAGCTCTCACCAACTGTACTGGTGGATCACACTCTAGGTGCCTTGTACTCTATTTCTGGTACACCTTCATCTGTGTGAAGCTGATGGAAAGCCGAGCTTCATGAGAACGGCTGTACCAGCTCAGACCAAGTTCAGCAACATACCAGGAGTGAGGAATGTGGTTTCCCTAGAATGAAACTCAAGGGAAACTGCATCCTCTGCAGAGGTGATAGACTGCATTCACACTTTTGATTTGGCTTAATTTAAAAAAATGACCAGAAACAGCCCCCCATGGGGTAGGCAAGAAGAAGGTAAGGACATCATCAACACATCCCTGCAATAGTCCCCTAACTTCTAATTATTTTCAGTTCAGTAAATACTTCCCCTGCATTCGCAGCCCTACAGAAGCAGTGTGCTACACTGTTTACATCCATGTAACCCTCCAGAATCCCTCTCCAGAGACAGCTACAGAGCAAACACCCACGTGGAGAAGGACCTTGGGCTTGTCCCTGAGCCTCCAGCTCACAGCTCCCGCTGGTGTCACACAGCTCCGCGGCTGAACTCTGTCCCCTTCCGTCCTGCCCTCTCGCACCTTTCAGATAGCCCTTCAAGGCTGACTCCCGACTGACAGTCAGTCCACGTCAGCTTTATTGCCCAGCCCGTCTCACAAAGTCCTCCAGGAAACCTCCTCGGCCCCTTCCCTGGCGGCTCCGAACCACCTCCCCCACGGCTGGCGCCTCCGGGACAGCCAGGCCGACGGCCTCCTCCGCCGCCCCGGGTGCGCACACCCCGCGGGGCTCCCCTGCCCCATTCTGCAACCGGTACCCGCGGGCACAGCCCCGGCTCAGCCCCCTCACCGCTCTGCGGTGCCGCCCGCTCCGGGGCCCCGGCGGCTGACGGCGCCCAGGGGCCGAGAAGCCGCTTCAGGCCCGGCCCGCGGCTCCCCGCCTCTGCGGAGGGCCCGGGGTCACCTCTGAGGGAGCCGGCCGAGGGTCCCGCCGCCGCCGCCGCGCAGAGCCGCCATGTTCTCGGAGAAGCCACCACCATTTTGGGACGGGCGGCAGGGACGCGGCACCGCAAAGGGCCGCAGGGGCAGCGCGGCTCCGGGCCCACCGGTAACCGCGGTGCGGCGCGGGGCCCGTCCCGCCACCGGGGGCTCAGCGGGCGGGGGTGGACCCGCGTCTCCCGCTGCGCACGTGCGGGGCCGCCCCGCCCCCTCTCAGCATGCGGCTCGGCCCCGGGACCCCCCCTCCCCCGGCCGCCCCCTCACCATGGCTGGAGCGGGCAGCGCGGAGAGCAGCAGACGAGCAACGGGTCTGGGCAGCGCCTCGAAACCTGCCGCCTTTCCCAGGCCCACCCTATATAGGGTGGCGGGCAGGGCGGCTGGCTCCCCGCGCCTTGCTCATTGGCTGTGCCTCTCTCGGGGGCGGAAGCTTCCCGCGGCGCTATTGGGTGCTTCACCCTCGAGATAGCCCACTCACCCAATCAGAACCAGGCGGAGGCGGCGTGGCACACGGCCAGCCGTGCATCATTGGGTCGCGGGTATGAATTTCACCTCCTGCGCTCGCTATTGGTTGATTTGTAACCAGGGGCGGGGAGGAGGCGGGACTTAGTGTTCCCGCCAACGGAGGCTGGCGCCTCCCTCCTCAGACTCGAGTGCTCGTCGGCTCCGCCGCGGGTCTCGGTGTTCCCC
The DNA here is from genome assembly GCA_028020825.1 of Podargus strigoides. Lineage (NCBI taxonomy): Eukaryota > Metazoa > Chordata > Aves > Caprimulgiformes > Podargidae > Podargus > Podargus strigoides. Next base: position 6,394,765 of record CM051648.1, read on the forward strand.
GGGGCGGGGATCGCTGGCTGCGGGGGAGGAGAGGGGCGAGCAGAGCAGCACTGCCCACCCGAGGGTCCCAGGCTTACCGCTGGCTGCGGGCAGAGCCGGGGGTGTTTAAATGCCCCGATTTAAACTGGGTGTTTAGATGGAAGTGTCAAACCCGTGGTGAGTCCTAAGGGCTGTATTAACAGGAAAATTAATGAGATTGCCGAACTTCCTGGGTGGAAAGTGGCTGCTGCAGCGTAAAGCTGGATAACCGGGACGCCGTCCGTGCAGGGACAGCAGGGGCAGCGCTCTCCCCCTGCTGAGCTCGGCTTTGGCTGGCAGGGTTGGCTTTGCAGCAAAGCAGCTCGTGTTTGCCTCCTCCTGTGTAGATCTCCAGCCTGAACACAAGTGATGCTCTTGGGCTGGAGCCGCGCCAGGCTGGGTCTGCAGTCAGCTGGGACAGGTGGAGGCGCTGACCCCCCGCTCCTGCTGGCCGCGCGGTGACCGGAGCCTGCTCAGCAGGGTGCGAACGCTGTCAGCAGTTCCATTGTGAGCGCTGCGACACAGGGTGCAGAGATGAGACCTGGGTGGCTGCACACGCAGAGTTACTGAAAGAAAAGGAAGACAGAAGTCCTCTGGAAAGCAAGGATCAGAGGACCAAGAGAGAAGGACAGAGGTGGAGGAAGGGGAAGAAAACACAAATAATATTGATATACTTGTTTTTCCAAAGAATGATGCCAAATGTGATGAGTGGCTGAAAAAGAAGAGTACCAAGGAGAATTGGTACAATTTGGAGAATTGTCACCACACAGAGGGAGGCTGACTAGGGCTTGAGGGATGGTTGGTAGTGATCGGACATACAAGGACCTATATCAAGAAGCAAGCTTCAGCAGGATCTTGTTCCTCCAGCTCCTGTTCAATAAGCACACGTTAAAAAAAACCAAATAAAATAAAACAAAAATAAATAATAAAATAAATAAAATAAACCAGAAACCCTTTCTTGAGCCATGAGCTGGGTGGCTAGGCCAGTTGGCATCAGGGGAGTACCTGCAGCTTTGCAATTAGTTTTTAAAAACTAAGTCTCCTCTGCTTTTACGTAATCTAATCCTCAGCGAGCACAAACTATTTGCTTAGTGCTATCAAGTTGGTATATATTTGAAGAATCCAATCAACATTAAACTTATAATCCCTGCCCCTGTTCCAGCTAACAGCTTGGAATATGCTCCTGTCAGTTCAGACCTGAAAGAACTTGTCTTTCTGGTTTTACATCTCCTTTGTTTTATACTAGTTGCTTAGCCTAACTTCACTCGGGTATGACCCTGGCTGCAAAGTGCCTGTAGCTCGGACAGCCTCCTTAGTGAAGCTGCTTGGTAAAGAAGACCAGGACAGCCTGAGACAGGCAGAACTGAAATCTGCACTCACAGGTGTTCATACTCAGGCATCACACCTGAAGTGACCATGAGCCATCATAGCAATTACTAATGGAAGATGAAAGAGGAAAATAGTTACATTATTTTAGTTTCTTTTGTCCTTTTATTGGGGGTGGGTGGGCGGGGGAAAGGCAGTTAAATGTTGGTTGGTTTTTTTTCCTCATCTTATCTGTTGTGCTTTTCTCAGTTGGAAATACCAGCACCACGTGACTGATCAGACCTTTGCAAACCAGCTTTGGGAATCCTTTTCCTGCAGGATAAAAGAGAAAATAGGCCAATTTGGGTTTCATTCTTCCACATGTTGTAATTGTATTACGAATATTTCAGTGTTCTCTTTGTTTCCTTCTCCTTAAAGCCACCCATTTTAGGCACCAGGTGAATCTGTGAGAGTTTTATGCGTTCATTCAAAAAGATGTATTTGGTCTGCTCTTCCAAATTACTGAGGAATCTTCAACCTATGAGCAAAGTTTGACCTGAGCTCTAAAACCTATGGAAAATAAGTGCCCACGATCATTTTTTAAAAAAATAATCTCATGATTTTTAAACCAGTCTCAGGGGTTTGAAAGATTTGATTCACGCTTTTAAAATGCTCTGACCTGAAATAACACTCATGATGCTTCAGCCATCCTTTCAACTCTGCCAGTGCAGTTTAGCAGGGGGTCAGACCCTGAACTGTCAATGGTACAGAATCACAGTAGTATTTTATTCTGCTTTGGAAATGTTACATGACCATGAAACTAGAAGGGTCAGACACCTTGCAAAAGCAGAAAATTCAGATGGTATCATTTTGTGAGTGTAGTGCGTACTCTTTTCAGCTTAGCTGACAAATAAAATCAGAGCTTCAGGCCAGGCTGGGGTGTGCCTGGTCCAGGTTAAACTCAGGTTTTCACATACTTAACTACTGTTCCAAATACCTGGCCTGATTTGTCTTAACAGCTACTGGCAAATGGATTTTTGACATGCACCTCAGCTCTGACAAGCAGTGTTATCCCCACTAATCTGGGCTTGCCAGGACTGCTTCAGCTGCGTGAAGTATTTGTCAGACTTCGCTGAGAAAATCAGATTTTGATGGTACTTTGTCAGCTCCCATACACCCACTTGGGCAGCTGAAATCTGTTCTGCAGTACTGCGTTAGCTGCAATAAAGGTTCACTCACTGGACTGCAGTGTACTTCTCCCGTGGCATCAAGACAGCAGGACCATGCAGTTGGCACTTCAAGCTGAGTTTGCCTTAGCGTGTTTTCCCACAGTTGATGCACTGACGAGAAGTAACCCAGTCTTACAGAAGCTTGTGTTGCTGGATACTCAGAAAAACATTTCTTGGGGACCAAAATGTGTTTGATTTAGTCTGACTAAACAATAATGTCAAGTCCAAGGGGCTATCATGTATCCAGGATTTCTTGAACACATTCTCTTTTCCTGCTGGAGATCATTTCTGCCTGCAGTATGAGAATTTTTAAGTTTCTCCAGGATTTCTCTGTGTCTGGTAATGCTATCAAGGCCTGCAGAGCACAGCCCTTGGCTGCGTACCATGCATTCAGTGAATATGATACTTTCAGAAAATGCTGGATTTGCTGTGTATTTGTGCTAAAGTCTCTGTAGCTGCACAGTGGGTCTGGGGATTCTTGAGGGTTTTGGATGAACCTTCTTTGAGTGTACAGCTAAACAGCTCTTTCTGTTCTGTCTCAGAAGCATTGGACAAATAATGTGTGCACATGCACTTCTGTCAGTGAATTCCTAAAAATGTGATAGCCTTAACCCTGTATCTGTCTGCTAACTACCTGTCTGTGGTGGGTTTCAGATGACCTGGGATTTCCATGAACCATTTTCCAGCACTTAGACTGACAACAGTAATGTGCTGCATAAATTTCAGTGAGGTCTTGACTCCTTATTCCCAGGTCACAGAAAACTTGTCTGGGCGTGAGGATTGATGAGTGTATGTGTACAACTAGAGTAAAACGTTCAGATTTCATCACAATGCTTTACCAAGACTTCATTTTTTCAGAGCTCAGGCTCATCTCCTTCTCAGAGTGCAAATTCATTCTGTTTGAAATATCCAGCCTCAGTCCTGTGTACTTTACCCAAGCTTTTTATCTGTCTCCTTCCAGAAGAGTATAGCCCCTCTGACTGTTTCATGGGAGAGAGACTTTCCCTCCAAAATGGCTCATTTGTGAAGCCCAGAATACCAAATCCAGATGCCCATTTGGAAAATTCCTACATAGCAACAGGGCAGACAAGGGTGAGACAAGACCGCGACTCTGCCCGTCCCTGGGCAGTGCAGATTTTCCTGCTCTGGTTTAAGTCATACCCTGTGGCCACCAGCCTTGCACTGTTTCAGGCCAGGGTTGGTAGGGTATGTCATCAGCATTAGGGTCTTGCTCCTCAGGGACAGTTTTACTCTGTGGCTCTGAATGACTCCTCCAGTCTCTAATATAATTGATTTTGTTAATTACTTTAAATTCTAGATGCAAGGTCTGGAGGTGACCCTGGATGTTGGCTGGGAGCTGGTGAAGCGACATGGGGTGCTCATAGCAGCTTGCAGCAGGAAGTAGCATATTGCAGCAGCCAGTTCCTTAACATGGATTTCACCTCCTGCCACAGTGAGCTGTGTAACCCAGGCGAGCAGGAATGGATCCAGTCACTCCTCTCACCTCTCTCCCATTGCAGCATGGCACAGCTGAGGTCAGCTGCAGCCTTTATGGCCACCTGCTCATGACTCCCTGTGTCATTTGCCATCTAAAATCTTCCTTCTTAGCTCCCAGACACTAGTGTTACCCCACGTACTTTCATTCTTTGCTCCCATTCTTTCCTCATCGCTTTTCCCCAAAAGAGCACACAGGTTTCATCTTGGTCAAGTCAGATTAAACAGCACCAGGAGAACACATGGCTGGTGTCGGGGACAGGACTGAGTTTCCGAGGGAGGGAAGGTGTACAGTCGTTAATCATTCACAAACACTGCCCCTTCCAGCGCAAGGCACGCTGCGCAGTTATTGATCTGTCAGCAGGCTGCACGCCTCTCCGCTGAGGGCGAGATGGGGTGGTGCCTTCCAAAGCAGGGATTGACTGCCTGGACGTGTACACAAGGAGGGGGTTGTTGCAAGCAAGGGCCCATGTCCGAGCTGGTCCCAGGTGCATCTGTCACAGGCTGACACAGGAGCAATTAGCCCTGGGCTGAACCTTTGTGCTGGTGTGGGGTCCCTCTTTGCATTGTTAATGCCTCCTGGATGTTTTGGTGTGTGGCAGAGAATGAGAGATTGGTTTTATTGGTATGTTTCAATTCTGGGGTAACTATACACATGAGGAACTTGCTAAGGACATAAATGTAAGAAGAGTCACACTGGGTCAGACATGTGCCTGCTGTGCTCGGCGTTGCTTCTCTCGTGGCCCATAGCAAATGCCTTGGGAAGTATGTAGAAGAGGGCCAGTGTAAGAGCATCACTACCCCAGGATATTTGCCCCATTCCTGTCTCAGAATTCCTGAACCACTAGCCTGTATCTTCTCATCCCAAGCTATTATCTGGCTGCAGGTTTTTGCCTGTCTGTTTTATCCTGCCCCATTCCCCACAGGTGACCGAATGCCTTGCCAGGGTCCAAGAAGGTAACATGGAGTCTCCTCCTGGATTCAGGGTCCTGTATTGTTATGGGAACAGGTATTTTTTAGTCTTGACAAGGAATTCCTTCCAAATTGTATTGACATGGATCGTCATGTGTTTTGGTTTTGTTTTAATCTTCCTTCTCAACACTGGGTGCAGTTCACTTGGGACCATCTGATCTGGTCTAATCCCTCTCCTCTAGAAGCCAGGGCTAACACCCTCCCTAGGGCAGCTTGCTACAGACTTTTATGGGGCCTCCTATTGCACAGCCTCGACCTTTGGCTGTTGCAAATTACACTCTCAGCTCTGCAGAGGCTGGAGAGGGACAAGGTTCCTGACATCAGTAAAGCAGCACCTTTAGAGAAGCGGAAGGGGAAGAGAAACAGGGATTTTGCTGTTTTTTTTATTCTCTGTAGACTGGGAAGGGAATGGCAGGTAAGGAAAATGGTTGTATAAAGCCTAGCTAGCAAGAATAAGGAAAAACAGTACTTTCCTGTGCTGTGTGATGAGGTTTTCTGTTGGTTTAGCACTGGCTGCAGTCACATGCTGCCTAAACGAGCTCATCAGGCCGTCGCTTATGTCAGTAGTCCATAGCTGCAGAGGCAGACAGCACTGTGTCCTTTTCTGCCTGAATGTATTGATGTGAACTAAATGAACTGTGCAAATCAATAGAAGACACCCAGAATGGAACGCTGTGTTTGGCTAGATGGGTTTAAAATCGGAAACCATTGCAGCTCTTTTTGTAGACCTCTCCCTGCTCCCATGTCCAGGGTACAGAAGGGTCACCCTGTAGCAGAACTTATGTATGTACCCAGCAGAGTTCCATTTCCTCTGCAAGTTGAGTATCAACAAACCCTGCCCGAAAGGGAGGCAAACACTGCTCTGCTGCCGGGGAGGCAGGGGCAGGGCCCTGCAAAGGAACTGGTTGTGCAAGTGGAGGTGATGCACAGGTCTGGGCAGGACGCTGCAGATCTTGTGACAAACCAGCTCATACGACTGGGCTTTGATTGCAGTGCAAGATGTTTATCCCATCACACATACCTGTAAATTTTATCTCAAGTGCTGCATGCAGCAAATGGAGGAAAGATTTGAGGAGAATGCACAAAACAGGTGGAAATGCTTAATCCACTGATCTCAGGCCAAACCTCCATGGGAGGACATGGATTCTCCACGAGGGTTTTGGGAATGTTTGCTGAGTGCCAAGAAATATCTTTTATTTAGAGCTGAAAACTATCCAACCAGACAAGGCTGAATTAATTTCTGACCTAAACACTCCCCATTCCAGATGGGCTGGAAATTCTTAGATATGGGAACGATGAGTGTAGAAGACATAGCCAGAGTGGTTCATACAAGGGAAGGAATTGTTCCTCTCCTGAACACTGAACATGTGCAGTAGGTATATCTCTAATTATATGATTATCTCCTGTTTATACCTGGTCCTCTCTCTGCAGGGAGTGTCAAAATAAGTGGAAGGATGTGCTCGAGTTGGCAGGTTGGAACCCCAAAGGGCTGGGCTCTCCTTTTGTTTCATGAGATTTCCTATGTGATAGTCAGCAAAACTGCAGCAGAATGTATGTACACAGGAGATTAACATTTCACAAACAAGTTTAATATTAGCATTCTCTACCTTGATCATTTGACTGTGTAATCTTAATGTGCTATTAGCGTGGCTTCTTGTAGGTAATCCTTAAATAAGACCCTGTTTTTAATGGCCTTAAGTAGATTCCCTGTTTTTAAATCTTATATTATTTGCTCTTCCCACTGTTTTAATCCTGCTCCTGCAAGCATGGACTTGGCTACCTGCCATATTTTCTGTTCTCTGCAAGTCCACACTGCAGGGGATGCTTCCATTCCCTGTTTTTTTAAATGCTACTTCAGCTCTGACTTTCACCCAGTACTTCTTCCCTGCCTGCTTTCCTGCAAACCTCCAGCAGACATTTGTCGAAGCTCAAACAGCTTCTCTATCAAGTCCACTTATTTTTTTCTTTATTTTATGGTTAAAAGGTCTTCTGAATTACTCACCTATTTGCAGTGCCTTCTCTGTATTGTGAGTTTTGTGTTGCTGTGCTGGTTGGTACCCCTCTATCTCAAATTATGTCAGATGTTGGTGACTGTATTGCTTGTATTGGTTAAACTTCCTGGCCCAGGCTCTGTTTGTTACCTGGGAGTAAACTGACCCTAACCTACAAATTTTGTGGTGTTCTCCACCACTGACTTTTGGTTTAGATACTGAAAATATACCTTGTCCTGTCCTGCTGTAATTGGCCCCTTTTTGTGTGGGTAACTAAAATAACTCATTAGACCGGATCTCTCTCACTGTGAAGTTAACCTTCTTCTCCTGGTCAAGCAGTAGCACCATCTACCAATTTATTTGTATTTCCACCATTTGGACATTCCTGGCTGTACTGATTCTGTGCTGCATGATGCTTTTGACCAAGAAACCAGTCAGCTGATGGTGCAGTTAGCGACCGTGGCAAACAGCTCATATCCCATACTGGTTTTGGCTGGGACAGAGTTAATTTTCTTCACAGTAGCTGGTATGGGGCTGTTTTGGATTTGTGATGGAAACAGTGATGATAATGCAGGGGTGTTTTCATTATTGCTGAGCAGTGCTTACACAGTCAAGGCCTTTCCTGCTTCTCATACCACCCCACCATTGAGCAGACTGGGGGGCACAAGGAGCTGGGAGGGGACACAGCCAGGACAGCTGACCCCAGCTGACCAAAGGGATATCCCTGACCACATGATGTCATGCTCAGCAATAAAACTGGGGGGTGGAGGATGGCAGGGGCTTCGCTTGCTGGGGGACTGGCTGGAAATAGATCAGTTGGTAGTAAGAAATTGTTTGCCATCACTTGTTTTTCTTGGGGTTTATTTTCTTCTCTCTTCATTGTGTTTTTTTGTTTTCTTTTTTATAATTTTGTTTTTAAAATTTCTTTTCAATTATTAAACTGTCTTTATCTCAACCCACAAGTTTTCCTCACTTTTACCCTTCCAATTTTCCCCTCATCCCACTGTAGGGGAGTGAGTGAGTGGCTGTGGGGTGCTTAGTTGCTGGCCAGGGATGAACCATGACACATCCATAGTCCAGAGACTCCACTGACAGGGCTGGATCCATTTGTGGTGGTCAGGCAGCATGGACTGGGTGAAGTCTCACAGATCTGAGTCAGCTCTTGCTATCTTAAGTGCATAAAGGGTGGTTTTAAAGAGAACCCAATGGATCATGGAACAATAAAGCAGGTAGAAACAAACTCCCCTGTGGGCTGTCTCAGATTTGAGATCCCCCAGGGAACACAGGGTGACACTGACCGATGGCAGAGGAGCATTGGAACAGAGCTGAGCATTCATTTCCCCATTATCCTTGAAGAGCTAAATGCACTGTGCACACTGACTCGGCCAAAGAGCTCCGGGTGGTACAGTGACCTGCAGAGGGGGGCGTGTACAAGACAGAACAGTTTTGCAGGATCCCACTGCAACCAGTGCACCCAGTTCAGCACTGCATTTGCCTTATGCACACGGCAACAACCTCTCTTCACCGACATCAGTGTCAACAACAATTAAACATCAGTTCAGCTGGACCAGCAATGCTATAAATTTGGTCTGGAAGGCAGGGGACACCAAGAAGTAGAACAAGAGGGTGCCAGAGTTGCACTTTATGCTGTGATGCTCCGAGTACATGCAGCACTGAGCACTGTGGCTTCACCTCTCCCAAAATGAGGAACTGGGTCTCAGGCCAGCTGCACACAGACATTGTCTTTTTGCTATCATATTGGCTTTCCAACAGAAATCTCCAAATCCCAGCAGGGGTCTGGAGGGAAGGGATGGAACCAGATCCCCTGAGTGGTGCAGGCATCATGGGGGGCCTTGTGGAGCATCAGCACCAGAGCCAAGCAGGGACCTGTGGCTGCAGCAGGGATTGAGCTGCTGAGCGCACTGACCCTCCAAATGGCTACATCCCTCACTCCTGGTTATTCCTTATCAAGGGATGTTCCTCTCGTCAGAGTCTCAGGCTGTTCCTTTCTCCAAGTGTATTTTTTTTCCGCAGGAGTTGGGTCCTGTGTTTGCTAAGTCCCAGCACTTCTGGCCTACCGTTGGTGTTAGGCCCTCGGACCTGCCACAGTTCAACACAGAGAACTGACTTCTGACTGTTTTAGAGAACAGGACTCACATACTGCTCCCTCCCAGGGAAAGCACAAGGCAGCAAGTTCTTGGAGCCACGTCCTCATGCTCCATTGCCAGAGATTCCAAATTAACCAGGGGTTCTGCACCGAGCTGCGGTCTGGATGTTTGCCATGGGAAGAGCACGCTGTTAACAGTGTTCCAGGCAGCGCGCAGAGCCAGCTGCTCAAGGAGGGGAAGGATACCTGAGCTCACACGGCTGTGCTTATTTTCCCTTTCTCTCAGGGCATCTCTTCCAGCTGGGCTGGAGCAATGGCAGAGGGTGACTCCTGGCAGCACTCAGACAGGAGCGCTCTGCCTCTGCACGCACAGCGATTACGGCTGGCAACTGTTTCTCCTGCTCTGGGGAAATTCAGAGACTCCTGGAAGATAAGGAACACGAAAGGGGGAGCAGAAGCACAGCTGAGTACACACACTCCCCGCTGCTGCGCAGTGAGGAGAGGCGTGGATAAACACCCCCTGCAGGGAGCTCGCCTACAGCAGCCGCTCGCCCCAGGGACGCGTGGCTCCTATCGAGGCCACAAATGGCTCCAAAAGACTTTCCAAGGACAGACTTTGCCTGCAGTTCTGGCCTGTCCTGCTATAGCCTAACACCCGCCAGGACCGCAGGCTGCTGGAAAAAACACTTCTGCTTTGGCCTCCTCTGGCGGCTGGATGGCAATGGCTCCGGCCACAACATGCCCTGCTGCCAGGCCCAGCGGCAGCGAGGACACGACGGCCGCCTCGGGCCGCTCCCTCCGCCCCTCGCCTGCACGGCTCACGCCGCTGTGCCAGCCGGGTATTTCTCCATGCAGAAGCTGTGTCTGAACAGCTCATATTTTAACCAAAGACAAAACTGAAGCCCCCAGAAGTGGCCATGCGACGATCAAGGGATTTCCCCTCTGCCACAAGCTGTACCACTGTGTAGCTCTCGCAGGTTCAGACATGCCGTACTTAAAAATCAACTGCAGCAACCCCTAGGTTGGACTGTGCTGTTCTGGGTTAAGTTTTAGGAAAGACGCAAGAAACAATTTCTCCAGAGCCTGCTTCCCTCTCTCGGGAGATGGAAGCGTTATCTTGGTGATCCAGGAACCTGCTCACTCTTCCTCAGGGATTGCACTTAGGGAGCAAAGCACTTGCTTTTTACTCTGTGCACAATCAGGTAATTTTCAGATGCCAGTGCACTTCCTCTGAAGCACACTCCTGCAAAGAGAGCCAAACATCCCCGTATTATCGATGCTGTTTTCAGCACAAATCCACGACACAGCCCTGTACTAGCTACTATGAAGAAAACTAACTGTATCCCAGCCAAAACCAGCACAGCTTCTCTTGCTCATCCCCACAGTTCAGTAACTCCCACCTGGACCACGAGGCTACAGTCTCCCTCTTTGCCCCCACCGACACAGAAAGGTCCAGCAGCACTTGTAAGAAAGCTGCACTTTAAGAACCTGGCTGACTTGCAATTCAGCACAAAGCATTTATGCTGAAATGCATAACAGAAATTATTGGTTAAAAGGAGCACAAAGCTGGCTTTTATCAAAGCCCTCATTTTTTCTTTGCACTTTTATGGCAAGTTTCACTCATCTGCTGTGGTTTCCTTCCATGTCCCTCAGCAGCTGCTAAATACTTGGTGGTTTTAGGCAAAATACGTGGTGGTTTAGTGTTCCTTTGATTCTAGGGTTTGGCCTTTATTAACCTGGCTTTGTGGGAGGCAGGGAAGCATTTCCCTGCACGACTTGCTGTAGGACCCCGGAGCTATTTCCTCTCTATTGTTTGCTTTCCTCCTACTTTCCATGTTCCTGCTGGCAAGTGTCAGACACATCAAATGACTTTCAGAGGATATTCATAATATGTGTCAGATATCCCTCTTCTCCCTAACATGCCCTGTAGAAACTGCCTGTGCTGATATGGCAGTATCTGCTCACAGTGCACTGGTTCTGCTGTCGTGTTGGGGGTGTAGGAAAATAAGCAAGGCAAGATATTTAGAAGAGATAACATCAAAAATACCTCCCCTAGCAAAACCCACCTTGTTTTTATCAATCCACAGCTCTTTTCTGAACTCCGATGAGCTCCTTGTCTCCACACAAAGTGGCAGCAGGTTCCGCAGACATGGTGAGCTGTGGGTATTGCAAAGATCCCACCTCAAGGCCTCCTGGCTGCCCACGTGACGTTGAGGTGAACGGCAGAGCTCCAGAACACAGCAGAGCCAAACAGCAAAGTCCTCCCAGCTATTACTTCAAAGTCCATGTTGTCACAACTGCTCTGCCAAAGATTTCTTCTAAGAGATGAACAGGCATGGGGAGACCTTGGGTGTTGTCAAGCCCAGAAACCAAGACCTTTTTGCTGACTTGCAGAGCTGGGGAAAGAGGGAGCCCTGAACTCCAGTCCCTGCTCCACCACCACTTACCTATTTCAGTGATATGCACTTAATTTAGTGAAGGAAGTGTGAATGTGACCTTTTGGCAAGGGATGTCTTGTGGCAGTTACCCAGGACAGCTCAGCTGATCTCACAGCCTCCTGCCACCAAACATGGGAAGACCTGCACCCTGCCATTGCCTCCTGATTATCTCATGCAGGCTGCAGAGCTCAAACTCCCACGCTTCAACCCAGCAGCCCAAGAAGCTTTATACCAAGTTAGCAAATTGGACAGCCCTCAGCAAAGGGTTCAGCAGGGGAGAGGTTTGGGTGAGAAAGGGAGCAGAGAGGTGAAGTTACGTGAGGGGTCAGCGTCAGCCTAAGCCCAGTCCATGGTTTTGGGGCTGTAAACCAGTCTCAATACTTGGGTCAGAGGAGAGCAAGATCTGTTTTTAAACCATCCTAAATACATTTATATTTATGGTATATAAACACCTAACCAATACAAACCAGCATGCCTTAAATCCAGATTGGGAAGCAATTAGACAAAATTGTTATTACTTGCCCCCACCCAAAAGCAGCACTGAGGCAAGGCCCCAAATGCCAGAGGTTTTGTGTCCTGCCCTGCACAGTTCTCACCCTCGCTGGTGGGACAGGATGGTGCGAGGGAAGCAGGCTGGTTACTGTTCCCTCTTTTGGCAGTGCTACAGCTGATCTCTTCTCCCTGGGATCCAGTGATAGGATGTGTGGGAATGGTTCAAAGCCAGGGGAGGTTTAGACTGGACATTAGGAAGCATTTCTTCACTGAGAGGGTGGTCAAACCCTGGAACAGGCTTCCTAGAGAGGTTGCTGATGCCCCAAGCCTGTCAGTGCTGAAGAGGCATTTAGACAATGCCCTTAACAACATGCTTTAACTTGGTCAGCCCTGAAGTGGTCAGGCAGTGGGACTAGATGACCACTGTAGGTCCTTCCAATTGAAATATTCCTATTCTAGTCAACACAGAACAGTAAAGTCTATGCAGCAATTTACGTAGAGGAATCCATTTTCAAATTAATTCAAATGCAACCTGTGTGTAGATACAAGGGTACTGCTGTGTCTTGTCCATGATATAGGAAGATGAGCTGAAGGATGAGCACTGACAGGTCTGGTGTAAGTGCTTCCTGTACCTGACACTTGGCTCTTGTCTATCCTTCTTGTCCTGTAGGCTCCTGCAGGCAACTGGAAAACGTTTTTTCAACATGCTTGATAAAAAGCAGTGAAAAGAGTGCATTTGTGAGACTATCAAAGTTTTATTAGCTCTCATTAACACAAAAAACTGTTCAGTGCTTCACTAGATGCCCCCAGATCTGAGGTCATCTGTTGCATAAACACAGCAGACCTTCCCCCTAAGGCGAGGTTTCCTGGCTGCAGAAATTCTTCCTCTGAAGCTCAGTTAACATCCCAGTGGAACTGCCTGGGCTCAAATTCCACAAAGTGATGCTGCCTTTTCCCTCTTCACCACTTTTTTCCCCCCTCATAATTCTCACTTCATCTCTTGGGATATGAATTAGCCCTGGTGATGGGCTCCTGAGCATCAGGAGTCAAACTGCAGAGCTCTACTGCATGGCTGCCCCTTCACTGGCACCACATCACTGTCTGTGCGACTTGGACTCCAAGGGTGTCTCATGGCTTCTCCAAGCTGCAGGAAGCCAAGATCCTACCTGAGGCTGAAAGATCCCAAGATCTCATGGCACAAGTTTTCCCCAGTGAATTCCCAACAGACTTCTTAGCATTTTCACAATCTGTATGATGCTACTTCATATTTAAGAGTCAGCAGGAACCAAACCTGGATCCCATGGAGGATGTATCCATCCAGAACATCTCTCCTCTCACACTAAGGGCAGGAGGAGCTTTCAATACTCACCATCACTGAGCAATGCCACAGTGAAGTGGATTCAAACCACTGCAGTGCTGATGTGAAGGCCTTTGAGCTGAGGTCTCCCATCTCTTCAGGAAGCATTCTACTGACTGGGAAAAGCTGCCGCCACCACCTCGGCTCCATCCCAGTGCCACCCACTGACTAGTCCCCAATATCAGGAATCCACATGCACAGTTTTTTTGAGAAGTGTCATTTACTCAGCGTTAATCAAGCCGATACGCACAAGCCTGTTCTGCACAGAGGTGTCTTCAGAATGAAACTATTGCGCAGCACATTTTCTATTTCAGTAACATGGACTATATCTACGTATTACAGGTCAAAACACATTCCCTAACAGACAACAATCTAAGTAAAAGTGTGACATTAAAGTGACGTGATCCCACTATTTCTTTGTGCCTGTGCAGAACCCAAACGAAGCTCTCCTGCCCTTCTAGGCACACTGCCTTGATGAACCTGTTCAGTGACTGGGCTTAGGGCTAAAGAAGAAGGGCAAAAGGTAAGTTTGCACATCAGATGTGCATCTGACACATTTAGCAGGGACACAGCACAAGACTCGCCTCCCATCCAAGTGAGAACCTTAACCACCAGCCTACAGGGTTATGCCACTCTCCCTCCCTCCCACTAATAAATCCTGACTGCCCACAGCAGAGGTTTCCAGCAGAGCAGCCCCAGAGCAGCCAGCATCTTGGCTGTTCTACATTAAGGCAGAGTCTCCAAATCTTAAAAGTGCAGGTGCTCGGGCACTGGAGGAAGAAAGGATTTGTTTCGCCCTCACCTGCTGCCACGATGCCTTTCTGGAAATTCTCCCTGAGGCTGTGCCTGCCTTACAGACTCCTGCCAGCAAAACTGTTTTAGCAGAGGAGCAAGGAAAAGGTCTCTCCCACAGCTGTGTGGCAGTGACACTGCTAATCTTTAAGTACAGCTGATCTGATTCTGGTGGCAAATACAACTTCGTCATCCCAGCCCAATGCCAGTTGTGCCTTTACAGCTGCATTGGTACCAAAAGTGTTTATTAGCACAGCATACTGATACCCCTCCTGCAGCAAGGCATGTCCTCTGCGACCCACACGATCATGGTGAAGCTGCTGTATTATCCACACAGGGGTTTGCAAACAGAATGCAAACTGGACCACGACTACCAGAAGATAAATACAGTGAGAACCACAGCAGCTGCTGGTTTTTGATCAGCTTTGTGCCCATCTTTTCAAAGGCAGAGACCAAAACTGGACACGATATCCCAGCACTGCTCCTACCAGCTGCTTTTACAGAACAGAAATGCCTTCCTCACTTCTCTGTCTAATGCACACAATGTTTTGATGTTCTCCAGCAGTGAGACACAGTCACTGCACACTGCTTGTCCAGTGATTCAAACCCTTTTCAGGTTGGAATCTCTTCATCCGTGCTGCCTGAAAATACTATGATCTTGCACATTTTCTTTATTTGCCATTCTGGCAGCCTATGCTGTCTGCAAACTCCACCTGTATCTGATGTTATATTCAGGTATTCCGTTAATAAAACTGCATCCAGTGTTAGTTAAGATGCCTTACACACCCTTTAGGTGCCACACACTCTTACAGGTTACAGCTGTCAGGTAGGATGAGGCTTTAGAGAACCTAAACGTGACGGTTTGGGGCAGGGAGCGTTTCTTCTGAAAATCAACAGAAGTGACAGCCTTAACCCTGTCACTGCCTGGCTGCAGTTCAGGCAGTGCCGTGACGATGCAGCGCAGCAGCCCTGTCCCCCTGTGCCAGCACCCACCCTGGCACGGCTGTGTCACACGCGGATCGGCCTCAAGGACATCCTGGCTCCTTCGAAAACCAGCAGCCCCGGAAGGAAGTGACGGGGAGCAGCCGGGAAGGCCGGGGCTGCTCCTGGCCACGGCGGCAGGCGGAGCTGTCCGGCACGGCCACCGGGGAGCGCTCCCTGCACGGACCCTCCCAGCGCCGTCCTCCCCGCGGGGCCGCGGCCGTGGGGTGCCCAGGGGGACTGGGGGTGCCCGGCGGGGCCGTGGGGTGCCCGGGGGGACTGGGGGTGCCCAGGGGGGTCGAGGGGAAGCCAGGCTGGGTCGGTGGGGCGCGGGGCTCGGGGGCGGCCCCGGCACGGTCCGTTGCCGTGGGGCTGCAGGCGGGGGGTCCCGGGGTCCCGGAGTGCCCAGGGCCGCCACCCCGTCCCCAGCCCGCGCGGCAGGGCCGTGGTCACTCGTGGGTCACGCGCTCCAGCGCCACGTAGAAGCTGTCCTTGTCGTCCAGGCAGTGCCAGCCGATGGGCCCCGCCTCGCAGTCGGCGCACACCAGGAACTTGACGTTGCCCACGTCGCGGGTGAAGCCCACGTTCTCGAAGGAGAACATGTCGCGCACCAGCCAGTGCTCCCGCACCACGTCCCCGCCGCCGCCCGCCGCCGCCGCCGCCTTCTTCCTCATGGCGGGCAGGAGGAGCTGCGGGACACAGAGCGTCACGGCCCCGCCGCGGGGGCGCCCCCCCGCTCCCGCCCCGCACCCCGGTACCTCTCGGCGGGCGAAGGTGGCGGCGCCGGGCAGCAGCACCCGGGACCCGCAGCGCTGGCACAGCACCGCCTTCAGGTTGCGGCCCTGCGCGCACACCAGCCCGGCCGAGCCCGGCGCGGCAGCCGCAGCAGGGCAGGGCGGGGGCGCCGCCGGCTCCATCTCGGCGCAGGCCGCCATGGCCGCGCAGGCGCGGGGGGCGGGGGCGGGGCGGGGATCGGATCCCGCCCGGGGTCCGGCTCAGCGCCGGGGGCTCTGCCGCGGGTGCCGGGGGTGAGCGTGGGTCGTGCCGGGAGGTTCTGTCCTTCCCCAGCCCCAGTGCGTGCGCTGCAGCCCCAGGACAGCCGGCTCTGAGTGGCTTTGCAGCAGCAGCTTCTGTGAGCAGCCGTGCCCCCCCCGGAGCGTTCCTGCATCTCTTTTTTTTTTAGAATCATGGAATCATAGAATCACCATGGTTGGAAGGGACCTTCAGGGTCATCAGGTCCAACCTTTATCTCATCATCTCCCTGACCACTAGACCATCAGACCATGGCCTCAAGTGCTTCATCCACTCGTGTTTTGAACACCCCCAGGGACAGCGACTCCACCCCCTCCCTGGGCAGCCTGTGCCAGTGCCCAACCACCCTCTCAGGAAAGAACTTCTTGCTCACATCCAACCTAAACTTCCCCTGATGCAACTTGAGGCCATTTTCTCTCATCCTATCATTAGTAATCTGGGAGAAGAGACCAACACCAGCCTCACTACAACCTCCTTTAGGCAGTTGTAGAGAGCAATGAGGTCTCCTCCCAGTCTCCTCCAGACCAAACACCCCCAGTTCCCCCAGCCGCTCCCCATCAGCCCTGTGTTCCAGACCTCTCACCAACCTCGTTCCCTTCCCTGGCCTCGCTCCAGC
This sequence comes from Podargus strigoides, assembly GCA_028020825.1. Taxonomy (NCBI): domain Eukaryota; kingdom Metazoa; phylum Chordata; class Aves; order Caprimulgiformes; family Podargidae; genus Podargus; species Podargus strigoides. Next base: position 6,411,589 of record CM051648.1, read on the forward strand.
ACCTCAATGTCCTTCTTACCCTGCAGTGCCCAGAACTGGACACAGGACTCAAGGTGTGGGCTCACCAGTGCCGAGTACGGGGCACGATCACCTCCCTGCTCCTGCTGCTCACACCGTTTCTGACACAGGCCAGGGTGCTGTTGGCCTTCTTGCCCACCTGGGCACACTGCTGGCTCGTGTTCAGCCACTGTCAACCCCCAGGGCCTTTTCCACCAGGCAGCTCTCCAGCCACTCTGCCCCAAGCCTGGAGCACTGCACGGGGTTGTTGTGGCCGAAGTGCATGACCTGGCACTTACCCTTGTTAAACCTCATACAACTGCCCTCAGCCCATCGCTCCAGCCTGTCCAAATCCCGCTGCAGAGCCTCCCTACCCTCAGGCAGATCAACACTCCCACCCAACTTCGTGTCATCTGCAAACTGACTGAGGGTGCATTCGATCCCCTCATCCAGGTCATCAATAAAGACATTAAACAAGACTGGCCCCGAGCCCGAGCCCTGAGGGACACTGCTTGTGACCGGTCTCCGTCTGGATTTAACTCCATTTACCACAACTCTCCCATGGCTGCGTCCCCAGGGGTGCAGCTGGAGCTGCTGACCAAGCACTGCAGAGCCCGCCTGGTTGCGGTCCCTCCCCAGCAGGGTGCCCGGAGCTGCTCTCACCCTTCAGAGCCCTCACCACATCCCAGGGGGTTTGCATCACGGGAACGAGCATTCTCCATCGTGCTGTCCACATGGTCCAGAGCTGCAAGTCAAAAGCTAACAGTGTTGCATCAACACTTCCCTCCATACCACCTGCAAGTCAAATTAACTTGAGATGAAGCTTTCCTGGCAAGTCCCACTGCCCCCAAACCCCTGGTAAGGGGCACACCACCACCCTGCTGCCTCCCAGCCCAAGGCCCACGGCTGCTGCCGGGCTGGGCCGTGCTGAGCTGGGCGGGTGGCTCAGGGCGGGTTGCTCTGTGGTGTATGTCTGTCACAGAGCTCTGGAACTTCACAAGAAATAAGAACCTACCAATGGGATCTTCGTCCATCTAACGTTCTTGGGTGGGAGCTGTCTGGTGTTGAAAATTCATGCTTAATTCTGCATTTTAGCATTTTCTCATGGATTATTCATGAAGCTGTGAGAGTTAACTTGTGTTAAACAGAGAGCTTTACTCTTACTACTCTGTCAGAATCAATACCAGCTTCTTTCCAAGCAGAACATTTGGACCCTTTGTTTTACCTTCAGCAGTAGCCTGTAAATTTTCTGATCTCCAGCTATGCACACATATAGAGAATTTGAAGGTTTAAATTGTTCATTATCTATGTGGAAATGCCAATTCCTCTTCAAACCCTTCAGGACATCTTGTCCTGGAAAGGCAGTCATGGCGTCTCCAGACCACTGTCATGGGGTCACCTCCTGCTGTGACTCAGTTCTGATGCTGGCACTTCAGCCTGCTGAGCCAAGGCAAATGGCACCCTGGGGTGTGTTAGAAGGGGGGTGGTTAGTAGGTGGAGAGAGGTTCTCCTCCCCCTCTACTCTGCCCTGGTGAGGCCACATCTGGAATATTGTGTCCAGTTCTGGGCCCCCCAGTTCAAGAAGGACAGGGAACTGCTTGAGAGAGTCCAGCACAGAGCCACAAAGATGATGAAGGGAGTGGAACATCTCCCTTCTGAGGAAAGGCTGAGGGAGCTGGGTCTCTTTAGCTTGGAGAAGAGGAGACTGAGGGGTGACCTCATTAATGTCTATAAATATGTAAAGGGTGAGTGTCATGAGGATGGAGCCAGGCTCTTCTCAGTGACATCCAATGATAGGACAAGGGGCAATGGGTGCAAGCCGGAACATAGGAGGTTCCACATAAATGTGAGGAAGAACTTCTTCCCAGTGAGGGTGACAGAGCACTGGCACAGGCTGCCCAGAGAGGGTGTGGAGTCTCCTTCTCTGGAGACATTCAAACCCACCTGGATGTGTTCCTGTGTGACCTGATCTAGGTGTTCCTGCTCTGGCAGGGGGATTGGACTGGATGATCTTTTGAGGTCCCTTCCAATCCCTGACATTCTGTGATTCAGCAGAACCATGCACCAGACACAGGTGCACTTTTCAGCACCAATCACTTCTGGAGCTGAATTTCCCATGAGGCCTTTGCAGGGGAGCAGAGCTGGTCAGGGAAGGGAAAGAGAAGCTATGAACAGCTCCAGGCTCGGTAGCCTTCACGTGCCCATCTCCCTGCAGGTGTCAGAGGTGCACGGGGTTTATATGGATCCGTGTACGAAATCCATGAGTTCTTCCTCCTGAACACTGCACTCCCCCAAACGGGGCCTTTTCCCTTTTTGGGGCCTCACATACTGTATAAAGTGTGACAGAGAAATTCAGCCTGGGGGAGATGTGCCAGGAGGAGCTATTTGAGGTCCAGAATAACAGGTGAGGTGTTTGCTCAGGGACCAGGCAGTGGGGAGAGCATCCAGAGCCACCGAAGGCTGTGGAGGCAGAACGCTGCTGTTTGCCTTGAAAGCAGCAGAAGGTTTTGGAGAGGTATTTTGTAGCCACACCACTGACAGACGAATAAATGTGGGGCTCCATTCATCCCACATTTCCATGGTGGACAAAGGAGCTGTTATTTTTTGCAACTGCAGGCTCTATTATAGCAGTATTATCACAGTCTTTTCCTCATCTCTGCTGTCACACTCTTCTCAAGCAGATCTTGCAAGAAATTCACCCCCAGTTAGCAAGTCCTCCAGGCACGCCGGTTCTCGTGCCACGGATCTCACCAGATGGAGCAGCTGTTTTTTACTGCCACCCTGAAGCTGCAGGGCAGAGGCACAGCTGAAGGTGGCTGCCTGGTCTAACACAGGGTTTGCACACAGTAGCTGGACAAATGTCTTGAGGATAGAGAACAGATGCTAAATTCCCACTGGCTCAGGAAATATTTTATTCTTTATATTTTCATTAAAAAATAAACATAGGAAACAAAACCACAGAACACTTGAGTGAAACAAACGCGGAAGGTCAGAGCATTGGCCGAAAGTGCATAATTAAGTCATGCTACCATCCCTGATCCCACCCTGTTGCCCAAGCAAGGAGTCAGCAGTAAGCTCGACGAGCAGCACTACACGGAGCCCAGGCACTGCGGGGGCCAAGCTGACGGCGGAGGAGAGCCCGTGCTCCCAGGAACGCAGCGAGGCAGGAGCCATGCTGAGGAGAGAGTGCTCGAGTGAGCCAGGGATGAAGCTCTCACTTGGGGTTCGTGGGACAGGCGAAGGACAGCTAGTGTAAGAGGGTGTGGAGTTACAAGGCAGGGGAATAAACAGCTGAGAACAAAGGGCAAAACGGAATCCTGGATGTCACTCCAAAACAGCCCTGGAAGCAGGAAAATCCCAGATAAAAGGAAAATCAGCACAAGGAACTTGAGTGAAAGGCTGACGGGGGTGCGCTGGACAGGGGTCTGCCCAGGGACGAACCCCAGTCGCTCACCAGCAGGATCTACGTGGATTGTAGCAATCGTGTCCCTGCTTTCAGGGTGTCAGCCTCTGCAAGGTGACCTCCCCACAGGGGTGGGGGCAAAGGCACTGCTGCATCACAGCAAGGCTCCTGCTGCCAGAAAATGCAGCACTTTGCAGCTGGGTCTGTCAAAGCTTTTTGAGGGAAATGTGATGTGATGAACCTTGCTGAGTGCCCTGATCAGAGCACAAAATGCTGCAGACCTGCTTCTGCACCAGGCAATGAGCTTTTCCCCCTGCCCTCTACCCTCTGCAGCCTCAGGCTTTTGGGTCTCAGTAGTTGACAGCTTTAATCTGCGACTCCTTTTGTGTGCAGCCCTGGGAGGGACCTGCAGACGCAGCTACAGTGCAGGACCCCCTTACACATGCTCACTCAGCTTGGCTCTGCACTGCTGTGCGCTTGAGGAGCACGTTTAAACATTCAGTATGTACAAGATGATTTGAAGCTGGAACATAAGAGCAGCTGGATTCACCCTCACACATCCACATGGCTGAGAGCAACCAGAGGACCCGCGTGGTCCTGCAGTGGCTGAAGAGACCACCCAGTTGTATGTACATGTCCTTGTAAGCATTCACCAGGCTGGCTGATGCCAAGGCTGGGGGCATCTCTGCTCTGCTGACAGACTTAGCCACGGGAACAGCAGAGAATGCAGATTCTCCTCACCTACTTCACCACTTTTCTCCAGTTCCACACAGAGCCCCCGATTTCAAATGACTGCCGAGATAACATATGCACATGCTCTAGTCAAAAGCAGCACAGAAAGCTGCTGTTCTGGTGCCTATTTCCACAGCATCCACAACTCTCAAGAACAGTCACTGCAAATCACTTGGGACTCTTCCTCCAGCTGAGACTTTTTAGGATGTTCTTTGTAAGCTCCTTCCAGATCACTTCTCCCGAAGGACGCAGACTCCAGCGTCGCAGCGCTGCATCCCCAGGGACGTCACCACTTCCCAGCTGTCAATGATGGGATCATAGCATTCAATGCTGCTCAGCAGTGAGTTGCCATCGTATCTGCAAGGACAGAAAGTTACAGGTGAGGGATGCTGCTCAAGGAAGGTGTGGAGGGCCCCTCCTGGGAGGCTGGACAGCTGAATACAGCAGGAATGGCCTGAAATGAAACCACTGCTGTAGGCTCCCTTTTGCTGTCTGCTGCTGCTCTCCTGCCTCTCTTGGCCCTGGACCATCATGCTGCCTGTTTAGGTTGGGCACAGTGACTGTGGGCTGTCTCCTCTGATAAATCTCGAAATACAAATGTGAGGAAAGGCCCCCTGGAACAGAGCAGCAAGCTGTGTGACCTGAGCTCACTTGCTGCAGCAAACAGGCGTGCAGGGCAGGCGCTCACCCAGCGATGGCGTACAGCCTCCCCCGCAGCACGGTGGCCCCCACGTAGCAGCGGGGGGTTGTCATGCTCGTTACAGTTGTCCAGGAATCAGTGCGAATATTGTAGGCTTCCACGGAGGAGAGATGTGCCGTCCCATCGAACCCACCAACCACATAGATGTGGTCGTTCAGCAGAGCCACTCCAGCCCCTGGAGAGAGAGAAGGTGGCACAGTCACGCCCACGGGTGACACCATCAGCCCCGTGCCCGGGGCTCGCTGTGACAAGCCTGCACTAGGTCAGTTCCTCCCTCTTCAGAGGACATTTTCTTATGCTTGTATCCCCCACAAAAGAACTGTCATAACCCAGTGTCTTCTGTTGTCGCTGTCTCCAATATGATCCACAACCCCCTGTAACTCTACCAAATGCTGCTGAATCTCTGGTGTGAGGGCACTGAGCAACTGCAGCCAGGGCAGCAGCAGCAACGTGAGACGTTCACCTTGGCTGGCAGACACCCCGGCCCACGGAACAGGCCAGCACAAGGCTCGCTGGGCTGGTGGGTGGCTGGCTGGGACTCTCAGCACACAGACAGGTTTCCGTGGTGTTTGGGCTCCCTGGTGTCACCCAGCCCCTGGCTGTAGCCAGGATGTCTCGGTTTGAAAGACAGGTGTCTGCTAAGGAAGGCAGGAGCCCCCCTTGGAACAGAAAAATACAACCCCCTTCCCTCCAAATTGTTATAGAATTGAAATTAAGGGGCTTTCAGGCAAAGATATGAGGAAATGGGAATAACAGTTTTTACTAATATATACAACAAAACTATAATACAGAGGAACTGGTTACAGGCCTGACAGAGTCAGGGATACAACCTGGCCCCTGCCGGGCAGGGTGCTGGTACCAGTCCGATCCAGTGGCAGCTGCAGCTCTCTCCGAAATGGTCCTGATGAAGCGGTGGTCCGTAGGAAAAAAGTTCTGAGCAATCCGATTTCGGTGGCAGCTGCAGTTCTCTTTTAAGTGATCCCGTTGAAGCGGTGATCTTGTAGAGAAAGAAAACTGGTCCTCCTCCGAAAATCCGGCGGCGGTGCAGTCCCTGTCCTCTGGGATCCCAGCGGGTAAGGCCGCGAGCGCTGCTCCAACCCCCAAATTATCTCCGGCGGGAATGCTTGGCTCCACCCCTCCCCCCCTGGCCGGAGCATCTCACACAGGGATGGTGAGTCCTGGGGCAAGGCCCTGATGGGCGCATTGACAGAAGAATAGTCCTGGGGGGGGGTACGGGACAAGGAACACCGGCGGGGCTCATGGTAATAGAATACATTGCAACCCAGGACATTATCCACCCCTTCTTCTATTACCATTTGCATCATCCCAAATCAATACCTTTCTTAAACTCTACACACACACACACATATATATATACACATACATATACAATGAAACTCTACACTCAGTTCTCACTTAAAACAAGGTCCCCTTGTGGTACACACCGGGTTTCCCCATCTTTCTGCATTACCCACCAAGTACAACCTGGTCCCTGAGCAAAGACAACCCCACGGATGGGTTTGTCTTTGCCCGAGGCAGAATTAACCCAAACAGTTTTCCCAAGCATACCTCTCATGTGCACTACTGGAACCTTATCCCCGTCTGTTGTTTGTAAGGATTCAGACTGAGCGGGGCCTGCTCGGTTCGTGGAGCCTCGGGTGTTAACTAACCAGGTGGCTTTTGCTAAATGCATCTCCCAGTTTTTGAAAGTTCCTCCACCCAGTGCCTTCAAGGTGGTTTTAAGCAGTCCGTTGCACCGTTCAACTTTCCCAGCTGCTGGTGCATGGTAAGGGATGTGGTACACCCACTCAATGCCATGCTCCCTAGCCCAGGTGTTGACAAGGCTGTTCTTGAAATGAGTCCCGTTGTCGGACTCAATTCTCTCAGGTGTGCCATGCCTCCAAAGGATTTGCTTTTCAAGGCCCAGAATGGTGTTCCGGGCAGTAGCGTGAGGTACAGGGTAGGTCTCCAGCCATCCAGTGGTGGCTTCCACCATTGTGAGCACGTAGCGCTTGCCTTGGCGGGTTTGAGGCAGTGTGATGTAGTCGATCTGCCAGGCCTCCCCATACCTGTATTTGGACCACCGCCCACCATCCCACAGGGGCTTCACCCGCTTGGCCTGTTTGATCGCAGCGCACGTCTCACAGTCATGGATAGCCTGGGAGATACTGTCCATGGTTAGATCCACCCCTCGGTCTCGTGCCCACTTATAGGTGGCATCTCTGCCTTGATGGCCTGAGGCATCATGGGCCCACCGAGCCAAGAACAACTCTCCTTTATGCTGCCAATCCAAATCTATCTGGGACACCTCTATTTTTGCAGCCTGATCTGCCTTCTCGTTGTTGCGATGTTCTTCATTAGCCCGACTCTTGGGGACATGAGCGTCTACATGACAGACTTTCACAGGTAGCTCCTTTACCCGAGTGGCAATGTCCTTCCACTCATCAGCAGCCCAGATTGGTTTTCCCCTACGCTGCCAGTTGGCCTTTTTCCACCTTTCCAGCCAACCCCACAGGGCATTGACTACCATCCATGAATCAATGCAGAGGTAGAGCTTTGGCCACTTCTCTCTCCCAGCAATGTCCAGGGCTAATTGGACGGCTTTGAGCTCAGCAAATTGGCTCGATCCACCCTCTCCCTCAATAGCTTGTACAACTTGTCGTGTGGGGCTCCATACAACAGCTTTCCATTTCCGGCTAGCACCTACAATTCGGCAGGAACCATCGGTGAAGAGGGCATATCGTCTGTCACTCTCTGGTAGCTCGTTATATGGAGGGGCTTCCTCAGCACGTGTCACTTCCTCTTCCTCTTCTTCAGAAGACAATCCAAAAGCCTCACCTTCTGGCCAGTTGGTAATTATTTCCAAGATCCCAGGGCGATTTTGGTTTCCAGTGCGGGCACGCTGAGTGATGAGGGCAATCCATTTGCTCCAGGTAGCGTCGGTGGCATGATGCGTGGAGGGAGCCTTTCCCTTGAACATCCACCCCAGCACCGGTAGTCGGGGTGCCAGGAGGAGCTGTGCCTCTGTGCCGATTACTTCTGAGGCAGCTCGAACTCCTTCATAGGCGGCCAAGATTTCTTTCTCTGTCGCAGTGTAGTTGGCTTCGGACCCTTTGTAGCTTCGGCTCCAGAATCCCAGTGGTCGGCCCCGAATCTCGTCAGGCACCTTCTGCCAAAGGCTCCAGGACAGACCCTTGTTCCCAGCTGCAGAGTAGAGCACATTTTTCACCTCTGGCCCTGTCCTGACTGGGCCAAGGGCTACCGCATGAGCGATTTCCTGCTTGATCTGAGTGAAGGCTTGTTGTTGTTCAGGGCCCCAGTGGAAATCGTTCTTCTTGCGGGTAACCAGGTAGAGAGGGCTCACGATCTGGCTGTACTCGGGAATGTGCATCCTCCAAAAGCCTATGACACCTAGGAATTCTTGTGTTTCCTTCTTGGTGGTTGGTGGAGACATCGCAGTGATCTTATTGATGACCTCGGTGGGAATCTGGCGCCGTCCGTCTTGCCACTTTACCCCCAGGAACTGGACCTCTCAGGCAGGTCCCTTGACTTTGCGTTTCTCGATGGCGAAGCCGGCCTCCAGGAGAATCTGGATGATTTTCTCTCCTTTCTCAAATACTTCCACTGCCGTGTTCCCCCATACGATGATATCATCGATGAACTGCAAATGTTCTGGAGCCTCACCCTTTTCCAGCGCAGTCTGGATCAGCCCATGGCAGATGGTGGAACTGTGCTTCCACCCCTGGGGCAGTCGGTTCCAGGTGTACTGCACGCCCCTCCAGGTGAAGGCAAACTGAGGCCTGCACTCTGGTGACAGAGGAATGGAGAAAAATGCATTAGCAATGTCAGTGATGGCATACCACTTTGCTGCTTTGGACTCCAGCTCGTACTGGAGCTCCAGCATGTCCGGCACAGCAGCACTCAATGGTGGAGTCACTTCATTCAAAGCACGATAGTCCACAGTCAATCTCCATTCTCCGTCAGGCTTGCGCACAGGCCAGATGGGGCTGTTGAAGGGTGAGTGGGTCTTGCTGATCACCCCTTGGCTCTCCAGCTCACGGATCATCTTGTGGATGGGGATCACGGCATCTCGATTCATCCGATACTGCCGGCAGTGCACCGTCGAAGTGGCAATTGGCACCCGTTGCTCTTCCACCTTCAGGAGCCCAACTGCAGAAGGATTTTCTGATAGTCCAGGCAAGGTGTTCAACTGCCTAATGCCTTCTGCTTCCACAGCAGCTATCCCAAAAGCCCACTTAAATCCTTTTGGGTCTTTGTAATAGCCATTTTGGAGAAAGTCTATTCCCAGGATACATGGGGCCTCCGGGCCAGTCACAATAGGATGTTTCTGCCACTCCTTCCCAGTCAGGCTCACCTCAGCTTCCAACAGGGTCAACTGCTGCGCCCCCCCTGTCACCCCAGCAATCGACACAGATTCTGCCCCCACATGTCCCGATGGCATTAGGGTACATTGTACTCCAGTGTCAACCAATGCTTCATATCTCTGTGGCTCTGATGTGCCAGGCCATCGGATCCACACTGTCCAAAAGACCCGATTCTCCCGTGCCTCTTCCTGGCTAGAGGCAGGGCCCCTCTAGGCCTGGTTATCATCCATTCCCTGGGCATACCTGCAAGATGTTTCTTCAAGGGGATCTGACATATCATCCTTCCTTCTGTAATACCTGGCAGCTCGGTCACGGGAGGCTGAGGCTACTTTCGCTTTAGTGGAACCCCCTCGGTTAGTGTTTTCCCTTTTGAGCTCACGAACCCGTGCTGCCAGGACAGAAGTGGGTTTCCCATCCCACCTTCTCATGTCTTCCCCACAGTCACACAGGAAGAACCACAGCTCAGATCGTGGGGTGTACCCTCTCTCTCTAGCTGGGGGACACTGGGCTCTGACTCTCGGGTTTATGACCTGCACTGGTGCCACATGAGAGCTGCTCCTCCTTACCTCCTCCATCACCTCCTCCCTAATCTCTTCCTTGAGGTCCCTAGCCACAGCAGCAACATGAGCTTTCATTGGGCCATTGACTAAACTCTCATAATATCTGAACCTGTTGGCAACAGAACCCACTGTCTCTTGGTTGTCATCAGCATTGATTGTTGCAATGAATGTGGCATATTGCTGTGGCCAGGTTCCACAGCATCTGCCCTGTACACTTGACCTTGTCGGGGTCATTATCATGCTGTCCATCCTTCCCAAAGAGTACCTCTAACACTGCCACTTCTCTCAGCTGTTGGATCGCTTCCTCAAGGGTCTTCCATTGCATTCTATGATGGTACTCCTGCATTCTCTCTCTGTGGACAAACCTTTCCCTCACACTCATTAAAAGCCGCTCCCAGAGAGAAAGGGGCCCCGGCTCCCTCACGAATACCTGGTCCACCCCCGAGTCTTGGGCCAAGGATCCCAAATACCTGGCTTCACCACTATCCAGTTGTACGCCTTTACCCATAAGGTCCCAAACCCGAAGTAACCAGGTTGCATAAGGCTCACGCCCCCGTCGCGCAATGTCTTTCCGCATATTACGGAGACTGTCGAACGACAGGGATTCGATGATAATTTCAGGCTCTGACTCCCCTGCAGGTTGTGAGGGCTCTGGTTCATCCCCATCATTAACTGGGCGTACTGATTTGGCCTTGTACTTCCTCCTCTGCACAGGGGCGACTGCCGCTGGCTGTGGCTGTCCTTGTGGTTCAGCTGGACCCTGCACAGTTGTAACATCTGTGGGTTCCACTGCTGCACCATCAGACTTTCCCTCTTTAGGACAAGGTTTCCCACTAGTTTGGGAGGTGTATTCCCTCAGCATCTGGCCCATCTCGCGTATTTCCTTCACCAGTACCCCCACCCAATTAGGCTGGTCCATTTCTGAGGTGGGCTGTTGGGCAATGCCAGGGCGTGGGACAGAGTCAGGCTGCGGGGCAGGATCTCGAGCCTCTGGGGCCGTGTCAGGTTCTGGGGCAGCATCCCTAGTCTCTGGGGTGGGTGCCCAAGTAGTTATCCAAGCCAGTCTCACTTTATCTCTGATGTAGCAGAGTAGGCCTATTAGCAACACATGGATAGTATCTAGGGGAAATCTAAACCCTTTGAAAGCTGGTGGAGCAGACCCAAAGAACTGGTTGAATGGTTGGGAGAAACCTTCCCCTGGTGTTATTTCCTCACAGAAGGTACCATTTTTAATGTAATCCCAGAAACATACGCTGAGCGTGTGATAGCCCTTTATCCATGTGCCCACATTCCACAGGAAATTGAAAAACCATGAATTCCTCACCTTACCAACCCACAGTGCCAGCTGGATAACAACCACAGTAGCCTTAGTCAGAGGACCCATGTTTAGATAAGGGGCTGCAAAGGGGAAAAGCATAGCCACGACCACGTGCCACCCGAAGCAAGGTAAACTAGACCACATGGTGCTGCCTAACAAAGTTCCCACGTTCAGTGCACAAAAAATCAGGTTAGCCAGGAACTGTTATTCCCTTTTCACCCTTTTTCCTCAATGCCCTCAGGCCCCACGTTGGGTGCCAAAATCTGTCCCGGTTTGGAAGACAGGTGTGTGCTAAGGAAGGCAGGAGCCCCCCTTGGAACAGAAAAATACAACCCCCTTCCCTCCAAATTGTTATAGAATTGAAATTAAGGGGCTTTCAGGCAAAGATATGAGGAAATGGGAATAACAGTTTTTACTAATATATACAACAAAACTATAATACAGAGAAACTGGTTACAGGCCTGACAGAGTCAGGGATACAACCTGGCCCCCTGCCGGGCAGGGTGCTGGTACCAGTCCGATCCAGTGGCAGCTGCAGCTCTCTCCGAAATGGTCCTGTTAAAGCGGTGGTCCGTAGAACAAAGGTCTGAGCAATCCGATTTCGGTGGCAGCTGCAGTTCTCTTTTAAATGATCCCGTTGAAGCAGTGATCTTGTAGAAAAGAAAACTGGTCCTCCTCCGAAAATCCGGCGGCGGTGCAGTCCCTGTCCTCTGGGATCCCAGCGGGTAAGGCTGCTCGTGCTGTTCCAAACCCCAAATTATCTCCGGCGGGAATGCTTGGCTCCACCCCTTCCCCCCTGGCCGGGGCATCTCACACAGGGATGGTGAGTCCTGGGGCAAGGCCCTGATGGGCGCATTGACAGAAGAATAGTCCATGGGGGGGACGGGACAAGGAACACCGGCGCCAGGCTCCAACGGCTCATGGTAATAGAATACATTGCAACCCAGGACAGGCGCCAAGCAGGAAAGACAAACAGAGCTGGTGCCAGGTAATTAATGTGTGACTGCACCATGTTTCAAGTCATTAGCTTAAGCCTGTTGCAGCATGACACTGCCCCGGCAGTGCTGCTCTCTGCACTACTGCTGCCCCAGGAGCCCAGCATTTACATGGAGTGTGGGTGAAGGAGCAGCCTGCCAGAGCACTCCTGCCTTTGCTGTGTCCTGTGCAGCTGACGAGCACCAGCTTAGCAAACTGTCCCACTGTCTTGCACTACGGTCTGTAGTCTGCTCCTTGCTAGCTCTTCTCCAAGCTGTGCACTGTGGCAATTTATGGAAGTCACACAGGACTTCCTCTCCCTCCCTGTAACCTATAAACCCCCCCCCCCATTTCTCTATAAACATCTTAGCATGGGATGGAGACATCAGGCACGTGAAAATTAATCTTTCTCTTGGGGAGTTAAGTTAGCATGTCCTGAAATCATCCGTTCTCAAAGTCAAACCACCAAGTGGGGCCCGCCAACATCCTCCAGGGCAGCAGGCCAAGCCAGCAGCGAATTCCTCAGTGCAGCACAGAACATTTTGACCTCAAGGCACTGTGGGCTCTTACCTGAGCGCTTAGTGGCCATTGGGGTGACATTTGTCCAGTGTCCAGTGTGGGGATCATACCTCTCTACAGAATTCAGTATGTTCAGCCCATCATAGCCACCTGAAACAAAATACAGGAGCAAGGCATGGGTCTGACTTCTGGAAACTGTTTTTTGTGTAGAGAACAATAACGTGCCTGGTTCATCCTTAGCACAGTGGCACTCTGCAATCAGCACAACTCAGCCCGCCGGGGCTGGCAGAACAAAGAGGATCTCTGCAGCTTCCAATGCCAGACTGGAGCCAGCTCAGAGTGAGCTCTGCTCCTGCACTGCACAGGGCTGTGCTGGGAGAGAGCATCACCTCTCCAAACCAGTACAACCAGGTCAGCACCGCACTGCCCAAAAGCTGCCTCTGAGCACACTGATGCCGATGTTGCTGCTGTCCTGCTAAAGCAGATGTACAGCTTCCAGACCTGATGCTGGCTCAGCGTTTGTGTGCTGCAGGCACCAGCTGACACTATGAGGCTGCACAGTGCAGGCTGGGATGTCTCAAAGAGCTGTCTCACAAGAGAGGATACCAAGAAATCTCATTGTGCACTTTCAGCAAAGGAGCAATGTGCTGGCATCTGCCTCGAGGGACAGCGTGAGGAAAAAGAATTTGGGAGAGGGGAGAGAAACCCATAAACCTGTGTCCAATATCTGTGACTCCCCAGGAAAAGGAAAAAGGACTGCAACAAATGTGGGTACAGTGCTGGGCCTGCCTTTTCTGGGGCCCAGAAGGTGTGTCTACAGAACAAGCTCACTGAAGTCTTCAGAGTGATTTGCCCTCTAGCACGCTCACCCTATTCACAGCTGGCACAGATCTCTGAAAATGAAATGAGTGCTGCAGAAAGGAGCTGGAAAAATACAGCTCAGGATACATTTCTGGAGCACTCCAGCCAATATTGCTTTGTGTAGAGCAGATGTGCCCTCTGTCCTGTGGCTATCTGCTTCATCTCTAGGGTGTCTTAGCCACTGCCTAGTCCCTGCAAACCTCAGCTGGCACTGCTCATCCCCCATGCTTCAGCTGTCCCTCAAATGTAGGCTGACTGTGTCCAGTTTGTTTCTGGCAGCATTTACTGTACTTACGTGGTAGCTCCAGCCTAAGCCACTTTAATGGTAACAGCAGGAACAGGCTGTGCCGTGCCCCGTGCAGGGACCTTAAATCTTCTCCTCTAACCTGGACGTGACTTAACTGCTGCTCCCCACAGACACCATCTGCACTGGCCTATCTGTAAAGAGCAAATGTCTGCAGAATGCCAAGAGGTCCCAAGGGTACCTACCAAGGCAGTAGATAACTCCATTAGCTACAACAAGCCCTGCTCCTTCCCGTGCTGTCTGCATGTCTCCCAGCATGCTCCACTGATCGATGTTCGGGTCGTATCGTTCCATACTGGTGTGACGTCGGCTCCCATCAAACCCGCCGGAAACATAGATCATGTCTGCAACATTAGACAGGGGTTGGGCTCAGCAAGTCAAGTAGCAAGCATGGACATGGAGCAAGGAAGCCCTCACAGATGGAACAAGAACTACAACATACAGGAACCACTACAGATCTTGGCACATTGGAAGCTAAGACAAACCCTCCTCGCCCCACCTCACTGCACGAGCCTGCTCACAGACCCAACAAACTAAACCAACATAAAACCCACCTGACCCTTAAACCTGCTCCTTGCTGATGGATGGATGAATGAGCACACACACTCCAGTTATTTTTTTCATGCTGCAGAACCTACTGAAACACTGCCATGCCCACACCCTGCCCAAACTGGCATCCTGCCAGCACCTCCCCAGAGCAAACGCTTACAAGGCAGTAAACACAGAGGTAGCAAAAGGGAAGAGGATCCAAAAGACATGCCTGGACCACCAAGATCAGTCCCTTATACTGGGTAACCTAATTCATGCAACACTTTCACAAATCTGTAATCTTCAAAGTACCTGCATTTTAAAGAGCATTTTCATTAGAATAGATTATTAATAATCTAAATGAATAATATTTAACCAATATTAATTATTCAGAAGATATTCTAATATAAGCATTAAAGCACAGAATATTCATTACAGTGACTGCTATTTTAATGGCTAGAAAACCCTCTCATTTCCACACCAACTTTTCCCTGGCCTTTTTATAACCATTTGATCTTATTTAATTCTTATACTGCTCATTTCCCTCTCGTGCCAAGTTATACTCACAGAGAACAATCATATCCCCTCTTGGCCTTTGCTTTGCCAGCATGAGCAAGCTGGTGTTCTGGTTTACTTAGGAAATTAGTTTTCTTCTTCCAGGTCTGCCCTAAGAATCCTTCTCTGCACACACTCCAGTTTTCAGCCTCTCTCTGCTTGGTCCCTGTGCTCAGTAACACGCGACACCTCCGCCGCCCTGAGAGCTTCCCACTCCACAGTCCCTCGCAGAGTTCCCTTCCCTCCACGCTCAGACACACGCTGTAAGAACGAGGCGGAGGCAGAGCTCCTCTCGGGATATGTGGGCAAGTTTTTCCATTTCTACATCCAAATGATGAGCAGCCAGAATTTCAGACTCACCTCCTCCTTCGAGCCATCCCACTCTGCACACACCAGCTCAGGGCATTTCAGGTCGAGAACTGAGCAGGCTGCACGGCTCTGTCAGTGCTGTGACCAGGACATACCTCCCAGGGTCGTGGCTCCTGCCAGGCCTCGCCGTACGTTCATCGGAGCCACGGAGTACCAGATCCCGTCCTCATCTGAGGTGTAGTCCAAGCACTCCACCGAGCTGAGCCGAGAGCGACCGTCGTAGCCGCCGATGACGTAGATCCGATCGTGCAGGGACACCGTCGCCACGTAGCGCCTCTTACGGGTGATGCTCTAAGACAGGGAAAAGAATAAAAAGGTCAAGGAGAGGAAATAACACTGCTGCATGGAGACCAGCTGCTGCTCTTCCATCCTATTTTGCTTTTTTTTTTTTTTTTAGAAAATGCCCCACTACCACAGAGGCAAACAGCACTATGGATTTAAGGATAAAGCCCTGGCTAAAGTGCTTAATGACCGTGCCTGCCTTCCTCTGCCTGTGCTCTGTCTCTGCCATGCTCTCTTCTCATGGCCAGGCCTCTTTGTGCTAAAATATTTTGCATTAAATGTCATTTATCTTATGTTGCTACTGAATCTTTGATGCCTCTCGGGGGTTTGTGTGCCTCCACTGGCTCCATGCAGACACTGTTAATGGGAAAATGTGGAGACTCTGAATATTTGATGAAAACATGTGAGGGTTTTAGCCTCCAAAATAGAACAGAATTTTAGGACACCAGGTGATATCACCAGAAGAGGCAGTTCTCCACCATATCACACAGATAAAGGTGATTTTAAATTTGGGTAGAAATAGGTCTCAGTGCAGGAATTCTCTCTTCCTCATTATCTCCCGTTATGCTCAGAAACAATGAAACCAGAGAGATCCTGCAGTCTGCCTGAAAGCAGGACTGATTATACTATTCCTATTGACATTTCAATTATCATCACTAACCTTAAAGCTTAACACCCCTTCAGTAAGAAACACGATAGCTCTCACTCCCACAGCAAAGATGTGGGTCTCTGTAGGCTCATCTGAAGAGAAATATGACAACCACCTCTTACACAAAGCTTACTTAGCAAATCTGCAAACGTGAGGCAGTTTCAGCATTCACTATGTAAACCTCAGCAACTCTAAAGAATTTATGGCAGAAATTCTAAGCAGAATGCAAAGGACAGCCCAAAGAGGAATGTTATATAGCTGATGCTACAGGATCAGTGTCTGATCACAGCCTGTTCAACCCAGTGGCAGTCAAAAATGGTCCCTTACTGGCAAGAAACTCCACTCCTGAGTTTTCGGGTCGTATTTCTCCACAACATCAATCGGTGACTGCTGGCTGCCAAAGCCGCCGATCACAAGCAGGACTTCATTAGCTCCTAGAGCAAAGAGGGAAAGCAAAGTCAAGTCTTCACTTCACAACCAAAGGGTCACCTCAAGGGAATCACCTGAAGAATCTCTTGAGCCCTCCTTGGTGCACCAAGTCACCTCCACATCCCTGTTTTCATACCTGCTCTGCAGCTAACACCTGGGTGCTGTCACCTGGGCTCCCTCTGTCTGCAGTGGGGAGGAAGAGAGAGAAACTCTAACCCCTAACTCAGGTGTTAGGAGCTGTCTGCTGGAGGGCTGTTCCTCCTCATGTTAGAGGGACTCTGAGAAGACAAGCTGGTTAAGTTAAGTGCTGAAGTTGGCTCAGTTTTATCTTCTCTTGTATTCTTACCACCCCACGAAAGCTGCAGGAGGATGGCTGCTTCCCTGCAGCCTCTTCACAAAAACAGGGCCTTCTCCCCTCGTCTGCACATGACATCCAGACCAGATGGCATCTCTGCTCACCATTTCACTGAGAAACAAGTCAGGCTGTCTGAAGCTTGAAAAATTAATGAAGTATTTTCAGAGGAATTGTCTCTTAAGTCTTACATATTTTATTTCATAGTTGCCTTCCCTCTACTTTCTTTTCTCTGAGATTGTCCCCGAATTTTTTAAATTTTCTCCCTCAGAGTTAAATAAGACCTTTGACCTGTAGAGTTTTAACTTCCCTTGTAAGGATTGCCTTAGTGGTACGTTTCTATCCTAGTTTTAAAAATAGATGAGCATCCTCTGAATGCCTTGGGCCCTTTCTGCAACACGGAGTTTTACCAGAGTTTATAACTGTCCAGCTTTTCACTGCAGAACAACTGAACACCAAGCAACAAAGGTGTAACAGGACCCTGTCTGTCACAAAGCAAAAGAGCTGCTATGAAGGAGATGAAGGAGAATAACATAAAAAAAAATAACTGGGAAGGATTCACAGAAGAGCTCCAACCCCAACATGGAAAGCCTCCTGTACAGTGTGACAGCTAAAAGTGCAATTGTTTCAGTTTATCCCATAGAAAGTTAATACACAACTTGATCACAGCTTGTAAGTGACACATGATAAGAGAGCTGCTGATAGCAGATGGTATTGAATCAATTAAAAAAGGTAGGGCTGAATGCAGAAGATGAACCTTAGTCACAAGGTACACAGTTTTTGCCTGTATAATTAAACAATAAAACAGGTTTGTGATGTCTCCTTTATCAGGTGAAGCATTTCAGCTAAGAACAAAATTAAGTAAGTGTGTCCTAAAACAACAGGTGAGCTGAAACCAATACAGGATGTTCCCAGAAAAACAGGAGACATGCTGTGGCCTGGACTATGCTGGCGGTCAAACCACATCGTAACAACATTCCCTTCAGGCCAAAAAAATCTAATCAATGTGTCTGACAAACCTGTCAAATTTGTCCTCCTCCTTTAGTGGAAAAACTGCTTTCTGTCCCTTAAACCAGTGTTACTAACAGGAAATGGCCATGGAGGGGTTTTCAGGGTCCCTCTCCACTACACAGAGGCAGCACTGGAGAGCACGCAGGGAGTTTTGCTTGCTGGAGGAGCACCGATGCCAGCAGCCTGGGAGTGTGCCCAGGACAAAGGCAGGGCAGAGACATTCCAGAGAGAGGGAGTCTGAAGCTAAGAGAAGGGGCATCAGGTGAGGAATGGTTACAGTCATGAAGAAGACACTTTTCCTTTTTCTGCAGGTCATTCCTACTTCTTATGTTGCTCTCAAGTGCTTACAGCCCTAAGCCAAGCATTTTCCCAACAATTCAGTGACTGTGCTTGGTAGGAGTTACTGAAATAGAGGAAGAAATAATTTATTTGCCTTAACAAGAGCAGGGTGAAAAAAAAAAAAAGTACCTCTGTAAGGAAAGAGGGACCTCTCCATTACCTTCCTTGTCCCTTCCCCTCTGAGATTCTCTGGTGAAAACTTGCCTTCACTGTAACACAGATGTCTCTCACCTCAGCTCTTTTTGTTTCTGACACTGATACCTGCCTTTTCAGATAGGAAGAAACTCTTCCTACACTTCTTGGACAGCTGCATGCCGAGACAAACATTTCTGGAGGCACCAACAACTCAGGAAACTGGTTTAGGGTTACAGGAGAGGCCTGGGATTAAAGGCAACCACCTAGTCCCTGCATTGCCACTAAGCAATTGTGCTCTGAAAAAAAGGTACCTCTGTCCTTTGCTCCCGTCCCCTTTCTGTACCACTGGGGACTGTGGGTCAACAAGTTACTGCTAGGAAGCACTTCAGTGCAATGACAAGGCACTGGAGATGGCGAATAATACAAAACCTGCCAATGCCCCAGACCTTCTCAGTGTCCTCTCCCTTGCTGCTCACCTAGACGTGCTCTTGTCCTGGGTCCTTGCATCTGACTCCGGAGCTCGGGCCGAAGATGAAATTTCTTAGCTTCATCTACGAGGTCTCTGCACTGCAGACTGCATCGTATAAAAGGCTGAGGAAGAACATGAGTCACTGGTACATGCAATGTATTTTAAGATCACTCATAAGAACTGTCCTAAAGCCAGCTCTCGTCAGTTGAGACAGCACTAAAATGACTTGTGTGCAGGCTGTGGCTGGTAGTGTCATGGTGCAAATACTGCACACAAGGAAATGCAAAGACAATGTCAGACTGGACTACACCTGAAAAGATTTGGCTCAGTTCTCACACACAGTCTGGCACTGCAGGTTTCATAATGCAGGTTACCTATATTGGAAAACTAAGGAAAAGCCACTTCTGCTACATTTAAGCCAGCAGAAGTATGCCTGAGAAGGGGGGCTGGCAGCAAAGCTACACTTGAAATGGAGTTTGGCTGGACCTGCCCCACAGAACTCCCAGCGTGCACCTGCCATCAAATAGGGAACAAGGAGCCCAGCACAACGAAGCAGTTTTGCTGGATCTACTAGCTTGATCCCTGTGCACATGGGACACGGAGCTATGAAAAGACTACACAAGTGGTAAGGTCTTCTTTAAGAGAGGCGGGGGGCACTGCAGCCCAAGGGCAGTCTCATCTCCTCCTTGCATAATGCCCTGTAATTACCCTCCCTGGCTCAGGGCCTGGACACCCTCCCCTGGACCTCAGTGATCAGTTCCCTTTGGGTGTTTGGTGCTATATGCTGCTGCAGTAAGTTAAGATTTATTTTTACAAGTTCAAGGTGCTTGTGCAAGAAGGTCAGAGTATTCAGAGCAGATGATGCCACACAGGGCCAACGCTCCGCTCTCCACGCTGTCCCAAGATGATGATATCCCAGCAGTGTATGGTACCTCCAGTCTGGAGAGGCCACCCTGTGCAGTAAGAAAGCTGAGGCCCTGTATACACACTATCTTGGGCTGGTTTTGGAAGAGATCCAATTGTTTTGGTACCAGTCCCCTTCACATTACCTTCAATTGCAGGTTAAAGTGGATCATAACAACCTGACTAAACACATTTTATCTCTAACACAATTTAACTTCCTGTTAGCTGCCCTTATTTAAGAACATCTGTAAAAGGCAGCTACATCACATTAGAGATGAGTGTTGCCATATCAGCCATGTCTCTATGTAGAGAAGTCTGGCATTCAGCACCCATCAGTGACAAGGGCTAGTGACCACTGATCACCTGACAGCACCATCAAACCAGAATGCTGGTTTGAACTTCTCTGTGCCTTCCTGGCAAACTTTGCACGGAGTCAGCTTCACCTCCTATTTGGAATTAAACTTCCATTGCAAAAGCTTAATTATCTCTCATCACCATCCTCATTTTGGTTTGCCTCTGCAACACCCCAGCCACACAAAGAAGCACCATTTGATATGGCTCTGAACTGTGTGTTGGCCCTGGAACTACACAGCTGCTGTCCTCATTCAAAGGTACCTGCTTGCCATCTGCACCTGAAACAACTTCCTCCCTAGGATGGCATGCCAGCAGCCTTCAGCCTAGAGGAGATGTGCTAGCACATATGAATGGAAGGCAGAAAGCACTTGTTAGAAAACTGCAACAGATGACAACAGAAAGGTGCTATTAGATATCAGGAGACAACTGAGTAATTGCTTTGGATGGGGTGTCCTCCCAGCTGAAAAGGAGGATGCTGTAACTGCTGGCACAGCAAACTACTACTGATTAAATCAGCGGGCACGCCAGCTGAACAGGGACAGCTCCACAGCGTCAGCATCAAACAGCATCAGCAGAGAAAGCAGCTAATAACATGTTCTGTTGGGACAGCAGGAGTCTAACCAGGGAATGTGGCAGTCACACACAGACACTGGCTGCCACTGCCTGTGTCCAGGGCTGCAGGTACCTCGGTGTCAATGACGTCTGTGATGTAGCGGGGGGTGAGGAGCGGCATGCGCACGTACTGCAGCAGCTCTGGCAGCGATGCCTCCCGTTCTTTTTTTGAGTGCTTCACCCAGTTTATAACTGCCTCAAAAACCGGCTCTTCAGAGTCCACCTGGAAAGAGGAGACACAGGCTGATCGGACTGCAGGGTAACATTTCAGCAGCTGCTGTGGAACAGACAACGTCCAGGCTGTTGACACTGCTCCAGAGCAGGATTTACGAGCATTATGAAATTCCCTCATTTTCTGCCTTTGTTTTTTCCTTACAGCTGAGATCAACAACTAGCAGTACGAGTGCCAGAAAAGTAAGCTTTACGGTACACAGCAGAGCCAGAAGCTGGGAGCCACCACTTCTGAGAGAGCCCAGTGGCAGGCTGTAGCTCGCAGGGCAGCTCCTCTGACTTCTCAGTGGCGCAGGAGTTACAGTCCTACAAAATGTACAGTACCATCATCAAAGAATGTCAGAAACATGCTTCCTTTTTACAGTGTCTCATTTAAGCCCCTGCAGCCCTGTGCCCACGCACTGCACCTTTAACACTTGAGCCATACCAGGTACATTTTTGTTTGTTTGTTTGTTTTTTTTTTTAATTTCAATCCACGTTTAAGAAACTATAAACAACTGGACTTCAGAGTGGACAAGCCCAGGGCATGAATGTTACTGTTCTGACTAGTTCAGTTCTCCCTCCATTTAGGACCAGCACATGCTGGTGCTTACACCACTTCCAGAGACTACACTGACTACACCATCTGAATTTGATACTTGTAGAGAACCTCAGGTGCTTTGGTCATCAATTACTGCCAAAAGCAAAAGAATGTAAAAAGCTCAATAATATTTATTTAGCCTTGGTTTTCTTTTAGCATATCTTCAGATCATCCAGCGTAACAGCAAATCAGACATGATTTTATTATCATGAGGTCTATTAACTGTTATTAAATGTGAAGATAAAAGGAGATACTGTAACAAAAGGATTGAGCCTTCCCACCAATATATGACTGGTACACTTTGAAATTCAGTTTGAAGCTGTCTCTTGCAGAATGTTCTGAAACAGGGAGCCACAGAGGTTAATTACATAAGGCAATTCTTTCAAGCCATTGATCTATATTTGTTACAGTGTAATTTGAAATGGCTTCTATTTGAATTACAGGGAAAAGACAATTAGAGCTCACAAAAGGGTAGCAGGGTACTTTCTTGTTTCCAATTTTCCCCACTTCCTCCTCAAATGCAATAATCCCACATGGTTTTATCTCCTCCCGAACTGACTGTCCTCTGATATATTTAACAGTTTTGTTGCTCATGAAGTCATTTCTGTTTTCTGATAAATGATGAGTAACACTAAGCAGCACCACAGTGAGGACCTGCCATTTCTGAACAGCCAGGGGATTTTCTGAGGGTGCTCCCTCACTACCCTCTCATACAGCACATCACCTCTGCACTGGCACAGCAACAGCTAGTTTGCTTTATTCACCTTCTGAAGGTATTACAGACACTCTGTGTCTGCAAGGCCTGAATTGCTCCTTCCAATCCACAGTGAATTTTACTTTGACTGTGTGGATCATCTGATTAGTCTGGCTGGGTCATTCCAAGTTCCTCATTGTTTCCCCTTCACTGTCCAGAAGTGTTAGGTCAGTACTCGCCACAACACACATAAGCTCAAACCCTCAGAGAATTAAAGCTGTGGCTTGTTAAACACCAAACACACTCAGCCTTTCTCCACCACCGATGCCTGCCTGCGCCAGGGTCTTTCACTGCTCTCTCACATGCTCTTTGCCAAGCAGACTTATTAACAAATGGATGTCAGCTTGGCTGAAGGCCACTTTCAAGGCAGGCTTTCAAGGTGTACATCAAGAATTGTCCTCTGGCTACCCCTGTGCTGGCTTTTCAGGAATTCCACCAGAGATATCACTTACACTGGCTTCCTTCTAAGAGTTCATGTTACTGTGAATAGTGATTGCTTCAGTCACTTCTTTTACAACACAAGCAAACATCAACTCTTGATGAAGTCCATCTCAATTAAAAAAACCCCTCCCTATTATCAAGGAATATTCAACTTATTTCAGCTCTCAAGAACATAGATATTTATACAAAATTTGGAAAAAAGTACTTGACAGGTTCCAGCCAAGTAGTAAATCCTCCAGAAACCAACCTTAAGGGAACAAAATCTGAAGAGTCAGACTACCCTGCACCATCATGCATTCTGCTGCTGTAAAGTAGAGGACACCCAAATGCCTGGGATGATGCACGCATTCCTTGTGCTGCTGAGTAGCATGGAAAGGTCTACAAACAGAAGTTAAAGTCTTAGGGGTATTTCTGAAATAACCAACATGACTGTAACTCTCTGACAAGGGAACAAGAACTCTGCAGAGGTAACTAACTGTGATTGCCTTACTTGCAGGAAATGCTTGTGTGACACGAAATTCTTACAAAAAGCTGTATGTTACTGATCAATTTCAGATTACACGGCTAAAAAATTAGAAGAAGCTTCTAGGAAATTAAATTTCAAATTAAGGAACTGTGTGAGAAGTCCACCCTACAAGTATGGACTGATTTCTGACCGTTTTCAACGTTTTACCTCAATGCTTTGCACAGTAACTGTACTTCTCAGGTTTTACCTGAATTTCATCACACTTGATGAGCTTTTCAACCTCTTCTTGATTTAAGAGGATAAACTCTTCATGCTGAACCACCTCTGGAAAATGTTTCTGGCTGAAGACCTCTGCAGCTTGCATTAGATCAACACAATTGTGTGTCTCAGCAAAATCCCGAATGCCCAAACAATTTGATGGATCCAGCTGGCTTTCTAGAAACTCACAGCAAGCTTGTTTCACACCTACGGAAAATTGGAGGGGTGAATGAGCACTGCATGCTTACTAACAATCCCCTGCTTTGGAAAGGGCTTCAGGAAAGAAAGTTCTAAACAATAATGAAAATCCAACTTGAATAACAAGTTTAAAAATACTACAGAAACACACACAGGCAAGTATTTCTTTGGAGAAGTGCGAAAACACTAGGCAGTAGACCACGTGTTTAGGCTGTTTTGATCTCTGGCTATTCTATTTAAACACAAAAATTAAAAAAATATTATACTAGGAAAAGGCTCAAATGTGAGTTGTACTCAGTTACATGGATTATAAACAAAAAATGTATATGCTAGTGGATATGGCTACCAGATTTCTAGGTTTTCTCCAACGTCTTTTTGGCAGTTGCCTGGGATTTAGGGTAATTGCCTGGGCTAGCTCCACAGATGCACACGCAATGACATCAACCAGTTTGTTACAACCCAGACATACTATGACGACAGGTCAAATGACATCAAAGATATGCTTGTCATTGTAAGTTGGCTGAGCTGTAACATTTATGTGCTATACAGCCCACAATTCCTCCTGGGAATTCTCATGTAGAAATACAGTAGCCCAAAGCATGGAACAATAACGTGTTTCATCTTTTTTTCCACCCAAGGCAGTTCCTCTACCAATGAGACCACAATGCACAAGACTACAGAAGCTTGACATAAGTACTTATAAATACCATGCCTCCCCCAATCTGCCTTCCATTTACAGAAGGTCAGATAAACCAAATCTCTGAACAGCAGCAATTGTGCAGTTTGTGCTGATACTTCGCAATTACCTTTCAGCTGAAGCAGACATGCTGCTGGGAGCAACTCCTGGACGTTTTCTACTGTCACATGAACAGTTTCTGTATATACAAAGTCTAGCAGGATTTCCATGGTGGAGGCTGTCAGTCCCTGGATATCTACATAGGGTTTATCCTTCTCTGAGAGCTGTAAATTGGAAAGGAGACAAAGGTTTATTTTTCAGTAATGTGATCAAAAAGCCAACGATGCTCAGCAGTTTTTAAAAAATGTGATCTGTCAGAGAGGTTTCAACAGAGATTTGTCTTTTCTCTTCTTGTGCTCACTGAAAGAACAAGGGGAAGGAGGGAATTTCCGTACAGAATTCACTTACAGGGCGAGTAAAAGAGATAAAGTTCCTTATGGATAGGAGGATAGTCAAACTGCATTGTAAAATGAGGAAGCTGAGATTAGAGATAGCAGAAATTACATGTGCTGTTTATGCAAGACAACTGAACTCTTTCCTCCATGCAATAACTCCAAGTGTTACTACAAGGAACAGGCCAGGGAGTCCCTCTCTGGGTTGGATGTGTATGACACGCTGCAGTTTACATGAAGTTCCCACCTCACCACTCCACTCTAAAACCAAACCAAATAAAAATCTTTCCTAACTGTTCAGTCCCTGATCCATTCTGTAAGCTTATGATGAAGAACCCTAAAAAGAATGACTATTTGTAGGCCAGAAAGTTCAGAGTTAAAGGTTAAATGTAGGCTTAGCTTAAACATTTGAAAGTACAATGATAGTAGACACAGTGATGGTACTTACACAATCCTGACTTGGTCTCCTGACTGTTTTATCACCTCTAAGATACATCACTGTGGAATAATTATTTTTTCCAGGAATGTTACCCTCTCAACAGTCAATCTTTGGGAACAGTAAATTCTGCGAATCCACCAAATTTGCACCTCTGCAGGTAAAAAACTGAGATCATATTTTACAAAGCACCAGCATAGACTGAGCATAGACTTGGTGAACAGAAAGCATGATCGAAGCATGCTCACTTGGCTTAGAACCTGCTGCAGTCGGGGAAAAAGGAGACAATACAGAAGTAGAGAAAATAAGAGCAGTCAAGGATATTCCTACAGAGGCATTTGATGACAGAGCAGCAGAAGGGAAGAAATGTCTCTGCTGAGATGGAGCTATTTCTATAATGCAGAGAGATACACTCACAGTAGAGAAGAGAAACACAGGAGGTAATGGTGATACTCCAAGTAATTTGAGGGAAGAGACCTTTCAAGTCTGTTGACACAGTGAACAAATTTTATGGCATCCAGAGTCAGAAAGGAACAGCAAATGACCTGCTCTGACCTGCTGTATGACAGGCCACGCACTGCATTTAGAAGTAAAAATGAGTTCCTAACTTGGGCTAGACAAAACATTCCCCAATGTAGACGTAGGCCATACATACTTAGAAGAAAGAGGATAAGAAGTTACAAACATCTATTGACAGGAGATGGCAAGGGCACCAGACCTGCTAGTAATGGATTACACTGCATCAGGTAGAAGCTGTAGACAACTGATCTTCACAGATCGACCTGGAGCTTGTAAAGAAGCTCCTGTTCCCACAACCAATATTCAATAATCAGCCATGCACACACTCTCTTTATACTGTTGACCAAAACACACACCATGGGGGCAACACTAACGCTATAGAGATGATCACCTCCTGCTTCCCTCACACTTCTGCTACACTCCACTACTTGCTTGTTATTAGGCTCACAGTTTACTCATGTGTCAAGATTGCTCGGAAGGAAGCAAATATTTCAAGTAACTTCACACAATGAATATGATGCAGAATAACTGGGGATCCTAGCATCATACCTTAAAGAAGGATCTCAGAGTAGAGAAGAGTTGATTCTGAACATCCCAAGACTCAGCTGTGGCTCCAGACTGCACATGCAGTGTTAGAGAACTATACATAGTGCTGTGCTGTTGGGACAGAGAGAGTCCCTCTTTTATCAATACACTCACATATTTGGACTAAGAAGCAATGCAAAATTATGGTCATACAATGCTAATCAAAACACAGTACAAGCAGCTTTCCTTTTGCAGGTGTTTAGTGGTACGAGACAGATCTCTGCAGTTAGAATTTCAGATTACTTTCCCCCGTTGTTGTTTAATATCAGAGTTCTGCGAACCAGCAGGAAGTAAAGCAATAAGGGATTGATACTCCCTAATATAAGCACATTTCTAATTC
Source organism: Podargus strigoides (assembly GCA_028020825.1). Lineage (NCBI taxonomy): Eukaryota > Metazoa > Chordata > Aves > Caprimulgiformes > Podargidae > Podargus > Podargus strigoides. The sequence continues at coordinate 6,438,266 of CM051648.1, forward strand.
ATCATTAAAAGTATGCAGCAGTACAGATCCAGGAATCAACTGGAGCATCCAGCAAAACACATTCCCAAGGTTAAGGAGAGTCACCTGGGGCCATGTGGAGTTTTGCCCCCAGAAGCTTAAGCTGCTGAAAGCTGCAAGAGAGAGGTTGCAGGTCATAGCTCTGTTGTGAAATATAATCACAGAATCTCCTATTCCATCCATAAATCAAGCAACTCATGCTGCAGGAGAATGGGCCTAAAATTTTGGCGCCGCTTTCTTATCCCAGGCCACTTCTTGTTTTAGCCCTCATTAATGCAGATACACAGAAGTATACTGTAATAAACCCCTCCAATTTCTTCTAACCTATAAGGGAACAGAAATGCTGGCATGACAGTGCCAATATGTGGCTCACTGCATTCTGGAAGGTGTTCACAGTACAGTGAGGATGACCGTGTAAGAACCTGGAAACAGTAGTTGTTTATTTTCAGAACAGGAAGAGTGTTTCTCCATGTTCTAGGGGAAAACACCTTTAATTTCTAGAATGTACCCTCCTAGAGAAGACAGACTAGTTCCTTTCTGAGGTGGAGCCAATGATCAGCCCTTAACACATCCTGAGTTACACGAACTTGTCCAAACAGACAAAAATCCCAGTGAAAACTAAGATCTGTGGGGAGCATTTGCTAAAACTGCTCTTCAATTTTCTCAGCAAGGAAGAACCCTGTAGGTAAAACTGATGGGCGTTTTGGTTTTCCCACACTGCTGGGCACAGGGCAGAGAAAAGTGTTGTCAAAAGCCAGGGCTTCAACAGGTGATCAGTGGCTTTTCTTCATTCAGGAAAATGGGAACAGAAAATAGGAAGAACAAGATCTTTTTAAAGTAAATGTTAAAGTCAGGAATGAGAGAAGGAAGGAAATAAGCAACAGGAATTGGCAAACACAGTTCTTGAGGATGATAATCTCTGATGACAGCCTCCGTGCTACACTGGCCATGCACAGATGTACCATCACGAATGACACAGGACAACCCAGGGATCAGTTCTGAACAAAGCCTTGTGTAGCCCAAGTCTGACAAAAGCCACACATCACAGCTAGCCAAGCAGCCCCCAGATTTTCAGGGGGCGAGTGAGGAAATGCAAAGGCAGCCCTTGCAGAGCCTGTTAGTGGATTACACAACCTGGCATTTTGAGTTCCCTCAAGTTACAGCCGTGGCCAAAACACTCAGTGCCCACAAGTGTTTGAAGAGCAACCAAGTACTGTCCCTTCACACTCACCAACATACTTGTCACTGACACACATAGGAAGCGGGTCCACTTTGAGGGTTACCAAGCTGTCATTTCCTGGAAAGAACACCTTCCCACAAACACTCAGGAATCGCCCGCCGCTTGGCAGGTTTGTTGTTTTGGGGTTTCCATATGAAATTGTAAATTTGGAAGAAATACAAGCTAAGCAAAAGAAGTAAAACCCTTAAAGCAGCAGCAATTTGGGAGCATAAGGGATCGAGCAATGATTCCCACTGGGCACTGGAGGCACTTTTCTAGGAAGAATTACATGTATGAATTAAGGTCACAACGTTAGAGTTAAAATGAGAGCATAAAAAAGGAAGGAGAGATGATCTCAGCTTAGATCCAAACTATACCAATCCTCAGCCTTTGTTAGCAGCCACAAAGAACATTCTGCAGCACACAGAGCGATCGGATCTCTGTAGACTGCCTCGATAAAGTCCAGGAAGTCCAAAGCACTGACAGGAATGCAGAGGCACACACAAAGCAGCAGAGGTGGTCTGTTACACAGCTGTGCACCTTGAGGCTATTGGTAAACAGAGAACTTCAGCCTCAAGGGACTGAATTTGCTTTGTGTATTTTTTTTTTTTTTTTAAATTACATTTCCTTTATGCAGAGAAAGAGCATAAACCTGATAAATTTATGAATTTCATGAAGACATGGACAGCAAATATACTGGTATGTGGTCAGTCCACAAATGTCTTTTTTTGATTGCTTTGCACAGGACTATAAAAACTAAACCACCTGCTCATGTGACACAGCACTGAAAGAAGCAGGTGCACAGACAGCTCTGTCAACAGTGTTCACTGCTGGATAAAAACAAAGAAGAAAATTATCCTTTCCTACAAGGACTACCTGGCTGGCAGGGAGGTCTTTAGGACCTCTGAGCTACTTAGGCATTCTTCTCCCTGCTAATGGGGAAGTTGCTAGGGTAAGGAAAGCATCTTCTGTAAGAAAAAGCCACAAAGATTGATTCAAACTTATAAAAAAGACAAAGCCAGGCAAAGCACCTCATGTTTAACAATATGAACAAGTGCTAGGTTCAGCTTAAGTACTACCTTTCAGTGATTCAGGAAAACAGCATGCGCAAGTCAATACAGTAAGTACCGTGAGAGCAAAGATCAGCACAATGAGATCTGCTGACTGCAGCAACAGGGGCTTATAGTGCCCCCCAAACCCCGGACCTAGAGGTTACATCCTCTTCACACAAGCAACAGCAGAATCCCACATGTACCAGCTGATCAGCCAGTGCAAAACAGAGACCAGAATATGAGTTAAATACCTTCCATTTCCGTTTTAAAGGGCTACCTTAATGCCCCACTTGGTCTAAGGCACACGCCATGGCTCGCACAGCTTTGTGCCACAGCTGGCATCCCTGGCAAGAAAGATGCCCAGGAGCATGAAGACTACAAATCACCACTAGAAAAATCAGTAAATGCATCAGAGCCATCCAGTTTGCCAGCTCAGCCTGGCAGCTCTCTGATGCACAGGTTGGTCACACAGCAGCCAGTGATCCAGGACCACGGTCCCAGCTGCAGCCTCTGACTCCCACCATGCCATGACAAAGGGCTCTGGGGCCACCATGAGGAGACCTAGGATCACCACGATGCGATCCAGGGCCACCACAGAAGAGGATCCAGAGGGCTCCAGGCCCACCATGAGGAGATCCTGGGCCACCAGAAGGGGCTCCAGAGACACTCAAGGCCACCATGGGGGAATCCTGGGCCACCACGAGAGGATCCAGAGAGTTCCGGGCCCACCTTGAGGGGATCTTGGGCCACCATGACAGAACCCAGGGCTACCATGGGGGGATTCACGGCCTCCACGGGGGGACCCTAGGCCATCCTGAAGGGACCCTGAGCAAGCTGCTGGGCAGCCTGACAGCGAACGGCCCGAGCAGCAGGTGGCCCTGCCTTCTCCACCCGCGGAGCACCCAGGGCCGGCGGCAGCCCGTGGTCTCGGGGCGCACCGACCTCGCTGGTGAACATGGCGCAGAAGTAGTCGCTGCAGGCGGCCAGGACGATGCGGTGGGCCGGGAAGTCCTTGTGCTCCACGCGGAGGGTGACGTCGCAGAGCGTGTTGCTCTTCCGCAGGGCGTTCATGGCGTTGAGGATGGACTTGGCGTGCGAGTTAGTCATGATGTCCTTGGGGGGGGCCATGGCGCCCGGCACCTGCGGGCACAGCCAGCACGGCCACATGTCACGGCCCGCCCGCCGTGACGCCAGGGGGCGCCCTCCCGCCGCGCCGCGCCGCCCCTCCCACTCTCTCCCTCCCTGCCCCGCCCGGGTCGCCCCCGCCCCGCGCCGCGCCGCCGGCCACAGGCCGCCCGCAGCCCCCCAGCACCGCGCCGCGGGTTCCCCGCCGACACGCGGCACCGCCCGCCCGGAGCGGCCCGGCCGCACTCACCGCCGCGGGGAGAGGTCCCGGCCCGCGCACCTCGCCTCCCCCCGCCCTTCCCTCTCCCCGCGCGGCGCGCTCTGATGACGTCCTCGCTCCGCGGCGAGGTGCCGCGCTACCCCGCCCTTGGGTGTCTCGCGGTTGCCAGGCAACAGGCTCCTGCCGCCGCCCCGGCCCCGCCGGGCCCCGCGCGCCCCCGGCAGCGCCGCCCTCCGCCGCCTCGAGCGGGGCCTGGGGCCGGGCCGGGCCGGCTGAGCCCTCCCGCACAGAAGCGGAGCGGGTTGGACTTGCTCGGGTCTGAGGAAGTTGGAGTGAAACATGGCCACTGAATTGCCGGTGTCTTGGTGGGGATGGGCCTGGAGGTACGGGCAGATCCTCACAGCGCCGGGCACGGGTCACGCTCTGCCTTCCCGTTGTGTCACTCCTCGAGGGTGAAGACCTTGGCATTGACCCTGCCGGTACTGCCGGAGCCAAAGCAGGAGCGAGGCCCCAGCAGACTGCTTTAAAATCCCAGGATTTCTAAATGAGTGCTATTTTTGATCTCTTCCCACACGCCCAACTCAATATCTCCGGCAGATCGCCTCCAGCTGCCAACCCTGAGCTCACGGTGGCTGCCGCCTCCGCTCTCCCCCTGCCCTCGAGCTCGTTTCCATCCTGGTGGCTGGGGATGCATTTTAAAACCTGAAGCTATACTTAGGCAGTCGGTATAGAGTCATCGTTAGTGAACTGAAATAAATTCTCAGCTAAATGTAGAGCAAATTCTGAGTTAAGAAATCTGTACATGGAGGTTAAGATATTATCCTGGCCTGGAAGCTGATCGTTAATTCACAGAATTGCTGCTCAGAGAGGCAGGATCAGTGTTTTGAGGCTGCATGTGGAAGAAGAGTTAGGAGGATTTGTTAGACCTCAGTCACACTAATCTAGCAAGCAAAGGATTGGCAAGACCCAGCAGCTGGAGATGAGAAATCAGTGTTTAGCTAGGAGGACAGTTAATCTTCAGAGATGGTAGATGCTCTGCCATGCAGGATCTTTAACTCAGCATTCAGCGCCTCTTTCTCTAGATCCAGGTCAAGCAGAAATTATTGTGCTGGAGGCAGGTACCAGTAAGTGAAACTTTGTGTCAGACTGCATCATCATATGGTCCTCTTGGAGCTTAAAATCAAGAGGGATGTTTGACCAGAGTGTCAGAACAGACTGTTAGTCCACAAGACATGCAGCCTGGAGTAATGGACATAAAAAACCAACATATGCCTGTGCAGTGCTTAATTTCATGCTACACACTCCTCATTTCCCAGCAGACACATCAAATCATTCTCTGCATCCACCTCGTGTAGATTTTCCAAGGATGTGTATGAAATCTCTGACAGTATTGAAGACCTAATTAAAAATATCCATGACTCCCTTTATTTTTTTGCCATTTTTTTTTTTTTTTTTTTTTTAACATCTGGGGAAAACTAAGGTAGCCACAGTATAAATTGCATATTGAAATTAAACTTTGTATCACAAAGTATGAAAAATATTGCACAGTACTTACACTGTATGTTTATGACATGGGTACGCATTCTTAGATTTTGAATGTTGACATATATTGAGGTGCTCTCCACATTAATGTTCTTCATGTATTTTTTTCCTTTTAAATAAATATTTTAAAATAGGAAAAAGGAATTAAAACAGAGAAAATAAACCCCATCAACTTTGTAAATGTGTAAACAAGAGCAAGGTGCATCACACAGCTCATAAATAACATAAAAATAAGCTTACCACTGTAACACTGTTTCAGAATAAGCTAATATTTGTAGAGCAGAGGCTTGGAAAACAAATGTCATCCCTGTGTGTGAGAATGTGGTTCCATCATACCACGGTGATGATACCCACAACATGCTGTAAGAACGCATCACGCTCTTGATGATACCCACAACATACCTGGACAAGGCCCTGAGCAACTGAATGTAATGCTCGTGTTGCCTCTGCTTGGAGTGAGGTGGGACTGGGGACTTCCAGAGGTCTCCGACCTAAATTGTGTTTTAAGTCTATGTAAATGTCCAGAGAGCTAAATTCCTTGATTTGACTTGATGGGACTTGTCGTACTATCCTTGGAGTATCCTCTAGAGTTGCATAAAAAGGTCCCAGCTAGTGCTGTGTGGAGGAGAAACTTGGGAGAACCTTATCCATAGGGATCCTTTTGGGTTGCTCCCTCAGGCTGGCTCAGACTTAGAGACCTCTGACTGCTGGGACAGTGCCAGCCCAGTAAGTACAAGGAGATGCGTTTTGCAGCGTATTTGAAGAGGCAGTTGGGATGTGGTGGGATGGGGCCTGACACTGAAGCGGTGTTGGTGGTCTGTATTGCTTGAATTTTTGGGGTGCAGAATCTCACGTGTGGCAGACCTGTTGAGGCCTGCCAGGGCCTGACTCCTTGTGCCCCCAGGTCTACTCTGCAGGATGGCCTGGATGAAACACAGCACTCATGGTGGCTGAGGTGTCCTCCCGTCCCTGGGCTAGGACATTCGAGAAGCAGTTACCCAGCAGATGTGCTGGTTTGGCTCACCGGAGCTGCAATGTGTCCTAGCTCAATACCTCCTGCACAAGCCATGCTGGGAAAGCTGCTGTCACACTGCCACTCATGCTGCAAATCAAATCTGGTTTGCCCCAGAATTAATATACAGAGGCTGTGTTTCCAGGTCACGTAGGCTAAGTCCACTGAGACGCGATCCCCATGAAGCCCAATATCTCAGGCTGTACTCCAGCCCTTCTCTCAACTGCGCTTCTCCTTAGGAAGGCAAGTCAGGCCATCTCAGTTGGGACCAACAGTGCAGAGCCCACATTCCCACCCTGAGGCACTTTGCATTTACTGTTTCTTGTGGAACATGGCTGAAATCTCTGCTGTCCCTTCCTTACTGTCATGTACATCACAGTGATAAAAGTTTTTAGAGCTGTTGTTAGCCACCAGAGTAACCAGAAATGGCTGTGTGTTTTGGGAGAATGACTGAAGTGGCTGAGTGTAACTCTATGATAGGGAGGCACAGGGATTTCAGGGAACAGATAAATGGATTTTGTAAGAGCTGGGAGTGCATCAAGGACAGATAGGACAAAGCCATGGACAGGACTTGTCTGCTTTCATATACCTCAAGAACTCGCAGTGTCAGCGTGAGTTGCAGGCACTTGTCTGTGGTGTCAGAGGAGTATAGATGTGCAAGAACTCTAGAAAGACTAAATAGATGTGCCCAGGACAGATCAATAAGAGCTTTAGCCTAAGTACAGGCAAAAACATTACAAACCAATTTTGATTTGTGAACAAATTGATCTTATTTGAAATACTTCTTAAGTTACAAAAAGTCTTTTGGAGGCTTAAACACAACAGAGCTAATGTACTGTTAAACACTACATGGATGTCTTTCATTGTTTATTCTCAGAGGAAATATTTTATGTTAAACATTCTTTTGATTCCCCATACCCTCTCCAGTTCTGCATAGCAGATCTTGAAAAAAAAAAAGCAAAACAACAAAAAAACCCAAATGCAGCATTTTTGTTCTTAAGACCTTACGTTTTTTTCTGGACCTTCATACCTTTGGTCCCACACCAGACAAACTCATCGTGCTTACTGGGCACACAGAATTGTTTTGTTGTTATGAGAGGAGGAATGGTTTGGGGAAGGCAGAGGAAGAAAGGTTGGAACTGGGTTGACTGTGAGTCACTTAGGTCAAAACTGACAAAAGCCACCACCAGATCTGGAAACATCCTCTAGAGGGTGGAGAATCCTCTAACAGCTAGGAGCACTCAAAGGCTACAACACTCAAAGTGCCGACTGGCTTCAGCTGGGCACTGCACTGAGCTGCTCATCTGAGGACGTGTGAGTCTGTTTCCAATTCTTGTGCTACAGTTTCTAGGAAAGTCAGTTACTGCATTTCAGCTCTTGTTACATGCCCTAGGTTAAGAAATGTCTTTTTTGTTTTCCAGCCCAGCTGCCTGATGGATGTTCTTCAGTTGAAAACAAGGCAAGGTTTGCAGGAAGAGATGATTTCTTATGTCAGAGCAACTGACATTCCTGAAAAAATAGGCCAGTGTTTGGGCACTCAAGCTCTTCTTCAAGCCTGGAGCAGAAGCAGGACACTCCAGATTCTTCTTCAGCAGTGGTTTACCAGTTTGGGATGGGCAAGATTATCGTGGCTGTGATTGTGGAAGAACCCAGACTCTTTGATCCTCCACTTCTTACATGTTGATTTACAATCTAGCTTTATGGTGGAGCAAGCCAATTGGATCCCTGGGTGAGAAACTCGTGCTCGTTATTGGGGGAGTGGCGAAAAAAGGAACCAGGCTGGGTTCCATCCTTGAGAGGTAGCAGGGTTGTGACTGTTGCTGTTGTGGTCCACGTTTACCCATAGCTCTCCCAAAATATTCCACAATTCCTTCCACTCCTCCTTTTATGGTCCCTCTATTTCAATATCCCCCTACAAAAGTCTGTGAAGAAAACATGACACCCCCTCTCTACTTTTCTTCTTTGCAGGTAAGGAGCTTTGTCTCTGTTTCTTATGTCTGGATGTCTTGCTGGTGCCGTGAAGAGAGCTGGGAGCCATCTGGCTGGTAGTGTATCAGTACAGCAGCACAAGGTCATTTCCCTTGATATTGGCCAGGCTGGATACACCTGAGGGCGATGTAAATATAAATAATAATAAAAAATCAACTCAGAAAGGTTAGTAACAAGACTGCAACTGTCCTTGTGGGGCAGCGTGTCTTTTTACGACTGCTACGTGAAATCTGTAGAAGGGAGACTTCCAATGAGCCTCTGGTGATATTTCATAAATGCAGAGCCAGGACAGACTTAGAGGGTGTAAGGAAGAACTTCAGGCATGGTCCTCAAGCTATTGATGCTTTAGACTTGAGAGTCAAACAGGAGCCCTCCTCCTGGCCAGACATAAGGCCTTTGTCAATGCTGGGATGATTTGCATGATCTGAACTTTTCAGACATCCACAAGGACATGCTCAGGTCTGGAAGGAGCAGTCATGTGTGTGTGGGCACTGATAGCATGAACAGGGTGGGCAGAGGGCAAGGAAATGTGACTCAATCTAGGGTAGATACGCTGTTGGAGGTGATGGTCACTGTCTGCAGCCCAGAGAAGGAGTCAGAGGAATGCATGTCCCCTGACTGAGTGGAGATCCCCATGCTGTCATCTCAGAGTTCTGCCTTCTCTGGTCAGAGAAGCAACAGTTCTGGGCAAGGCTTATGTTGGGGACACTTCTCCTTTCAGAAGAAACAACCGTGCAAGACTGGCTAGTTTCAGTTTAGCATCAAGATGCATCACGTGCAGGGTCTTGGCTGCTTTACTAGGTCATGATCAGGTACATCTCCAAGAGAAGCTGCACCTAACCCATCATGACTGTCTTTCTTCTAGGGCTACCCCACACAACTTCCTTTTTTTCTGTAGGGGCCTGAGAGCTGGCAGGGAGTCAGTGTTGGCCTGGCTCACTGATGGACTGTGACAGATGATCAGTTTGGGATTGCTGCAGTCTGTAAGCATGGAAAGGTTCATAGCAGATTCAATATTTTTCCTTTATGAACTGCAGGGTGATGTTATCTTCAACAACCTGCAAAAAGGCTGTTCCAGCCCTTCTCCTGCAACTGGGGCCAGCAGTGGAAATCCTGTGATTATGATTTCTTCTCTTTGCTCTTCATGGCATAAAACGGGGGCTGTGGTCCAGTGAATGTAGATTTAACGGGGAAAATACTCACAAATCCAACATCACTCAGGCAGTTTAAATCAAATGTCTGATCCTCCTTCAAGACACCATTACATAACCATTATGTAAACTGTCACAAAAAATCTGTGAAATGCCTCTTGTAAAAATACCCCACCTCCATCATGGAGCTATTGTGAAAACACACCGAAGAGACCAAAAACACTGCCAAGGGTAAGCGCAAATCCCCACAAAGGAGCCATTGTAAATAGGACCATAAAAAATTGAAGGATCATTTTATAAATCCCTTCAAAAGGCTCCCAAGAGAATGCTTCCAAAAATCACACAAAAGATTTTTAATACTGGTTGCCTTGTGGGATTTTTTAGTTGTTTTTTTGTTTTTTTTTTTAATGGTCCTTTTAATGGGGTGTTTATGGCTATGCTTTGACGTTACAGATCACTTCTAAAACGGCTTCTATGTGGTATTATTTCGGGCAATTTTAGAATGACTAAGAAGTTCACAGTAAATCCATATTATTTGACTTTAAGGCAGCTTCACAACTGCCTTGATGATTTTCACAATTGCTTCATCAGTAATGCCCTATGGACATTTTCTAAATGTCCCTGTGATGTGATCTCTGAGACATTTGATAAATTGCTTTGGTGGGGCCTTAGATCTATGTATTTTCAAAATTGCCTTTGACTGTGGTTTCTGGTGTGCTGGATCTGTAGCTCAGATTTTTTTCTGGCTTTCAGAGCAGTCACAGAATGATTCCTGGGCTGGGGATTTGGATTATTTTTCAAATTCTTCTTGTCTCTGTCCCTTAGGTGAGATCTTTGAGACAATTTAAAATGACTTCGGGATCTCAAGGTTCCAGCACTGGAGAGTGTCTTCAGGAATATTGTAAGAAATGTCTCACAAGTGTGATCTGAGGAGTGCTTTAAAAATCATCCGATGACACCTTATGCTCGTCTTCAAAACAGACATGTGTCTCTGGGGTGCGATTTAGATGTTTGTTGGATGTGATCTGTCACATACTTTTAGGATGGTCCATGAGCCAATGTGTAAATGAGTACAGCATCTTCTACAGACATTAATAAGGGTGACATAGTGATAGGTTATAAGGATGTGATATAGTGATAGCCATAAAGATGCAGTGAGATGTGTTACTGCAGAAATGTCCACACACCACGCGAGGGCAGAGTAGCTCCAAGTCTGCTTTAGCAACTCTACAAAGAAAGGATCTTCCCAGCGTCAGTGTTGTAAGAACTATATAAAGTCTGTCCATGTGGGGGTGTGTGTGTCAGTGGCTGGAAAGATCCCTGGTATTTCTTCTGAAGCACCCAAGTGGGAGCTAATGGTCCCTCTTAGCTTACAGCCACCCAGGCAGGGCAGTGTTTGAGTATTGTCGTGTTGTATCCAATACAAAATTACTCAGCACTTCATCCTGTCTGGATGTGAAACACCAAAGGAAGTGTCACTGTTTTGACATCTGTACACAGGAGTGTGCATGGCACACGTGCTATACCATCCACCAGGTGGGATGGCTGTGGAAGCACGTCCTTTCTGTGGTACTCAGCTCTGGTGAGGCCACACCTCGAGCACAGTGTTCAGTTTTTGGCCCCTCACTATGAAAAGGACATTGAAATACTTGAGTGTGTCCAAAGAAGGGCAATGAAGCTGGTGAAAGGTCTCGAGCACAAGTGTGATGAGGAGCAGCTGAGGGAACTGGGGTTGTTTAGTCTGGAGAAAAGGAGGCTTAGGGGAGACCTCATCACCCTCTACAACTCCCTGAAAGGAGGTTGTAGAGAGGTGGGGATGAGTCTCTTTAACCAAGTAACAAGCGATAGGATGAGGGGTGATGGCCTCAAGTTGCACCAGGGGAGGTTTAGACTGGATATTAGGAATAATTTCTTCACAGAACGGGTTGTCAGACATTGGCACAGGCTGCCCAGGGCAGTGGTGAGGTCCCCATCCCTGGAGGTGTTTAAGAGTCGTGTTGACACAGTGCTCAGGGATGTGGTGTAGTTGAGGACCGTCAGTGTTAGGCTGATGGTTGGACTCAGTGATCTTCAAGGTCTTTTCCAACCTAGGTGATTCTGTGATTCTGTGATAGCAGCGTGTGCTGTGAGAGTCCTGCATCCCTGATCTGTTCCCCAAGGTTGAATGGTCAGGCATCAGCACTAGGAAGTCTGCACACCACGAGAGAGTGGTGATCCCCCAACAGCACCAAGCAGCATTTGTAGGCACAGAATTTGGAAACTGTTCCTGCGCCTACAGCCTGACACAGTGCTCTTGTCACTCACTGAGGAGCCCACCCACTGGCTGCCATTGCATGCACTGGAGTTGCCACTGGAACCAGTCTCCACCTTCTGCCACACTTTTAACCCCTGCTCCTGTTTCATAGCTGATGTTACCTGAGTTTGCTTCCAATGGCCATGCAATTCTGCTTTTGGGGACATCTACTCACATCTGCACTACTGGTGGTTGGGCACTGAGTGGAGAGCATGTCCTTGGTGGTTCGTGAGGAAGTGACTGTGGGACCCGAAGCGTCTCTGCTTCTCTCCTGCCTTCATCTTTACAGAGTGGGTTTTCACCCAAATGAAGGCCTTCAGTTTCACACACAACCTTCAGTCTTTACCTCTTCCCTTGAAAACCATGACATGTGTAATCTCTACTCTTTCCCTTGCATGTCCCTTGCTGGTGGGGAGGACTGAGTGCCAGACTCAGGAGTCCAAGTGATTGCATGGGACAAGTAATGAAAAGAGAAGGATGATGGTGTACCTACAAGGCTAAAACAAGAGGACCAGAGTGGGGGTACAGCACAGAACATCCCTAGCTTGTCCAGCACTCCTCAGAGAGGTCTGATACATGCTGCCCATGACATCTCTGTCCCCAGATGGGAGGATGCATAGGAAAGAATTAGATCCTGCAGTTGTGGGGAGCTTTTTGCCCTTGCCCCACCTTCCCCTGCAACTGAGTTTCGTTCCAGTATTAGGGTTAGCCAGTATGATGAGGGCTCCAGTGCAGTTGATGCAGAGGTCCCATGTTTTTGTGAGGCTTTAGACAGGGATTTCATAGGCCAGAAGATGAGGGGAAAAAAGCAAAAAGCACCTCACCATAAGGTCTAATGGTCATTTCATTTTTGATGATATAAGGAGAGGAGGTGATGGATTTGCTAGTTATGCATAAGGAAAAACTATCTGGCAATGTGATGGTTCGTGGCAACTTTGGCTGCTGGAATCATAACTTGGTGGATTTGAGAGAAGTAGAAGGCAAGCAGCAGAGTAACAACTCCGACACCAGGAAATTGGACTTTGGCATATTCAGGGGTTAGGTGAGATTGCAATGGAGGCTGCCCTCAGAGGCCAAAGCCACCCAGGAAAGCTGCTAAATTTTCAAGGATGACATCCCCAAACAGAAGAAACACCCAGTGTGATCTGGAGGAAGTTAAACAAGCATGGCAGAAGGCCAGCATGGATGAACAGGGAACTCATGACTAAGCTCAAATAAAAAAAATGAAGTGCATAGAAAGTGAAAGCAGGCTTGGGCTGCCCAGAAGGAACATAGAAACATCACTTGAATGTGCAGGGGTGGAGTAAGGAAACGGCCCACTGCTGAATGGGTTGGGTGTCCTGTTGACAAAGGATGTAGAAAAGGCCCCAGGCTTCACTAGCATGGTCTCTCTGGTCTCCATGCCTAGTGGCAGAATTTGGGAGAGAGGTACGTTAGAAGAATATAAAATATAGTAAGGGAACTGGACATACGTGGCCCTGTGAGACCGGAGAGGATGTACCTGAGGGCACTGAGGGAGCTGGCTGATGTCATTGCAAGGCCATTCTACATCATCTTTGAAAGCTCTTGGCAGCCGGGGAAGGATCCTGATGACTGCCATGAAAAAGGTGAGTCACACCCACCTTCAAAAAGAGCAAGAAGGAAGATCCAGTAAAGGACAGGGCAAGAAGGAAGATCCAGTAAAGGACAGGCCAATGCCCTTATCAATGATTTGGATGAGGGGATCAAGTGCACCCTCAGTCAGTTTGCAGATGACACCAAGCTGGGTGGGAGTGTTGATCTGCCTGAGAGTAGGGAGGCTCTGCAGAGGGACCTGGACAGGCTGGATCCATGGGCCAAGGCCAGTTGTATGAGGTTCAATGAGGCCAAGTGCTGGATCCTGCACTTCAGCCACAACAACCCTGTGGAATGCTACAGACTTGGGGAGGAGTGGCTGGAAAGCTGCTCGGTGGAAAAGGACTTGGGGATGCTGGTTGACAGCGGCTGAAGATAAGCCAGCAGTGTGCCCAGGTGGGCAAGAAGGCTAACAGCATCCTGGCCTGTATCAGAAATGGTGTGGCCAGCAGGAGCAGGGCAGTGATTGTCCCCCTGTACTCAGCTCTGGTGAGGCTGCACCTCCAATACTGTGTTCAGTTTTGTCCCCTCACTCCAAGAAGGACACTGAGCTGCTGGAGTGTGTCCAAAGGGCAATGCAGCTGGTGAAGGGTCTGGAGCACAGTGTGATGATGAGCAGCTGAGGGAACTGGGGGGGTTCAGTCTGTAGAAAAGGTGGCTGAGGGGAGACCTCATTGCTCTCTACAACTCCCTGAAAGGAGGGGGCAGTGAGGTCTCTTCTCCCAGGTGACAGTGACAGGACGAGGGGTGATGGCCTCAAGTTGTGCCAGGGCAGGGTTAGATTGGATATTGGGAACCATTTCTTCCCTGAAAGGGTTCCCCAGCACTGGCCCAGGCTGCCCAGGGCAGTGGGGGAGTCCCCATCCCTGGAGGGATTTCAGAGCCGTGGAGATGTGGTGCTGAGGGACATGGGGCAGTGAGGACTGGGCAGTGCTGTGGGTTAATGGTTGGACTTGCTGATCTTAGAGGTCTCTTCCAACCACCATAATTTCTGTCCCTGAAGTTCTGAAGAGGAAAAATGAATTCACCAGAAAATGAAGGTTCACTGATATTACAGGCTGCCAGAAATGTAATGAAATTTATTTTATTTTATTTTTAAGTCCTTAAGGTCCATCACATGTGTGTGTGCACCCAGAGGCCCCACAAAGCTTTGCCAGACAGGTTGAACATGCCTGTCCTTAATGTCTGTCTTGCTTGTGGAGTTGGCCTGCAGGTCTGAACATCTCCTGTCTGATGCAAGGTAGTGAGAAAAGCTGTAGGAGGCTCAGTCTCCTTCCAGAAAGATTATTGGCACCTTGAAAGTCATTTGTGCTTATGGGTATCACTGTGACCCTAAATTTCAAAGTGATCCATAAAAGATGGCTGTGTAATCTGGGACAGGTCATGCAATGTGCTTTGCAGTCATATCAACTGTGTTCAGTGCAAGAAGTATTTCTGCTGGTGGGAGGGACAATCTGGAGCACAGGACTCCACTAGCAGGGGAACCATGGTGCAGTTTGGGGGTTTTCTGGTTGGGGAGAGGCAGAACCACACTGGAGAGGACAGAGAGTAGATGCACCAAGCTTGCTGGGAAGAGTGTGTGCACCCAGCAGGAGTTACCTGTGTGCCATAAGTTAGCTGAGGTCCATTTTTATTTTTTCTTGCTTTCAAATCTGGAAACTCTCCAGTCCGAAGTGAAATGGCCCAGCCTCACTGCTAAGGTGAATCTCATCCAGCTCAGCAGCCATTATGTAACCTTTTCATTCCCTGTTTCTGACTGAGCTCTAACCTCTGGTAGGATTTTTTTTTTCCCTTTATGGAATTTTCACTGGAGCAAAAATGACATGTGAAAAGGGGCATTTTCAGCTTGGAAGGTTTTGTTTCTGGCAGTTGAATTGCAGGTAAGATTCTGTGAGTGACCTGGGGACAGGACTTAGCATCTGTTACTTGTGATCTGGAACACAGAGCACACGAGGTCCGTTTCTCAAACACCTCTTCCTGCCCAGGTACCTCTCCAGACTTCCATAGCTTTGCTTGCTGTCCCCCTCTCCTGATACTCACTGCTAAAGATACCTGCAGGCTGTCTGCAGGTAAGGGAGACTGGAAGATACTGAATTGCCAACTGTCTGCACAGGACAACTTCTCTGATGCAAAATCTTTCCACTATTTCCTGCTCATGTGGGAGTATGAAAAAAGCGGTGGTGCAGCATGTGCCGATGTCTGACCGTGGCTTCTTGCCTTTGTGTTTCACTGGTTCCTTGAAGACTGGGTTTTTCAGGTAAACCTGAGGGAGAAAGGACTCTACAAAAATCCCAACCTCGGTGGAGATCTGGAGGACAGATGAGGATTCTTGCTGTCTGTTGTATGATGGGAGTGAAAGTCAAAGGACCATTGCTTTGCTTCTGCCACAGGTGCAGTCAGCCATGGAAGTGACGGGATCGTCTCATAGCCCATCACCATGTTTGATGGGCATGTGCTCTCCTGGGAATCGCAGGTTCTCTTTGTGCTGGCATACATAGAGCCTTGTCAGCATTTTCCCATCATTGTTCTTGCCCTCTGCAAAGCAGGCAGGGCCTCAGCCTGTCTGCCCTTATGGCATGGATCTCCTCATCCTGTTCCACTGGTGCTTCTGTCTCAGGCAGACTCTGGCAGGACAGACCTCACAGTCAGATCAAGACCCTTGTGCCCCACAAGCCTCAGGGGCTCTGGGATGTTCCTTATTCACCAGCATCTGTCAAAAGAAAGTATTGGGCTCTTCAAAGCTTTGCTCACTTGACTTACACCTGGCAGCTTCACATCTGCAACACAATTTTATTTCTGTTTTCTTATAATTTATTTTATTTTGCATGGGGTGATGAAGAGGTATACGTATCAGGAAATCACTTAACAGAAACCAGATTGAGATGAAACAGGAAGAGAAGAAGTGGTGTAGCAAAGTGGAGATAGAGGGATAGGGGTGGGTGAAGAATTTGAACAACCAGTCAGTCACAGCAAGGCAGGGAAAGGCAGCCAAGAAACTGAACTGGAAACTGCTTTGCTGCCTTGTCTTTTTTCCCTTTGCTCCTAATGTAACTGAACAAGTGTGTGTCCAGGGTGAAATTCACTTCACTGTGTTCCTCAAATGTCTTCAATGTGGTGGAAATATGAAACTTTGGCTATGTAACTTTTCCAAACCAGAAGCCTTAAAAAAAAATAGAGAGAGGAAAAATAAAGATCTAAATGTGAGAGTGGGAGAAGAAGGAAGAGGTGGGTTGGAGGAGGTGGGAGAGGAAAATAATGCAGTTATTTTAATTGATTGATTCAATTGGCAAAAAATGCAGGAGAAAAACAAAAAATTAAAAGCACAAAAGGCTTTTTTCCCAAGGGCTTCGAGCTAAAACAACTGCAGAATTTTTGGTGCAGTTGTTTTTCTGTTTGTTAACTGACTCTGTTATTGTGGGACAGCAAAGCAAAGGAGAGGAAGGGCCTGGCTGTGAAGCACTGTGTAGGAGCAAGGACTCCTTTTGGGCACCCCTTTAACCTCAATGGCAAGTTTGGACTCAACTTCACATCTTCTTTTTCCTTGAGGATTAGGGTCACTTTAGCTGTGTTGCTGAAGGCTGTAGTTTCCTGAACAGCTGATGTTAGGGAAAGTTGGCATGGCCAACAAAACAACTCATCTGGCTCCATCCTCCTCTCTTCCCCTGGTTCAGGAAATCATCCATAAAGAAACTAGTCTTTTTTTTTTGTTGTTGTTGTTCACCATTAACCTCAAACAGTTCCTAGGTGGTGTGGAGCAGCTGCTGGATTTTATACCTAGACTGGCAGCAATTCAGGATCAGATCTGCCCACAACATCATGATGTAAGCATGGATGTAGGATGATGTTTGTGAGAGGGGGAGCTAGTTTTTGTCTCTACTCACAAAGCTCCTGGCCCTTTGTTCTCTCCTACATCTTGGCTGGGAAAGTTATAGTAATAAGTTTTAAGAAGTATGTTTGGTTTTGTGCAAACAACAGCCCCCTCAATGTTTCTGGTCAAGTGTTATGTTAGGGTGAGACCAGCTGTGCATCTCTCCCTGCTTTCCTCCTATCCCTCTGCAATGTGACAGAAAAATCTGGATGTGCAGGCTGGGAGTGTGCTATGGTGCATAAGGAGGTTCCTGAGCTGGACAATAGGGGAATCAGGACCATGGGTCATGTCCTACAGGCTATGTGTTTTCTTTGTCTCTAAGGCTATCCCAAGGCTGCTGGATGAGGAAGGGAGACAATACCACAAAGAATCCAGTCTCTCCCCAAGCAAAGAAAATGCTGTCATCAGGAAAAAGGGAAAATGCATGTTAAGTTGGTAGATGGCTTTGCTGTCAACTTGATTTACAGTTCAGGAAAATCAGCTAATCAGTTTCAAGAAACAGATCTTATAATGTTTATGTGGGATCCTGACTCATTGGCCAATCCCCTCTGTTTTCAGGTTGGTGTCTTTACTGTGGTGTTAGTCATTACCTTCAAACACAGGGCTTTATTCCTTATGAAGAACGTACCTCCCATGTCCCCTGGTGGGTCTTGCTTTTTATTTTATATTTTCACAGAATCACAGACTGGTGGGGCTTGGAAGGGACCTCTGGAGATCATCCAGTCCAGCCCCCCTGCCAGAGCAGGTTAACCCAAAGCAGGTCACACAGGATGGCATCCAGGTGGGTTTGGAATGTCTCCAGAGGAGACCACAACATCTCTGGGCAGCCTGTGCCAGTGCTCTGTCACCCTCAAAGGAAAGAAGTTTTTCCTCATGTTCAGATGGGAAAATTTATTTTATTTCAGAATACTTTGAAAAGGAATAAATAAAAAATGAATTCTGATTGTTGCCATCCATTTGTAATGATAGTCATAAATGAATGAGCCGTTGCTTAACACTGTCAAAGGGAGTACTTTGGCAGCCTGGCATTTCTGCCCTTTTATTTTTGGGTGATAGAAAATGCAAGAATTAATGAAAGAGCATGTTTGATTTTTTTTTTTATGTGGAAAAGATGATGTCCCATTACATGTTTTGGACATCAATAGGCCTGTCTAGAGCATGCATTGTTTCCCTTCTTGGAGTTATGACCTTATATGATGTTAGGTATAGTTCAAAGTAGGTGACATTCATTGCATGACATGCACAAAGAGCACAGCCTTCACCCAGCCATTGCCACACAATCAATGATGAAGTTGTAAATCCAAAGAAAATTATTTCAGCATGTTGAATAAATGTCTTAATTGCTTGCTATTAAGTCCCAGGCAAGCCTAGAAGGACCCTAGACTTCTTGCCATGGGCTTGATTCCTTTTAGTGTTCTCTCAGCAGAGCTGGTACTTTTCACCTGTTAATGAAGCTTTACATGTTCTCAGCTTGTCATGTGCTCCTCATAAACATCAGATCTGACTTTGGACACTGAGTGCAAGAGTATCTATGCATCTCTTGTGTCTCAAAGGAAAAAAATGGATGAGGGCTATGGGCAAAATGGTATCAAGTGAATCAGGACAGGATGATGAAATTTAAAGTAAGCCATTCTCTTTCCTATTTCTTAGGGTTTCCTAACACTGAGGTTCCACCAGCAGAGTTCCCTTTACAAGTTAATGTGTCCTTGTAAATAAGGTTACCAGCACTGGATTTTGATACTACTTCACAGTGCTGAGATACCAGTCATGGCAAGTGGAACTGGGCTTGTTGAGCTGCTGTGGATGCCAGAAAAAGTCCAACATTTTGTCAAAAGAAAGACGTGTTATGGGTTGACCTGGGAGGTGAGAATTACAGCTCTGGAAAGAACATAAGATTGTCATCCTAATCCAGTTTTGCGTCCTCTCTCTAAGGGACAGTGTTGGATACTGTAGAGAAATCCCTAATCCCTTCATTCTGAGATGAGAAACTTGTTTGCTGTTCTGCACGAAGGCTGTGAATAAGCCCAGCTCTACATGCTGCAGCAGAAAATAATTTTCTTCCTTTCTCAGGGTGATGTACAAGGCAGTTTAGGATGGCAGTTGCAGGACTTTGTCTTGAGGTAAGGTGTTTTTATATGGAAATAAGTGAATAATGTGCATATATTAATGGTTGCTGGATATTTGTGTGTGTATATGTGCATGCACATATTTGAGATCAAATATACATACAATAGCATTTCCAGAGTATAGAAAGCCAGAGCAGCCCATGTAGAGTGTTTTCTTGACCATGTATAGGCTTACATAGGAACAGAAATAATGTCACACATCAGTACAAGCTGGAGGCCTGCTGGCTGGGAAGCAGCTCTGCAGAAAAAGGCCTGGGGATCCGGGCAGACACCAAGCTATGCACCCTTGTGGCAAGGAAAGCCACTAGCATCGTCTGCTGCATTCGAAGAGCCTTGCCAGCAGACTAAGGGAGGTGTGCCCATGTGCTCTGTGTCCTGGGTGTGGATGCAGCAGGAGGTGCATCTAACTGCATCCCATATTTAAAGGGCAGAGTGCCCTAGCTGGAGCAGTTGTGGTATTAGAGTGCTGTTTGCATTCCTACATCCACACAGGCTGTCTTCAGCGGACAAAGGAAACTCCAGTCCCAAGTGGGGACTGCTGCTTGATTCCCTACGGAGCTGCAGAAAGAGCAAATCCCAGTGAATATAAGGGAAAGGAAAGAGCCAGTTGCAGCATTTCCCAACTCTCTCCATCATTCACTTCACAGGGAGTCCTTACTGGCAGTCATACAAATCCTAGATGTTTATTTCCAATCATAAGTAAATACTAAAGTGCTTCAGAAAATGTGTAAATGTGTCTTTCTGCATCTTTAAGCACCCATGCACTGTTAATGTCTGTACCCTGAGATCCCTTTAGGGTAGGAGATAGAGACTCTGTCCCAGTCAAACCTTATTTCTTTAAGACCTGTTTGTCTCAGGGGAGGTGTTTGACTCAGTTTATGATTGGCCAGTATTTGAATGTGATTCTTCTTCCTCACTAATTGCAAGGAAATTACTCCAGTTCTGAGACATTCAGGAAGCTGGAGCTTTTTTTTTTTTTCCCACAGGTTTTTCACAGTGGGAACTCATCTTTTCCTGTGATTTTTTCCCAGCAGTCAACTTGATGCCTGTACAATGACGTCCTTGACACATCTGAAAAGAAGATGATGAGCAAGTGTCTCGGGTGTACTGGTATACCTTGAAATGTAACAGAGACATTGTACTTACTTTGCTTTCATCCAAGGTTTAAGAAATCTCCTAGCAGAATCCTTCCCAGAATACTTCTGCTTCCCAGCACAATATACTTCCCAGCATAGCAGTGAAAGAGCATTCCCAGAGGAATTAGAACAATCTGTTAGCTCCTCAGCCCCTTGCAAGCCTGCCTCCTCTGCACCATGTTCCTGCCTATCACCTTCCAAAGTGGTGCCTCTCCCTGCCCTGTGTATAGGAAGCATACAGCTGGAAGCAAGGTAGACTGCAGGCAGATTGTGGCTTTGATTGCATTCCTAGGGACACGCAGTTACCAGAGTCATGGCAGAAGGCTGTAAGTGCACAGGGCAGCCAGCTCTCTGCTGTGTGAAAGCAGTGTCGCATTTACCCAGCCGAGGAGGGGTGAAATGTGCTTTGCCATTTTGGCAACACAGAATGCCACGGGGCAGTTGTTCCATGCTTTGTTCTGGGTCTCTGCTTTTTTTTGGGTCAAACTCCATGTCTCTTGTAGTTGAGAGTCCTCTGTGAGGTCATCCATCAGATCTCAGCTTTTTCTGTTCCAATGTGCCCATCTTTGACCCCTCCATCCTGAAACTCTGACAGATACCATAGAATGCAGCAGATAACAAAGGAAACCTACACCATGGCCAGTGGAGATAAAGATCGCAAGGTCTTTCATTTTGAGAACAAAAGCCAATATGTTTGGTCCCCCTCATGCTCCAGCTCTGGACTGTCTGTGTCTATCCCAGCCAGCATTCCCTTCCTGGGGTCTGTGATGGAAGGAAGAGGTGTGTGAGGATGCAGAGCTGGGAGCGCAGTGTCCATATGAAGAAATGTTGGGTCTGGATGGCAGGGGAAAGATCCCAGCAGGAATTAGAGTTAACAAAATATTCACAGTCAGAAAGTTGAGATAAGATGCCTCGGTCTTGCATCCAGGAGCTCAAACCAGCAAATTTTGTGGGAATGAGGTAGCCTGGAAGTTCTCAGTCAGGACTCGAAGAGTAACGGCTCTTGGAGCATGTTTGGAAGAGATTGTCTGAAAATGTGTATATGGTTTTGTGTCACTGGAGAGTAAGGAAAAGGCATTAACCCTTTGGTAGCTCAGGGTATAACCTGAAACTGCTGAGATAGCTGCCAGACCTGATGTGTGGTCTATCTCAGTCTCAGAAATGGGCTTGCATTCTCCAAAATGTCTCTGCTTTTCTCTGACCTCCTTGGCTAGTACCAGATATTGCAGTCCCATGCAGAACTTGCTTCTCATCATCTGCATTCCCATGACTGCGTCAATACTGTCGTTCCACGCGTTCCAAAACATGGCCCAGGCTTCCAGAAATCACAACATTGGTGGAAAAAACAATGCGATTGAAAAAATAATTCCATAGGGTTCTTGCTTGACTGGCTTTATTTCAGAGGAGTTGCACGTCTACAGCCATGAGGGCTGGACAAGTGAAAAAATGACATCTGAGAGTGCCTACAAACTGTCTCTACATTGTCCTGTTAGACAATGCTTCCGGGTCCCTTAGGGCCAAAATCCTCCCAGAAACATGCTGCCTCCCCCCTTCAGGGTGTCCTGACAGTGCCTTGCTGACGTGGAGGGGAAACCTCAAAGGTGCCCAGCCCTGACAATGGCTTCCAGAACAGCTCTGCATGGCCTGCAGCTACACAGAGGGCTTTTGCTTGGAATAGGCCACATCAGTCAAGATGGAACCCACAGGGCAGTGTGGCCTTTTTCTCCTCCCCTTCAACGTGTCCCACCGCCTCTGTGCCCTTTTGCTCACTCAGGCTGTTGCAGGCATGGCCTGCAAAGTGTGCTGCCACCAGCTCCTGGAAGCCTCTGGTGTGTCGAGGGGGCCCATCGCCACTGGCTGAGCGAGGGGGGGATGGCCAACCCAGTCTGTCACACTGACAGAGCTGCAGCCTTATGACATTGGGACTCAGCCCAGCTCCACTTATCCAGCCACGAGGTGCAACTCACTGGCTGCTGTCTGGGGCTGTTTGTCAGCCAGACCTCTTCCAGCCAGGAGCAATCTTGCTACAGGGATGGGACCCAGACTTAAACTTCTCTCTCATTGTCTTAGTTGCATACATCCCCTTCCAAAGGCTGGAATCCAGGGGAGCCCCGTCTCCAATGAAAAGAGCTCACAGTGCCTCAAGGACCTCTGGTTGCTGTTGGGAGGACCATGCTAGCACTTGGTGGCCTTGAAGGGGATCATCTGGAAGGGAGATATCCAGACAGTGTGGTATCTCACTGCCAAAGCTTAGTCCGGGAGGCACAAGAGCAGCCCCAGGAGTTCTTTCTGGTGGAGCAAGAACTTCCCTCTGTTCTGGGCTTGTTGAAGTCATCTTACAACTCTGTTGGTTGACCAGCAGTGGTTTACGTAGCTCAGGCTGATTGTCTGGGCTGGGTAATCCAGGCTGGTTGTGTTGCCTGTGGAGCAGCAGGGTTACCCTCAGTTACCTGATGCCTGGCACAGGGCAGATGTTCAGCCTGGCACCAGTAAGGGCCAAACCAGCTGCTAAGAAGGAGGTGGAGTGGTGTAGGGTTGCTTTTACTTTTGTCTTTGATAATTACTGAATTTAGTGTTTGGTAGGGTGGAAAGCCACCTGCATACTGTTAGAGACGTGATGAAAGGCCCTTCAGTGAGCATTTGCCAGAGAGTTCATACTGTGGATTTATGGCCCACAATAACAGAGGGAAGGTTGCTGGTTTCTGTTTCCTGTACCTCTGCAGATCCATAAGCTCTCACTGTTTCGCAGGCACCTCTGTGGGCCAGGACAGAATGTGCTCTATGTTTATGCTTCTTCCTTTCCTCTTACTAGTTTTGCCAGGGCCAGAGCTCAGAGAGGGCTTCTGGTACATTTGCTCTAAATGGGCTCTTAGAGTCTCCACGTGGCCCTGGGGAAGCAGAAGGAACAGATCTCACCCCAGCTCCACGACAAGCTCATACTCAGTTAAGCAAGGAGACTGGCCTGTGCAGATGTACTGTGAGGAAGGGCTCTGAGCCTGATGAGAGCTGGCTCTGCAGGGTGGAAAAGAGGGTTCTGGCTGATGCACTGCACAGGATCTGTACCCAGTAGCTTTGTTCTCTTTGCGGTAGACAGTTCCTGGGGTGCCATGAGATGGGCACTGGCTTTGAGGGGTGACTGTTTCACCAAAGCTTCCCTGAAGGCAGCCTACAGACCCTTGATGTGAAAAGGTTCCACAATGAACAGCAGTGAAGTGCTTCTGTGCTTTACAGTCTGTCTGATTTCTGGGCTCAAAGCCCTTTGAGGTGGCCTGGTGCTCTCTCATTCCTTCCTTCCTTCCTTCCCCAGAGATGTCCTGCAGCCTTCCGTGGCGTAGGCTATGTCCATCTCACAGGGGACACCCTCCAGGCATGTGCTTTAAGACACAATTGAGGTAGATGGCAGGGTGAAGCAGGGATTATGGGTGAGCAGGGCGTAATGGTCAGAACATACAAAGGCAGCATCTACTGTGGATGCCCTGAGGGATGGAGCAGGGTGCTGTAGGGCTCACCTGGGCTGCGCTGTGCTGTGCTCTAGCACAGACAAGACCAGCAGGGCTTCTGGCCATTACTTCATCTGTGAGAGAGGAGGTGGGAAGTCCCACATTGACTACTAGGGGCTCACATGCTCCCAAGGGCTTTTACCCAGCCCCGCGATGAAGTTTTCCACAGCGTTGTGGGGAAATGTTATTGCTCTTGGGAAGGACAGTGCCTGTGCCTGCATCAACCCTGTCATTTTCTCAGGCTTTTCCTGGGTTGGGCATTTGCAGATGCTCTTCCTCCTTTTCAGCCTGCTCCAGAGGTGATGAGCATGAGCCCTGGAAAGCTGGCTGTGCCAGACTCCTACCAGTCTTGGACTCAGCCTCACCTGTTTTTCTGTGTTCAGTACCATGAAGGATGGCTGTAATGCTGTTTGGTAGTTGGTCCCATCCCGTGGTGGTCACCACCTGAGACATCTCTGACAAAGTCAAAGTGGGATGTGCCCAGCTAGGCTGAGACTGTATAAGGGACAGGCAGGTTGGATGAGGGCTGCAGTTCATGTAACCCCAAGAGGAAGCTGTTGGCTCTACACAACAGTCTCTTCAGCCATGGCAGTCTGTCCATGCACACTGGCGTGTGTGTAGGAAGCATGCATAACATCCATACATTTTTGGAACCTTCTCTACCAGCTGAGACAACTGAGAACTCAATTTCTGCTATGTTGATCATGCAGCATCCTGCTTTTGTTGTCCCAAGTACTGCTCAGCTCCTGCTACATGATGTTGTGTGACTGTTGCCTAGTGGCCCAGTGCCCATGTGCTCCATCTGTTGGGGACAGCTGTCTGTCAAGTGTTCATTAATGCCTGCAAGTGTGGCATGAATACTCCCGGCAGCAGTGCAGCACAGAGGATTTCAGGCAAGACAGTGCTACCGTTAGTCTGTGACTTGTACTGCTTCTCATTGTGTCAATGTCAGTGGGGTTTATTTTGGGGTGTCTTATAATTAGGGATTTCCTTATGGAGTTAAGATACATCGTGGGGAATTTGGATTTATGATGAGGATATATAATCCCACTAGTGAAGGAGAATGGAAGAAAATAGCTCAGTGTTTTTAATGAGCCAAGCATGAGAACTGATTTTGAGCATCTGTAGGATATCAGAAGTCTAGATCAGGATTCAAATATTACAACAGGGCTTATTCTTTGTAGTTCCCACCCAGAATGCATGGCAGAACTTTGGATTTACCACTAAATTTGGGGGTTCCGTCCTGTTCTCTAATATTTGGATCTCATTCCTCTGATTTCCTGCTGATCTCTTGAGTTTTTCTTCTTGAGACAAGACTATGGTGCTCATGTGAAGATAAAGCCAGCACAGCTAGGCTCTGGCTGGGAGTCTGTCTTTGCATGGGAGACCCTTTTATATGATATCCCTAAACTTTTATGCAGCAGACTCTGCCCTGCCTGTGAACCCAGACACTAGACACAGCTGAGCAGCAGATCAAGGGTGCAACGAGGTGAGTCTGGTCCGTGTGGTCTGGAGAGAAACACTCGTCATGTAATTCTGCTGCATAAAGGCAGGCTGTTTGGCTCTTCCCTCTGAAGAAGAGGGGTGGGGAGGATGGTGCCAGCTTGTGGGGACACAGTGCAATTTCCCAGTCCTCGCTCAGGCAATACAGACAGCATCCAAGCAGCAGCAGCCTGGTTTGGCTGAGACAGGCATCCAGCCAGCACTGAATGAACCAACAAGGTGCTTTTCAACAAGCAAGAGGACAGAAGCCAGCCACTGGTCAGCAATGGGGCTCATTTATTATCTCACAAGAATGACTTATACAGCTGCAGCAATGTCAGCAGAACCAAAGCTTTGCCCAGGGCCTGAGCTCTGACCACCGGCTCCCTGCTGTGCTGAGCAGCAGTGGGAGGGTTTGTGATGGAGAGGGTGGATTTGGGAGATCCCTGAGCTGCAGGGAGCAAATCTGATATTGTTCCCAGTGGCCTGTGTCCTCTGATGCCATCATCCCACAAGGCTGATTTCTGTTCCCTCCTTCTACATGAGCTGCCCTTAAAATAGAGGAGGGTAAATGCAGCCCCCAAACTGGCTCTTCTGCGTGGAGGACATGTACCCAAGAACCAATGGCCTCTTCCAGGAGTGATGTCTGGGGGCAGTGAGGCAGTCAGATCCCATTGCCAGTGAGCCTGACTAGGAGCCAGATGGCTGCAGGCAGGAGTGCCCCAGATGTGCTGCAGCACGCAAAGAAAGGTGGAGGAAGCGATGAAGATGATGGAAGGAGCCATGAAGGTGGAGGAGCCTGGTGTTCCCTTGGGCACCCTGGCCAGATGCTGCCAAGTCACCTGAGACAAAACATGTACATTCCTCTGGGAAGGTGTTTGGATTTGGCTGCCTTAGGGTTCAGAGACCCTTTGTTAGACACCGTGGGCCAGATTGAAAGAGAGGCTGTGCACCCCCAGCTCCTGGTATGATCTAAAGTGGGGGTCTTGCCCAACCCATGATGTTCCCGGTGGATGAAGCAGAGCCTCCCAAAACAGAGTTGGTCCAAACCTGAGGTGCACACATGGATACATTGCTTTTAACACACTTCCTCTGCTCTTCAAGTCAATGGCATGGGGCAGACACAAGCCCATTTCCAGGGGTCTGTGGGACCTGCAGAGGACTCTGGAGGACAAGGCCTGAGGTCCCTATGGGTGGCCACGTCATTGCAGTCAGCCATTTCCATATATGTCTGCCACAGAGCAATGGCTTTTGCTTGCTAAGACATCTCTGCCTTGAGAAGACATGCTTGGCTTTGCTGCAGGCTCCTCCTGGCTTGTGATGCTGTAGGATAGCAAGGAGGAGGGTCTCCCTTACCATCCTCCTGAGCTGGTGGGGCTCTCTCCCAGGAAGTCCCTAGCAGGGGAATCACTCGCACAGGGGGTTTATCTTCTCCCGTGGCCAGCCCTGAGTATCTGGAGCTCAGTCAGAGCACTTCCAGGTGAGTGGCAGCTGGCAGAGCAGTGCCGATTGCCCAGGCACATATGATGGGGGGTGAGGGTAGACGGGTTGTACTGGTGCTGTACATGGAGCAGCCTGCTGTCACCTTGCTGGTCACCCAGCGCTGGGGCTGGCCCTCAGTGTGGTGTGGGGCTGTTTGGCATGGCTACTCAGAGGAGGTTTATAAGTGAGACGTGTAGGGTGGCGTGGGTGGGGAGGGGAAGAAGGCTATCCGGAGGCTGCTGCCAGATGGATCTTGGCTCTCTGAAGTGATCAGCACCTCACTGTCATTGAGGCAAGGACACTGCTCAGAGAAGCCCCTCTCCTTCCCCCTGGTGCCCACCCTTTGCTGGCAGGGGACAAGCGTCATGGAGGCGAAGCTGTAGCTGTCGAGGATGGGGTGCACTGCTAGGGAATCAGGTGTCTCGAATATGTGGTCGATGTCGGAGAAGCTCACCAGAGCCTGGGTGGAGTCATAGGAGCTTTTCTCCATGTCATCGACCCCGCAGGACTGGGGGTATCTCCCCTTGTCCTGGCCCTTCTGCCTCAGCAGGCGGAGGTCATCTCTGAAGTGGGGGTTGAAGAGCAGGTAGAGCAAGGGGTTCAGGCAGGCGGGCAGGGGCAGGACCACTAGGAGGACAGATTTGATGACCTCTGGAGTGATGAGGAAGAGGCTGAGTGTGGAGGAGAAGGTGAGGAAGGCCACTGGGCAGTAGAGGAGGCAGTTGGTGAAGATGAGCCAGGCCACATGCTTGACCATGGCACAGTCCCAGACAGCGCTGAACTCCCCCTTCAGCAGGCTGCAGTACAGTCGGATGTAGGTGCCCGTGCTAGTCAGGAAGCAGAGCATGTTTGTCATCACCAAGGCCACAGTGAAGCCCAGGGTGGCGGGTTTCCCATCCGGGATAGGGTATGGGAGACAGAGAGGGGATGCTCCATATTCCCCGATGGAGAAGAGAGGCAGAACGGCAGCCACAGAGGACAGCAACAGGCAGCAAAAGGCAGCAGCCTTTACCTTGCCTAAGGAGGGTGACTTTCCATAGCCCCGCACACAGGAGACTGAAATGCTGCACTGCACGGCAGCCAACGTCAGCAGGAAGATGGCAGCCTCGGAGGCAAACACCGACAGGAACCCTGTCACCCTGCAGCCTGCGCCAGTCTCCCACCTGGCGCCATACTTGGCAAACTGGCCGTAGGTCAGGGCGTCGACGAGAGCCAGCATACTGCAGGAAATGCCAGTCAGCATGTTGGCTCCAGCTATGGAGCCGATGATGAACTTAACTGGAGAGAGGTAGCTGGGAGAGGCAAAGACAGCCAGGATGACCAGCCCATTGCAGAGCACTGAGATCAGAACTATGACCCAGACTCCCAGGCGGATAATCCAGCTCTCAAACAAATTATCACAAGGTTTGAAGGGACCTGGAAGAAAACAAAACACAAAGTTATACCCAGAATATACTGCTCTGCTCTCGTGGTGCTGCTTGGAGCGGTGGCCAGGTCCCAGCCCTCTCCCTGGCCCCACCAGCCCCTTGCCTATTGAATGCTGAGGGCTGGAGAGGAGCGTACAGCATTGTCTGCCCTCTTATGCTGCAGCATGGCAGCAGTGATGCCTCTTGGCTCTGTCCCAGCTCCCCTGTGCTCCTGTGCCCACACTGGGGTGCCTCTGGCATGCAGACCAGGGCCCCCTCTCAGATCCTGTCCAGGGAGGAAACAAGGTGCAGGGAGAGGTCATAAGTGAAATGTGAGAAATGGCAAACTTATCAGAGCTTGTAAAATGTGAAAAGGTCAGGGCATGCCATTGCTACCCCGTGACCGTATGCATGGTGAAGCCTTTTTGCTCTCATGTCCCACTTGCCCTATTCTGTTCAATGGGGCAGAGTCTGAGCTCAAGCTGGGCCTTTGTCCAAAGGAGCTCATGACCACAATGCCCTGCATTTCTGTGGGACTCCAGACTCACACTCCTGGTGTCAGCCTGGCATTTGGGCCACTCTGCCATTAGCTGCTCCTTCTCATTGCACCCCCTGGGATCTTGGTGTGGTGTGGAGACATGTGAGAGATGGCAGGATGCTGTACTCAGCTCTGACATTGCCAGCCTCAAGACCTTGGCTAAGTGGTGTCTTATTGTTTCTGCATGAATGACCTCTGCATGGAGGGGCTGGCCAAGATGAGATGAAGTGTTAGAGCAGGAGGGAGAAACAGCAGGTGGGGAGGGAGCTGGGGTGGCAGGGAAGGGACAGAAGGGCCTTGGCAAGGAGAACATGGGAGGATGTCAGGAGCAAGAATGGTGGAGGATGGACATGGGGAGAAGGGGGAGGAAGTAAGGGAAGGTCATGGAGGGGTAAAAAGGTGGATGCTGTTTGCCAAAGGAAAAAGAAGAGGGTGGGGAGAGACAGTGCAGTGAGAGAGAGTTGCCTCTGGGAGGGATTTGGATGTCACAGTGAGGGGCTCAGGGTGGGAGCTCAGCAAAACCAGAAACAGGATGGGCCAAGTTTTAGGTGGAGAGAGCAAAAGAAATGAGAGGAAACTGAGAAATCTTGTTCAGCGCAAAGGGGGTGGAGGTCTTTGACTGGCTTTCCTCAGAGAGCCAGCACCTCTGTACCCAGGCAGCAGGGCATGGCCTCCTCTAAAATCTTATTCCTCCTTGTCTCTTTTGCAGCAAACTCAGTGGGAAAAGTGGCAAAACCTCTGTTCCTGGCAGTGTCCCACAGTGGCCTGGGTGGAGCCTCCAGCTGGGCTTGTGTAGGGCACCACTGAGATGTGAACGGGGATAAAATCAGAAAGCAGCTTCCTCGTGTTCCAGCCAGCCTGTGCCTATTGGCATCTTCTTGATGGAAGTAAGGAGAAAGCGGCTGGGAGCAGTCCTGCACCTCCCTTCTCTCCCTTTCTCAGGAAACAAAGTACCATGCAGTTAGCAGTGCTGCAAGTATCAGGAGATCAAGGACAAGGTCTTATCATGCAATATTCTGGGGTGGCTGTGACAAACCCAAGTATAAGTAAGTCTTGCAAGGGAACAGGAACTTCTTGAGAGCCAGAGTCTGGCTGTGAGCAGGTTGGTAGATGGAGGAGCTGGTAATACCTAGGACTCCTGGTCAGGGATATCATGAGATACCATGATACCTTGTCCTCGCCTCATAAGAAGGCAGCTACATCTGAGCAGAAGGAAGCTCCTCACTTGTCCCCTGTTTGTCCAAAGGCCAACAACCCAGGCTTCTGATCTGCAGGTTGGTGAGACACTGCAAGAAGGGTTGTGGGAGCCTGGGGATTTAAAGAAGCTCAAAGGATCCCAGTTGTGTTCAAAGGGTTTCCCTGGCTGCTCACCGGGGCTTGGTGTGCACTGAATAGTGGCGTGCAGCTTTGATTCCTCAAGGTCCAGCTGGAGGTCATCTGTATCGAGGTCATCTGGAGAGAAAACAACAAGAAATGGTGCTCAGGGCCACTGGGACTTTTCCCACCAGAAAAGCTGGGCCAGAAGCTTTTCCCACTGCCTGTCCTCAACACAGACCTTCCCAGCCAGTTCCCAGCCCACAAGTTCAAAGTAGCTGCTGGTGTCGAGTTTGTCTCCTGCAGTCACTGATGTAGAGGGAGAAGGTCTTGTAAACGTTGCTGGGTTGCAATGTGGCCAACCCTTCTGGTTTTAGCTTACTCCCAACTTTTGAAGTGTAAGAGCCCCAGATCCCAGACTTGTGTGGCTGCAGGTCCCTCCTCCCACCATGCTTTATTACAAATAAATAGCCTATGTGGTTACAGAAAACAAAGCCTTCAAATGCATCTTCTAAATGGAAGCTTTCTGGGCAGGCCTGGTCCAATGTTAGTTCACCAACAAGGACTTTGGACCTTTGTTCAAAGAGAGCCATTAGCCTCTACTTGCAGCACAAATTCTGTCAGCAACCACCACCACCACCAAATGGCTCAGAAGCAAAAAGACAAGAGAACCCAACATTTATTGCTTTATTTTATGTCCTATGATTTCTTGGGACTGTGGTGCCTGGTTTTCACCCCTGGAGGTTCCTAGTTCTGAATTTGCTTAAAGGCAGACTGATTGCTCATGCCTGTAGACTTGGGATCCCTGGGATTTATGCAACCAGACTGCACTGCCCTCAGAGCCCAGCCTGCTGGGCCAGCATCTCCTTCTGGTAGAACCAGAAGGCCTACCACCCCTCAAGGGCGAAAACTACACACTCAACTGCCTCCCTGAAATGCTTATACACCAATGCACACAGCATGGGGAATAAACAGGAAGAATTGGAGATCTGTGTGTGGTCACAGGGCCATGATCTCGTTGCAGTTACTGAGACATGGTGGGATAGCTCACTTGGCTGGAAGGCTGTCATGGATGGCTATGTCCTTTTTAGGAAAGACAGGCCAGCAAGGCAAGTGCTGGAGTTACTCTTTATGTGAAAGAACAACTGGAATGTATCGAGCTCTCCCTGGGGGTGCATGAAGAGAGAGTCAAGAGCTTGTGGGTAAAGATTAAGGGGCAGGAGAATATGAGAGACACTGTCATGGGTGTTTATTACAGGCCACCTGGTGAGGATGGGGAAGTTGATGAGGCCTCTATGGACAGCTGAAAGTAGCCTCACAATCACAGACCTTGGTTCTCATGAGGGACTTCAGTTACCTCGATGTCTGCTGGGATGGCCACACAGCCAGGCGTGTATAGTCCAGGAGGTTCCTCCAGTGTATTCATGATAACTTTTTGACTCAGGTGGTGGAGGAGCCAACAAGGAGAGGTGTATGACTGGACCTAGTACTAATGAACAGAGGGACTGGTGGAGGACATTAAGGTTGGGGGCAGTCTTGGTTGTAGTGATCATGTGAAGATAGAGTTCAGAATCATGGATAGTAGGCACAAAACAACAAGTAGGATTGCAACCTTGGACTTCAGGAGGGCTAAATTTGACCTCTTCAAGAAACTGCTTGGAGAAATCCCATGGGTTAGGGCTCTGGAAGATAGAGGGGCTCAAGAGAGCCAGTTGATATTCAAGAGTCACTTCCTCCACGCTCAGGATTGGTGCATCCCTAAGAGCAAGAATTCAGGCAAGGGAAACAGGAGACCTGCATGGCTGAGCAGGGAGCTTCTGAAAAAGCTCAAGTGGAAGAAAGAAGTTTACAGTACGTGGACTGACCACTTGGGAAGATTACAATAACGCTGTCAGAGTATGCAGGGATGAAAGAGGAAAGCCAAGACCTCCATGGAATTAAACCTGGGAAGGAACATCAAGGCTAACAGGAAGAGTTTCTTCAAGTATACTGGAGGCTAAAGAAAAGCTAGAGAAAATATGGGCCCACTGTTGAATGAGGCAGGTGCCATGATGACAGAGGATGCAGAGAAGGCAGAGTTACTGAATGCCTTCTTTGCTTCAGTCTTTAGTGCTCAGGCCAGCCCTCAGGAGTCTCAGAATATGGAGGTAACAGAGAAAGTCTGGAGGAAGGAAGACTTTCCCTTGGTTGAAGAGGATCAAGTTAGAGATGAGTAAATTGGATATCCACAAATCCATGGGCCCTGATGGGATGCACTCACAAGTGCTGAGGGAGCTGGCAGATGTTATTGCTGGGCCACTCTCCATCATCTTTGAAATGTCATGGAGAACAGGCAAGGTGCCGGAGGACTGGAGGAATGCCAGTGTCACTCCAGTCTACAAAAAAAGGGCAAGAAGGAAAACCCAGGAATCTACAGGCCAGTCAGCCTCACCTCCATTCCTGGAAAGATGGTGGAATCTCCATCTCTGGGGACATTCCAAACCCACCTGGATGCCATCCTGTGTGACCTGCTCTGGCAGGGGGGCTGGACCAGATGATCTCCAGAGGTCCCTTCTAACCCCTGACATTCCGTGATTCTGTGATCACACTGGCAGCTGCACCCTGCGCCAGCCTTGGGCCAGGCAGAGACCCCTTGGCTGAAGGAAAAGCTGCTGGAAGAGAACGGGTCTCAGATCTCAGCTGTTGTTTTGATGGCCTGTATGTGTAGGTCATCACCAAGGAGAATGGCATCCTCTTAATCTAATCCAAGACATGCTTTTCTGCTTTGTTCCTTGTTCCTCTTCTCACACTACCATGGATTCACAGTGCTGGGACACAGTGAAGACAGCTGCTGTCCTGCTGCACCATCCCCACCCATGGCACCAGCACGGCCTTCTGCTCCCAGTGGAGATCTCTGGAGGGTTTTCTGCGGGCGGGAGGAAGGGGAAAGGATGTGTTTTGTGCTTGCCACAGTCAGGGAGCTGGATCTGTGGCTGTGGGATGAACTCTCCATTGGAGGGTATGGATGGATCCTGGTGCCCAGGCGTGCACCTGGCAGCTGAGGTGCTGGCCAGGAAGTCGATTTTCCACAGTGCTGAAGATATGGCTAACCTAAGTGGGATTTAGTTGTCTAATCTGCCTAGATAGGGTGCCTCTCATGAGGTCTGCTCCCCACCTGTGTTTGAAAATATGACTGGGATTATTTGATTAAAGAATGATGACAAATAATATGCTATCTTTAGTGCCTCCTGACAAGCATTGTGGCTTTCTTGGCTTCAGTGAGCTTTGGAAAAAAATGCCATTTTTAAAATCTGTCTGTATGAGAGTTGAAATATTACTGCTGCCTTGGAGTCTGGCAAGAAAACACGCACAATGGGATGGAAAAATATTTCCTCCTTGTGTTTTATGGTCTTATAAATCTCCAGTGCCTTTTCCATCCACAGTGTGGAGGCTGTGATGTGCAGTCACGATATCCAATGCAGAGACTTGTACTTTCTGTGCCCCCCCCAGCCCATGGTAATGTTAAAGTGTAACCTGCTCCCATCCCTTTTCTCTTCAAAGGGCCAGAATGCACAAAGGCTGGTTTTAAGCATAGGTTAAACATTTGCATGGAGTGAAGGAGTGATCTTTTGCCTGGACTACTGAGCTAGTTGTGAATTGCAAAGCAATCCTTGGCCAGCACAGTGGGATTCAAAGGAGAAAATGTACCTCTTTCTGCTGGAAATGAGTACTTCTCCCAGCCTGGGAACCGTAGGGAAAAGAAAATGGCTGTTGTGTTCTAGCAAGGCAGAGTACATTGTTTTTGAAGTACTCCTTATTTATTTGCATTTTGCTAAGTCACCTCCACTTTCTGAGGCCTTATGGAAAAAACCCACTTTGCTAGTAGTGCCCTTCCCATGGAAAATGGTTCCTAGCTGGCTGTACCAGCACCAAAGTGGGAGGAAGAAGAGAACTGCTGGAGAAGGGGTAGAACAAAAAGGATTGGCCTGGGTATTTCTTCTTTGAATTGTCTGCCTTAGCCAGGACACCCCACGTGGGGTTTGCAGATAATTGCTGTATCCCTCAGAGGTACGGCATGGGTGGCTGCAAGGGGCCTGGGCCGGTGCTTCTTGGGGGACTTGAGGAGCCTTCTTGAACAGCAGAAGCAGGAAAATTTTATCTCTAGGGACCCTCCAGGGTTTGCTGGATGGTTGCAAAAGTTAATTAGTCACCCTTACAAGCTAATGGAGGTGCTGGACAGTGTCCTGTTGTCAAGAATAACCATACAAGTGTGTTCTCACTTTCTATAGTTTTGTTCCATTATTGCTAACATATGCTTGTAAGTAAATACATCCCTTTCTGTCCTCAGAACTGGTCCTGAGGGGTGCTGGGACTGTGTTGGAAGTGCCCTGTGGCAATGGTAGTACTTGCACTGTGCCTGTCCTCCCTCTGCAGGGAGTTTTAGGAGGGTGGCAGGAGCTGCTGGGAGCCTTGGGTGGACATCCTGTGTGACAAGCCCCTGAGCCATCTTTGGGCTGTTGCCACATGGGACTGGCTCGGTGCAGGGAGTATCCACTAAATGGTGCCTATTATAATCCAAAGAGGCATATCCCAAACACCGAAAAGTTTGGAAACAGAACCTTATATATCTGTGGTGACAAGGAGACAGAGTGATGAGACATGCACTAACCACACTTTTTGGGGCCTTGGGTGGCCATTTCTTGATGTGAATGGACACACTTGGGTGGTGTCTGGGAGAGTTCCCAGGCGTCCGGGCCCCTGGGAGGATGGGAAAGAGCTGAGCTGGCCCCGGGGCCTGTGGCACCACATGCACTCTGTGCCTGGAGTCAGATGGTCCCTTGAGTGCTGGGCTTGGCTGAGGGATGGGTGCTGGATGCAGGAGCAGGACACACTGTGGGAAGCAGCATTGCCTGGCTGTGAGAGCAGGGCTGTGCCACTGGGAACCCATTTCTGCCCCTACATGGCTGCCTGGGACAAGTAACCTGTCACCACTTGGCTGTGAGATTCTACGGACTGGTTTTTGAAGGGCTCCTCAGTAGCTTGCTGGAAGCTCTACGCAAGACTGCGAGGACATGGCTGTCTGGAAGCGTGCCCCATCCCTCTCACAAGTTCTCCCACAGCATCCAAGCACCCTGATGAGCTTGGCTGTACACTGCAGGGACAGAGCCCCGAGTTATTTTCTCTTAACAAGGTCACTTTATCTCTTGCATGGAAGGAATGTTTGGGGGCTTTTTTCCTCTTTAATGAGGAAGTGTTACAAGACTCAAATAACATAGCTAAATACCACTGGTGTCCATCAGAAAGGAAGCAATGGGAACAGAAATAAAGCAACAATTAAATAAGTAAAATAGCAGTATCACAAACCCCTCATCATTGAAAGTAGACCAGGCATTGCTGAATGGTAAGGAGAGTCACCTGCAAAAAGTGCACACAGTAAGGAAGGATGTCCTTGTGCATTTCATGTTTGCACCTCTGTGGTTTGATATTTCAAGACAAACCCAGTGCTTTAACATGTGAAAACGTGAGCCTTTGTGGGCTGCTGATAGTCTCATCTGACATCTTAGAATCAGTCAGCATTCCCCTCTGGTCCTAATACCTCATGAACACACATATAATCCATGAGGTTGAGACTGGCTTGGAGGCCTGGGAGTCTGTGGTAGATCCTGGTGACAGGGCTAGGAGAGAGCATCCTTTGAGACATCAAATGCTCTGGTGCTCAGCAAGAGTAGGTCTGTAAGCAGACCTGGCCACAAACCAGGTCTTTTCACAGACTCTGTAATTTGCTGGGCAAACACCTCAACTATAAGCACAAGGACTGTCAAAGTAAGAGCTACATTAGGGATGGAAAAACTGACCCAGCTGAGAAGAAATTCCTGCAGCAATGACCATAACATATGGCTCCTCTGTCCTTTCTGCCATGTACCAAGTCTACCATGCTTCCAGGAGCCACACTGTGCTGGTAGGAATCGCACTTGCTAGCCTCTGACTGGGCTTTTTACATTGCTAAAGCTTATTCTTAGTCTGTGAAGGATGGGAGCAGGGCAGAGGGCAGGGGCAGGGACACAGGGCTGGCACTCACTGGCTGTGTCATAGTGTCTGGATCATCCTGCCTCCCATCACAGCTGTAACACAGAGAATCCAACTGCTCTTGGTCAATACTTGTCTCCAGATCTAGTCCTGCCTGCTTAGGGTGCAGGAGGAGATTCTGCGGAGCCCCTGGCTCTGGCTGAGTGCACGGTGCTCCCAGGGGCAGGTGAGTCAAGTGCTCCGCAGGGGCTCAGCCCTCTCCTCATCTCCTGCAGGACCCAGCATGATGTGGTTTTCCCTACAGGGTGTTTCAGACCTCGGAAGTATGTGTGGCCTCTGTATTTACACAAACATATAAACAAATGCAACATCCAAGCTGTGTCCTGAAATGCTGTTTCCACTCTCCAGCAGTTACAGAGGAAGCAAAGGGGCTTATGGTTTTCTTCATGTTCTTCTGAGGTTCCCTTGCAAAGGGATCATGCCAGCTGTCTGCCTGGAGCTGCTGTTGTGCTGTGAGTCTGTGGGTGCAGGTGTGCTTTCTACCTTTGCTGGCCTCGTGCTCAGATTTCATGGAGGTCTATGCAGAAGTGCATTTCGGAGCACAGAATAAATTGGCTCTTGAACAGAAAGTGCTGCTCATCTTTAACTGTGGAGCAACTTCTGTCCTGCGTAGGTTAGCCCCTGTGCTGGGCTCATCATATTCCCCAGACGTGTCCTTTTTGTTCATATCCAACCTTGACCTTTGCTGTAGCATCAGGGTATGTGCACAGAAGTGGGACAGACAAAAGTGGCATGGACACAGGTCTCTACCTCCAACCAACTGCACATTCCAGTTCTTTGAGTTCATTCTCTTATTCAGATTAATCCTAGGGTCCATCCTCTGTATGTTGTAGCAATAAATACTGATGTCCTCCTGCCAAAGACTCCATACTGCTCAGAGGTCTAATGACCAAGCCCAGAAGCTGTCCCACGTAACCTCAGCCACCTTCCAGTGGCTTGGGTAGCCTCCCTCTGTTGTCAGCAAGACTAAATTAGCAAACGTGTCCGTGCTGCTGAGGACTGCAAGATCTTTCTGTTAGATTGTGAAGGTCTGGATGCGTCAGATCAGCTCTTTCTCCAATGCAGTGACACTTATTGGAGCCCATTCATAGCAACTGGCCTCCAGAGATGGAGAAGGTTCAGTCCACCTTCCCTGAGGCAGGTGTAACTCCATGGCTGGCAGTGGGACCACTCCTGCAAATGCAGGATTGCATCCTAGCTCCTGCATGGCCCTGCCCATGGATTGATCATAATTCAGCCCAGTTTACTTACAGTGATTATCAGCATGACCTGGAAACAATTCCATGGTCCTCTTGTGGGGATCCTCCTCCTCAGGGCTCATGTCTTCTGCCTCCCATTGGTTGGACATCTTGAAGAAGCTGCTGCAGCTTCCATAGGCACAGCACTGGTAGGCATAAGGTACCTCGAGGACTCTGCAAAGAGGAAAAGCAGAACTTTTAGATGCATCACCTCCATGTCCTGATTCTCCTTTTATTTGCACTTTTTGCTTAATTTCCTCATGTGACGAAAGCCAGTCTATCAGATGATGGTTACATTGGAGCAGGACTTTGCTCAGGTGAAAGACTCCATGTAGGACAGAGTGTGGACCCAAGTCACACCATGGTGTCTCTGCACTGCCCAGTTTTTGGCACTTAACACACTGTTGAGGATGTTGTCAAACGCCAGGTTTGGAAACTGCACTAAAGTTCCTGGATAATTCCTAAAAACCTTCCTGCAGTTCTCGCTAGACTGAATTAGCCCTCTGGCAATATGCCATGTGCATGTGAAGTCTTTTTTTACCCCAAGACCATCCTTTGCTGGGCACCCTTTCTTCTGTTCAAGGTAAGAAGCTTCCTCAGAGCTTAAGCAAGTGCAAGATCCCCCTTGCTTGTTGCTGGAGGTCAGAGAGGCACCTCCAAACTCCAGTTCCATGAGCGTGGCTCACCCCTGCCAGCTCAGGCAGGGAAATCTCAGGTGCCTCAAATGTAGCAAGTTATTTTAATATGTCTGATTTCTACTTGAAAGTAGAATTGTTAATTGTTAATTAGAGCATGTATTACAAGGTTAATTAAACAGCAGCTGAACATCATCTGGATGACACATCAGGTTATCAGTCAGCAGCTGCATTTTCTTCAAAGACAGTAAACTCCTGCTTCTTTGCTGGAAGTCAGGAAGACTGCTGATGAAGGCAAAGGAACCTCAGGTTTTCCAGACAATTAAGGTCTTCTGACAAGATCAGTAAATACGGTGAAATTCTATATTCTAAAAATATGCTTTTGTTTTAAATTTCCAAACATTTCTGGCTGAGCTCTGGGAGGCTGTGGAAACTCTGTATACAAGCTTGCTTCCTGTTATAAGCTCCAAATTAAATCCTATTATTGAAAGGTGGTAGGGAGGTACAGATCCTCCCAGGGTGGCTAAGAACTGTTCTCAGATGATTCCTCCAGATATATGCCCCAAGAATAATACTACTTAATGGCAGCACCCCCCAATTTAGAAAATGTTAATCAGTCCATCGCCTGGTGTGGTTCAATGAACGACTCCTGAAGACAATCTCTGTAGTACAAATCCAAACCAGCTCCACAGATGTCAATGGAATTAGTTTAGAGAAGGAACGGCCCTGGAAGTGCTGAACTTCATCTGCTCTGCACAAGGAACTGCCATCTTGGGTGTGGAAAACCCTCCAGAAGCTTCTGGGATCCGCTGCCATTTGGAAACCAGCTATGATGAGTCAAAAAAGTCAGCAGAGAAAGCCCTGCAGGCACCACTGCTGAGGGTGATTGAAGTTAGAGCTCCACACTTTTCATTGGACCTGAGCTATTGAGCCCAATGTTGATGCAGTGGCCTGTGACCCCAGCAGTAGATGTCTAAATTTGAGAAGCTTCAGCCTTAGAAACCCATACTGAATGAGTGGGAGCATCAGGTCATGCATCCTTGGCTCCAAGGGAAGTATCAAGCAAAAGATTCCTTCACCTCAGGGGAATTTGAGTTATCTGGACCATGGGCCCCTCAACCTGAGGGCAGGTGCCACACTGGAGACCCACCACTAAGGGTCAGGAGAGCCAGAGCCTGCAGTGTAGCACTGCGTACTGAGCCTTTTGCAGCCTCGTCTTGCTCGGTTTGACCCCTTCAGGCTCCTCATTAATCTATAGCAGACAAGACACGGCCACACAGACAGAGTTTACTGAAGGAAAGCTGGATGTCATTAGCTAGGACTGCCTTCTGGGAATGTTTCCCATTGAGAGGAGCTCTGAGCTGGGCCCACTCCATGCTTTCCACTTGTGTGTGTTTGGGGTGGGGGTGGCGGGCCTGGGAGTGCCTCACCACTCTCCCATGGAAGACTTTAAAAGATGAGGCACGTTAGCAGCAGATGAAGCTTCCTCAACCTATTGGCCTGAAAGGATGGGGGAAAGTATGAGATAAACAAGGCAAGTAGAAGGCTGATTGCTATAAGCAAATACATGCTGTGCTGAGCACCAGAAGTGAAAGAGCAAACACCACCAGTACCTCATTTTGGGGAAGCTCTCCTTGGTGAAGGGCTCAGAGAGAGCCAAGTTGCCTTGGAGCTTCAGATGGGTCAGTCCACTCAAACCATCCAGAGGCAGCGTGACCAGCTGGTTATCAGTCAAGTCCCTGGTGAAGATAAAGCAGAGAAGGAGACCACGGTCAGGGTTTAGGTGCTAGTGGTACCTCAGCCATGCAGAGGCTTGGAGAGCCATGCTGCCTGCCTTGATTTCTCCCTCAAATGTGATGCTGAAATGGGAGTGGGTGCTGCATGGGGACCAGGATCCTCTGGAGATAAATGGATTGATACTGCAGTCCCTGGGGAAAATGAGGGGCAGGCACTAATGCCCACGCTGAAAGCTCTGGGTGCTGTCTACCTCCCTGTGCGCATATCTGCCCCATGCATCTCTTTCCCCACCACTTCCTTCATAAGAGGTCAGGTATGACTGCATCTCCCAGCCCATAAAATGCACAACAGTCTTAGTGAGGGAGCTGAGGACTGGGGACCCCTCCAGAGCCAGCACAGATGGTCTGCATTGACTCTTGCTGAAATGGTCTATCATGCTGATCTTTCATAAAGGCATCTAAGGTAGGTATGAAAGCATCAGGAAGTGGAGGTTTAAGAGTTCAGGGTGAGAGCATCTTGAAGATGGCCCCTTCTACTCTTTCATCATCCCTTTAATATTGGTAGGAACCTTGGGATTTGGTCTGCCCACGTCAGTGCTGAGACATGCATCTCAGCACCGCAGCCTTCTGGTATCTAACTGCCAGGTGTCCTGGTAGCATGGGGAGTCAGTCTGAGGTCCTCAGATACCTGCTCTCCATGGCCCACTGTGAAAGAAATATCACTGCAACTTACAGCTTGGTGAGCGAGTGCAGGGTCACAAAGGCTTCAGGGTGAATAAACTCAATGTAATTCCAGCTCAGGTCTCTGCAAGGCAAGGACAGGCCAGTAAGAGGGGTGCAGAGCAGGGCAATGAAGCTGCTGACACCAGCCTGGTCAAGAGGTTTGATGTAGGATTGGTAGCCCCTTGGTCAGAAGCAAGTTCTCTCTCATTGCAGCTCCCTGGAGGCAAATACGTTTGGGTCTATATATGGGTGGTTTCCAAGAGAGGTCACAAGATTTTGCCTCACAGGAGCTCCTCTACTGAGACCAATGGGAAAATTTCCTTTTTGGGTTAATTTCTGTAAATTTTGAGCTTTAATCTGCTAAACCTCAGAGCATTAGACAGATTATGCCTTAGTGCCAGAGCACCCCTGATGTGGTCACACTGCTGGGTGCCCAGGCAAAGGCAAATAGAGTTAGGAGCTGTATGGAACGTGAACCAAGGTCATCATAAAGTGTCTTCTGTCATGTACAGTTGGCTTTGGTTTTGGGGAGGATTCCCTGAGGCTCCTCAAGAAGCTCTGCTTCCATCTGAGCTAGAAGGCTTATCTCCCTCTGTCATCAGCAGAGAGGAATCTGCATATCATGAAGCATTTCTTCTCCTAAGGCTGACTACACGAGCTATCTCCTGCATATATCTGCATCTCTTTAGCTCTGAAGGGAGCTGTGGGTGCCTGCTCAGGTGTGTGTCTCACTGCAGAAGGCTAAAGTTGGCTGAACGGAGTCCTTCCCACAGGGACCCAGAACATACCCAAAGGAAAACGCCAGAGCTCACACGCTCAGCTGATCATTTGTGTGACTGCAGTGTGGCAGCAGCATGCTCGTATCTGCATGGTTGCCTGTGGTGTTACATGTGATATGTGTGTTCCTGTGCAATTATAAACGTGGTGTATGTGACACTCATGGGATCTCTAGGAATGCTGGCCTATTAAATGACACTCAAATTGTTGCACCATGGGAAAAACCTTTTATGTGATTCAGTTCACTTCTTAACAGTAAATCAAGACCACCAGCATTTGGAGGGCTCATCCCACGTGTCACCAGGAGAATCATGCCATGCAGAGCCTTACTAGCTTCTCAAAGATGCTGAGCACTCAAGTGGGCTGTGTGCTGCAAGGTCACTGTGTGTATGACACGTGCATGCTTGTGTGCACTTAATAATGCATCTAACGTGCTTCTGAGTGGTGGGGAGACAGTTCCAAATCAAATGGGATGTCCTGCGTGGATCTTCCAGCAGCGCATGGCCCAGGACTAGCACGTGGAAAGAAAGGGGTGCTACATCCCCTGCACTCTGTGGTAGATGCCTGCCACGAGTCGGTGTCTGCATGGGCACTTAGGAGGCAGGTGTCTGCAATGTGTGCTGTGTAACCTGAGAGCTGCAGCGTGTGGTCAGAGCACACGGTGGGGAGGGTCCGTATGCCTGGCAGGTCACGAGTTTATTTACAGGGGATGTCAGCATGCAGGAGGAAAGCTAGGGAGAGGGTTTGTGCCCTGTTCTTCTGTAAAGGAAAGTGCAAGAGGGACTGAACAGCAAAGCCTCCCAGCAGAGGCACAGGGAGTGGGGCTGGGAAACTCCACATCAGCCTGGCTGGGTGCTCGTGGTTCCCCTCCCCCCCAGAAGCCCAGTCATTTCCCTGCCAGACAAGACTTACATGGAGCG
Organism: Podargus strigoides; assembly: GCA_028020825.1. Lineage (NCBI taxonomy): Eukaryota > Metazoa > Chordata > Aves > Caprimulgiformes > Podargidae > Podargus > Podargus strigoides. The sequence continues at coordinate 6,480,448 of CM051648.1, forward strand.
CAGGGCCATCAGCTGCACAAAGGTGTCTGCTCTGATCTCATGGATCCTGTTGTGCTGGAGACCACTGGAAAAATGGAAAGTTGTTTGGGGAAACAGCTGAAGGTAACATTCATACTTTGTAGAGATCTTTGTCCCATGGTAGCAGACTAAAACTGTCACAGTGGAAGTTGTCATTCGAACTTGGGAGACCTACTCTTATTTCAAGGGGTAAACAGGATGAACAACTAAACAGGTTAAAGTGGTTCCCTCCTATGGGCAGCTCCAGGGCTCAGACAGCCTCTCCTTTTGATGCCGTCATGGCACAGTAAAGTGCCACTGATGTGTGGTGGTTGAAGGTGCCCCATTGTCTCCAATGCCATACTGATTTCTCACTCTGCTCCACTGTGAGCCTACAACTGCTTCATCCAGAGCAAAAGAGGAGAGCTTGGATCTCGTAAGTCAGCAAACAGCTCTGTGTAACCTTTCAGGAAGGACTTCATGGTGCTGCCCTTTTTCTTGGTGATGATGAAGGGGGTTTGAAGGCTGAAGGCATCTCAGCTTTTCATGAAGAAGTATCCTGGTGTCTTGCTGAACCCTCCATCCACATCCTACACATGCATTTTCATAAAGTGCCTCAGCCCCTGCACACCTGCCTTCCAGCAGCCTCCTGCACTCCCCAGGGTAGGGGAGGGAGCAGGGTAAGAGCTGACACAGTGTTTGCTGACTGATCTATACACTCCCTGTGCCCCTTGAGAGACATCCAGAACTGATCTGTGCATCCTCTTTGTGGGAAACATCCACAGCTTTTCAGTTTTCCTTTCCCTAGTGTGGAACAATGGTAAATATTTTCTAAAATTCCCACAAAATGCCTATCATGAATTCCCAGACCTGAAGAAGTGATCTCCTCAGTGTGGGACCTTCTATAAGGGTAGAAGCCACTGCCTAGTGCTGTACCTACAAGAGCTCCCCAGGGTGTTTGTTGGGTAGGGAACCTGCCTTTACACTCAGAAATCACTTGACTCATCTCACACAAGTCCTGCACATGATGGCTGTAATATCTCAGCTGGTATTTGACCACATGCTCATGTTTCAGAGACAGGGGCTTGAGGCTCTCATATCTGCTCTACTGCTGGTTCCTCAGTGCCCCATGTAGCCAAGAAGGCATTGCCCCTACTTCTATCTAAGATTTCAAGCGAGAACCATGGGAAGCTTTATGCACAAATTTGGGGGTCTCACTGAGATGGAGAGGTGGAGCTTGGGAAGAAGGAGTATTAGAGCAAGCTAGTGAACATCCAAGTAATGTAGTAAACATCCAAGGATGTTTAGCTGCGAGGGACCACCTGTGTGTTGCAGGTAAAAACCTGCACATCGGCAGTTACAGCAGAGCAACTGAACTGGCACACCTCACTTGTTTGCGTGCCAGGCTGTACCACCACGCACCACCAGACCTGTTCCCAATGTACTTCCCAGCAGGAATGCTGATGCCTGGTGGAGGTGGGGCTTACAGGATGATAACTTTGGGCTTGAGGCACCAAATACTTATTTTGTGAGAAAATGTTAATTTAAGACACAGTCTGTCTGACTGAAGTAGTCTGAAAGAAGGGGTTTCTGTGCTTTTATATTAAAATTAATTCTCAATTTGATGTATTACAAAATATCGTATAAAGAAATTTAGGCACAATGCATGCAACTACAGGATTGGAATTCTGAAGTTTTTCCTCTTTTTGATGTCTTTTCTATTTTTTCAAACATTTTCCTGGAGAAACTTTAGATAAAAATATGTCCAGCTCTAACTCTGTCCTCAGAGCTCCCAAAGAGGCAGCAAGGGCTGTGTAACTCTCGTTTTCATGTGATTTCACATACTATCCTACTGCCCAGTTTTGCTAAGGCTGGATGAACTGGTCTGGCTATCCAGGCTGGGGTGTTGCAGAGAGCAGGGACAACCTCTCCAGAGTATTTTTGTGGGGATGCTGTTCCCACACATCTATTCTCCCAGGTTGCAGAATTCTGTAAAAAATTATGGTGTCTATTTTTTTTTTTCTCAAAAAGGCCAAGAACTTCTGTTAGACTTGAAGTATAGGGCCAGATCTCCAGACACTTTAAGCTGAACATGAATAACTCTCAGAGCGACAGAGGTGCCTCCCAGGTCTCAGAGGAAACCTAGTTCAAGTGCTACACGTGTGGAAAGCATCAGTCTTCTCTATGGAGGGGCTAGCCCTGAGCAGTGTGGATAAGAGCTGCTTTGTGCCCATGGCATGGGACTCCTCCTGAAGCAGAAGACACCTATGATATAGATAAATCCTATTCTTGATTACCTTATACTGGGGCTTGAGTTAGTGGAGTAAAATTCAGTGCTGTCACATTCTACTTCTGTTTGCTGTAGCTGGGACCTCTGTAAAGACCTGAGTGAATTAAGCTCCTATGCATGGGGAATTTATTTTTATTCTGTATTTGCATAGGGGCAAAGAGTGGAGCTCTGGACCATTTGCAGTCCAAACAGTGAGTTGTAACACTCATCTGTCCCAGTGCTTGGTGAAGGTTGAGTTTTCTCTGTGGGAACTGCCCCTCTCCCAAAACAGCCCTTTCCCTCCCAGAGCATGGTGCAAGCAAGGGCATCTCTTTACTCACAGTTCCTCCAGTCGCTGACACCGGTGGAAACTGGGCAGATCTTCGATTTGGTTGTGTGATAGTTCTCTGCAGGGGAAAGACCAGTACAGTAACGTTAGGGAATCAAAAGTGAGTGCCCCTGAGCCCTCCCTTGGAAAGCAGATGTTGCTGGAGGGGGTAGATGACCTGACTTTCACTTTTCACCACTGCAGAGAGCAGAAATGTCAGGAGAGAGGGATATCCATTCTGCACATATCTGATGCTTACTCGGATCTTCTTTGTGCAAGGCAGGGATTGCAGTGGTTTACCTATTCATCCAGCTCCAGCCCAGCTCCCTCCAGCATAAGCTGCTGACTGACAGAGCTGCTTCTGCAGCTGGGGTGGGCTTTTCCTCCCCACTCCCAAGTCAGCTGTGAAATGCATCCATGCCAGGTTCTGCTGTGCACAGCCTTGCTTTTCTGTGGGCAAAGCAGAGAGGTGTTTGTGCCAGAGCTCCTGTCCAGCTGTTGTGCATGTGGGAGCTCACAAAAGCTGCAGATGTGCTTCCAGAGCCTGGGGACGTGTTGGCCAGAGCAGCCAGCCAGCTGCCTTGCCTCCTTCCTGGCACAGCAAACCCAGCTGCCCATTGCCTGCTCTCCACTCAGCCTTCCCTGGCTTCTCCCAGGGTTAGGGAAGTGGTTGTGGCACTGGAAGGGATTTGGTACAAGATGTTACAGACTGTGAAAACCTCTGCTCCATATTCTTTCAAGTGCTGTCACCTCAAAGCAATTCCCAGCAAACTCCTGTTCCCACTGCTTCATGGTCTGGTGTCGTGTCAGCATCCAGGGGAGAGTGACCTGGTAGTCAGAGGAAAACCTATCCTGGCACAACTTAATGTGAATTTATTAAAACTGAAATGGGCTGGGTAAGGAGTACTGCTTAAAATCAGCTCTCTCCTCCCCCAGTAGAGGCTGGATTTGTGGTTGTTCAAGGGAAATTTGCCCCAGGGTAAAGTTTTGTATGTGGCCTTTGCAAACTCAGTTTCCATCTTTCTGCCAATAAGTTGCTGCTAAAACATTTCAATTATTTGGTTTTTTTTTTTTGCAACCCCCTCTCCACCAGTTTTCCATGGTGGAGAGGAAGAGGGAGGGAAAAGCAAACAAAAGTTTTGTGCTTGGCTCTGGGGACTGTCACCCAGTATGGAGGAAGAACTATTGCATCAGTCGCTTTGCCCTAGCCCCTGTGTCAATCTAGGGGGCAGTGATGGAGGGAGAATGCTGCCCCAGGAGTTATTTCTGGTTCCTCTAGAGTGAGGTAACCAGATGCAGCCCAACACCTACCAGCAGAGCAGCCTCAGACACACCAAGATGACGGTACTGGTGGCATCAAGGGACTTTAGCTCTGCTCAGGGAAGTTTCACCTATTTCTGCTAGAGAGGAAAGACAAATCTGTGCCGTGAGCAGAAGCTCTGGACAAAAGCATCAGGACGATGTCAGGTTGACACCAGCCCAAGCTCGGCAATCCTGCTCTGCCTGGGTGTGCTGGGCTCAGTGGCCACGCACAGACCAGTGTCACAGCACGGCTGCGAGCCTCCTGCCCCTGTGGTGGCCCTTATGGCCCTGTGCAAGAATCTGCAGCATAGTGTGAGCAGCAGGAGGCCATAAATGTGGTATTTACTGTATTGCCTGTATTCAGATGTGTCACAGTCATAATGTCAACCCGACAAACTGCCAAGGGACTGGCAAAGTGGGGGAAAGCAGCGAGAACAACCACTGGCTCTGCAGGGACAGAAGGCCAATGCACTTCAAAGGCAAGAGAGATGTAAATGTGCACAAACATTGGCCCACATACTCCATCTCCAAACTGTGAAAACAATGCAATCGATGTCAGTAAAATTAACTCAGAAAGAGGAACAAGGTGGGGTGTCCCAATAAAACTCTCCTATAAGGAGAGGGCAGACATGCAAAACAGGCTCTGCTGTGAAGGTTTACAGTCTGATCACTTGCAAACACAAACAGAGCACTTGGGACCCTACAGCCTGGGCCATTCCAAAGGCTACACTTTCATGGCAAGGTGTCCATTGAATTGGTCCAGATGTCTAACAATGAGAGATCTTCCCTACAGGGACAGCTGGAGTCAAAATACTGTGATCTGCTAAGTTACAAATTGTATTATTTTATTTTTAAGTTTTTCTTGTTTCCAGTTTCTGTGATCAAGAATTCAATCCTGTTGCTTTCCTGGAACAAACTTGTTTTCATTTTCAGCTTACTTGTATAAAGACTGATGAGAGGCAAGCCTCCTGCCTGCCCTAAGGCTGCAAACTTGTGTAAATCTGGCTCATGACTCATTTCCTGAGGATGTCTTCAACTGCAGACAAAGTTGGGGATCTCAGGAACAAGGGGTGTGATTCCTGAGAACACGCAGGAATCTTTCTAAGATGCTGATTTCATCGTGTACCAAGTTAAAGAAAAAATCCTGTCCCCTCACTTGGCATCATTTGGTGCCTTGCCAAGCAGGTAGAGCCAAAGCAACTTAGAGACTCTGAGCAAAACCCTGATCTGCCACTGCTGCACCATGTGAGAGGCTGTGGCCATGTGGCCTTGCAGGTCTCCATCAGGTCAGGCCTGTCCCCTCCTAGGGTGTGAACATGATCCTTCCTCCAGATGATGGCACTTCCTGGAGCTCCAACTGCAGAAAGCCAATGTTGGGGCAGAGCATTGTGCTGTGTATAGCTAGGAGCTCTGAGATGCTGCTGCTGTTCGAACCCACTGCCCTTTGCACCCCCTCTACCCTCCTTGTGTGGGGCAGACAGTTCCCACTGGTGCAGAGGAGGAGGCAAATGTGGATGTGCGTTATTGCTTGCAACTCTGAGTCCAGAGAATCATGCTGGGATGAGGCAAGCAAGTTCAAGAACATGCAGAGCTCAAGGTAGTGCCTAGAAGGTCGTATTTTCTGCATGGAAAAGATAACAGGAACAAGAACCACAGGATGGTCTTCCATAGTTGGTCCTCTTCCTGAGCTAGACAGGAAGAAAGCCCGGTTTCTGATGGCACTTTTCTAAAGACCAGGTAGGACAGAGAAACATGTTACTCACAGGACTCGGAGGCTGGGCAGCTGCTGGCACATCCCTCTGGGGAGCAAATGGATGCCTGCTCGGGTCAAGGTCCTAGAGCCGTGGAGGAGAGAGAAGGGTGTTACTGAGAGCTAGAGCACAGACCCTGTGAGCCACAGGCCTAGCTACTGGTCCCAGATGGTGGCAGAAGAGACAATATCAATGGGATAACAAAATGCCTGGAGAGAAATGAAAACTGACTTGGAAATGGGCACTGGTGCTGGACCTGGTAAAGGTGAATGTGCGTATAAGAAATTCTGGGATGCTGCTCAGTACTGGATTCACTGCTGTCCTTGGCCACATCAAGGGCAGGTGGCAGTGCCCTCTGTGACATGCTCTCCCATCCCAGTTCCCCATTGTCCAGACTGGTGATCTACCTGGAGCCACGACTGCCTCAGAAACCCGTGTATGGGCGATGGATGGTGTGTCCCTGTGTCCCTGGGGCAGGGCATGGCTAGGTCACACTCCTGGGCTGGAGTGCTCAGCTGCGCTCCCAGTTTGGGCATAATGTGTGGACCCATGCCCTAGAGAGGAGAACCGTGGGTGGCCAGAGACAGCATGTCCTCCAAGCTCCTGCTCTCCTGGGTCTGGTGGTGTGAGGAAGGGACCAGACCAGTTTCAGGAGACCCCAGCCTGGGTGGCAGATGTTTCCTGCACTGCTGGTGCTGGTCCCAGGACGGGCAGAGGCACTGAGTCTCAGCAGACCACACTGAAGCACTGCACCCAAAGGCTTGTTCCATTGCAGGTGCAGAAGGGAAGGAAGAAAAAAAAGTCAAAAAAAGATTGGAGCACACTCAACAATACTGAGAGAGCAACTCACGGAGAGGAAAGCAGCTTTCAGGAGCCGCAGGGGTGAAACGAAGCAGAGAGGTGAGTGACCAGGGAGAGGCAGAGCTGAAGACAACCAACTGCACAGTGCTGTGAAAGTTTTCCTCGCTGGAACAGCCTGTACCGCCTTGAAGGAGGAAGAGCACAAGTAGCAGGGTAAAAGGGAGAGAGTTGCCACTCACAAAACTTCTAGGCTGGTGGTGCCTTTAAGGTCTGGGAATTCTCTGATGTCCGTTGCACCATTGAGTGACCTGCAGAAAAATGAGAGTGAAGTGAGGTGGACCGAGGACTTGCAACCAAGTGCAGCTGCCCATGGTCCCAAACCCATCAGCCATGGTGGCAAATTTACTTCCTCTCTCCCAGGTGTGGTGATGAGAGGGCTGGACCCAAAGGTGCCCCTCTCATCAGTGTGCCACTGCTGGCTGCGTGGTGCAGCAGACGTCTCACCCAGTGCAGATGCGGTGAGCCTGAGTTGCCAAGCTTTCTATGCAGGGAGGCTTGGCAAGCTCAGACCCTACCCCAACCACTGACATTCTTGGCATGATCTCTACCCAAATTAAATAAAAAACCCAAACAATTACCATGGGGAATGTAAGCAGGGCATCCCACTCAAGCATCCCTGATTCTGTGCATTTGGATCTAAATAATGCATGAATATTTGAATGATTTATTTTATTTGCCTGAGTGTGTGTTCCTGCAGCGAGAGGCTGGGTGAGGCTTATACATAGAGATTTTGAGGTTGCCTTCTCCTCGGTATTTAGTGCTGTGCCACAACAGGTTAGCTGAAAAGCCAGCCAGTCCAGGCCAGCCAATGTGGAGCAGCTGTTGTGGCCCAGATGGTGGCCACCACATGGTGGTGGTCCTGGAGCAGGCTTGGGACCATACATGTGAAAGACACTGTCACTGCTGGCTGCCCAGTAAGATTATTTATGCCATGGTCTCAGTGTTATGGGACATGTCTTCCTCCGCTTCTCTACGTTGTGGAAGAAGGCAGATGCCTTCAGTGTCCTTGTGTTTGGGCATCTACACAACAGTGCAGGGTTTGCTTCAGCAGCATGCAGCAAAGGCTGTAGCATTTGTGAGTGTAGTCTTTGCTGGTGCTGATGCAGCGGTGGAGACCCTAGAAGACTCCAGTGCCTGTCAGCTAGGTGGGTAGGAGGAATGAATTGCTCCCTCCAGAATGCCCGTCTCAAAATTTTTCTTCCTCAGCAGAAAACATCTGCAGTGTCTACTCCTTGGCTCACTGCCTTTGGGGCTGGCCAGAAGAGTGGTGTCATGGTCTTCTATTGGCACAAGGGCTCTAGAAAAGAGGAAGGGAGAGGGCCACTAAGGTGGCCAGCTTACAGGGCTTGGAGCTTGGATGTGTTACGTCTCTGAGGATGTGCTTGGTGAACTTACAGAGTGTGGAGCTTTGGCAAATACTGGAAAGCAGACTGTCCAACAAACTGGATGGGATTGTCATAAAAATGGCTGCAAAGGAAAGGAGTAACTGGTCAGATTCTGCTGTGCATGAAGAGAAGATGCTGTCAAGAGCCTTGGAGTAACTAGCAGTAAGCTTTGTAGGAGGTGCTGGCTATCCTGTGAGGAACCCTTGTTTTCCAGATAACTCCAGGCTCTCCCACTAGCTTGTTTTGGCTGAACATTGATAGAGCTGAGGTCTCCTGCTGCTCTCAAAGGGCTCTTTATGATTCTGCTGAACCAGGCAGGCTAGGAAGATGCAAAACCACCCTTCAAGCCTGCTATAGTGCTGTAACCCTGCTGGGAAACACCTTGCACTTGATGACACCTCCTCTGATTTTACATATCCACAGCACCAGCATCTTTCCATCTTGTCACACTCAGTGGAGAGAAGTGAACTCTTCTAGGATCCAACTAAATTTAGGAGGAGTTAAATCACCTCCTACAAGAAGCACTTCCCCCCACCGACTGTGGAAGACTGTAGATGGGCAGACCCAATGGAGACAGGAGTATTCTGGATCTGTCCCACCCCAACATCACTCCAAGGATGCTGCCCAAGGAAGATGGGGGTGAGGCTGGTTTGCTTTGAAGAGAGCAGTGACTGTTTTTGCCCAGTGTCACCATGGCTTTCCAGATGTTGGTATTTCTGTAACTTAAGTCCCAGACTGGCCAAGCAGAGCTTTTCTCACTTGCCATGATTTTCAGTATCAGTGAGGTTCAGGGAAGAACTGTCCAAAAATCTCCACCTGTGCCTGGGTCAGAGGGGAAATGAGCGGACAACTGAATGTATTTATCTGCAGAGCTTTGTGTCCATGGGTCTGGGGTAGACACAGTGATCTGGTGTCCCAGCTCCCTGACACACATAGCTACTGCTGTAGCTGGCTAGCAGCTTTTCTAAACACAAGGAATAAGCACAGGCAGATGTCAGCCAGGGCTTAGAAAACCCTGTTACACACAGCAAGCTTTCCACACAGACCACCCATATATTGTCCCTTCGTTGTTGTCAGCCTGTACTGCCACAAAGTTCAGCTGCGGTGAAAGGAGAACCCATGGCAAAAAACCTGAGGCACAGCTGAGAAGGAGCTAATTTCAGCTTGTGTTGGCCCATATACAACAAATATCAAATTGCGGTCATGCTGGCAACTGTCAGAAATCCCAACCAAAGACATCAGGAAATGCCCCTTTCTGGGGGATATAAAGATGTATGAAACATGGTTTAATTTTCTTACATTGTTTGGAGGAGGGGATTCCCAACAAATGCGTTCTCTGGAATAGCTTTGATGTTGTTGTTATGAAAACCGCTGTTGGGAGAAACAAATATCTTGCTATTAATGGATGAGAAAGGCTTTTAGACACCTTCTTCCTCAACATTTTTAAAGGCAAAGACCCTTCAAAACAGACATAAAATAGAGATGTAGGCTCTGTTCCAGCTGTAGTATCATCCCAGCAAGTGAACAAGGTGTGCCCTTCGGCAGGACAAAGCCCTCATTCTGCTGCATTTGCTCTGTGTATGGCTTGGTGCTCCATGTGTCACTCTACCGGACCCACCAAGAATATAAACACTTCAGGTTTAACACTTTACAGGTCAGGAAACAGAAGAAAACAAAATACACTTATTTTATACCCTCCAGGAATTACATTTTTTATAGATGGTCTCCACTATAGCTCCACAGCTGTTAACCAGGGTGCAGCCTACCATGAATTGTTGGCCCATGTGCCTTTAAAGTATTGGTAGATCTAGCTGTTATATTTTTGGTTAAGCTGGAGAAAATTGCTATGAGCAAACTTCTGCAGCAGAAGAGAACTCTGTGGCCACAGTCTGCTCTCCTGTACATCAAAAGCAACCATAGGGTCCTGTGTCCAGGACCAAGACCAGGATCCAGGTGATACCCAGGTTGTTTAATCCCAGAGGAGTGTGCAAGTGATTAGGCTGTTTGAAATGTACTGCTTCTTTAGTGACGGGCATTTCAAAAGCCATCTCAAAGTGGGTTAAGGATCTTATTCTCGTTTTGAGTGTCCGAGTAATGATGATATCTGGTCTGATCAGAGAAATCTCCTGAGAATTTAAAAAGTATAAGATTTTTACTCCAAGCCTCCCTGAAGCACCAAAGCAGCTGCTTTTCTCCCACCACAGCCTATTACCAGTGTGACATAGTCTTAGGGTCCACAGTTCCTGGACCTAGGACCCTGTTCAACTTGACTTTACTCCATCTTGGGGCTTCTGCCCTTGTGGATGTTAAGTGGGATGGTTTCCCGTTTTTAGTGTCTCCCAGGCTGACTGGTTAGAGGAGAAAGAGCTAGCCACTAAAGTGATCATAAACTTTTGTAATTCCCTATTATAAATTTGTGCTAAGGGAGATCAAACAGGTTCTGTGTGTCAGAGGAAGAGGGTCTGCAGAAGCCATGGCCTCACAGTAACACAGTTAACTCCATGGTTGTGGTCCCAGGCTGGGGAATGGACATTAGAAGTAGCTGAAGATGAGACAGACTTTGAGCCTCTCAGATGCCACAGGAGAATGAAAAACTGCAGGAGGAACCTGCTCCAAGATCGATGGGGGATATCCTGCTCCCCCTCCCCAGCCCTGGTGCAGAGGCTGATGGTGAGGTGATTAGAGCTGGTGGAAATCGAGGAGATAGACTGCTTTTATGTGCATGGTGGAGAGGGCTTGGAAAGACAAGAGAAAGGCATGGACTGAGTGCTTTCTTCAAGTCAGAGCACATGTGACACTTTATTGGTCACTCTCCATCAGAGAATGCTTTTGAAGAGGAATAAATAGAAAATCTCACAGCTCCTGCAGTCGGCCCAGCGTCCTGATAGCCCCAGGGAATTCCAGCAGCTCATTGTAGTTTAGATCCCTGAAGACAGAGAAGGGAAAAACATTCATTAATGTTGTAGGAACTCAACCAAGTGTATCTCTGCTTTGAAGGCATGGAAACTTGGTTGTTAAGCATAGGAGGCAGGTTTTTCCTACTCTGCTAATCCAGCCACTGCCTGGAAACAAAACCTCACACATTCCTGCAGCAGGAATATTCCCTGCTAGGAGCACTGTCAGGAGAGAGCCAGGCTAAGCCATGGCTGCTGCTGGCTGGAATCCTTCCCCTCAAGTTCTCCATGCTCTGCGCTGGACCGTGCTGATGCTTCACATCTCCAGAGTGCCTCGTCCCCCTCTCCCAGGAACTCACTCTGAAGAGCTTTGGCTGCGAGTAATTGTCCCTGCCTTTCCCATAAAACAGGATTTTATGAAGGACAGGAAACACAAAAGCAACTTCAGTTTTGTGGGGCCCATGAAAGGGCTTCTCTGGGCCCCCTTGCCCTGCAGCGCAGAGAGGATCAGGGGACCATTCCCTTGGTGCTGGGACATGCTGTTACTGGGACCAGTGAGAAGAGCGAGCTATGGGAAGGCCTAGGTCTTCTGATGGTTGGGGTGAACCCCACATTGGAAACTGTGAGCCAAAGGTGGAAGAGATGTGCAAGAGGTATTGACACTGGCAAGCATCAAGTTTACTTTGCAGTATAATAAACTAAGTAAAATACAGTATGTTGGCCATAAGGACAAGTGTAGAGTTTACCTGTCCTGACTTGGCAACCAGAAGAGGCATCTGAGCCTGAATGAAACCCCCTGGGCTGTATTTGTTCTCCAAGGATGGGCTGGCACCTCTGGAAAAGGATTTACTTGAGCTATGGGGCACTGCTGGCAGCCTGGGACGAACAGCCATCTGAAGGTACCGATCCTGCTGTTGACTGGAGAGGACCCATGGGGACTGGCTGGGCTTTAGATGTGTAGCACTTCTCCTCTAGCATGGCCAATGCTCTCCTTTGAAAGGCAGTTTCAGCTGAATTGGTAACATTTGACCCTGCCCTGACCATCCCGCAGACTGAGACACTGAAGTCTGAAAACCACGCGACTGCTTCCTACCTGCATGAAACTCACTGAGTTTTAAGTGGTAGATACTTTGGAACATGAGGGTAATTACTGGCTCCTGGAGATTACTGTATAATTACACTTAATGGACCTCAAAGTAATTACCATGTAACCTGGATTGTGGTTTACGGAACAGAAATAACCGTGAATTTACACAGCAATGAGTTGCTACCCAATTACCTTGTAATTCTCATCCTCTGGGCCCAGGCATGGTAATTATGTTATGATCTCTTTTGGCCCCCCTCTCTCTTACATAGTCTTCTCCTTTACCAGTGTGTTTGCTTGGGAATTGCTCTCAGCACCATCTCAGCTTTGCCCTGTGGGTATTTACACAGTAAATCAGCCCAGAGAGTCTCTCCAGATGGGTCTTTCCTTGCGCCTTCAGGGCTCCAGGCGTATATGATTTATGTCCTAGGGAATATTTACCAGGGAGCTACAAGATAGGGGACAAAAACTGAAGAAAAAGATGGAATGAGGTTGCCTTGGGTGGATTTTGTCTCGTCTAGCCCTGACAAGGTCTGTATCAGACCTTGTTGCTGGATTCCCAGGGGATGCAGCAGGTCCTGCTATGGCAGGGTTTATCTCCCCCACACCAAGGGCTATTTTCTCTCCTCCAGTCAGAGAGGCAGCCTGGCTGCTTGCACTGCCTGTATGGATTTGAGCAAATGAATCCTGCTCCTCTAGGACCTATGTCTCAAGGTCTGGAAAGGGTTCACATAGTCTAATAATTACCAGTTAATAATTACCAGCAATCAGGAGGAGAGGAGCACAGGGCTGGTGACAAGACTACAGGCTCTGTGTACCCACCATGTCCAACCTGCAATGCAGCAGCAGAGTCCCCACACACGTGAAGCTGCTGTGCACGTCCCCAGGGCCTAGGAGTGAAACAGGAGTGATGTGTCCCTTCCTCACGCCAGCTCACATCTAGTAGATATGAGAGCTCTGCATCTCCTAAAGAGCTTGCTCTGACACTCTCAGTTCTCCTCTGGTCCAAGCAGATCAGTGACTTTCTCCCAGTCTTCTTTGCTTGAGCCCAAAATGATCCGTTTAAGAACAAACAGTCCAACACACAACTCACACGCCTCACTCTTTGCAAGGCACACGTAGCTTGTTATCAGCTGCTTGGATGCTTTTAGCCATTTTCTGTTGATGGTACCTGTCAGGCATCCATGTCTGTCATAGCTGAGTGCCTCACATCATACAGGCTCTGTTACACTGGGGAAGGCAGGGCAGGACTTTTACAATGCACATCCCTTCACTGAAGCTCAGGGAGGCACAGGAGTGGATTTCCAAAGAGAATGAGCAATTAGAAGTGCAGACAGGACACCGCTGGGCATTTTGAAAGCACCAGTCAAATCCCATTAACCTTCAGATCACTGCACTGGATGAAATCAGAGGGCATTAGCAGCCTAAGTTGACTGACAGTCCCAAATCTCTATCTGCACGTAAGGTACATAATACCTTTAAAAGTCTCACCCTGCAGTGACTTTCCAAGGTCACAGCGAGGTTTCACAGGAGCGCAGGAAGCTCCAGAGGTCACTTAAGGCTAGGTGTCTGCCTGCGCTGCCTCCCTGCTGAGGGGCTGGGATGAGCCTGTGTGATGCCAAGGGACTGCCCCTGGAGGAGAGGCACTGTGAGCCCCATCCCCAGGTGACACTCAGCCCACTGCCATCGTGTCACTGGTGCTGGAAGAAGCTCTGTGCAGTGGCGTGGGGTTGAGTTTCTCCCCAGTGATACTGGATGTGTCTGTGAGCAGCCAAGAGATAGAAAATATTGCCCAACAGAGAGGAGACTTGGCTCACCTGTGATTCACTAACAGAAAAAGGGATCTTAGATCATAACCAATATTATTTACAAGGAATAATTCAGTGTGCTGTAATATTTGCTCCTGTCTTTCTCTAAAAATGCATTTCCTTTCCAGCTTGTGTTTCTTCCAGGCAGGCTGGTCTTTCATCAGCAGATGAACATTTTGTTTGTACCTCCGTGTGTGTGCAAGTATGTACAGGATCAGTTCTTCCTGAGTGAACACACACCTTTCCCAGTCCTGGCAGCACCTCTGTGCCTCCCTCCCCCCTGCACTTGACAGATACAAAGACCATTGTGTTCAGCAGCTCCCTCTGGGTAAAAAAAGCCATCTCTGAATGCTGGCATATACTGGGCTTGTTGGAAAGTGGAAATGTAACCAGGTGTAGTCATAATGCTCCAGCCTGGCTGCCAGCAACCCCAGTCTGTTCAGGACAGACAATGTGCCCATGCTCGCTCCTGCCAGTGCTTCCTGGTTTTCAGTGAGGTGAGCCTCCCTCCTGGAGAACAAACCATTGTGCTTGTGAACAGCTCCCCTGAGTGATGCTTGCAGCTGACTGCTCTTGATCCATGTGCTGTTCACACTGCCCTGACTTGCCTCTAGCGCTGCCCTGTGCCAAGCCCTGCTGGTTTCAGATTGGTTTTTATGGTTGGAGGAGGCTGGAAGAAGCCAGCATCTGAGATGGTCCTCAGGTGTCATCTCTTCCCTGCAGTGGGGCAGCACTTCTCAAAGTCCAGACCCAAACCAGGACACAAGGGTGGCGTTCCTCTCCCTTCTCATTCCTTCCCAGAACTTGAGTCGGGCTCTGGTTGAAGCAATGACCCAGAAACAGCCTCCAGCCTTCACTGCCGGGGAAGCTGTGGATGTTCGTGGCGGTGGGGAAGTTTCTGCTCGATTAGTGAAATTTGGTCCACAGGTCTCTGATATCAGCAGGGCTACATCCATCCCAGACATTTCTCTTCTCTGCCTGCTCTCTCATGATGAATTTGGTCCAGCCTGTGTGCCTGGTGGTAGGTCTCCAGAGCTTCTCTCCTGGTGTAGGGTCAAGGCAGATGGGAAGTAGTCTGGGCTCAGTGGATCGGGGAGGAATTTGTATTTTGACTTGTGTGGCAACAGAATTTCCTCCAATGAGTATGTCAGTGAACTGTACATCACTTACAATCCCTTTCCAGGGGCTGAGTGGACATAGAAAATGGATGTGCCATAGAAAATGCCTCCAAGTGTCCCTTTTCTCTCCCTGCCTTATCTGAGCTGACTGGGCAATGCTTTGCTGGTCCCAGCTTCATCCTCTTGATACTTTCTCACTGCTTCCAGCTTTGGGATGATATGGGGAAAGCTGCAAAAAGTCTAACTTGCCACCAGGTGACACTATCCTCACTGCACTGCTGTGGCACATAGGCTGGGGTGGCCGTGGTCATCTTGGCACAAGGGAGCTGGCCCTGGCACAGCTGCCCCGGCTCTGGGGTCTGCCCCAAGGCTTTGCACACGATGTATGGGTTCTCCTGGCTGTGGAGTGCTGCCCTTTTTGGCACACTTGGGAAAGTGGATGCAATGCCAGCATTACCTGGTGGAAGGACGCCAACAGACCATGGGCATGGCTATGCCAATGCAATAGGGAAGCCTCATAACAAAAAAGAAGTAATGGATATGGCATATGGAAGAGAGTTTTGCCCATTATCAAGGGCTTCTGGAAGCAAAATCACCCAGCCAAGAGGTTCAAAAATGATGTGCAAGAGAAATGACTATAAAACATCACTTTCCTTAGTTGGATTCCAAGTTACAAACTCCATGCATCATAGCCTTGTCTGTTCTAGTTAAAATGAAAACTTCTTAAAGGTCATCTAGTCTGCCCAAGACACAATGAACTGGCTGGCTTTCCATTGTTGTAATTTCTAGAGTGAGCCTATAGCTTCATATTTGGAAGATCTTAACCAACCCTCTTGTTTATTTAGAAATAAAAGTAAATTGACATCAAAGGCACAGTTATTTTGGGCTTTAACTGCCAGGGTGATTTGAAGCTGACAACATGCAGCCTGGAACTATTAATATCTTCAGTCAGGCCAAAAGGAGAGAAGGAGGGGAAAGAGTCTCAGGTCAATTTTCTGCCTGTTAGGGACTATTAGTGGTTCCACACAGGAAGCCAAAAAAAAATTATATAGTACTATAAATTCTTCCATAAGCCACAAAACACCACAAATTTGCAGCTAATAAACCTGAAGATGCAGTAAGATTAGAAGCTGGAGATGGGACATTTGCTGACTATTTCAGTCCCAGTGCAGTTGGAGATGTCACTGCGGTGCCCTGGGGGGGCTGTGCAGCCCCTGGGAAGGACTTGCTTTTCCACCTGTCCTGGGCTGGCATCTAACCAAGCTGCCAGTAAATGTAATTACTGCTGCTGCTAGTCGTGCTGGTTACTGTGGCCAAATCAAGCACTGGGAATGATTTAATTGGTAGTCTGAGAGCCCAAGGGGGCTGTCTGAGAGCCCAAGGGGGCCATCGTGACCGTGTAGTTTGACCTCTTGCCTGGCACCAGCCACACAGCTTTACCCAGATGCCTTACATCAAGGTCATGGCTTGTGGTTGAGCTTGAGCCTGGTTAGTCTGGAGTATGAAAAGTATGTATGTACCATTAGGTGCCATATTTCTGCTGTGTAGAATCAGCATAAACCATGCTCTCCTGAGAGTAACTAACACGTGTGGTGAGTGTGTGCCCTTCCCCACCACGATCTGGATGATGAGACGCAGCAAGTGCCTGTGATAAGTGAAAGGGGGGAAGAGGGATGTGAAAGGACCCAGAGCCCATGTCTGATTCCAGCCAGCCTGGAGCTGTTCACCCATCCCCTAAACAGAGACACATAAGAGGGGGGATGCTCAAGTGTGCAAAGGAGAGAGAAATGACCTAGCACGGGATTCATCTGTTAGAGTCAGAGTTTTAATTTGGGAAACTAAGCCTATCCTAAAAAGGCCCATTTTTGGCAAATTATAGGGAGAAGCCAGGCTGTGATGGAGTGGAACAGAATTAATGTGTGTCCCAAAGGAGCAGAAATGGGCCCCTGCACCATGGGGAAGTTGTCAGGTGTTAATGGTACCTGATTCCTTCCAGGAGCAAGCAGCAGCCTCTGTACGAGGATTCATTCTGACAGCCAGGCCTGGAAACATCCCAGCCTCTCACTGTGCTGTGCCATTTTACAGGGTTTCTGTGACACTGAAGGGTCTATTGCTGGGGTGGGGGGGACCTGTCTGTAGGGCATGCCTTGTATGCCTGCAGCCACCGATCCTTCCTCGCACAGCTCTGTTCTCCATTTAAAATCACAGCAGTGCCCAGAATGTTTCTGTTCCAACCACTGTTTCTGTCTGTTCTCGGGCTGACGAAGGTACTGGATTAAATATGTTTTCAATTCTGTTTGATTTATTTAACAAGGTTGAAATAAGCCTTTGAGAACAGGATCTCGTGGGGGGTCCCGGGAGCACAGGCACTGCCATGCACGTATCATTTGCAAGGCACAAAAGGAGCTGACCGCAAAGTGGAGCAGCGGGGACCTCGGTCGCTGGGGTGCACAGACAATAACCGTGGAATTGATGGCTCAGGCAGGCGAGGCATGGAGAAAGCTGCTGCACTTTGCCAGGCAAGGGAAGAAGGCAGACTTGATGAAGCCTGGTCTACAGCAGAGCATTTCTGAACTGGGGAAAGGAAGCTGGGCACCTCTACCCACCGCCCAAGGTGCACAAGTTGCTGGTGCTCAGCCCCCAGCCCCCTGCAGTGTGTTGCTCCTGGAAGGAGGAAGGTGGGGTGGGGGCAGAGATTCTGTGCATCAGCACATCCACAGTGAGAACATGCCCACAGCTTGCCTCTGCTGCCATTTCCGCTGCCTGCAGCTCCTGTTCCTCCTTTTCACAGACAATCAATTCACTCTCACACGTTTCTGGAGACAGGCTTCCCTCCGCCGGTACAGGCAGCCACTGTCACTCAGCTGCTCTGTGAAAGGGCCTGTGTCCAAGGGGAAAGCTTCGAGGAAAATGAAGCCCAAGACACCAGAAGAATTGGGGACCCCTGACAGATCACACCAAGCATGTCTGGAGACCCAGGAGTTGGACATTTAGGGAGGCTCAGTGCTGTCTGTCACTGCCAGATCAGCAGCTCCAGGGAGGGGGGAGCCAGGCTGGAGAGCTGGTAGGGCATGAGGGGTTGTGTGAGGATTTGGTGGACAAAGGGAGAATAGGCAGAGTCTTGTGAAGGTGATGGAGCCATGGCCCATGGAAAAATGCAGTGGCTCCAGAACTACCTTTTCACCTGATCTGCCTTCACTTTCTTTCTTTTTCCTTTGTAATCTTGCAGAATATCATGTCTGCTTGGGGTCACGTTCAGTCAAACTTGGAGCACAGTTGGAAGGTACCTGACTGGTTCAGAGCCTGAGCTGCATCAGTGAGGACACATTTCTGGCAGTCCAGGCTTCTGCTCTTGGGAGGGAAGCACAGCAAACTGGGACCAGTTGGCCCGAGGAGACTGCAGGAAGGCCCACGTGCTCCCAAGCAATGCTTTGTGTATTTGCCAATTCTGTTTTACAGGTGGCTTTGTTTGTAAAAGTCACCTTCCATTTACATGATAATCAGAGCAAGCAATGAACTTTATAGCTCTGTTCTTGGACCGGACACAGGGACACATGCAACCAGGGCCCTGAGCTGTGGTCCCCCTTTCCAAAAAGTCACCTGCCCCCTTCTTTTCTCTGTCCCCCTGAATCTTCAAGCTCTGCTGAAGTCCTCCCCCCTCCTCTGTCAGGGCAGGGTGGGACCGTAGAGCCAAGCTGCCTCTGATGAGCTGCCCAGGGACCCACACTGACACACAGCAGGGCTGGGGCATCAGGATGCTGAGGAAGGAAAAGGGCAGCTCAGCGTACCAAACAGGACATCCATGGAGGAGTCAAACCCATCAGATACTCTGGGAATTGCACAGGCTGGGATTAGCAGTAAGAGACTGCACAAAAGGTTTCAAATAGACCATGCTGGTGGAGACAAATGCCACTTGCAGAGTGAGGTGGCACTTGGCAGACAGCTTTGCAGGAGAACAGCAAAGCCTGCCTGGACCTAAAAGGGTTAAACAACCCTTGTACGAGCTGTGGCGGAGATATTTCCCATTTCCCTCTTCCTGCCTTCATTGCCTGAGGTGCACTTTATATTAATTTTTTTTTTTTTCCTACCATAGAAAATTCAACTCTCTGGAGGAGTCAGTAGGTTCCAGCTCTGCTCTGCATTTACAGACTCGACTAATTACCCAGATAATAGGGCAGCGCTCCGTGAAAGCCTGTGGTAAGGGCATTTCCTGTGAGGCAAGGTTAGGCAGATAAAATGCCTGGAGCCAGAGGGTTTTGGATTCAGCCCTTCTGGGAGACGTTTTTAATTTATTAGCGCTATTTTTTAAAAATAAATTAAAAGGTTTTTAAATTAATGGAGATTTGCTCTTTCCAAGTGATTTATCTCCTTTGTCTGACGAGTGGAGGAGCTGGCAGGAATGTGGATGAGGAGGGAGAAGTCAGAGAGGTAGGAAGCAGCGGGGTCACCTCAGGCGGAGGGGATGGGCAAGGGCTGCAGAGCCTCTCTGAACTGCTTCCCCATCACGTCCGTGTCAGAGACAGGCCAAAAATGCCTGAACAATCAGAGAAACAGCACATTTGGGGCAGATCATTGTTATTTTGGCTGCAGCCCGGAGGCCTTCAGCATTTTGGGTTGGTCCTGGGGAGCAGTTGTTCGTTTCCCATCCCTGTCTCTTCCCTGGGAGCCACCTTGGCCCCGCCGTGGGATGGGGAGATGGGACAATGCTCGGACACATTTTCACTCTCTGCCAGCATCAGGGTCTTGTCTGGTTGCATGTACCAGGGCAGGGGGGAACCCTGGCCCCTGTTTCTCAGTTCATACTATGCTCCATCTTTGTAGGGGATTCGGCCGTGTCCATGGACAGGACCACTGGGAGGGCCATAGCTCGTCCTTTTGCATTTCTCCCTTTGCCTCAGCAGCTCAGAATTGAGCCCTGAGCAGGAGTTGGGGGATATGTGGTGGCTTTAGTGATGGGGGACACTGCACTGCTGCTTGGTGCTGCCAGTCCGTCCACACCTGAGAGCCACGTGAGAGCGTAGACCCATCAGAGCTGCTGTCACCTGCCTACCCCGTGTCAGAGGCCCTGAGGACTTGCCTCGATAGATCTCCTCACCACCTGTGTGTGGCAGCTGGCCACAGCACCTCCTCTCCCTGTTTGGGCAAAACAGTCCTGATGGGAGAAAAAACACTTTCTCCTTTTCTTCGAAGAGCTCCCAGCCCAGAGGGGGAGTTCAGTGAGGTGCTGCTGCTTCAGTGGAAGATGTGGGAAGATCCATACAGGAACCTCTCCACCCCCTCAGGTGCACTCTCCGCTTGGTGTCTGGGATCTGACCTGCTTTGCCATGGGGGCCCTGGCAAGGGTGAGGGCTTCCTAACAACAGCCAAGCTGGGAACTGCTAAATGATGGTTTATGTGTGCTAGTGTTTGGAGCTATAACTTGGGGGCCAGATCTGAAATTCATCTTCCAAGATTAGATGCCTTCCCCATGGCTATCTCTGAAGTGCTACACACACACACCCACACCCACACCCACACACACACACCCCCCTCTATGCGTTTGGCTGCTTAGTTTCAAGTCACCTGCCCTTTCCATCCCTTCATCCTTTCAATTTTTTCCTTGCTGCTCCTCTGAAAACATAACCCTGTCATCCCTAGCACTGCACCCCAGCCCTGCGCATGAGGTCTGAATGTTTCCAAGAATCAACTCCGTCACTGCAGCGATACTCCTGGCTGCCACTGGCTTCTCTTTACATCAACTTTTCCATAAACATCCCTAATTACCAGGCTTAGGCTACAGAACAGGTATAATCTTATCCCCCTCGTTGTTAAAGATTGAGGAATTAAGTCCAACATAATCAGGAGATGTGAAAGTCAAGATCCTTCCATCCAAGTGGCCAGTTACACTGCCTGATGTTTTACAGCACATTAAATGGCCCAAAGAGCAATATAGTACAGGGCAGGCTTTACAAAGCAAAGCAGGAGCAGTGAAGTGATGTGATGAACAGTGTGGCTAGAGTCTCAGCTTCTGGCATGCCTTGTTCCTACTTCTTACAAAAGGTGGTGCTTCCCCTTGACTTTTCTCCTTCGTTTCACCGCCCTGCTCCTCACCCAAAGCCCCCTCGGGATTCCCTTACCCCACTGTACCAGGCCATTTTCTGTGGTCCAAACATTCCCCTTGGTCCTCTGGGCATGCCTATGGGTTGTGGTTGTCCTTTCCTTGGTATTTAAAGTTGCTGTGCCCAGCTGGCCATGCTCTGCTCACTGGGCAGTGCTGCCTCTGCTCTGCATCACCTAAGGGCACTCCCCGAGCTTACACCTTATTTAAAGGATCTACTCCATTACCCAAAGTGGCCACATGAAGAACGTGTCACATAAGGACTTTTATACTCTAATTTACTCTGTGCCTTTGGAAGAGGACTTAAAAATGCCAAGTATCACCCACTCTGACCATCTAATACATGGTTTCATGGTTCAGTCACACTTGGAGTTTCTTCCCACAGCCCTGCAGGGTTGCTCTGTGTCATCTCTCATGCTAATGGAAACTGGTGAGGGAATCTCATTAGGTTTCAAGGCTATTTCAAAACCCTATTGGGAATCTGGCCAGACTGGCTCTGACTTGCTTCCAACCTGCTTGCCCAGGTTTTCTTCCCAGGAAGAGGAGGCTGGGGGGGCTGGTGAACAGCCAGATCCTGCCCTGACAGAAAATTTTCTTGGAGCTGCTTTCTCCAGCTACATGCTGGTGTTTGACCAGTTGAGACCTGGTGGGTCTTCACATCTACTTGGCCCCTCATCAGCATTGAAAACACAGAGCTGCTCTTGCTTTGTACCCGGCAGAGCTGATGTGCACAGTAGCTGCAGGTCAATGCAGGGGAAACACAAAGTTTCTAAATTTGCTGCCCTCTTAAAATACCAGGGCCAAGCCCTCTCCAAGAACAGAGAAACTCCACCGGGATCTGTTTTTGAAGAAATGATAGGACCTAGGCTAGGCATCCGATGTGGTTGTGCATCAGCAGCTTGCATGCTGCTGAGACCTGCATGGAGAGTGGGTGCTGTTTCTCTTAAAGTTTTGGCTGCATTTGATAAAAATAGAAGTTTCCCTGACTAGCTGAACATGAGAAGAAACATTTCTCTTAGGGCAACAGAGGTTTCTGCACCTAAAACTTCCTAGGCTTTTCTGAAAAGCCTGAAACAATTTTTTTACCTCTCAATTTCTACAGTTCTTCAACTATTGTGTCTGGCTTATAATCAGCACCTGGCCACAAATACTCCTTTTAGGAACCCTGGAGAAGTTTCTGTCTTCACCAACTCTTACCATCCTGCTGCCTTCCAGAAGGTAATGCCCATGGGGTAACTGAGAGCACAGTTTGGCCTCCACAAGCCAAGAAAATGTGCTAAGTGCTGTCAACAGAATGTAATCATGATTTGAGTTCAAGGGTGTGCAGAGCCTGTAATAGTCTCCACATGCACAGGAGCTGGGAGGCGGTAGGTAGATGCAGCTCTAGCAACTTGGCTGGGCTGTTGCAGCCAAACGTTTGGCTGGGTTTTTTGGCCACAAAGCTTGGCCAGCTTTGGCCAGCAGGACAGATGAGTGCTGGAGATTAACTTGAGGGGGATGGCTCCTTTTGAGGAACAACGCGTTCCCCAAAGATCAGTGACTTGAAATACTTGCTGGCTGGTGGGAGTTAGATGCCCAGGCCAAAAGGAGCAAAATCCAGCTCAGTCTCTCTTGAAGACACTGCTTCAGTGGGATCAGGTGTGGAGGAGAGTCTGGAGATCTTGCCCAGAGCACTGTCCTTGCAGCTGCAGGCAGCCTGTGGTGGGTGGGGGCTGTGGGATACTGACATGCACAAGTCCGGGCCATCAGAGCCTGGACACAGGCAGTGGCCAGGCAGAGCCCTGCTCCAAGGGAACAACCCCAGGGCTGCCTGGTCAGCAAGGACAGGACTTCTACTGCTGCAGCCCTGCAGAGAGCCTTGTCCCCTTCATGCTATGCAGTCCTGTCCCTGCAGAGACTGAGAGCAAGAGAGGGAGATACTGAGCTCCCCTGAATGCTGGGGGGTATCTCAGATGGGCAACAAAAGACAAAGAAAGTGCTAGAGCAGGAGCAGAGAAGAGAAGGAAAATGAGCTTTCAGCACAAGTGGCTGTGAAAACTGAATTATCTCCCAGGGCAGTGGAAGCCTTTTGGCTTTTCCCACAGTAAATAAGGAACTAACTTCTTTTCTGCAGCTCCATCCTGCTTGGAATGGGCAGTGGGGTGGCTTTAACCACTGTGGCTGCAGAATAAGGTTGCCCTGATGTAGGCTGTGATGTTGCTGCATGGTTTGCCTGTGGTGTAGTTCGAATAGGATTTTCTTCCATCAGCAAGTCCTCCACTCCCTCCTGCGACCTGCTTGCCTTTGTGCTACTTGGACGCCGTGACTCTGCCCTCACATATTTCCCTGCACCCAGCAGAATGACTGGGGAGAAAGCCAAGCTGGCAGTGTTGGGGGAGATCCATGGGTCACCAGAGACCATCCAGCAGCCTCCCTTCCTGCACCATTCCTGGCACAGTTCAAACTTTCCCCAGCTGAACCCTTCTGGGTGGCCCCAGGATGTGCCAGTCTGAAAGTAAGAGACAATATGTGTCATGGTCCTGTCCCTGAGGAGTGGGTCTAGGGAGCAAGGGCTTGCCTGCTGCTTTCACTCATGTGTGATCACAGCTGCTGGCACCATACTGGGGACAGAATGTCTCAGTCTCCTTGAATGGCACTTGAATGCTGGGAAGCGTCACCTCTTTTTGCCATGACTCAGACACCCTTGTTCTCTCTGGCAAGGAGTGAAGGCCTGACTCTGACCCCAAGGCCTGCATGGAGGGACATGTTTCTGCACAATTGAAGGCAACAGGCACCTCTTCTAGTCTTTCAGAGTCTTGATTTATTTGCTTGTTTGTTTGTTTCCTCCTAGGCCAACGCATGGCACATGAGACCCAAGCAATTCATCCTGCTGTCAAAGGTGTGGTGTGTGCAAGGCAAGGGCATCAGATTTAAGTCTTTCTGAGTTCAGGGTGACCCATCTGCTGCTAATGAAGATGTGTCTTGGAGGAGAGTTCAGTCCTGCTTCCCATCTTCCCCAAGGTCTCCTGACAGATTGCCTACCCAGCCGTGCCATGAACATGGTGTGAGATGAACATGAGGCCATCTTAAAGAGAGATATTCCACAGATCCCTGAGAATTTTACAAGCCTTGAACTCAAGTCAGCCCCTCATATTGGTGGAGTCAGATGTTTAGGAGCCTTTGGGACCATGTGTATGTGATGAGGTAGAAAGCTGAGCAGCACATGCATACAAGCTCTCTGGATTGCAGCAGGACTAGACTTGTGTCCAGCGCCTCAGAGCCCCCTCCCAGCCTCTCTACCCATATGTGAAAACCTCTCTGCAGCAGCAGCACAGCCAGACCAGCTTGCACAGATGCAGGGAGAAAGTCTGGTCTACCACCACCCCAGGAAGCATCATGTCCTGGACATTCACTTGCTGGGCTGGTGCCCGGAGGCAGCCTGCTGCTGCTCTCAGAGTGTGGTGATGAGTGAATGCACAGTGGGGCTGACTCAGAGACACCAGCCCTTTCCTGTGGGCTGTGCTGGAGGGGATCAACACATGTGAGAAGAAAACAGGTGACTCACAGGGTTTCCAAGCTGTGCAGCCCATCAAAGCCATTGGCTCCCAGGCTTTGGATCCGGTTGTTGTGCAGGTGCCTGTGGACAAAACAGAGATGGTCAGTGGAGGTGCAAGCTGACCTTTTCCTGACTGATGAATGAGCCATGGCCCAGGGACAATCTGCTAGCTGAGCACAGCCTGGGCTGGGATGACAAATGGTGTCATAAGGTCCTCTCTCGCCCCATGAGACACATATGAGGTAAAGTAGTGCTTGCAGAGCAGCTACGGAGCTCCCATTTCTCCCAGGAAATCCAGACTGATGCAGGAATTTTTCAGAGACCTCTACTTTCATCTGCCAGGTGACTGGATGAACATGCTTAAGCAAGATGCTTCAAGCAACACCCTAGATCTCACCTTACATTGGGCCCAACCCTACAAAGTGCTGTGTGGCTCCAACATAGGCACAGGGTGCTATCTAAGGACACAGTCATATTTGGACTCCTCAAAGCCTTAATAGCAGCAAGAAGGCTTTGAGTTCAAAATAATCTTGTTAGCCACAGTTTATTATCTTGCAAAAAAAATTGAAAATGCTGCCAGTTCCTGGATTAGCTTTAATTTGATTGCAATGAAAGTTGCCTTCAGTTTAATGTTTCAGAGTGTCTGGCTGAAGTGCAGGGGCCATTCAACAGGCTGATGCACATTCTCTGCGCTAAGGCAGCAGCTTTTTCCCTGTGCCTCTTCATCCTGGTGCTACATGCCACAAACATCTAGTGCTTAAGGGCTCTGGACCTCCCAGCCTTAATGCTGGTGCTGGAGTGCCATGTGTTGGGGGCACCCTGGCTTGCAAAGCCACCTGGTGTATTTTTGCCTTGGAAGCTCCATAGTTGATGAGTTCCCCTGGAGTCCCATCTGCTGGATTCTCTATTTCCATAAGCCCCTAACTGCCATGTCTCAGTTTTTTGGCAAACCCAAGACCTTAATTCCTGGATTCTTCCTCTGTGACTGTCATACACAGTCTGTGTGTATGCGTGTGTATGTGTGTGTGTGTGTGTGTGTGTGTGTGCCCATCCAAGTATTTTTGCCATCTGGCTTCCTTTACAGCTGGTGGGATCCACATAGCTCATTGTGCATCTTCCTCTGAAATCCCACTCAATGGCACCTTGAAGTCCATACTGAGAGACCTTGGAGCAGCCTGAGGAAAGTCTACTGAAAAACAGGAGAAGACAACCCACTGCTGCCCAGCCTACACTTAAGCGCATTAGTGACGTCCGTGCTTGCACTGGGGTGATCTGTGCACAGAAGTGCACATCAAGGAGGTAAGGTCCTCTGGGGCATGACACCCTCTTTGCTTTCTGTCAGGTCAGGGTAGATTTCCTTGTTAGTTCATTTTACAGCCCAGGTTCTCCCAGAATGCCATGTGGTTAATCTGCTGCCACACCACTTGCCTTTGGGGTCCTTTCCTCCCTTGCCCACGCTCAGGGATGCATCAGACATTGTCCAACATTGCTGCCTCCTTCCAAGAGCCTGGGGGAGACTCCACATTGGCAGGTGGATCAATGACTTTTTTGTTATTTGCTGCTTGATCTAAATCTGTCTCGGCTTGAAAAATCTCTCACTCCACCTGGATTCAAGTGTGAGCTGTTTGGCTGAGCACAGGCAGCTCCCACTGCCAAATATTCTAGGGTAAAACAGGAGGGAGCTGGCAGTGGAGGAACTGCCAGGCTCTAGGGCACTTTGGTAGGGGCTTGCAAAACAGAAAACAGCTCAAGATGGATGTTTGTCATTGGGATGAGAACATACAAACATTTCAGAGGAAGGGGAAGGGAGGGGAAAGATGTGTGATAAAATATGCTTGCTCCTTTGAACAAATTGGGGGGAAAAAGAAAAGGAAGTCGCCTGCAAGAAAACTTGGTTTGATTGTGACTCTTAGAGGAGAAAAAAACTGAGATCAAAATCAGAATCATACAGGAGAGATTTCTCTTTGTCACAAGAAAAGAAGTTCAGGTCCAGGTGGTTTCCTCTGTCAAATGTTGTGGGATAGCTTCAGATCATGTTGCCCTTACTTCACTTGGCACTTCCAGTGCAAGATGATGCCAACGATTTTGAGTCCCTTTGAGCACTGGATACTGTGTTTGGCAAATCAAGGGCTTGGATCTGAAGGTGCTCTGTAATTGCAGGAGGAGATACCACAGGAACCCCTTGCCCCATACCTCTGTCTCTTGCAAGGGGACAGTGTGGGGAGAAAGGAAGTGCTAAATGCTGGGGTAGATGTGAGCTCCTTGGATATTTGTTGGGCTGGTACAACAGGACCTTGTCTATGCTCGGACATGCTGAGCAGCTGACTACTATTGCTCAAGTCAGGCAAGGAGACAGAACAGAAAAGAAATCACCTGCTGTGTTTATATTTGGCTCTAAAGTGCTTTGTTTGGAGGCAGAGTAATGAAAATCATCAGAAGGATGTTCTTGGTTGGTGAGAAAATTATGAGCAATCAAAAAAGAGAGTTATAAAAAAATTTGTTGTCCAGGCTGAACTCTAACATCGTTACCCAACCACATGGCAATAATAGAAACAAGAGAGCTGGAAAGGTAAACACTTGGAAAGATGTTCCTTTCTTCTATCCTGCTTTTTTTTTTCTCCCTGGGTAAACAAATTTTAACAAGTGGAATTGCAACATCTCCAGTGTTTGTCAGTTTGAGCTCAGCCCACACGACGTTATATTCTGCCCTGTAAATTACAGCTGGTTTGATAGCAGCTCAAGATACTTGACTCTGGGCTCTTAAAAACCCTCTTGTAATGCAAAAACATGAGAAATCTTTAAGCCCTTGCTATTGGAGCTAGTGTCCTCCACTGTCCTCAGAAAGATCAATGAGCTTTGAGATCTGTGTATGTCAGTCCCATGGAGTGGGGCTGGTTTTGGGCAATTGTCCATGTGAATAGCTTTGTCCAGGAGGAAGCAAAACAGTTATTGCTTTTTTGTGGATTGGTGTGTAGTCTGTTTTTCAGCTATGCAACTCCATTAGAAAACAGTGGCCACTTTGGAAAAGCAATTTTCACATCTGACCTCTGGCAGGATGGCAGACAACTTGCCCCATGTGAAGCATCCCAAGTGCTACCACATGTCATGAGGCAGGCGAGCTGCTCTGCGGTGCCAGGTGAGCCCACGCCAGGCCTTGCTGAAAGGTGGTGTAAATTACAGTGGCTGCAGGGTACCAAATGGCCACAATCCCCCAGGCAGGCTAGGGAGAGACACTTCATCTTGGTCGGTGTCTCAGGCAATGGGACTTTAGAAGCACACCAGAAAAAAACCAATCCTACACAATTAATTTGTGCATCGCTAGAAAAAAATGCACAGTGGTTTCTAAAAGGAAGGTTTTCTGTCCTTGCCAACAATTTCTTATTTGGTATAAATGATTTGGTATAAATGATTTGGTATAAATGAGATTTTTTGCAAATCACCCCTGCAGCACTCTTGGTAGAATTTGTTTAATTTTCATTTCACTCCCTTTTCACAGAACCACAGAATCACAGAACAGCCTTGGTTAGAAGAGACCTCTAAGATCATCCAGTCCAACCATTAACCTAACACTGCCAATTGACCAGTACACCATGTCCCTTAGCACCTCATCTACGTTTCTTAAATACCTCGAGGGATGGAGACTCCACCAGTGCCCCCAGGCAACGTCTTCCAATGCCTAACAACCCTTTCAGTGAAAATTTTTTCCTGATATCTAATCTAAACCTCCCCTGGCACAACTTGAGGCCATTACCTCTCGTCCTATCACTAGTTGCCCGAGAGAAGAGACTGACCCTTGCCTCGCTACATTTTCCAGTGGGTTAGAAGATCCTAGAGAACAGTCTTGTACTGCAGTGAGAGCTGGTCCGACACAGGTATTAGGACTGTGAACTCCAAGTGTGAAAATGCCACCTCCAAGGGGACAGAGCACCTCCATCATTTGTCTTACACGCAAGGGAAAGCGGGTTGAGCTAATGTGCTAAATATTGGTGCTTGTCTGGATGAACAAGAAAGAAGGCTGTAAGGAAAGGGAAATTGTATTACATCTGTGTCATGCACTGGTGAAACTGACTCTGGAAGGCTAAATGTATTTCTGTTACCCACATTGTTAACTGGATGCTGATAATTTGGAATGGGTGCAGAGAAGAGCAGTAAAAATGATCCAAGGACTGGAAAAAACTAGAATGGAGACTTAAAGAACTCAATCTGTTTAGCTTATTAAAAATAAGATCAAGGGGATGAGAGCAGCATAATGTATAAGATTCTTCCTCGTTAGAAAATGGGTACTAAAATGGTTCTGTGATTTAGTGGAGAAAAGAATAATAAGAACAAATGTCTGAAGTCAAAGCCAAAGAAAATTCAAATGGGAAATATGAGCTTTTTTTTTTTTTTTCCTTAACACTAAGGATGATTAACCACTGGAACAAACTACAAAGGGAAGTGGTGGATTCTCCATTGCTTTCATTTCTAATGACTTCATTTTTTCTTCTCTAAAAGGACAAATGCAAACATTTTCCATCAGTTACTTGCATTAGATGATTGGAACGAAGTTCACATCTGACGTGATATGAATTCTCCCACTGGACCAGCGATTGACATGATGAATTTCCAGCTCTATTGTGGCAAAATTGTCCTTTTCCTCAATTTGACCATGGATAAGGCAGAAACCTAAATCATACATGGTGCAAATTCCCATTTCAGCAGTGAAAGACCAGCATGAGTCTTGCCTGGTGAAGAATAAAGCTCAATCGGGAGTGACATTGTCAGGGGTGTGTTGCAGTGCTACTCACTTCATCCTCAAGTACTGGAGAGGGAAACTCACTTTTGCCAAGGCAGCACGCTCAGCCCTCAGAGAGGAAAGACACTTTTGCAAATTAAAACGTCCATGAATGGGACCCAGATGTTCCAGGCGATGTTGTTCTTAGTAATAATGAATTGCACATGCCTGGCACTCCCCTCCAACACTGAGGCTCCCAGGGAGGGATATGTTGACTCCCTTGAACAGGTGAGGGTAGAGATACACAGGTTCATCTTGACACTGATCTGAGACTGGGGTTTGTCGTGCTCAGGAGCTCTGAGTCCCACAGATGTCAGCTGAAACTGCGGGCACTCAGCTCCCCTGGAAAGTAGGGATGAGATGTTACATGTTTGCTCCTAGGCAGGGAGAGTACTGAAAATTGGTGGGCCCTTTGGAAAGTTTTGGCCAGAGTAACACCAGAACAAGGACCAGAATGGGAATGGGAACCCAGGAGTCTTAGAAACTTGTTTTCTTCTCTAGGCGTTAAACCAGAGCTGCATCATGTCCCTACATCATAAAAACTGTAAGAAAGAGAAATTCTACTAAATATCCTTAATTTACTACCTTCAGATCTCAACATATTCAGCTGGAAGGTCCTCCTGAGTGACCTAGGAGGGAGGCACTTGCAAGTGAGTATCTTGTCCTCAACAGTAAAACATGAGCTGAAATTCAGGTTGCATGAAGGTAAAGTGCTGCAGAGTTGGGAGGAAAGTAATCTTATATGAGCACTTGCAGTAACAGGATTTTAGACATCTACAGGACGGAGGTCTTGGTGTAGCAGACAGTAGCAGATATAGAGATGGCACAGAGGAGGTAGAGACAGAGTGCAGGAATCAGAGGGGGGTAAACAAAACTAACTGGTACTTAGTTTGAAAACAATTTTCTCAGAGTCCTTGTTTTCAAAAGACTCAAGGCCAGACTAGTGGAGCATCTTTTTTGCTTTATGGGTCCAAGTTAACTCACTGGCTCCGAGCTCACTGCAAGAGGCAGTAAATGCTGGGTCCTTTTGACAGTGGGATATTCAACATTGCAGGAGTGTTTGAGTCAGTGGAGTTTCCAGGAGCTAAGGCTCCCTGTGGACCCAAACAGAGAAGGATCTCAGTTTTGACTTCATTTGCTCTAACTTAAGGGATTCCCTGCCATGTGGCGAAAGTAAAACTACCCAAAGACTTTCTCTAGCCGGGTGTGTCATCATGAAGCTGCAGAGCAAACCTCTCTGCTGCCTGGCCTGTTTAGGAGAGGTCACTTCAACTCCATGTCCCATCCACATCCTACCACCTCTGCTGAGAGTGCTCACAGTTCCTTTGGTGACAACAGGGAACTGCAGCCCGTTGGCAGAGATGTGGCAGCAAGGACACATCTGCAGTGCTGGGGGAACTCCTGTCTGCAGTTCTAAGATTTGTCCATGTGAGATTTTACTGCAGGACTAGCAGACCCCTCTGGGGAGCGGAGCTGAAAGAGGTGCTGTGATTCCTGGTTTGAGAGTTGACTTTCTGCTGAATTCAGCTGACAGAGGAGATGAGGGACACTAACGAGAACTGCTGTCATGCACTTTATCAGCCTGTCAGCACAGCGACATGGGGGTTTCAGATGCTCACTCCTAAATGAAATATATTTTATGCCCAAGAAAGAAGACGTTTTTTGTTAAAAAACCCTTTTCTTCATACAAATCATTAGCTGAAAAATATTCAGGACTATTTCTGCTTGTAGATGCTATGACACATTCTGTCCTGGATACATCAAACTTGGAGGTAATGTCTTCAGTATCCTACTCCCATGAGCCACCCTGATCAAACAAGCTGTCTCCCTTCTGCCATCAGCTGCACAGTGCCAACATCACAGCACATGAAGCCCTTGATATCAATGCTGGGGAAAGGATGGCAGCAATTACTGAGACTCAAAGATTTCATGATGAGTGATTTACATGAGGCTCTGCTTATTGAACACCCTGCAGCCCTAGTTAGAAACCTGCAGCAGCAATAGATGGGAATAAGATCAGGGAATTCCTCAACAGAGGTGTAATTTATTAGCAGAGACAGAACCCCTTAACTTATTCCAGATTTAGGCTGTATGTTCTGATGTTGGTGCTTTGTGTCGGTGCATGATCACCCACATCTCTCCCACAGGCCCAAGGTGTGTGGAGGAGGAAAAGCACATCTCTGCACCTGGGAAGGTCATGCCCTCAGCTGTGGCCAGCCATGTCCATGGGTATTAATCAGGCTGTATATGAGAGATTCCCCTGTGCTCTTCCACATCTGCCCTGGGCTCTTTTCCCCCAGGTGCTCATTTTAATACCTCTCAGGCTAGAAGTTTCCCTATATTTACGGTAGCAGCCAGCTCTTCTCCATTGATGTGCAAATTGAGACACTGGCAGAGGAATCCACATACACGTTATCTACATCCTGGTAGGGAAAGTCTCCTCGCAGACTTTGCTGCCTATCTTGTCTGACTGTTGGGAGCATTTGCTTCTCAGCTTGGTGGGTGAGTCTGAATCAGGGAAACATCCCTGGGAGGGGTGCAGGGAGAGCGCTGGGTGACTTTCCCCTGGGTGCTGACAAGGGTATGCATGGAAGCATGGGAGAGATTTATGGGGCCAGTTGTGCCAAACACTTGTGATCCCACAAAAATGTAGCATCGTGTCCCACAGCGCCTGGCAGGATCACACGTGTTCCTTTCCAATTGTCTGTGGTGGGACATTATTCCCTCCCTTGTGACCTAATGGTCAATGACTTTTAATTCTTGAGCTTGCCTGTTTAATTAAGGAGTTGCTTCTCACCCAAAGTATGGGATAAGCCAGAATGAAAGCAGAATGCTTTTGAGACTGAAATAAAACTCCAAATGTCAGCTCACCCGCCGTGCTAGCTATTAAAGCTGAATGAAGTGGTTGCGTTATGATGGTCATGGGATGTCTTGTAGAATGAGCACTATTGTGGGTGAAAACTGCTTATTTGACATTTCTCAAGTTGCTTTTAACATTTCTCCTAAATAAGCCTTTATGCTTTGTCTAAACAGATGAATTTGATGCTTAATAAAACTCTGGACTGTGCTTTGTCCAAGCATTTTGTGTGCTAGATGGCTTCAGTAAACACTTTAAATTTTGAAAGCTAAATAATCACTAAACTTTCACTAAGGCACCACACGCTGAGGTTGCTTAATACCCTGGTATCAATACATATCACCAAACATTTAGTGTAGATACAGGAGCTCTAATGTAGTTGGCAACCACACCTGAACTTGCTAATCAACACCAAGGAAGTAATGCCTGGCTAATTTACACATGTAAACTTCCCTTTAAAACCTGGCTAATATAAAGCCTCTGTTGATGGGAAGGATGCACCTCCTGATGTAACTGCCAAAGACATCAGTTTGCTTTCTGGTTACAGGCTGCAGAGTGTTTTAGTGTGTCTCACTGCCTGTGGAGTATCTGTTTTCCTCCTGCTCTTCTGAGAGCAGCACTGTTCTCTACATTGCTCTGACTGCTGTTAGTAAAATGATTATAATGCAAACTGGACAACAGCCCTGAGGTTGTGGCTACTGCAAAGAATAGTTGATCTGCATATAACAGAGTCATGCAAATAAGCATGCACAGGCTTGGACAAGGTGTTGAGGTTGGTCAAAAAGTTTTCTTGGCATATTTTCCAAGAAAAAAAAAATAAATTGCTTTTTTAACTTGACTGCATTTTTTTCCATGTTGATAGAAACTCCTGTAGTCTTAACACAGGGAGTAGAGGGAGAAATGACTTCTTGTTGCTTGAATCTTGAGGGGAAAAAAATCTGCTTTTTGTTTCCAGATACTGATTTTTTTTTTTTTTTTTTTAAATGCAGAGCATTTTTTGAATGATGTTGTGGGGAGCTTTTTGGCTCTTCAGTGAAAAGTGAGAAAAATATGAAAAAAACCCAAAAGAGGCAATTTTAGCATTTCATATCAAATGGCAGGGATTCCTTGACTCTCATGAACAAAACCTCTGCCTGCCGCCCCTGCAGCAAAAAGCTGCTCCTGGGGAGTGACCACCAGGTCTCCCCATGGGAGGAGGACCCCATTTGTCAGGCACGATCAGCACCTTATCCCAGCCGGTGGATGCTGTGGCTGTGAGGGAGTAACAAGCAGGGAAGGCTTACAGCACCACGAGGCTGCTGAGGTTCTGGAAGGCGTAATCGGGGATGTGCCAGATCTGGTTGAGAGCCAGGGTCATGGCTTGCAGCGCTGGCAGGTGGTTCAGAGCTTGGACAGGGATCTCCGTCAGGGCATTATCATCCAGCCACAGGTGACGCAAGGACTGCAGCCCCTCAAAGCTCTTCTCAGGCACCACAGAGATAAGGTTTGCATCCAGGCGTCTGAGTGGGAAAGAAACAGGGAGGGGATAAGTCAGAGACAGATCTAGCATTGCTTTATGTGCCCACAGTGTTATGCAAAGGGAGTTTTGATGGACTGATAGCCAGGGAGATTGGATTAGGATGTAAATAGTGATTAGTGTAAGGAGGTCTTGGTGCAGGACTCCTGCCTGTGCTTGAAGATGTTCGACCACTGCCAAGGATGGTCCCTTCTTGATGGCCATTTACTACTGCCAACTGATGTCAGCTTCTTAAAGTGGTGGTGCCAAGTCTTTTCACATGGATCTGCCAGATGGATATTGGCTAACTGTGGCTTGCAGTCACCCCCCTTAAAAATGAGCATCAAAGCTGCATGCCCTGGAGCCAGGCTTGCCCTGGATCTGCCTAAGCCGATCTGCGGAGGCACAGCCCGGTTTGGGGTACGCCACAGCCCGCTCAGACCCACTGCTGCAGCGTGTGCAGGGCAGCCGAACGCGTGGCCAAAGCCCCGTTCCAGACAGAAAGGGTTTTTCTGGAAATGCGAAATATGTGGCAGCCCTACCTGGGGTCCTGTGTTTGACCCGAACAGTTGGAGCTACCTGCGAACGAGTCAGACCGTATGTCGTGGTGCAGGAACTAAGCCTGTGCTCTTCGTACTGCACATGTTCCGGCCTTTCTTTGTCCTTGATTTGCCAATTGTGTTTTTTTTAATCATCATGGAAACCTTAAGGCGGTTGAATTTCAGGTTTAATTTGGTAAGAAACTTTAATTTTTAGGACTTGTTTTTGTTCCAAAATAGAATGAGAAGCCAAAATATATTAAGCTCTTTATGAAAAAAAGTTAAAAACCCCAAGGTTTAGGAATAATCTCTCTTAAAGTTCTCTTATTTCAACAATGGTAAGCAGGATACAATGTGTTATCTGTAGATTTTAAAATCAAAATATAAGAGGAAAACACTTCAAGTTTTGATGAAATACCAGGAACCAATTATACCAGGGAGAAAGCAAATTCTGATTTCCATCCATGGCCAACAATGCTTATTTTATTTTTCCAACCTATCTAAAGTAAAGATCTCTGAATTCAGATTGCAAAGAAAAAGTACTTTGTCTCTCACCAAAGCATAAGAGAAGGAAGTTAACAGAGCTGTCATGGCCCAGCCCTCAAATCAGTGATCCTCCATAAAGGAAAGTGGTATAGAAATTAGTATTTTTGACTACATAAAGTAATATTTTTGATGAAAATTGGACACTGGAGCAGACCCCCAGACACTGTTTCCCCCCAACACCAGACCCTTGTCCAGAGAGCACAGACAACATTTCCTAGTTCTCAAAGCACTTCCCAGCACCTTGCAATAAAATTCTTGTCTTCAGGAGGAGACCAAATGCCCCATCGTGTGCATGGAGCAGGGAAGACACGGGCAAGCTGTGGTCTCTGCAGTAGGGTAGGGGTGATATTTCCTGGGTGAAATTCTCAGATGATCTTGGGAAACAGGCCTTTTCCTATGTCACAGAGAAAAGCATTTCCTGCACTGACTGATCTGACCTGGATGGACAAAGCTGGAGATTTGTACCTGGCTGAGAAGTGCAGTCAAACCTTCCTGAATTCTCCCTCAGACAACTGTCCTTTAAATGCGGGGTACAAGTCTTGATACAACAGCACCTCAAACTGAAATGATACCCCAAGGTGGGTTAAATAACTATTTAATTACTCCCATTTTGCCACATTAATGTGTTTTTCCAAATTGCAGTTCACTTGCGTTGCTGCAAAGCAGCGTTTTCTGGTACAAGGCTGTTCAGCTGAGAGTTTTTCAGCCAGCTCTGTTGATTCCTCTGTGGATGACAAAAGCACATTGCACCCAAAGCTCAGCTCAGTTGCCACAGGATTTGCATCTTTGCTCAGAGGACTGGCACAAGACAATGTATATTTTCCTCTTGAGGAGGGTGGGTATGTTTCAAGTTCTGCCTCAATTTACCTCTGGTCAACAAGACTACTAACATATCAGAGCATAGCATCATTCATCTTCCTGAGAAGATGAATCCAAAGCATAAAGAGCAGAAAAGCAAACCCTGCAGCAGCTCAGGGTAAGATTAAAGACTTTATTTGAAAATTTTCATCAAAATGTTTTGGGACAAACAAGAACTTTTTGACCAAAATTAAAACTCGTGTGGGAAATGTTAATATTTGCTTAATTTTTCCATTCCTTCTTCAGCATAAGAATTCTGTTAGGTTTTGGCATCATAATCTGTTGTTTTATTTTTTTAAAAAAAGTACTTCTTACTTTTCTCAAAGACATTCTTTCATCCAAATCCCTGTATGTTTACTGAAAACTGTTTTAAAGTGAATGCTCTGTTTCAAGTTTATTTAATTAAAGAACAGACATTAAAAATATCCACTGAGAATAGTTATCATTTTTCAAAACCCAATTAAGCTTTCAGAAATGGAGACGCTAAAACAGAACCAAGGGCTGGTACACCAGGCTGAGCTGTCCAAGACAGGGATGGTTCATGGCAAAGGAGCAGGGTGGACCCCCTGACTTTCTAGCTTACATGCCACTTTGGTCATGAACTCCTGGGCAGAGGGATGAGATATGAGCCACAAGGGAATTTGGCTTCAGTGTGATGGTGCCCCAGGTGTTGGGGAAACCATTAGTGCTGATGGAGTTTCTCCATGGCTATTTAGCTCAGGAAGGGCACTTTTTTACAGCCATGGTCCATAAGTACAAGAGAAGTGTCAGTGAGGTAGCATGGGTCCTTGGTGGATTTTTCTGAGGTACTTGGACACTCCCCTGTGTTTGTGGATCCCTATGGTTAGAACAGGGGCAATAACTGAGATTCATCTAAGGAGTTGTTAACTTTCCTAGAGGGACACCAGCTTTGCACATGCTGCAGCTCCAAGCCGGGCTCTGCTCCATGTCTCCACACCCTCAATGAGAGGTCACCTCTGCAAGACTCAAATGAACCCCAACTCTTCTGTCTCCATGCCTCAGCAGAGGCTGCCTGGTGAGGTGTTGTGAGGAGCGTGGCCGCTGTCCATGAGACACTGTCTGGAGAGCAGCATGCTCAGGCAGCGTTGGTGAGCTCCAGCCACATAATTACTGCCTTAATCTGCTCTGGAGTGTGAAAATCAGACCCCAGCCAGATTCCTCAGTGGAGTGAAAGGGAGACTTTCTGCTGATTGAAGTGAGCTGGACAAGGGCCTGAGCAACCTCAGAAACAGCAGCCTGCTTGGACCACAGCACAGGAAGATGCACCTATCTGGAGCTAGTGAAGTTAAAATTAGGAACAAGGAAGTATCCAGGTGAAGGCATTTCACAGGCAGCATGATGGACAGGACTCCTTATGTGCCTTTGCAGCATTGAAAAAGGGACAGAGAACATGGATTAAGTGATGGCTGTGTTCCTGGTACCAAAAGGTCCTCGGGTTGTGTAATTGCTCCTTAGGGAGTTACTGGCTTTTTCTGGAATAGAGGTGCATTCTTTCTAATAAAAGCTGTGCATGTGGGGATTGCTAATTGCTATGGCTTTCAGACAGCTCTGCACTCTCTTCTGGAAGGAGAAAAGCTGAAGTTCTTGGCACAGAATTGTTAGTAATTATATCAATTATGCTAAACAAAAACCAACCCAACAGTTCTTTCCTTTCTTCAGTGTGTGATTCTGGCTCTGTAAGTGTTTTGTGTTATGATTTATACCTAAGATAATTGGGCCGATTATTGGGTAAATGGGACAGTGCAGGCTTGGGCTGGCTCCTCACCTTCCATGGAGATGTTTTAAACTTTATTTCACCAAACCACTCAGTTGGTTTTCCTTGCAAACATTAACCCGTTTGTTGCTTATAGAGGAAGACAGCCCTTTCATGGAGCTGCTGGATGGCCTAGAGGTGGGACTTCATCTCACGCCTGCTGTCAAGCAGTGCTGTAGGTCTGGAGAGCGGATGACACACAGTGGTCTCCAGATGTCTGCATGAATAAGATTCCGAGTGATTTCACAAGGCTCAAGCAAGGCACTGCAGAGCATTGTCCTGTCTGTTGCAGACAAAAGGAGCTGCTCTTAAGTGGGACATTGAAGAACAATGGTGTATGAAAATCACCAGCTGCTTGAACGTCTCAGGTTCTGCAGGATCTGCATCTGCTGCTCACAGTTATGGGGCATTTATATGACTGACTTCAACATGACAGTCAAAAGTTCTAAAAGTGCCTGGAATCACCTCAGGTTTTACTCCTTTTTCTGTTTTAGGGACTACAGGGATGGGGAGTTTCCTTCTGCCTGGGAAGAACATTAAAAGTCCCTTGGCTTTTGTCCTGAGGCCTTGCCTGTGTCACCTTTGTTCCCTGAGCAGATGTTACATCTGTGCTGAGCCATGGTGAGAGGAGCAGGTCAGCCCCAAATGCCAGTACGTCTGAGCCCCACCAGCTGAAGACAGTGGCAGCTCTGGGGAGCCAGAGGAACCTGTGTGGGGTGAGAAAGGGAAGTCTTTCCATGAGCAGGATGGTGTCAGGTAGGCTTTGTGAGGGTGCAGGCTTAAGAGCCCAGCATGCCTTCAAAGAGCCACTTCATTGTTTTGAGCATTGTCTGTATTTGAGAAAGACTTGGGGAGGAATTGCCTGCCCTCTTGCCAGGAACTATCCAGAGATGATGCTAGGATCAAAAATATTCCTAGAAGGAATCAAGTAGATAGGGAAGTCCTTTTCTAATGAGAAAAGGTCAAGAGTGGGAGATTCCTCCTTCCCAGTGTGCAGAAGATAAGCCAATGCAATCAGCCATTCAGGAGGTCCAGGTGGTGGTGGGGCTATGTGTAGCTGCCAGTGCAGTATGTCAGAAGTTTTGTACTAATTCTGACAAGTTGAGCTATAATCTGAGATCTTTGGTTTCCTGTGCCACAGACCCAGCAGTTTTTAAGAGCTGTCTTGTACCAAGAACTGCTTCCAGAGCACTTCAGAGGACAAGTGCATTTCCTAGATGTCTGTAAGCACATGCAACCTGTTGTCTGTAACATGACTGGCAGAAGTGTGCAGCAGCGGATAACCAGAAAGAGTCTCTGTGGTGCAGATGTGGTGCAAATCTCACACTCTGACTGGCAGAAGCAACTTTGCCCATATCTTTCCTTCTGGCTGTGGAGCATTTACAGGGGGAGTTCCCTGGAAACCAATAAGAACACACAATGCCATGCTGTCAGGAAATATCCTAACTTTTGCTGCTGTTCTTCCTTCCTTGCACACCATAGAGCTGGCTGCCTGAATGTCTTAGACATTCTGCAGTGTAGACTCTGTGATGGTCTACTGTCCACAGCCCAGTCTCAACAGAACAGGGGGACCTCAAACTCTAACCCGTCCTCCCAGTATTTTTTGCAATATATTGGGTTATTATTTCCCTTGATAATGTTGGGGAAAACTTGTTGGAAAACCAAAGATCATATGCAGCATTGGGTGGTACTGGGCTGGGCTGTTCTCTCTCCAGTCTGGGGAGATCCTCTGCATCTTGATTATCTGTCAACAGCAGAATACAGGACATAAAGAAAGGACAGTCTGGAGAGAGAGCTGTGACCCTCAAAGGAGCGAGGACTGACCTGGCAGCAGCGGGAGGAAGAGCTGGTTGCCCACCCCTCCCTGAGACCACCCCTTTTTTGGGGAGCGAGGTACTTGCTGTCTTCCCCAGCCCTGGCCTGCGTGTGTGCTGGCTGAACAGAGCTGATCTCACCAGAAATGTCTAATTGGTGCCTTCAGGCAATCATGTCTCTCTTCCTGTCTGAGTTTATCTTGAAAGGCTTGACTGAGTTACCTCCTATCCCATAATAGGATCTAAGTTCCTTGTAGTAACATAAGAGGGAGATGATGTCACTGCAGCTAAACTTCTCTGATAACTTACTAATGACTGGGGCCAACACCTCAGCTCCTTTCTCAGGCAAAACTCCCAGATGCACTGAGTCAGTACCTGGCTTGTGAGCTCCTGGGGAACTTGCTGTGCAAGGAGCTGCGTGCACAGTACGGGAGGACGGCTCTGGAGCCCTGCAAAACACCCCGCTCAAAGGCACTCTGTCCTCCTCTGCCACACTCCCCGGCAAGCCAGCTCCTTGTGTGCTGCTCTTTCTGCCAGGCACAGAGACCAATGGGGCCTCGACACACAGAGGCAGGAGTTTCTGGGTCCCTGAGCCTACCTAAATAACCCAGGTGAGAAGCAAGGTCTTCCATCAACTGATACCGAATGGGAGAGGAGAAAGGCAGCCAGGGACCACAGTTCTAACCTGGTAGGTGGGAAACTGGGTTAAATTTCTGCTCTGTGCATCACATCCTTGTGGCCCTAACATACTGCAGATACAGTGGGAGAAAGGGCATGTTGGAGCAAGTCCAGAGGTGGTCTGGAACACCTCTCCTATAAGGGAAGGCTGAGAGAGTTGGGGTTGCCCAGCTTGGAGAAGGGGGCATCAGTGACACCTTATTGTGGCCTTTCAGTACTTAAAGGGGGCTTAAAAGAAAGATGAGGACAGACTTTTTGGTAGGATCTGTAGCGATAGGACAAGGGGTAATGGTTTTAAACTAAAAGAGAGTAGATTCAGACTAGATATAAGGAAGAAAATTTTTATGCTGAGGGTGGTGAAACCCTGGCCCAGGTTTCCCAGAGAGGTGGTAGATGCCTGGTCCCTGCGCTCTGAACAACCTGATCCAGATGAAGATGTCCTTGCTCATTGCAGGGGGGTTGGACTAGATGACCTTTAAAGGTCCCTTCCAACACAAACTATTCTATTGCTCTATGATTCTGAATAGGTAAAACATTGCCTTGTAGGCCTGCTCCAACACCTGGGTTCTCTGCCCTTGCCACAGAAGAGCTCACAGCACTCAAGCAAGACTTGCAAGAGTTTTCTAGCTCTATTTAAAGGCTAAAAACTCTTGTGAAAACCATCCCAGGCAGCAAATGAAGGTTCAAGATGCAAACATGTTCCCAGTTGGCTGTGGAACAGCACCTGGTGGAAAAGTTTGCAGGGCTCTGTTTGGACTGCAATGAGTCTTCACTCCTTAATGGGACACAAACCTCTGGGAAGCCCTCCATGAGGGATGCTCAGGAAATGAAATCAGAGCAATACCTAGACGCCACACAAAGTGCCTTTGGTATAGACAAGAGGGCTTTGTTACTCCCAGTTGCAGGCACTTCCAAAACCCCTCAGGTCAGAACTGTACAAGAAGGATTGCCAAAATCTCTGTGCAGCTATAGAAACTGCTAACAGCTGGGCAGTTACACTCCACCGCTGCACCCCAACCACCCCTCTCCCTGGGTGCCTGGCATTGTCCCCCATGCCCATGGTTATGGTTATATTGGGGCCCCC
This sequence comes from Podargus strigoides, assembly GCA_028020825.1. Lineage (NCBI taxonomy): Eukaryota > Metazoa > Chordata > Aves > Caprimulgiformes > Podargidae > Podargus > Podargus strigoides. Next base: position 6,521,296 of record CM051648.1, read on the forward strand.
AGAACTGGACGCAGTACTCCAGCTGAGGTCTCACGAAAGCAGAGTAGAGGGGGGAATCACTTCTTTCGACCTGCTGGCCACACTTCTTTTGATGCAGCCCAGGACATGGTTGGCCTTATGGGCTGCAAGCACACATTGCCGACTCATGTTGGGTTTTTCATCAACTGACACCCCCAAGTCCTTCTCCTCAAAGCTGCTCTCAATCCATTCTTTGCCCAGCCTGTACTTGTGTCTGGGAATGCTTCGACCCAGGTGCAGGACCTTGCACTTGGCCTTGTTGGACTTCAGGAGTTTGGCATGGACCCACCTCTCCAGCCTGTCAAGGTCCCTCGGGATGGCATCCCTTCCCTCCAGCATGACTTGCCCTTGGTGAAGCCATGTTGGTTACTTCCAGTCACCTCACCTACATTTTCCATATGCCTTATCAGAGCCTTCAGGAGGATCTGCTCCATGATCTTGCCAGGCACAGAGGTGAGGCTGACTGGTCTAGAGTTCCCTGGGACTTCTTTTTTTCCCTTCTTGAAAATCGGGGTTATGTTGCCCTTCTCCCATCAGCAGGAACTTCGCCAGACTGCCACAACCTTACAAATAGGATGGAAAGTGGCTTGGCAACTTCACCCACCAGTTCCCTCAGGACCCTTGGACGGATCTCATCAGGTCCCATGGACTGGTCCACCTTCAGGTTCTTTAGATGGTCTCGAACCTGATCTTCACTTACAGTGGGCAGATCTTCCTTCTCCCAGTTCCTACCTTTGCCTTCTGCAACTTGGGTGGTGTGGCTAGAGCCCTTGCCAGTGAATACTGAGGCAAAGAAGTCATTGAGTACCTCAGCCTTCTCTGTATCCCTCGTGACCAGGTCTCCAGTTTCCTTCTGGAGGGGGCCCACATCTTCCCTAGCTTTCCTTTTGTTCCCAATATACCTGTAGAAATTCTTCTTGTTCCCCTTTATGTCTCTGGCCAGATTTAACTCAATCTGGGCTTTAGCTTTCCCAACCTGATCCCTGGCTGCTCGGACAACTTCTTTGTAATCCTCCCGGGTAATTTGCTTTTGCTTCCGCTGCCTAGAGACTTTCTTTTTGCACCCAAGTAAGTCCAGAAGCTCCCTATTCATCCACACAGGCCTCCTGGCATTCTTGCCTGCCTTCTTCTTTCTTGGGATGCACTGCTCCTGGGCTTGGAGGAGGTGATCCTTGAATATTGACCAGCTTTCCTGGGCCTCTCTTCCCTCCAGTGCTTTATCCCATGATACCCTGCCAAGCAGATCCCTGAAGAGGTTGAAGTCTGCTCCCTTCAAGTCCAGAGTAGTGAGCTTGATATGCACCCTCTTTGATGGCCTAAGGATCATGAACTCTACCATTTCATGGTCGCTGGAGCCAAGGCTGCCCTTGAGCTTCACGTTACTCACCAGTCCCCTCTTGTTGGTGAGGACAAGGTTCAGCACAGCCCATCGAAGCCATGAGTAGCCAGTTTCGCCAAGAGAATGCTGTGGGTGTGATAGGCCTTACTAAATTCAAGGTAGACAACATCCACAGCCTTCCTCTGGTCCAATAAGCAGGTCACCTTGTCGTAGAACGAGATCAGGTTTGTCAAGCAGGACCTGCTTTTCATAAACGCAGGTTGACTGGATCTGATCTTCTGATTGTCCTGCATGTACTGTGTGATGGTAGTCAGGATGATCTGAGTCTAAGCAGAGTGGCTCAAATGCCCACCAAGCAGTGTGGGTCCTGCATATTGCTGGGAAACAGTCTTTTTCAAGCACACAAGCTAGCTGGAAAAGAGAAGGGAGGGCAGCTCTTTGGGACAGAAGGAATAGGACACACTGCTCTCTGCGGGGAGGGGCTCTGAACAGGTCATGGTACCCCGAGAGATCCCCAAGGCTAAGCCTGTGCTGGGACATAAGAACCAGCTCACACCTTGAATGCATGGGGACCAGGGCCAGACCAGATGCATCACAAGGTCCTGTCTGGCAGTGGGGACCTCAGGAATGTCACAGCTGGGTTTACGTCTGTCTTGCTCTACCCACTCTCCACTCATGTGTTGACATGGAGATAGGGCTCCAGATGTCCAGTCTGTGGTGTTTGACTCAGATAGTCATTGCTAGATTGGTGGTTATTTCATTTTGTTGGACACTTGGGTTGGGGCTTCCTCCTGGTGAGGTGCTGGGCTATACTCTGGTGTGTTTGAGTGTCTCCTTGTGTTGGGTGAGCACCCACAGGATCCCCCATGACCTTCCAATACAACCAGCTTTGTTTTAGAAATTAAATAACTCTTACCCTTATAGTTTATAGACTATACTGGAGAGCAGCACTGGCTTTTGCTGAGATCCTTGAACCTTGATGGGCATTGATGTGGTGCATCACCTCTCACTGATCTTGGCTAAAAATTAACTTGGTGTTTATCCTACCAACACAGCTAGTGATCCTTATGCCTTACCTCATAAGGTGAGACAGTTCTGTACTTTCATCCCTGAGTCTCACTAGATTGACTGTGCTCCCATCTACCTTGCCGTTGGAGAAACTTCTTGAAGTCCACAGGGTTATGAAAGAGGCGGAGAGTTAAAGATGAGAGCAGACTAATGCGTCTTGCATAGAGGACTAAACGCTGCATAGATGAGTGCCATTTTAAATATGTTGTTTCTTGCTTGCCTTCCCATCTCCAGTTTACCTGAAGCTTCTCTGTGGTTCATCAGGAGTGCTTACACATTTAATGCATGTAACATCTGGGACCCATCTTCCCTGCTATGCGGGTGTATCTACTGTACGTAACATCTGGGACCCATTGTCCATCTTCTCTATTGAGTTGTCACTAGGGAAATGCAGCATGCCCTGGATACTTACGTGTGTAAGCAAGTGAGTTAAGGGTCATGAATCTCCATAATAAAGGTCAATAGAAAACACATTGGAACTTACTATATGACTCATATGGGAGAGTGTGTGTATGTGGATTGTGGATGTGAGCTGTGATCATAATTTCTTTAGTGTCTACAACATTCTAGGCACTGTGAGTGTAGTCAAGATAGCATGTGCCTCTTCCTGAAAGCTATTACAGCCTGAGATGGGAACTGACGGTACGTATGCATTAAAATACAAATACAAAAAACTGACAGAGGAGTATGAAGGTTGAATTAAGTTTCTGTGTTTATCAGTCTCTTCCAAGGGATGTTTGCTTATTGAAAGGTGGGTAATGCAGTCATTGCAGCGTAGGCAGAGAAAGCTAGGAACAATATAGATAGACAAGCAACCTGCAGTGTCAGCTTGATGTGAATGATCTCTTGATCCCACATGAAGCTCCTGGTTGCCACACTGGATTGCTAGCAGTCAATACAGAAAAGTTTGGAGGTCACTACAGTACAAGATGGGCATAGCCATGTAAGGTATAACCTCTGCCAAGCTGATCTCTTGGGAGCACAGCTGTTGAATCCTGGAGGTACTGAGGCATGGCAAGGGTGTCACTCATGATCACTCCCTTCCAAGTATTGCCAACCACAAGCTCAATGAATGGAAAAATTAGAAAGTGAAGTCTCAAGAGAAGAATTGACTCAAAAGAAGAACATGATCATCCAACTCAAGATCACTGGGAGCTGAAGCGCCTACCCTCTACACATTCCAGGAAAGAATTTCAAAAGCTCTAAAGAGATGAAACTGCTGCTTTTTACACATTGTGTAAACAGGTAGGGCATCCAACGCAGTCAGGGGTAATGTTTCTGTATCTGCTGACACCATTCTTGGGAGGAGATAGCAATTTACACAGACACCTATTTTTTTGTATTGTTTGCCAGTTCTGCCACGCAATCAAATAAGTTAGAGTGACTGAAGTTCACTAAACCGTTAGCTGCTAGTCTGATAAACAACATGACACTCTCATCTTCCTAGGACATGAATCCGGGGATCTTTCACAGCATGGACACTCACAAGCATGAGCCACATGGACATTTCCTTTACATAAACTTCACAACATATCTTTGCTCAAAGCCAGGGAGTAATCGATGAAGGACAAATGGAGGTGGGGATTTATTGTGGCACTGTTAAGGAGAACTGTTCCTTGAGGATGATATGTTCAAGAGCTTGTGTGTGGTCTCTAAATCTTCCTCTCAAAAAAAGCTGTTGAGGTCATTGTAGTGGCATAACCACACTGCATTTCATGCTTTTTTACTCCTAAACAGAAAATGCTCTAATCTGACCAGCTGAGCTCCTCCTACTATCAGGAAAAAAACATGTCTGTGATGTACCCAGTACCCATGTCAGAAGTCTTTCTCATTTCTGACTTGCTTCCAGAACAATGGCAACAAATTCAAAACCCTCCAGCTCTGGAGTGCTGACTGATAAATTCCTTTCTGGTTAATGGTAAGCTGCTCCTTGCAGCTGTATTTTTGGGCAAGACGATCTCCTCTGATAGCTTTCTCTGAGGGCTATGCAAGTGTGTGCTGGGTCATGTGCACAAGGCCATAGGGGAGGAGAAATGCTCAGCTCTGCTTTGGTACCCATGCTCTGCTGATGTATGTTAGCTTGCTGATCTATTTTTGCCAGATAAAAGTGGGGGGTAGGGAAAGAGGCATTTTCTGCTCTCCAGGGGTAGGAAAAACATACCCCACCCAACCTCATTCACAGAGAACTTGAAACCAATTATAGGGCCTTTCCATAGCCAGAAGAGAAAACCAGAGTTCTCCAGAGAGTGATTCTTTCCCCCAGTCAGGTCTCTGAGATAACAGGGATGATTCACCCTCTGGAGATGCTAATCACTTTCCATTGCTCACTAGCTGAGATGAGTAATATCTAGACAGTTACGGTCAGGTGAGACAAATCCACCTGGTCTGCCTGAGGGAGACGTGGGCACAGCAGAGGCTTACCTGAAGGGAAGGAAGGTTGTGTAGTGAGGCCATGAAGAATGATTCAGAAAAATTTGATTTCCTTCCTGGTGGTATCTTAGGATCTCCCACCATGAGGGAAGGATCTAGCACTCCAGTCATAGCAGAAGCATGAAGACACCAGCCTCCTTGTCCCAGCTGCTTGATTTCCCAACTACCAACCTGGCCCAGGCTGCTCTGTTGTAATGGCAAATGCCAGTGTGTCTGGTCCTGCTGCCGTTCTTTGAGGGCTGCAAAGGGGAGGCAATGAAGCTGCTTGTTGGATCCTACCGAGAACACAGTGACCAAGCCACAGTTTTTGCCCCTATAAAAGCGAGTGATGCATTTACTGCCAAGTGGATTTGTCAATAGCTTTTAAAATGTATTATTGCTCATCTTTGCAGTAAAAATGCAAGTGCTCTTCAAAGGTACTGGGGAACCCTCCATAAATAACATGGGGAGACAAGCTGAATGGCAGAGAAAGCTGCTGGAACAAGAAATAAGGTCCAGCCTTGCACTTTGTTTCCTAGTCTGGGATACTCTTGAACCCAGACCAGGGATTTGGATCAGGCCAGTGTAAGCAGAGGAACAACTCCAAAATCTGAATCTTGAACTGGATTTGTATTTTAATGCAGCTTTTTCTCCTCAGACCTGGTCTGATATTGCCGAGGTATTGCAGCCAGTTCCGGTGATAAGCACAGTTCTTCAGAGACAGCTCAGATTGGATGAAGTGGAGAAAAGAACTAACAAGCAGCAGATTGGATGACAGTCTGTGGTACATGAAACCAGAAAAATTTTGTCTGTTCAAAATGTATGCCAAAAGGCAGTAACTCCTCTGAATTTGGCTTATCATTCCTGAACCAAATTAGGAGATGTGGCAATAGAGGAGGAGAGCCTCAGTCCCTTCCAGGGACATGAGCCCACCTGAATCCAAAGAAAGAAAACACAACTGTAACATTTCTGCACTGTCTGTGCACTGGCTCAACTACACAAGCTGCAGGGGCCACCTTGCTGTTTTTAGGTGAATCTCAGACTGTGCACACTGTAGTGTTTGGAGCTAGAGAGGCTCCTGCTTCCATAGAGCCAGTGAGGAATACTAAGAACAGCAAAACTTCAGCAAAGACTCACCACACCATGGCTACATCACTGCATGAAAGTTACCTGCAGTATATCCAGATGTGTGGCACACCTCACTGTAGTGTTCACTTGGATGTGGTAGACACCCACACTTGGCCCCTCCCAGGATTTCTTCTTTATAGAATCATAGAATCATTTTGGTTGAAAAGGACCTTTAAGATCATTGAGTCCAACTGTTAACCTAACACTGCCAAGTCCACCAGTAAACCATGTCCCTGAGCACTTCTACACATCTTTTAAACATCTTCAGGGATGGGGACTTCACCACTGTCCTGGGAAGCCTGTTCTAGTGCTTGACAACCCTTTTGTTGAAGAAATTTTTCCCAATATCCAAGCTAAATCGTCTCTGGTGCAACTTGAGGCCATTTCCTCATGTCCTATCGCTTGTTACCTGGGAGAAGAGACTGACCCCTGCATAGCTACCCCCTCCTTTCAGGGAGTTGTAGAGAGCAATGAGGTCTCCCCTCAGCCACCTTTTCTACAGACTGAACTCCCCCAGTTCCCCTCAGCTGCTCATCATCACACTTGTGCTCCAGACCCTTCACCAGCTGCATTGCCCTTTGGACACACTTCGGCAGCTCAATGTCCTTCTTGGAGTGAGGGGACAAAACTGAACACAGTATTGGAGGTGCAGCCTCACCAGAGCTGAGTACAGGGGGACAATCACTGCCCTGGTCCTGCTGGCCACACTATTTCTGATACAAGCCAGGATGCTGTTGGCCTTCTTGGCCAGCTGAGCACACTGCTGGCTCATATTCTATCAGCCAAGACCCCCAGGTCCTTTTCTTCTGCGTACTTTTCAGCCACTTTTCCCCAAGCCTGTAGCGTTGCATGGGGTTGTTGTGACCAAAGTGCAGGATCCAGCACCTGGCCTTGTTGAACCTCATACAGTTGGCCTCAGACCATTGATCCAGCCTGTCCACATCCCTCTGCAGAGCCTTCCTACTGTCCTGCAGCTCTGGCAGTGGGGTATGTACCATCCAACCTGGAGATGACCAGTGCCTCCACCCAGACAGACCTGCTGATGGGAGAAGCAGCTGTGCAGACCTCAGGCTGTGGGAAGTGCATAGACCCTTCTCCTGGGGCAGAGAATCACAGAATCACAGAATCACAGAATGTTAGGGATTGGAAGGGACCTCAAAAGATCATCCAGTCCAATCCCCCTGCCGCAGCAGGATCACCTAGATCAGGTCACACAGGAACACATCCAGGTGGGTTTGAATGTCTCCAGAGAAGGAGACTCCACACCCTCTCTGGGCAGCCTGTGCCAGTGCTCTGTCACCCTCACTGGGAAGAAGTTCTTCCTCACGTTTATGTGGAACCTCCTATGTTCCAGCTTGCACCCATTGCCCCTTGTCCTGTCATTGGATGTCACTGAGAAGAGCCTGGCTCCATCCTCATGACACTCACCCTTTACATATTTATAAACATTAATGAGGTCACCCCTCAGTCTCCTCTTCTCCAAGCTAAAGAGACCCAGCTCCCTCAGCCTTTCCTCATAAGGGAGATGTTCCACTCCCTTCATCATCTTTGTGGCTCTGCGCTGGACTCTCTCAAGTAGTTCCCTGCCCTTCTTGAACTGGGGGGCCCAGAACTGGACACAATATTCCAGATGTGGCCTCACCAAGGCAGAATAGAGGGGAAGGAGAACCTCTCTTGACCTACTAACCACCCCCTTTCTAATACATCCCAGGATGCCATTGGCCTTCTTGGCCACAAGGGCACATTGCTGGCTCATGGTCACCCTGCTGTCCCCCAGGACCCCCAGGTCCCTTTCCCCTACACTGCTCTCCAGCAGGTCAGCCCCCAAGCTGTACTGGTACATGGGGTTGTTCTTCCCCAGATGCAAAACTCTACATTTGCCCTTGTTGAATTTCATTAAGTTTCTCCCCGCCCAACTCTCCAGCCTATCAAGGTCTCATTGAATGGCAGCACAACCCTCTGGTGTGTCAGCCACTCCTCCTAGTTTGGTGTCATCAGCAAACTTGCTGAGGATACATTCTGTACCCTCATCCAAGTCGTTGATGAAGATATTAAACAACACCGGTCCCAGTACCGACCCCTGAGGGACTCCACTAGTCACAGGCCTCCAACTAGACTCCGTCCCATTGACCACAACTCTCTGGCTTCTTTCCTTCAGCCAGTTCACAATCCACCTCACTACCTGATCACCAAACCCATACTTTATCAGCTTATCTACAAGGATGCTGTGGGAGACAGTGTCAAATGCTTTACTGAAATCAAGATAAACCACATCTACCCCTCTGCCATCATCTATCCACCTAGTTATTTCCTCATAGAAGGCAATAAGGTTGGTCAAACATGACTTACCCTTGGTAAAACCATGTTGACTGCTCTTAATGATCCCCTCATCCTTGATGTGCCTAGAGATAGTGCCAAGAACAAGCTGTTCCATCACCTTTCCAGGGATGGAGGTGAGGCTGACTGGTCTATAGTTACCCGGGTCCTCCTTCTTGCCCTTCTTATGGATTGGAGTGACATTTGCTATCCTCCAGTCCTCAGGCACCTCTCCTGTTGTCCATGACTTACCAAAGATGATGGAGAGTGGCCTAGCAATGACCTCTGCCAGCTCCCTCAGCACCCTTGGGTGCATTCCATCTGGTCCCATCGATTTATGGATATCCAGATTGCTCAACTGATCCCTAACCCAATCCTCATCTACCAAGGCAAACTCCTCCTTTATCCTGACTTCCTCTGGGGCTACAGGGATCAGGGGCTCCTGGGGAAAGCCTGCAGGAGTAAAGACAGAGGCAAAGAAGGCATTCAGCACCTCTGCCTTCTTTATATCCTCTGTCTCTAGGGCACCCACCTCATTCATCAGTGGGCCTATATTGCCTCTAGTGTTTGTTTTATTAGCTATGTATTTGAAAAAGCCCTTTCTATTGTCCTTGACCTGGCTTGCAAGGTTAAGTTCCAAGGAGGCCTTAGCTTTCCTAATTGCCTCTCTACAACCTCTGACAACTGTCCTATATTCCTCCCAAGTGACTAGCCCCTCTTTCCATGATCCATAAATTCTTTTTTTCCACCTGAGTTTGCCCAGCAGTTCCTTGTTTAACCACGCTGGTCTCCTAGCTCCCTTACTTGATTTCATACCCATTGGGACGCTCTGATCCTGAGCTTGCAAGAAGTGGTCCTTGAACGTTGACCAACTATCTTGAGCCCCTTTACCATCTAGCACCCTGTCTTCAAAAGGTGTGCACAGGTGGAGGACATCCTGCAGAAGGTGGCTGAGCTGCAGAAGACCATCAAAAGGCTGTGTAATATCAGGGAGGCTGAAATGGAGATAGATTGCTGCATTCGAGTGCAATCTGCACCAAACATGCAGCCTATAGCCAAAGAGCCCCAAACTTCCCCACCAGCACATCCAGAAAGGGGGGAAGCCAGCACAGGTAGGGAATGGCAGATAGCCAATACAAGAACTAACAAGAGGATGAAGCCTACCTCCAAGATTCAGGTGCCTCTGCAGACTGAGGAGGTAAAAGAGGAAAAAGAGCCTGAATCTGTAAGTCCCCAGATCAGAGTAAGGCAGCTGGACTGGCTCCCCATCGACTGGCTCTCCCTGCTGGCCAGCAGGTCAAAGGAAGTGATTCTCTGCCTCTACTCTGCTCTTGTGAGACCTCACCTGGAGTAGAGAGTCCAGTTCTGGGGCCCCCAACATAAGAAGGACCTGGAGCTGTTGGAGCAGGTCCAGAGGAGGCCACAAAGATGCTCCGAGTGCTGGAGCAGCTCTCCTATGAAGACAGGCTGAGGGAGTTGGGGTTGTTCATCCTGGAGAAGAGAAGGCTCTGGGGAGACCTTAGAGCACCTTCCAGTACCTGAAGGGGCCAACAAGAAAGCTGTAGAGGGACTTCTTACAAGAGGATGTAGTGATAGGATGAGGGGTAATGGTTTTAAACTGGAAGAGGGGAGATTTAGACAAGGTATTAGGAAGAAATTCTTTCCTGTGAGGGTGGCAAGACCAGTCAGCCCAGAGAAGCTGTGGCTGCCCCCTCCCTGGCAGTGTTCCAGGCCAGGTTGGATGGGGATTGGAGCAACCTGGTCTGCTAGGAGGTGTCCCTGCCCATGGCAGGCGGGTTGGAAAGGGATGAGCTTTGAGATCCCTTCCAACCCAAACCATTCTGCAGTTCTGTGGTTCTATGAAATTCAAGGTCCTGTGCTCTCAGCAGCAAAACTCTCCAAGCAAGTAGTTGTCGTTGCTTTGTTTCAGTCTGTCTTCAGATTTGCTGTTAATAACTGCCTCACTGGTAGTGACCAGTGACCTTCCCTGACCTTTTTTTCATTGTGTTCCAGAAAGACCGTGTAGCCAACATATCATGTCATGAGTCTGAGGTGGTCTTGCCACAAGACTACTTCTATGCCAACAGATTGTAAGTCACTGTGCTATTATGCTCACTTTACAGATTTTTGGTTTTTTTCCATAGCTTTTATCCTCTAAACACCCAATGGAAACACCACCTTTCTTCAACCATACTGCACCACATGTGATTTATAGAGAAGAATATTGCTGTTAATAGCAAACTATCAAATCCCAAGTGGATCAAAGAAGTGAAACAAGGAATGAATTGACTGAGCTCTTCAGGCCATGCTGATTCCAAAGTAACTTTTTTCTTCCTTCTGTCATAAGAATTTATATGCTTGTGAGAATGTAATCAGGTGGGAAGGGCTTTCCTCCTTTGTGTACATCAAAGTCCACATGTTCTCAAATTGCTATAAGCCATTCTTTGCATTTTAATCTCCGGCCATATGTATAAAAATAATTACCTGCCTTGAGGGACAGGTGATGAAGTAGTCTTTTTTGCATTTCCATGAGACTCCAAAAGGTTCCTGCTAAAGATATCAGAGAAGTGGCAAACCAGTGGGTTGCAGCAACTGGATTATTTTAGTTAGAGGTACAATTAACCTGCATTATGCAGGGAGTGTACACATCGGGCTGATTTAGCGCTGAGAGATTACGAGTCAAGTAAAGCTGGAGTGAAATCAGAATATAACAGGAAATGATATCTGTAAAAAAAAAGAAAATGTTTGCAATGTTTTTAAGAACAAAGTCTATGACAGTTTGTCCTCCAGATTGCATCCCATCAGCTTATGAAGGCATCAAATCCTTCTGCAGGATAGATGCAAAGAGGACAGACACTGCTGTCATGTAAGCATCTGAAATGGGGAGGAGATGTTAGCAGGACCAATGCTGATGGGACTGGAGTCCTCCTTGGGGAGGCTGTGGCTGACTTCAGCTGGGAACAACAGATTTGTGGCAGAGTGACAACTGAATCCTGCAAATACATCAGAGGGGTGCAGTGAACAAAATGAACAAAGGGAGAAAGGAGAACTAAAATGAGAGCAAGGACAGAATCCCAGGGAATGGGACTTATCAGGCCCACCACCTGTGTATGGTTGCAGTGGTGACAGCTAACTGTGTACTGGGTCCATCAGCCACCAGACAGCAGGAAATGGTTTGCCTTTAGGTGACTGACACATGCTGACATGGAGGGAAGGTCTCTTGCTTATCTGCAGTTGCTTCCCTGATACGCTGCACACAGGAGTTGCCAAGAGACAGGACAGATGGAGACACAGTCACAGCCTTTTTTTCCTGGGCCCCTTTGCTTTAGCAAACATGCCATCAAGCTCAACAGCAGAAGAGGCAATCCTTTTGGGGTGCAGGGCTAATGAACTGCCCGCAGGACTGAAGCCAATGTTTGCTGGCATTACGGTGCATTTTGCCAGGGAGACATGAGGGAACTCAAAGTGCGTTGTGGGAGGGAGGCAAGAAGAGCCCGACCTCATGGTGCAGGGTATTGAGGCTTCACTCCTCATGAGGGAAAGTGCTGCTGCTGGTGCTATTGGGGAAAGGGTACATCACAGAGCAGGGAGCGGCACGTGACTGAGAGACAGGAGAGACTGATGGCAGAGGAGGTGGTGAATGCGATGGAGAGGTTTGTCAAAAAGTGGCTGGCAATCATTCTCCAAGTCTCATGCACCACAATTTGTTTCTGTGCTTGCAAATGCAAGGCTGAAGTGGGGTATGGGCTTGGTGTACTGGAGGATGCTGAGGCAGCAACAGCTGTGGGGAAATCAAGGACAAGGTAGGTTCAAGGCCCTGACTGTCACTGATCACCTGGATGAGGCAGAAATATCTGAAAATTACTTTATTGGGCTGAGTGGGCTTTGCAGACCTTTAGCCAAGACACCAGACTTCTATTTCCCTCTTATCCCAAATTTTAGTATCGATGGACTATGATTTACATGTTCTCTCTCCTCTGGAGTGGGGTTACCAGATGTTTAGATGTTTCTAGACAAATCCCTGCACATACAGGCCAGGGGATGGGCTAGAGCTGTGGTTACTTCCCTGATTCATATGCCACCCTCCAGGTACCAAGGACATAATGAGGACATCAAGTTTGATCCACAGGTGGGTATCACAGCTAAAAGACATCTCAACTATACCTAGATGTCTTCTTCTGAACTGTGTGTCCCTCTCCAGCTGTGAGCGGACAGGACCAGGCACTGCTGTGAGTGATCCATCTCCAAAGGCAGGTGCCTGCTTTCCAGGAGATGAGTTTCTCCCCCAGTGCATCTGCTTCTCTCTCTTGAATAAAGGGTGCTGCTCAGACACATGGAGATGAGCTCAGCTGGAGCCTTCCACACTGCTGATGTCCCAGTGGGGGTCAGATGACTTTATGTGTGTCGGTGTCTCTGCGGCAGCTATGTCCATACTCTTGGGGTCAGGGGTCTACATGAGGTGATGTGCAGCCACAGGTCTCTGTGGGAGGAGAAATGAGCTGCCACGAGGCAGGAGATAAGCGAGTGGAATCCTTTATCCGGCAGGGAGAAATGTGACTGGAAACTTTGTGCCTATGCTGCTGTGTCTTACTGGGTTGGAAGACCTGCTACTGTCCTAGGGATGCTCAAAGTCTCTCAAAAGCCCAGCAGTTAACTACTAGTGCAGTTCCTTCCCAGTCTGGAGTAGGGAACCCCAAGGAAATGCAGAACTCTAGGATTCATGGCCACAGGTTAGGAATCAGAGCACCATATAGCCACTCATGCTGGAAAAGCTCTGATACTCTTCTGGCTGGTACTAATTCCCCCTTCCCTCTCCAAACTGCTGTAGGCAACACCCACCCAGACGAGCCAGACACACGCTAAGCACCTTCCCAAAGTGCTGATCTGCGAGAAACCCCAGAAAGAGCCAGCCATTCTCATCATCTTCCATAAGTATTTGAAAAAGAAAAACCAAGAGTTTATCTTGATCTCTTAATCCATCAGATTTCTTTTCTCTTTGCTTTCTCTACCTCTGCAAGCCTGGTAATTATAATTTATAGCACCTGCTCACTTTGAAATACCTTGGACTCTTTCTGCCTGGCAGAGGAACAGACGCAGTGCCCATCTGCTTTAGGTAAGTGCTCACAAACCACAAAGTTGTTAATTAGACTGACACACGACTCTTCCAGAATACACATGGTATGTTGTTGCTGCACCTATAAACCACTGATAACCAGATACTCTGCCAGGGGATCACAACTGGATCAGAGCATTACGTAAAGCCTTGGCACCCCTTACAGGGCTCAGAGCATTGCCATCAGGTGTGCGTGTTCTCTCTAATCCTCCCCACTGGGCTTCCCAATATGCTTCCCAGATAAAGCAAGTCTGCTGGGAAGCAGCTCCCTCACACTTGGTAGGAGGCTCAGTCTCCAGAGCTTTGTATTATCTTCTTTTGAAATCCAAATTCCTCTTTGTGTTCATCTAGAGATCTCTGCCAAGGTCTCCTTCCTGACAGCTCGGGCTCCAGGCAGTGATGCCTCCACATCCTGTAGCTGACAGGGAGCAGGGCAGGTCTGATTCTGGCCCCATGGGCATGGCTGCAGCTTCAGAGGACCTGTGATGAGGGGTGTTTGTAAGGGCAGGTGTGTCTGATGTGGATGGGGGTATTTGTGTGGATTTGACACTTGCCTCCTCAGGCTGGCTGGCATCCATGGGGCAGAGTGAATCATGAACACCTCTGGTCAGGAGATGCTGAACCCTGTAGTGGATTCCTCCCTCTGGAGGAGGAGTGGCCCAGACCACATGAAGTTTCTGATGAGCAATACTTGGTGATATGCAGTAAGCCATCCTGGAACAGCCAAGCTTTGGGTTGGCACATGAAGTGATAGGGAATGGATGTCCTAGACCTACAAATGCTGTTGGCATAGTGTTATACTGAACGACTGGAAACCTTTACCTGGTTTGCCAGTATTCCCAGCACCTGTGTTGGAGTTTGCAGCAGGAAGCCCTGTTAGTATGTTTGAAATACTATTTGTCAAAACCCAGGACTGCATCTTTCTTGGTTAGAAAAAGTACGGTAGGATCACACAGAGCAATGGAAAAGTCCTCTTGGAGAGCATCCACAGGGCTCTGGCCCTCTCATCTCACCTAAACTTGCCCGAATCTAAAGTCAGTTTTTTGACATGCTGTCTGTCCTGTGAAGGACTGGAATTCAGTAACTTAGGTTTCCTGAGTGCCAGCATGCCTGATCTAGTTAAAATTAGTGTCTTCCTGTTGCTGGTTCCTGCACCGCAACGTACCTTTCATGGGTGACACTACACTTGCCACGGAAAATCCTGCACACTTGAAGCTCATGGGTTGGTAGCTCTGAGAGGGCTCCTTGCCTGAAGACAGATCCTCATCTTAGTGAGATGAGAAGTGAAGAGCAGGGGAAAGCCCACAGAAGAGCAGTGTAAGCATGGTCTTTTGTGACACCTGGACAGTGTTTCTTCTTCCTTGTTTCTGGTTTTCTAGAGACAGATATGAGAGCAGGACCCAGCCCTCTTAACAGAGAGCTGCTGCTTCCTCTGTTAGGAACTGGAGTCCTTTGATCCGGCTGACACAAAAATGCTGTGTGGGAAGGCATGCAGGGTACATGTGCAATGGAAGAGGGCTCCAATGTGGAACAAGATTTCCTGGGGACAAGCTACTCTGGAGAGTAGAGTTTATGCCCTGACTGTGCCACAGACTCTCTGATCACTCTGGATAGGATAATTCTACTTCCCTGCGCATCATCCCCCAATAAGAAGGTGGAATAACTTTCCTTCTGCTCTCTGAGTGACAATGTTTATTGGTGTTTCCTTCTGCCTGGACTTTCCTCTCCTTGAGCATGTAGGTACAAGTTGATCTCCTGCTGCTAGAGACTTCCAAACTTGCTGCAAACTTTCTAGCTGGTACCATGACCTCACAACATGTGTCTTGCAGAGCCTGAGGAGTGTCTGGCTCCCTGCGCTGTCCAGCACTCTCAGCCACCAAGTAGAGGGACTGAACATGCTTCCTGCTTGGGACCTCAGCTTGGACCCCAGCAGTGCAGCAAAGGGACCCAGTAGTTCAATTTCAAGTGCTTGGGTGGATGTGTCCTGTCTCCGTGGGCATCCTCTCTGAATGCTCAAAAGGCAAGACAGCTGCCACCTTTGGAGGCAACTGGAGTTTTTTAATCATTATTTTTCACTTTCCTATTTCAGAGGCTCTGCTAACACATTAGGTTTCTGCTGCATTTCAGCTCTAACTTGGTGCTGTGCAGGCGGTAAATATCAACCTCTCTCTGTCCCACAGTGACTAGAAGCATGCCCTTCTGTTCCACTTGTTTGGCCACCTCATCCCTTGAACTGCCTGGCAAGTCCTACTGGTAGAGCTATGCTCAAAACAATTGTTCTCAGCTTCTGCTTAGTTTGGCTACTTCTGTTGTAAACCTGAGAAAAGACTTGTGTATTGAGAAGTCTGGTTTTCCTCTCCTGTGTCAGGTTGTCCATAAGAGATGATACATACTTTCCCTTCAAATCCTGCCTGAATGACGAACATGGACATCACATTCAAATATCTGAAAGAGCAAGAAAATAACCAGCACACAATCCCTTTCTGTCTAGTACAGCTGTCTGTGCCACCCCTCTCCTGTTGGCTCCCATTTCCCCCCCCCTTTTCAGCTGTCCTGCCTGCTTAGCATGTATTGCCAACTTGCAAAGCTGATTGATAGTTAATATTCCATGAATTGCCATGCAAGTCCAGTAACTCATGAACTGTCATGATGTGCCATAAGGCCACTTCCCCTTCTGAATGGAAAAAAATAGTCTCTGGACAACATGAGTACACTGGTTCTCAGACAGCCTGACCAGTAATGCTTGGAAACCATGCTGTGGGTGATCTGTGGGTGTTCCAGGCTGGCTAATTTTTTGGCAATGGATACACAAGAGTCTCATAAACTTGTGGAAAATGACTCAGATGATGTTTCAAAAAGAGGGGAAAAAAAAAAAAAAATATATATATCTAATGCAGACTTGTACTGGAGGCTCTTGGCCTGAGGTTAGTAACTACATTTGGAGAAGTCATGGCAGCACCAGTGAAAACCAAGCAGAACATCTTAGCTCTGTATCTGCCTTAAGACATAATGACTGCCCACACTGTGCCACTCCTGTTTTTCAAATGAGGTCTCATTTATCTTTATAGAGCATTTCCCTGTTTGAATGAGGAGAGGCGGAAAAGGTGGCTACAGCAGAGCAGCTCAAAAGATAAGCTAGAAGGAGAGTTGGAAGACTCTGCAAGCACTGGCATCTCCCTTGGGGGAGCAGCTCAGGATGGAGACCTGGGATGAAAGCAAGTCGTGCTTTCAGCAGTGTGAGACACAGCAGTGGTACAATCTCACAGCACACACAGTGTGTCTTCAGAAATGTCCCCATCCACGCAGAGCAGGCTGTGCCCCACAGCCATGCTGGGCTTAGTTACCAGACATGGTCCTGGGATCTTCACCTTGCCCAAGGATTCTCTGCTGTACACTTTCTGTATAAAGAGGAGAAAGCTCAAATCATCTTTTTCTGCATGTGCCCTCCACACTTTCAAGTGGCCAAACTAGAGACACAGAGAGGGCTTGGTGCAGTGCTAACATGAAGCAGAGCTGGCTTGTGCCTGTCCTCTCGGAGAATAACTGTCTCTGAGAATAACTACTCTGACTGTACTCTCCATAACGAGGGCAGGTTCTACTGCAGCCTGTTGGAGATCTGCGATCAGGGTCTTTCTGAGAGGCACCTCCTGCCCATCCTTTAACCAGGTAGCTCAGACAAGGAAGAGGTCTCCATCATGTGGGACACTTCTGACACTTCTGCTTCCAGAGACTGTCTCCCTGGTTTGAAGAGCTGGACCCAGCCTTAGGGGCACAGCATGGAAAAGTGACTGTAGGAGTCCTGACTGATCTCTTACGGCTTTACTCTGAATTCTTGTAAGCACAGAAACAACAGGATGGGTGAGGTGGGTTCACTGATGTGAAACCTACAGGAGATACTACTGTTTTGCTGCTTGCTTTTTGTTACAGAAACCTCTCTCCTCTTTTTATGTTTCACATAGACTGTCCCAAATACTTCCTGTCTTGATGACTGGTGGTTATACAGACCGATTGTGCCATTGCAGAGCCTTGACTGAGGCATGGAAACACCTTAATGTGGCAAGTGGAGCCAGAACACCTAGGTCCTACTCACGACTTTGCTGTTGCCCTAAGGAAGATCACTTTGCCTTCACATGCTCGTGCTGTTCTTGCCAGTGCAGTGCAAGCACTGACAGTGAGTGAACTCTCTGGAAAGCACTTCTGAGTGTGCAGCTAGAGATGACTATGTGCAGGTCCTAATGGGGAAAGGTCCATAGCATCTTGCCCCATAGATTGCTATGTTTAAAAATTCCCAGTAATTTGCTGCCTGTGGTTTAGCTGATCCCTTTCCAGTTTCTCTGATTAGGTGAGATGTGATGAAGAATAGCCAGCCCGACCGCAGCAGGTCCCACCTTCCTGTGGGCTCATGAGGAGAGGTGTTGCCAACAGCAGATCTGCCACAAGGGATTGTGCTGTTTTCCCAGTGCACATCTCTTATTTTCTGATAGTCTCTGCCAGTTCTCAAAGCTGGGCCTCCTAAAATGGGTGTTTAATTAAATAGTCGTCTGTGTAAAGATGGTCCAGAAGCCCTGGGCAGTCTGACTATGAGAACATGTACCCAAGCTCCCCCAGCTGGAGGGGCACTTTAAGCTCCATCCCATGAAACACTTATTTTCCCAGCAGCATCCTTCCTTTGAACTTCTTGACTCTCACTGTTCCTGGTGGCTGGTGGATAAGCTGTGCATCTGACTTGTGTAGTCAGGAGCATTGGAGGGACCAGTCTCGCAAGTCAGAAGTTGTTGCCCCCTCCCCCATCCCCAGCTCAGGTCTTGTCAGGTCTAACAGTTTCTTTCTTTTTTCACGAAAGAGACAAAAGTGGAAAGCCACTCTCTCAGCCCCTCCTGTGCACAGTTTGTGTCTGGGACAGGAATTCGAATCCGATGAGAGGCCAGGAAGGGAACCAGAGCCTCAGAGATGGAGCTAGGAAAGGCTCAGAAGAGGTGGCCCTGTCTGGGGGGGTGAGGACAGATATCCTAAAAATGGGTGATGAGGAGGGGAGGAGTGAAGGATCCCAGAGGGACCAGGCGTGGGTGCTTTGTGCATTGCTGGGAAGAAAGACCTGTCTGAACTACTGGGGCTGAAGGGAGTTCTGAGAGAGGAATAACAGCCCAGACAGGCAGGTCCGAAGGGTTAAGGCTGCTTGGAAAAGGAGGTCCCTGTTTGGCCATCTTGGACCCTCAATGGGAGCCTGCTGGCTGGGGCAGCACGCTCTGGGGGCAAATGGGACGCAACTGGCTACAGCAACTTCTTACCACTGCAGTTGTGAATCTTGAAACTAGTCCTAGTATGACAGGCACTAGGCATGCCCTAACGAGACATGCCCTGATACTCAGCCCTCTGATTTTATTCCAAGCCTAATCTCCCTCAGGTTGTCTGAAGCATCTTATTTCTTCCTAATATTTGCTCTTACTGTTCAGTTGCTGCAGGAAGAACATGAGATCCCAGCTAGCCTGAGCTCTCCCTCCCCATCCCACTTGGGGGGCCCACGCTGGATGAAATGACCTGAAAGTGCACTAAGAGCAGATACCTCTGTGTTTATTGAAGATAAGACATCCTCCCACCACGAGCTGTAAATGAAGCCCGAAAGTGCTGTAAACAGCTTCTTGGAGCATTTTACTTTCCTCCTGCACCGTGTGGTATTTGGGTGAGGGGTATTGGCTGAGGGGACAGAGTGTGTGGATCTCTCAGCACTAGCTGAGGTGGCCTGAGCAGCAGTGGTCACACACTTTCAAGGACATAGGAGAAACAGGCTGAGGGGGAAAAGGGGTGCTCCTGGGGCAGTCCCATTGCAGTGACATTCCATGTTATGTTTCCCTTGAAAGGGAAATCACTTGGAAAACGATCTAATCTCCAAACCCCTGGACTGAGGGTCTTAACTCTGGCACTGATGGTGACGTCAACAAATTTAATAACAGCCACAACCATGTGCAAATGACTTTTCCACAACACATGCTTCAAATCTCTCCTGGCAAAAGGAACATTCATAGACTCACAGAATCGTAGAATGGTTTGGGTTGGAAGGGACCTCAAAGCTCATCCCATTCCAAACCCCCTGCCATGGGCAGGGACACCTCCCAGCAGACCAGGTTGCTCCAAGCCCCATCCAACCTGGCCTGGAACACTGCCAGGGAGGGGGCAGCCACAGCTTCTCTGGGCACCCTGGGCCAGTGTCTCACCACCCTCACAGGAAAGAATTTTTTCCTAATATCTAGTCTAAATCTCTCCTCTTCCAGTTTAAAACCATTATCCCTTATCCTATCACTACACACTCTTGTAAAAAGTCCCTCTACAGCTTTCTTGTTGGCCCCTTCAGGCACTGGAAGGTGCTCTAAGGTCTCCCCAGAGCCTTCTCTTCTCCAGGATGAACAACCCCAACTCCCTCAGCCTGTCTTCATAGGAGAGCTGCTCCAGCACTCGGAGCATCTTTGTGGCCTCCTCTGGACCTACTCCAACAGCTCCAGGTTCTTCTTATGTTGGGGGCCCCAGAACTGGACTCTGTACTCCAGGTGAGGTCTCACAAGAGGAGAGTAGAGGGGGGAAATCACTTCTTTCGACCTGCTGGCCACACTTCTTCGGATGCAGCCCAGGACACAGTTGGCCTTCCGGGCTGCAAGCACACATTGCCGACTCATGTTGAGTTTTTCATGAACCGACACCCCCAAGCCCTTCTCCTCAGAGCTGCTCTCTATCCATTCTCTGCCAAGCCTGTACTTGTGCTTGAGATTGTCCCCATCCAGGTGCAGGACCTTGCACTTGGCCTTGTTGAACTTCATGAGGTTGGCATGGGCCCACCTTTCCAGGCTGTCCAAGGTCCCTCTGGATGGCATCCCTTCCCTCCAGCGAGTCAACCACGCCACACAGCTTGGTGTCATCCTGCACAGCCAACATCCCCATTACAAATTAATATTTATACTCCTACTTTGTGCTGGGAGAGCCACACATGGAGAACTCTGCCCCAGTTTGGGGCTGCCCACTGTAAGATGGATAAAGAGGAACCAGACGGGTCCAGTGGGAGGGCTGGACACTGAGTCAGGGTCCCAGAGCACTTGCCCCACAAGTAGATGTGGAAGGAGCTGGGTTGGCTTTACCTAGCAGAGAAGAGGCTAAGAGGAGGTCTGCTAGTGACCCACAATTAAAGACGATGGAGCCAAGATCTTCTGGGTGTTTCCAAGTGATTAAAAAAGGGTAATGATCACAAATTGCACTCCAGGAGTTTTAGGTTGGACTTGAGGAAAAGCTTCTTTCTCAGGAAGAACAGCCCCAAGCCACATCACCAGAGAGGAAGGAATCTCCGTGCTTGGAGGGTTTCAAGACTTGGATAGACAAAGCTGGAACTGCCTCACCTAATATTGTTGCTAGTCCTGCTCCAAGCAGGAGGCTGGCCTGGAGGCCCCCAGAAACTGCTTCCAGCAAACATTTCTTTGATAAAAAGACACAATAAGACTAGGACTTAAGTTAAGGATTAGGGTTAAGGATGGCTTATCAGTGGTTCAGCCCAAATCAGACTACTCTTACAAGCTTTGGCAGTGCTGCTTACACCAGCTGGGTGATTACCATAGAGACCTTCCCTAAATTCAGTGGCACTACCAGGGTGTGATTGCAAGTGTGTCCATACTCAGGCAAACTGCAAGTATTTCAGTGATGGGTAACTTTTAGTGAATACTGTGATACAAATGTGCTGCGGATATAGTTACTTTAAAGGAAAAGCATGATCACAGCCTCAGCTTCTTCACATGACTGAATCACTAAAAGTGTTTTAAAGCATTTCTGCCCTGACATCACTACCCTCTATCTGGGTAAAACAGCCCAGCTTGCACGTTGACACACCAGAGTGTCTTCTCTGCTCCCTGGCAGGTCCCTTCCCCACTGTAGTCCACAGTGGAGAGGACAGAGTCCCCTCTGGGTGGATATTTTCCAGTGTTCCTTGAAATATGCACTGGCACTGGTGGCCTTTTCATCACGACGCACACATGGGGAGCTGTAATTTCAGCATTCTTACCAAGACAGTTTTCCTTCCTTGAAAACTGCCTTCCCCTCCCTTCTACACTAAGTGACAGTAATCTTTGCTTTAATTGGAAAAGAAAAGGAAGAAGGAACAGAACATCCTTGACAAAGGAACTAATGACTCAAATGCTGGAAAGACTGGGGCCCCAAGGGACTGTGCAGCTTGCAGCATTGATTTTTAATGACTTACAGAGATTGGAGGTTTGGAAGATCTCTCAGTGCCTCTGCAGGGATGCAACTCAGCTGATTGTTCTGCAACATCCTATAATTAGAAAAAAAGAAAATTTTGTTAAAAAAAAAGAGCCTGACACAAAATGGAGGCTGTTGCTGCTTGTTTCTGAAGCTGTCCTGGACTCTGGTTGGGAAGCTAGAGGGGTTGGAAAGCACCATGTTGGTCACCCAGGGCTCCTAAGCAAACTCACAGACTGCCCTGCTGCAGTCCAGGCTGTCCCAGGATCCTGCTGCAGAGGGTCCCAGGGGTGAGTCTGGTGCTGCAATGGGGGGCCCACTGCACACCTGCATCTGGCAGTCCAGAGTAATATCAGCGCTTTCAGCATTTACACTTGTGTATGGCATCCTTCTCCAGGTGTGTGTCGGTGGTGGGCAGGTTTCTTATTCAACTTGTGGGACAGTTGCAAACACAATGGGTGAGGAGCCACTCCACAGCTGTTTGCTAAGGGGTGTGGCAGCACTGGCACAACTTGCAGCAGTAACTGGAGCTGTTATGGGAAAAAACCAAACCAGCCCAGGGGCTTCAGAGAGAGCAGGTGACTGGAGCTGTTGGTGCGAATGGGCAGGACCCAGGAGGGCATCTCAGAAATGGAAGTGAGTGTAAAGCATAGAGAAGGGCCATGGAGGAGATGCTGGGTGGCAGTGCTCCTGCCCCAGGGGTGGGTATCTGGCCAGCTCTAGTGAGTCAGGCATGGTCAGAACTGGACCCCAGGGGTATTTCTGACCGGATCAGCTGCTGTCCTCTCTCACTGACCTCCTGGAGTGCCACACATGTGAGTTTACTGGTTTTATCATCTCTGCACCTCTGGAAAGGCTAAGTTTTTGACTCTGGACCAGCCTCTGGTCCTACTTGTTACTTCCAGAATTGGGACATCATGGGCACATGCTCCTCTGGATACGAGAGACAACCCAGCATGGAAGCTGGGCCGGGGAAGTGCCTAAAGAAAAGAATGTTTTACTTTTCTGAGGTTTCTATTTCCAAAACCTTCAATGAGTGGTTGGAGATGGCATGAAAAGTGAAATGGTGCTTAGGGGGCTGTTGTAATTACTACCAGTGTCGAAGGGACAGAGCATAGCCTTAGTAGTGAGGGGCAGCCCAAAGAGTACTGGTGCAAGCAAGAAACTTTCCCATTGCTGCAACTGCTAACTTTACTGCAGAAGATTTAGAGGTCTGTCATGGAAGTTGGAAAAAGACAGTTGTAAAGACAGTCTTTAAAAAAGGGAAGCCATAGGCCACACAACTCTTCAATTTCTGGAAGAAAATATGGCCTTACCATTAAATTATTTGTATGCACAAACAAGAAAAAGCAAGGGAACAAGCAAATGTCAGTAGTGGCTAGTAAAAAATGAGCTGTGACAAAGAAATCTATTTTTTTTCTGTACAGGGTAAAAGGCCATGAGAACAGAGAGGAAAGCATAGCATCATCTACCATGACTTTAGCTTTACTTTAGTAAGATGTTAAATGCTGCCATGTAATGCAGGAGAGAAGATACTTTTGATGTGGTACAAAAAGGCAGCAGACAGGCCATACTCATATTAATAAATGGTTCCCTCCCAAATGAAGAACATGTTTAAGGGTCTACAGCATCTCTCCTGCAGATGACGCTCAGCATTATTGCTAAGGACCCAGATGAGAGCTGTGAGGGCAAAGTTGTTAGCTCTGCTGACAACATGAGGCTGCACAAGGCATATTGCACATATGAGGAGGGATGCAGACACGGGCTAGATTGGGACAATGGTTGGAAAATACAGGATGCTGCAGGGAAACCAATAGAAAGGCTCTGTGGATAGACAGGGATAGCCAGCTGTACAAATACAGCTGGGCACAGGCTTGCAGCCCTGCTGAAACTGCCTGGGACTGGTGGGGATCCCAGGAGACCAAGGCAAGACTTGCTCTTTGAGGAGTGCAGAGACCCTATGGGTGTTAGCTACATGGGGGTGCGAGGAGCAGGACACCAGCTGTGATTCTTCTGCTTCTCTTGATGCTGGGGAGGTTATGGCCAGGCCACACTGCCCCATCTGGGCCCTGCCCTGCAGGACACGGTGCAGCAGGGGAGCAGCCAGAGGACAACAGGCAGAAGGGTGAGGAAGTGCCAGATCCTCACCTGTGGGGAGACGTGAATAGAAATTACAGGGGGGGCAGAGAAATGTAATTGGGATAATTTGGTGTAGAAGAGAAAAGGCTCAGGAGGCAGTGTAGGAATGCCAGGCACAGAGAAGATGTGCAGGGTGCTCACACACCACTCCTCACTGGTGGGGCAGGGCAGGGCTGAGCGTCTGAAGTGGCTCCCTCTGCCCATGCCCTCCTCCTGCATCTCCTGGCCAAAGCTGGTCCACGGGCAGCACAAGTGGGCCCAGGTGTCCTGGTGCACACAAGGGGCAATCCGAGCCTTAGACACTCTGGCAGTCTCAGATCCCTGCTCCGTCAACTCCTGATTTTCCTCTAATCGCTCTGGTTTACCCCTCTCCCACCATCTTGCCAGTCCCAAAAGACTTCCCCTCTTCACCTGCCTGGGTGATCTTCTCACCGCCTGCTCTGCATGCACATGGGCCAAGGGCAGGGACCACAGAGCACCCGAGCTTCCTTGCTGCTGCACCCAGAGCCAGTTCCCACAGGGTGCAAGCTGCAAGGCTGGTGGGACCCCTCTGAGAGAAGCATCACCCACGGAGGGTTTCGTGGCTGCTGTGAACTGTGCCCTGGCCAGGCCATGATCATCGTTGTCCCCATTCTCCTTCTGTGCTTGTGGAAGGGAACTGTAAGCCCCTGTGACTGATCCCATGGGTGCTCTCTGCTGCTCACTAGGATGGGGAAGCTCATCCAGATGGACAGCTGTCATGCAAGGACCAACACAACTTCTGGGCTCCTGGTCCTGCATACGGGTTTATTTCTGCAGCCAAGGTGTGCTGGGGAGATAAAATACTGAGTCCTGCAGCCCAGTGAAGAAGTACAACAATTCAGGTCTGTTAAATATCAAGAAGATTCACAGCTGAATACAGTGTGATACAAAGTGGGGCTTCAGGAAGTGCTGTTGGGGTTTTTGTGGAACACCCATTGGACCTCAGTGGCTCTATGAAATCTGAGCTCAGTGTTCAGAGTTGAGAGTGGAAGTATCTGGAGTTAATATTAAAGAAAAACCCACTGTCATACTACTGTTGGATCCTGCTTCCTCCCATCTATTACGAGCGTCTTCTCCAACCAGTAACACAGACTGAGAGACTTTCCAGATCACCATCAGCATGGACTGGTTCATAAACAAAGCCATGTTGGCACAGACAAATGATATTTAAGGAAGATGCTTCAGAGACCTCTGAAACCACTGGAGTGCTGGACAGTGCTGTTTTTCACAACAGCTGGGCAGCTAGAGAAGGTTTCGGATGATGAGACTGGGACAAGAAGCCTTGCTTCTTCACATGGCACATAATTGTTCCAATATCTCATCATCAGACAATGATACCAAGAGACCAAAAAATAGTTCCAAACAGGGTTAGATAATTTTCTAGGGACAGGGACACCCTGGTGTTAAACAAGAAGTTCTTCATTCAGCCTTAAGCTTAGGAAAGCCACGGCTCTGCTGACTGATAGCTCAAGTTTGAGCCAGAAAAGACATGCTACATCTACCACTGGATGTCCCAGGATGGCTTTTCTTACAATCTGTTATTAGGGACAACCCTCTCAGTTGACTGAAGTCAATTCTTACATATAATGTTAAACTATTCTTGCTTTTTTTTTTTTTTTTTTTGTAAAAAATGCCCTGTCCCCTCCCTTCATTCATGCTCCCCCAGGAAAGGAAGCTGCATTTCAGGGTGTGAGCATGGAGGATGGTGCAGTGATCGGCATCAGGATCCTAGGTACACTGCAGGGTGACCGTCTGGGGCACAGTCAGGGTCTGTGAACCTGGACCTCAGTCCACAAGATCACAGCAATCCTGAGATCCCAGAGCACACTGTCCTCAGCCTTTCTCTATCAACATCTGTCTTTGCTCCTGCCTCTTCATCATCGCCTGGCTTCAATTCAAACAAAATTCCTAGACTTTGTTAGCTTTCCTACGGTAAGCTGATGCTTCACAGCAGCCTGGAGACAACCTTAGTGAGAGCTTGACTTCTTGTGCCCATGGAGCAATATTACCACCTCCCCAGCCCTATGCCCACTCTGGCTGGTGCAGTTTCTCAACTGCTGCATGCAGTTTTTGGTCTTCAAGCAGCTGTATCAATGAGCAATGTCCTACAGGACTGCGTTGGTCAAGCCACTGTCAAACGCAGAACCAGGCCTTCTGGACATTGATGAACATGGCAAGCAAAGATCATTCAGGCCAGCAAGTGCTCAAAACCAGGTCTAGGTAGTGGAGTTGCCTTGGGTTGGCACACACTGGAGCTTGCAGACACTGTCAGACGTGGACACACAACCTCCTATCCACAGCAGTCTGACTGAAACCAGGATAAATCACAACTCGTCAGAGGTCATGTTTTACTTTCAAAAGCAGGATTGTTCGTTGGCAGAGACCACACCTGAATGACCAGAAAAATGCTGGGATCAGGTCCCATCACACTAGGATCCTTGCACAAGATAGTCTCAGCAGACTTACAGCCCTCAGAGGTACAGGCCTGTGCATGATAAAATGTCCCCATCTTAGGAGGCTGAAGTGACTCAGACAGCACAGTCAAAGGGCTGTTTTTGCTAGAGGTAACTGTGCCTGGAGCCTGTGCAAGGGGATTAAAGACATTCCAACCTCTGCATGTTCCTCCTCCCTCCCCATGGGAGCGTCTCTTGGATGTGCCGCATTATTCCCTTTGTCTCAAAGCCATTTCTGTTCTGCACAGGCTCGGTGTTGTCTGGGGATTCCTGAAATGTCCCAAGCCACCTGCAAACCTGCCATCCTGGGGCAACATGGCTTTTTTGGTGTTGTTTTCTGATGTGTGTTCACAAGCCAGGCTAGTCAACGCCTGTCCTGGACCACATGAGATGCTGTGATGCAGCTCAGGGGGTAAAGAGAAGGAGGGACCAGTGAGGGTGGCCATTGGGTAAAGTCCATCCAACAAGGACATGTGGCATGTGCAGAGCAAGGTCACTCTTGTCAGGCTCCCTCCAGCCTACTTACTGATGGTGACCAGCCAGTGTGTGGGTGGGAGTGGCGGCAGGCAGCACTGGGTCAAGACGCTTGTGCAGGCAGGCACTGGGGAGCACTCATGCCCCAGTCTGCGGAGGCAGGCTGTGGGCAGTGCTGGGTCTGGACGCTCACGCAGACTGGTTGAGGCTTGTTGAAGAACGGAGCAGCGGGGTGGGCCACCCCAGCCAGCTGCTGCGAGTGTAGGGTCTGTAGCCAAGAGGATGCACCCAGGCATTTTGCCCTCCACAATTTGGGGTGAGGCAGGCTCAGGTTGTGGTTGTACTTGGAGTCTTTCCCTGCAGAAGCTGGTGTGGGATTCCTTCTTGGCTAGTAAGTGCCGCTGCTGCTGCAGCATGTTCAGCCAGGAAAGAAGCCTGGCAATCCCATTTCTGTGGCAGAGCATTTGATGAGGGATGCATGTGCGAGGGTGGGATGCAGTGTGGAGCCATGGCAGCACAAGCTCAGCCACATGGCCATCTGGGATGGATGCCTCCTGGTTGATAGAGGTCCAGCCAGGGCACTTGGAGGTGAGAGACATCCAGGCAGCTCACGAGAAGGTCTGGGAGGACAGAGAAGTTTGCAGTTTTCCAGGGACTCTGATTAAACATGATATTCTGCTACCCTGGAAAGCTCCAGGGCTGGGAAAGCATGGACTAAAGAGTTAATTTTGCAAGGGAAGGACCTTGGCAGAGGAGACAAAGCAGCCTGTGGAGCTGTTTTCTAGTGATCCTGGCACTGAAGCATGGACCCAGGAGCATCAGCCTCCGTGGGGAGGGTGTGAGTTGGCCGTGCTGCAAAGCAGAGCCCCTGGGAGAGGTGGACTTGCAAAGTCTCTTTGCAAAGGGATCTACCCATCAGTAGAGAAGACCTCAGAGCACTAGATACTGCTGCTGAGCATCCGTTGCAGTCATTGAGCATCATTTGAGGAGAACTGAGGAGGCCACATCTCACCTCGCCTTTGGTTGGGGGCTGGCTCAAGGCTCGGTCCATGAAGATCTCAGCATATTCCCCTGTGTCACGGGGTTTTGTTGGTGGTGGGGCAGCCTGACTCTTCACTTGCTCTCTTCCAAGTCTCCACACACCTGCTTCCCTGGGTGTACCCCGCATGGTTTCTGCACAGGCCTATCTTCATGGCCACTTTCCAGGTGGTTTTTATGCAGTGAAGCAGCTGGAGGAGGCAGAGCCAAGAATTTGGCCCTGCTTCCAGTAGCTCTGGGATTCACTCTGAGGGTAGGGAGAGGACCATCTGCACAGGCAGGTTTGTGGAGGAATTCCCAGGGTGTTTCCCATCCTTTTTTAAACATGAACTAATTCTCTGGAAAGACAGGGAAAGCACCAGGCCCCTTGACAGCCCAAGACGGATGCAAGTTTACTTGTGGACATGCTCATGATCACAATTACCTCTAAGGCCCTGGCACATTAAAATTAAATTATGAAAATTGTTACCATGCCCAGCTACCAGCCTGCGTCCTCGGGGGACACTCCTGTCACCAGAGGTAAGATCTCTGATTCTGCTTTGAGTCAGCTCCTGAATACCTACAGGCTTCAGCTGGCCATGTTTGGGGCAGCTACTCCCAACTCCAGCCATGCCTGTCACTGGCCAGACCTCAGCCAACCAGTGACAGAGCATCCACATCTGTAGACACACTCTGTCCTCAATATACCTGGTTCCATCTGCTCCAAAACTTGCTAGTCCTGTCTTCAGGTATAGAGAATAAGTATTTCCTTCCTTGTTGCAGCAGCTGCTTGTCCTTAAAGGTTTTTGTCCATCCTCATTCACCTCTCCTTCAGGTTAAGTTACCTCAGTTGACTGAAGTTCCTTGTTCCTTCTCACTGTGTTTAAAAAGAGCAATTTGTTGTACTTCTTCACTGGGCTGCAGGACTCAGTATTTTATCTCCCCAGCACACCTTGGCTGCAGAAATAAACCCGTATGCAGGACCAGGAGCCCAGAAGTTGTGTTGGTCCTTGCATGACAGCTGTCCATCTGGATGAGCTTCCCCATCCTAGTGAGCAGCAGAGAGCACCCATGGGATCAGTCACAGGGGCTTACAGTTCCCTTTCACAAGCACAGAAGGAGAATGGGGACAACGATGATCATGGCCTGGCCAGGGCACAGTTCACAGCAGCCACGAAACCCTCCGTGGGTGATGCTTCTCTCAGAGGGGTCCCACCAGCCTTGCAGCTTGCACCCTGTGGGAACTGGCTCTGGGTGCAGCAGCAAGGAAGCTCGGGTGCTCTGTGGTCCCTGCCCTTGGCCCATGTGCATGCAGAGCAGGCGGTGAGAAGATCACCCAGGCAGGTGAAGAGGGGAAGTCTTTTGGGACTGGCAAGATGGTGGGAGAGGGGTAAACCAGAGCGATTAGAGGAAAATCAGGAGTTGACGGAGCAGGGATCTGAGACTGCCAGAGTGTCTAAGGCTCGGATTGCCCCTTGTGTGCACCAGGACACCTGGGCCCACTTGTGCTGCCCATGGACCAGCTTTGGCCAGGAGATGCAGGAGGAGGGCATGGGCAGAGGGAGCCACTTCAGACGCTCAGCCCTGCCCTGCCCCACCAGTGAGGAGTGGTGTGTGAGCACCCTGCACATCTTCTCTGTGCCTGGCATTCCTACACTGCCTCCTGAGCCTTTTCTCTTCTAGACCAAATTATCCCAATTACATTTCTCTGCCCCCCCTGTAATTTCTATTCACGTCTCCCCACAGGTGAGGATCTGGCACTTCCTCACCCTTCTGCCTGTTGTCCTCTGGCTGCTCCCCTGCTGCACCGTGTCCTGCAGGGCAGGGCCCAGATGGGGCAGTGTGGCCTGGCCATAACCTCCCCAGCATCAAGAGGAGCAGAAGAATCACAGCTGGTATTTGGGTGCAGGTTGGTGCCCAGCCCAGCAGCCTGTCTCACAGCCTCTGATGGCTGTCAGAGCCCAGCACACACGGAGAAGCTCAGTTTATAGTCTGATGGGTGACTTGCCCTCCCTTGGTTCTCTTCTGATTTGATTTTCAACAGAGCCAGAATAGTTAAGCATAAACTTGATGCTTTGTCTCTGTCTAAAGTGAGAAGACAGAACTTTCCTCCCTGTTCCTGTCTTTTAATCCCTGACATCCCAGCATTTCTCTGATCTTTGGTGCCTCATAGTCTCTTCAGATTGCCTCTCCAGGTATCTCCTTCGAGATCTGTGTTTTTTTGCTGGAGATTAAAGTGCAAAGAAGAACACATGACTGCAGGAGTGGTTATGCTGGTTCTAAGGGAGCAAGGATCGGATGTGGATGTGGAGCAGTGCGGTGAGCAGCTCGTGTCACTGGGAAACGCAGTGCTCTGCACAGTGTAGCTTCACAGCAGCCTCACAACACGTGGATGTAACTGGGGCCAAACTGATGCTCTCCACTTAGCCAGCACACTTCTGTATGCTACATGAGGCACACCACCTTACACCAATTTACAGGTGGTTACCTCCCATATTTGTGTGGTATCTGTTGTGTCAATAATGACAGTATCCTATAAATCACTGCACTTCCCCATTAGCCCTGAATGCATCCTACAGACTTTTGGGTTGAAGTTGCTCTTCTCAGTTTCAAAGTCCCAGGTTGCATGGAGATCTTGGAGTAGCCAGCTCTGCAGGGGGGTCTTGCCCTCAGCAGGCTTGGATGGGGTGGAGAAGTGCAGTAAGGGAAAAGGGAACTGAGACATGGCTTGGGAAGAGGGTGAGCATTTTTGGTGACTCCCAGGGTGCAAGGAGCAGGGTGAGCCAGCCCCATGGTCTCTCTCCATGTTCTGCTCTCCACCCCTGACCACAAGTACCACACTCTAAGGGAAGGTGCAAGGTGCTCTGCAATGGGCTGGGAAGGGACACCCTGATTCCAAGCTCAGTTCCTGCCTTGTTTTTTCCAGCCAGTAAAATGGCCATGATATCACCATTCCCTACAGGAGGTTTTGGTGATTTTGTTGTACTGCCAGTGAGGTTGTGGTGCTGCTGTGGAAGGCACCCTGCACGCACACTGCTGTCCCGAGGAGGTCAGAGGGGCAGCAGAGTGGCCAATGTCTCATGGGCAAGCCAGTGCCAGGAAGGACACTTGTTCCTCCCAGTCCTTGGGGAGGTGGAGCAGATCCTGCTGAGCTGCTGGGGAGTCACCAGCCCTAACCAGGGTGCTGCAGTGACCTGAAGGACCTGAATCACGACCTGAAGGAAACACATGGTGGCCTTCACCTGACTTCTTCAGAACCTCAGTCTTTTCTCAGTAGAGGAAATCAGTGAGAGTTCCCATCCTTGCCAAGAGCCCTTCCAATGTGATTAAGCTTGATGCTCCTAAACTCTGTCCTGGCAAAATTTCTAGTCCCATTCCAGCAAATTCCCAGGGACCAGCCCATCTTTTCCATGTCCCTCACTGCTGGCCTCACTCTTCTAGTGACAGAGAAACAGATGAGGGTGAATGGTTGCTGTTCCTGGAGGGCACAGGACCCCGCAGCTGCATCCACCAGTGACCTCGTTCCCGTGAAGCCCACAGTATCATTACAGAGAGCAACCAGAGCATCTCCTATAGCAAAAGCACATGACAGCCCAACATACCCCTGCAAAGAAGCCAGGAAAGCATCAGAGCTTTTGGAAAGTGAAATGCTCCCAGTGAAACGAGGGCTGTCAGTGCCCCTGCTTTTAGAAAGTAGGAACTTTTTAAAATAAGAGGCCCACAGCAGGGCCTGGGGGCCATGGGCCAGTCCCTGTGGGCATCAACCCTTCCTTCCCTGGCCTTGGAGCGGGGCTCCATGGGAAAGGTCAGGGGCCAGAGTAAATTCAAAGCAGACCTCAGCCAGAGGAGTTGGTATGACAGCCCAAGTACCACCCTGTGTCACCAGGCACAGCCTGGCTGAGAGCAAGGCGGGTTGTCCTGAAGCAAGAGGACATCAACTTCAGCTCTGGCAAGACAGCCTGGAGAAAGCTTCTCCATGCAACCATTTCCCAGCTGGAAATGCTCTGATCCTTCAAGTCTCTCCTTACAATGGGGTCACTCATGAGGTCACCTCCTGGTGCTGCCCAGTCGTGGAGCTGCTGGGTGTCCATGAGCCCGTCTGCAGGTGGGCAGTGGGGCAGTGTGAGGACACTCCTCTCCTTACCCAACCTGCAGGGAGCCGTGCTGGCTCTGGAAGGGAGGCATCGCTCTTGTACTCTGCAGCAGTAGTTACCTGGGCCTGACACAAATAGAAATTGATCAAAAGCGGCTTTAAAAGCTCCCGCCGCGTTCCCGGAGTAGAAAGTTCCTCTCGTTGAAATTGGGTGGGAGAGCTGCGGTTTTTCCTCAGTTCCTTTGATTTGTTGCCTAATGCAGGGGATGGATAAATCTCTAAGCCCTGAGATTTAGGGCAGGATTCATACTTTACATCTTCAGAAGACGTAGTAAACAGCCCTATACTCTGTAATCCTGGGAGCAGGTTTGTACCTGCTCGTTCTGTATAAACTGGACCAGCTACAACAATTTCACATTGTGGCTGAGTTCAAAACATCCCCTTGGGGATGAAATGTTTATTGCAGGAGATTTTTGAGATGGTTCCTTAAAGGGAGAAAGGGACTCCCACCTCAATACCCTGCACAGACCCTGCAGGACTGTCCCATGGAAGCAAAAAGCGACGTGACTGCATGAGCAGTGAGACAGCCTGGCACACAGGAAAATACTCTGGGAATGAACTTGTTGGTAATCTTTGTCACTTAGACCTTCCCCACTGGACAGGCAGAGGTGGGTGGCCTGCCCACAAAGATGAGGAGGCCTTCATTTACCAGGGCTGGCATTTCTCAGGCATGGTTGGATGGCTGCAGTACTCCTGGATCCAGCTGCATATGTCCCCATCTCCCTTGTGGGCAGACTGGGCTCAGGCTGATGTCAGACTGTCCAAGGATCCCACCCTTTCCAGGAGCAGGTCACTCCAGAGCCTTGCAAAAGCCTCCTGGGCTGTGTAGAAATTTGCAGTAAGAGCAGGCTGGTTGCAAAGAGGTAGCTGAGCTGAGCAGAGCACAGGAACTTTTCACAGCACCTGCCAGAGTGCAGATACCTGGACCTCTGGGTTGCTCCAACCCAGACCCAAGACTCTGCAGCAGAGCAGATGAGGACCTGTTTGGGTTCTGGACACCACATCTCAGGGACATCACATTAGGTAATTAGGTGAGTTTAATGCAAAATGTGAACCTCTGCAGATTCTTCTGTGGTGCATTTTTACAGGCATGGAGCGCTGTGCCCTGGAGGTGACCCGCGCACGGTTTGCTGCAGCCGAAGCGAGGAAGCAGTGCAGGGAGGCAGGCGGTCCTTGGGGTGGGACACAGCTCCCCACTCACCAAGGGACATATTAGCCAGCATGGGTTTAACAGCTGACACCACCTTGTAACTTTGCATCCCCCTCTGGATGGCTGCGCATCCCTGTGCGTGGCCAGTGGAGGAGGCTAGAGGAGGTGGGGGGGTGGTGGCTCTGCAGAGGGGAGTGAGTTACTTACAGAATCTTCAGGCTGTAGAGGCCAGAGAAAGCTTCCCCTGGGATCCTGGAGATCTGGTTTCCAGAGAGGCGTCTGCAGTGAAAAGAAGAGACAGTAATGTGTCAACTTCCTTGTAATGACAGTCCCTTGTCTGCAGAGGCTTAAAAATTCATGCATCTTGACACAGTCCCTTGGGGAGGAGGCTGCAACACCTGCAAGCTGAGCCATGGTTGTGTGCTTGGGCATATCATCCCTTCTTACAGCTTGGGGAACAAGCAAAGAAAATAATAGCTTATTACTCCTGCCAGACCCGAATCTAGTGTTTTCAGCATCCAGTGACAGCTTGTGGCTCAAGTCATTCCCTGGATACCCACGG
Source organism: Podargus strigoides (assembly GCA_028020825.1). Classification (NCBI taxonomy): domain Eukaryota; kingdom Metazoa; phylum Chordata; class Aves; order Caprimulgiformes; family Podargidae; genus Podargus; species Podargus strigoides. The sequence goes on from CM051648.1 coordinate 6,554,885, forward strand.
AGGACCCCACTCCACAGAAATTATAACACAGGCTTCCCCTGTGAGAGGGACCTCTGCTCGAGGGCACCGACCAACCTACAGACCCTGGTCAATGCCAGATGTCTGGCAGTGAGGGTGGAGCAGGGGGAGAGCTACTTTCTGCTCATGCATGGTCCTAGGAGGACTATGTCTGTATCATGGACCCTTATTTGTCCCTTTTGTCTGCAGATGGCCTGTTTCTGCATCCTGCAGGTTCTCCTTTGTCCTGTCCATCAAAGCTTGATGCCACTTGATTTGCTTCCACTTCCTTATTCCCAGCCCTGCTTTGACCTGTGTGATCACAGCTAAGGCCCAGCTCCTTCAACACACGAGAGTTTGGTATCACTGCTGCGAGGGAAGACCGGGGAGGGGGCTAGAGATGGGGAGTACCATGTAGGTGCCACAGTAGAGCCAGGCCAGAGTATGGTTTCCAAAACCAGGACAGAAAAGTCAAAAGTGGTTCTTGGATGAGTTATGGCCGGAGAAAAAAGACATAGGAAGGAATAGGATGACAGAGACAGTGTAGCCTGGGAAGGCTGATGAATGAAGATGAATGTGAAGGGATGGGAGAGGAAGACAAAGTGAAGAGCAGCATCACAAAGGAAAGTGGGACCACTGGGGACACAGAGCAAAGAGCAGGGGACAACATTCAGAACTGGCTGACAAAATTTATCCAAGGAAACCTGTGGGATTCACCATTGTACAGCATCATCTGACCAGAGTGCTCAAATTTCAGCAAGGCTCAGAGCAGGCTGGGGCTGTGATGGGTATTTGGATTTTTCACTGTTGTGGGAAACCGCATCACTGTTACCATTGCTTTCACTGATGAGGACAGCGGTCCTGAGAGACCATGGTGGGAGCCTGTGGCAGAGCCAGGAGCAAAGTCCAGGACTCTTGAGTATAGGCTTGACCTAAGGAGAATCTTCTCATTCTCTTCCTGTTTCTCCCATGAGGACAAACATGGACCAAGTCCCTGTGTCCATCAGCCAGAAATCATGAAGACAGACCTGATTAAGACCCCAAATTACTACTGCATTTGTGCTTCATTTTCTGATTCCCAAGTGGTCAAACAGAGGTCAAGGTTGGAGTTCTTCACAGTCACAGGGTAAGAAACTTGTTGCTGTTTGATTGACTTGGAGTGGAATATTGCATCTCCCAGAAGGAGACAGTGAACATCATTTGTGACCTGGCTCATCTTCACTCTCCCAAAAGTCCAGAGCAGACCCAAGAGGTTGGGCACAGCTACTGGAAAGCTTGTTGTATTCATTTGGCATTGACAAAGCTCATTTCTTTTTAGATGTTTTGTCTGTGAAGGAGACAGGTGTAATCCAGGCTGGAAGCAGAGCTCCTTGCAGTGAGGACTCTGTAAATACCATTGAGAAGATCTGAGCTGTTTTGGGGAGCCACACTCACCGGTGGTGGAGCAGGCATGTGCGGGTGCCTGAGCTCTCTCCCTCCCTCTCTCTCCCCTCGGGAATCTAGAGAAAATTGCTCCCATAATTAGGCCTCCGACAACATAAACAGCACAGGGTCGTCTCTTTAATGTGTGTGAGCAGGTTGGAACCTGCTTCTCTGCAGTATGCAAGCCGCCTGGCAGGCTGGACTATTTGTCACTTGGGGGCTGTGATTTGAGGTAATTACTCCTTTTGATTGCTGATTTCCACATGGGAGGGAGTGTTGTCCAGAAGACCAGAGTGCTCACTTGGAGGGGAGGTGTTCCTGCACGGCATCCTCAGCCTGCTCCCAGCATCCATCCTACCAGGTTGTGCTTGCTCTGCAGGGGTCTGTCTGTCCCCACCTCCCTGTAGCTCCTGTCTGCCCCCATGCTTTCGCTGGCAGCAGTCTACATGAATTCACAGTTAAATGATGTGCCTCTTGACTTGTTTCCTGGCAGCTCTGCACCTTTATGTTCACTTTCTTGGGTGTGTTTGAGTGTTTGTGAGGTCCCTAAATGCATCTGGGACCTCCAGAATTAGCAGGAGAGAAGTGTTGAGTTTGGATGGAACCCAGGCTGGGTCTCCTGGCCTCAGAACAGGGTGGCAAGGAGCCCCATGTGCTGGTGGGACATGTACTGAGCCAGCTCATGACATCTCAGCACCATGGACAAAACAGAACATGAAGGGAAAAACAGCTCTGTGGGAGATGTCCTGGTTTCACTGGGCACCATCTCTAGGTGAATTTAGAGGCAGAAAGTGTTCCCCAGCCCCAGGAAAGGCAGCCATGCCTCCCTGTTGCTGCTGCTTCTGTCCTTGGCCCTGCCACACTGAGACTATGCTGTGTCCCTGGTTCTCCTCTGGCCTCTGGCTCTTGTCTCTCTACCTTTACCTCCTCCCCATTGCCAGGGCAGACCATCTCTTCTCCTCAAGGTGTAGATCTTCATGGTGAGCCAAGGAGCAGGCACAAAGGGAGGCACTAGCCACAACCACTTCACTCAATCCACCTCCCAAGGCAATTACCAGTGCCACTGGGGTCCAAGATGGGCTCTGCTTACTTGTATGCAAGACTGGGAGATGGGAGATGTCTCTGTGCACTCAGGCTGAGGTTTCTCTTTCCTGGAGGGGTACATGGCCAGGACATGCACACACGGTCTGGGGTTGTGGGCTCTGGAGGTTTGCTGTACCTCCTGGGGCAGGAGCTGCATGATGCTGTGAGTGGTAGCCAGGTGTTCCAAGCAAGGGAGCATGGCTGTCCCATCTCTCTGAGAGTAGCTCAGGAATGGATAGGTCTTTTGGGGGGTCCTGTCCAGCAGAAGGAGTGGCCACTAGGAAGAGATGCCTACTTCCATGTGGTTAACTCCTGTGCCTATTCATGTAAGAGACCCAAGACACAAAAGACTCCCTGTGTGTGACCCTTCCTCTGACCATGGTCACTTGGCGATCTCCCTAGGGATTGATTATCTCTGTGTCTCTCACTCAGACTCTCCAGAAATCTCCCAGCCTGGCAGACAGGCACCCATTGAATATATCTCCAGAATCTAGATCCCACAGGAAACCCACTGAAATGGTCCCTTCCTTTCTATTTAAAAGGGAACAAAAAGTGATGTTGCAGTGCAGCTTCCCCTGAGACAGCTCTTCGTTTGCTCCCGTGGAGGAGACTGAAGCGATTAGCCCCACAGAGAAGGACTGAGAGGTGCCATTCACTTGTGCCCTAAGCACACAGGGGAAGAGGAGCTGCTCTTTCAGGAGTGAATGTCTGATCTACAGCGCACGAGCTCTGCTCCAGGCCTGCTCAGGTCTCTTTTTAGGATAGGCAGACTTGATTCAGCTGTATGCCCTGCCATCCTGGAGCTTACACCATGAGGTAGAGTTGGGAGAAAGGGAAATCTCTGGCTTTAAGGTGATCGATGAAAGAGAGAGAAGGGGCAGGTGGAAGGGAAGAGTGAGAGCTGGAGCTGGCTTGCTTGCTTTGGAAAGCTCGCATATTTGATGGATTTTAGATTCTGCTCCCTTCCACCCCTTCCCCACTCCTGTGATTTCTGGGAACATTCCTCCAGGCTTTGATCTGCATTCCCGATACACTCCAAGTTGGAACAAACTCATGGTTTACCACCTCATGGTTGCTGCAGTTCAGTTACCACAGGCTCCCACCCCCTCCCGTGTCTTGGGCTTCTTGGTCATGCTACAACTTCCATGACACACCCAAAGGCTGTTTATTGGGCATGATCGCTCATGTCATGTGCTCAGGCAACATGGTGATGCTCTTATCATTCGCATTAGGAGGCAGGAACATTGCCCATTGGCAGGACAGGACAAACATGTGTGTCCACATCCCAGCGGAATTTCCCCCTTGTCAGATCTTTATTGAACATGTCAGCCTCCCCCTTTGATCTCCTGCTCGGGTTCATTTCTCAAGCACTAACTCTGTCAAGGCAGAACCTGTGCCCAGACAAACTCTCCACACTCCTGTCTAAACAGTGTCATCATGCCAAGACTGTGCCATCCCCTGGGCTCAAAGGGGACCCAGGGCTCCATGTAATGCTTGAGTTTGTTCTCGTGCTGGTGCAAAACAGGAATGAAGCCAATTAAGTCATGCAAGTGAAAACACGGTACATTTGAGAAAGGAGCCAGGCTTGGACTCTCCCTTCCCCCACAGGAATCTGCAGTTGGTCCTGGTCTGGTATCACCTGGAGGTGTCTCTAACATGGTCTTTTACTGCCTTACTCCATGCCCGAGGAGGAGACTATGCAGGTCTGTTTCGAACTCTGCTCTTTGTACCCCCACTGAATGCCTGTTCCAACTCGATAGATTGATGGCATTTCTTTCTTTTGTTTATGGTCCTCAAGCCAGTTTTCAGCCCACACGAATGTTCGTATGCAAGCTAGTTTGGATTCATTTGCCAAGTAAGATTTAATAAGATGCAACTCCTTAACGAACAATCCAATACAGGACACTGAATGCCTTCACTCCATCCCCTATATTATAACCGTCAAGGTTTTCAGGGGAGATTTGTTCCCTCCAAACCTTTAGAGCAATTTTGACTTTTGACTCCACTCTGGGTGCCGCACTGGGGGAACTCCAGAACAGTTAGTAATTTGGAAGGCAGTTTTCAGGAAAACTGGGGCCAGCTGTCCTCAGTTGCAAGGATTTTTCAATTGCTGAACAGTATCCTAGCCTAAATGGAGTAGCAAAAGAACTGAAATCTCGAAGTTTTCACAATGTTTTGAATTTGGGTTGAGTCTCTGCAATAACTTGGCTTCATTTTTCAGTGTACATACTGGAGAACCCCTCAGAAGCCCTTGTCTCATGTCCCCACCTGCACCTTAGCCAACGTCTGCCTCTGCACCATGACAGATTGCACAGGGATGATCTTTGGAAGGCTTCATCAGAGGAATCACCCTTTAACCCTCTCTGTGCTTTTGCCCACTCGCTGAATTGATGACCAGTGCCATCCTCTGTCAAGGACCAATGTCAACCAGGAGGATAGAAAGTCCTGGATGAACCAGTGTTAGTACCCTTGTTGCTAACAAGTTGCGTTCTGGTGCCTTCCCTTCTCACAGGATGTAGCCAGCATCCTGGGGGAACCATGGTATCCAAGTATTCAGAGGAGCTTCAGCTCCTCACCTGCAGCCATCTGGAAATGGAGAACTGTGTCAAGCAAGGTGGCCACCAAGGGAGGAGTGATGCTGCCTCCAAATCTCAGCATGGCAAAGCAAAGTCATGGCCCTATAACCCTCTGTCTCTCTACCAGAGACCTCTGCAGCCTGCTATGTCATGGAAACCCACCAAAGCTGCTTTCCTAGAAGTACCCTACTTCAGACATGTTATTGCACTGCTCCAGGAAAGGCTTTTCACCATGGTACCAGCACACTTGAACATTGCCCAGAAATGTCACCACCCCTTTATACAGCACAGCTATTGCTCCAGGAGTCATGTCCCAAAGCCAGCACTACTGCAGTGCTGCCTCTTACAAGAATGAGATTGCCTTGGAGTGAGACCCTGTGCTGGACAATACCCCAAAGATGGGTGTTTCAGGTGTCTGGGAGCTGATGTGGGTGGTGGTGGGCGCTCCAACACCAGGCAGGGGCACACTGCAGCAGTGCTGGTGCTCCGTAACCTGTGGTGGCTCCACTGGTCCTTGCACCCACATGGGAAGAGGAGCAAGAAGGGGGTTTCTTCCCTTGCACGGGGGAGGAGAAGGCGGCTGCTGTGTTCACATTCCCGCATATATGCTTGCATTTTACTTCATTTTGCTTTTATGATATTTCTTGGCCTCCAGTCCCTTGAGTTGCAAGAGCTGCCTGGGAAAGGGAACAGCCTGCAAGGGGAGGCCATGGTGTGGGTCCTGAGTCTGCTGTGCCTGCATGGATGCAGAGGTATGGCACTCCCCGTGATGGTGAGTCCCTCTGCCCTCAGGGCATGAGAACAGGCAGGTGAAAGAGCCAGTGGCTGGGAAGGGGTCTGATCTTGCCGCTGTGCCCTGAAGCAAGAGGTGAATGGCAATGAACACCTGCCTTTGGCTGCAGTTTCTCTTCTTGGCACCAAGCAATCGTGTTTGGATTCAAAGTGTGGTAACAAAGCCCTTGCCGGCAAACACATTTCAACATGTTATTATTCCCAGGCTGGCTTTCAAGATCCTCTTTCTATTCCTTCTGTACTGATTGCTCTTGTTTCTCTTGGCTCCCAGTTCTGGATTTTCAGGCTTCATTAACTGGAATTTATTAGCAACTTTAAACAATCTTCCTGCTGCCAAAAAGAGAGAAAGAAAAGAAGAAGAAAAAAAGTGAGAAACAAAGAGGAGACACTAAACTCTGGGCTGCTCCCTGCCTGTGTGAGGCCCAGGTCTGAACACCTCTATCACTGGAGGTTTTCTTTGGAGGGAAGGACCAGGGAGTGCCTGGCCTGGGACCATGCCTGCTCACAATGCAGCACCTCCTGTCTCTGCTCTGTTTCCCCACTGGAGCTGAAGGCTGGTGGTCACAGAGGAGTGCCCAGACTGATGGACAGCTGTCAGAGAGGAGTCTTTGGTGGTGTTGCCTCTTCAAAGTCAGCTGAGACTGGAGAATCTGGTCTCTTGGCAGCCTCTGAGCATGAGTGTTAATTGCATCCGCAACACCTTCCTGAGCAGCTTGCAGTAAGAACTAATGACTAACAGGTCCCAGCACACCTGAGAGGCCTGTTCTTGTTGCTGGATGGATGGGTAAATAGAGGCACTAGCAGGGAAAATCACTTTACCAAGACCACACAGTGAGCAAGCAGTTTGGGCTGGAGCAGTCCTGGAGCCCTCATCTGTGCCCTAACCACAGTGTTGCTTCCGGTCCCTTGTGGGACATGGCTTCTTGGTCTCCAGAGGGGAGCTGAGCCAATGTACAAATGTCCTGTGGGACACAGCCTGGCTGGACATCATGGCATGGCTCAGGCGATTGCTTCACTGTCCTCAAGACCATCGCATGCCACCCTGCTCTCGCTTATTCCTTGCATGCTCCCACCTGGCATGGGTGTGTGCAGAGGACTAACATACTTGGGTCTCAGGTGGATACAGAAGCCTGGATTTGCAGTGCTCCACTGCAGCCTGAAGGATGTGCAACAAGGCTTATTTCAGTGTTCATGGGACACGTGCTTCATCTACACATTTTTGCAATTTTCTTTCCTCTTCCCATTATTCCTGTTCCTCGGTTGAACCCAAGCTCCATGCATAAACCAAGCCTTACATCTAACTGATGTCTGACTGTCATGGAACTTCAGCTTCATAAGGAGCCTGAGGCAGTGCTAAAATAGAGACACAGAAAGAGAAGGAATCATAAAAGGTGTGAAACATCAGCTCTCCTCCAAGCTGCTGTGACCTTGGGCTACTGGGACCAGATCTAACGAGAGAGAAGATCCGCAGCAGCAGAGCAGGAGTGAGGAAGCTCGTGGAGGAGGCAAAGGAACATGGACTTCCTCTGACTGTCAAATAAGAATATGAGGGTTACAAATCCCATCCACATGTGTGCAAGGGCCAGGTGTGTCAGAAGTTTCTGTGACCAAAGTAAAAATCTCCCTAAAATATAAGCTTCCAGGGGACTTGAAAAGGAGATTTGAAAATCTGAGTTGAATTTGGCAAGTATTTTTGGCTGAGGAACCTGTGATGTTTTTCAAAATGTTCTAGCATCTTTTTAAAGACATCTTTGCAATAAAGCAAATACCATTTTAAATACCATTTTCTTTTCAAGTTTGACACAGAAAATGAAACAAAATTTTCTCTTTCAGGTTAAAAGAACTTTTTTTGGGTTCACCAAAGTCCCAGAACATCAGTTTTGGTTCACCTTGAATTGAATTTTGCAAGTTCAGTTGCTCCAGCCTGTTACTCACCCAGTTTACCAAGGGTGTAACAGGGGACATAGAGGCATATGGGGCAGGCTGGGGCTGTAAGGCCACCCAAAATCCCTAGAGAAGAGGAACCTGCTGAAAGGTTGAAAGGTTTCCATCTAACTGAAGACAGGCACTTACAGCAAGGACAGGCTGCACTGTCAGCACATCTCTGCCTGGAGGTCGGGCAGGCAGGTCTTCCACCTCCCCAGGAGGTACCGAGACACCTGGCCTGTCCCTCATTGCTCGGCAGGGTTTTCTGGTCTTCACTCACTTAGCATTCACCAGCATGAGCAGCTCTTCCATGGGGAAGCAGACAGAAGTCTTGGTCTCATGTGCTAAATGTCACCCCAGGTGACCCGAGGGAATATGTTATGGGTGGACAAAATGTGAAGAGATTTGAGCTGTGAAACCTGAAAAAACTTCTTTTGAGGATGTGTAAACAGGCAGGATTTGTTTGCTTGATTCTTGTGCATGTCCTGGCACAGAATGTGATCCCATTCTGAATGTCATGGTCCTGATGTAATGTTTTGGGATGAAAGTTTGGTAAAGATATAAGTGAAAAGAGCAGGGGAAATACCAGGCAAGCTGCATTGTTGGTTGATGACAGCCCTATGAATAACGTACACACTGTCTCTGTCCAGATGTTGTTGTTGAAAGAATCACTGTTGATTCTTGATAATATATAAAAATCCTTCCTTGCTTGATTTCATATAAATTAGTTTATTTCCATAAGTAGGGTTACTGTCTTATTACTATCAAATTCAAGCAGGAACTTGGGTATGCATAGATACAGAATGCTGCAGTTTTCATTTCTTCTCCTAACTGTGATGGTTTTTCCTAGCCAAAATACCTTTGCTTTCCAAATGAGGACTTGTGGCATTTTGAACCTCTATTAAAATATTCTCTAAGAACTTCCAATTATTTTCCAGATTTTCCTGTAAAAATTTTTCATCTTCATCTGTTTCATTCATAATTATTTTTGGCTGTGGGAAGCTGGCTCTTTTGGAACCTATGAATATTTATTCATTTCTGGTTGAGACTGTTCTGTTTGTACACGACATGTAATCAGGACACGATTGCTTGCAGCAGAACAACAGGTAATTGTGTAACACAAAGTATGGTCTTTGTGTGTGAAAAGCTGTTCTACCCCCAGTGAATGCTTTGGGTGTCCACACTTCAACACAGATGTTGACAAAATGGAAAGAGAAAGATGGTTGCAAGGTCTTGAAAAACCCATCTTCTGTTGGTAGCTTGAACTCCAAAGCTAAAGAAGGATAAAAAGTTACTCCTGCTCAGTCTGCAAATGCCTAATGGGGAGGGGAGTTTGGGTAGCTGGGGTCTTTGCAAGTCTGATGAACAGAAACTACAGACAGATGAAGATGAGTTGCAAGACCATTTGAAGTTAAAAAACTATAATATGATTTGATAATTATGAGATTTGACCTATTATGGGAATAATATCTGGTCTTGTCTCTTTAGTCAAGACTGAATGCTCAGAGAAGCTGTGTGGCGTGGTTGACATGCTGGAGGGAAGGGATGCCATCCAGAGGGACCTTGACAGGCTGGAGAGATGGGCCCATGCCAACCTCATGAAATTCAACAAGGCCAAGTGCAAGGTCCTGCACCTGGGTTGAATCATTTCCAAGCACAAGTACAGGCTGGGTGGAAAATGGATAGAGAGCAGCACTGAGGAGGAGGACTTGGGGGTGTCAGTTGATGAAAAACTCAACATGAGCCAACAATGTGTGCTTGCAGCCCAGAAAGCCAAGCATATTGTAGACTGCATCAAAAGAAGTGTGGCCAGCAGGTCAAAGGAAGTGATTCTCTGCCTCTGCTCTGCTCTTGTGAGACCTCATCTGGAGTACTGCATCCAGTTCTGGAACCTCCAACACAAGGACACGGAGCTCTTGGAGCGGGTCCAGAGGGGTCCACGAAAATGATCAGAGGGCTGGAGCACCTCTGCTCTGGGGACAGGCTGAGGGAGTTGGGGGTGTTCAGCCTGGAGAAGAGAAGGCTCCAGGGAGACGTTAGAGCACCTTCCAGTACCTGAAGGGGCCAACAAGAGCATGCAGTGATAGGATGAGGGATAATGTTTTTAAACTGGAAGAGGGAAGATTTAGACTAGCTATTAGGCAGAAATTCTTGGCTGTGAGGGTGCTGAGACACTGGCCCAGGGTGCCCAGGGATGCTGTGGCTGCCCCCTCCCTGGCAGTGTTCCAGGCCAGGTTGGATGGGGCTTGGAGCAACCTGGGCTGGTGGGAGGTGTCCCTGCCATGGCAGGGGGGTTGGAATGAGATGAGCTTTGAGGTCCTTTTCAATCCAAATCATTCTATGATTCTATAATTCTATAAATAAGTTTGTGTATGTGTGTTCACCTAGGTATGTACGCTCATCTGCAAACTCTTTTCTAAATACACAGACAAGACTTTCTCCTCATGACAGTGGTGTCTGAGCACGGCACACCATCAGACAGTGCAGAGGCTCATGTCAGTAAGGTGTTAGTCAGGTCAGCACCACAACCTGCACACATCACTGGAATTGCACTGTAGTACCGGATGCTGATGATTCAGGGTCACTCCGCTGCAGAACATGTGGGCTAGTACATCTGGGAGATGAAAATGCCTCCTTTCGGGGTAGTACAAACACCTATTCTGTAGGAAATTCTGACATTTTGGAAAATAACATTTTTTAAATGTCTATGTTGTGTATGGCAGTGTCGGGGAGAGCAGAGAGGGGACCCTGGACTGGATGGGGGGTCCATGGCTTGGTGCCTTGTGTCCCCTGTTGCAATGTCCTGCGCCCCAGCCTTATCTTCAGCACCAAATCCACTGTACCAAGTGTTATATAAACAGTAAGTTTACAACACATACATCAAATGCAGCATTAATACAGTGTTTCTTGTGATGTAATGTGCATTTTCCAACAGAAGCTATTGTGTTGAATAGAGCAACAGCATGAGAATAACACCTGGAGGGATTTCTCATGGTCAAGTGGAATAAGACCATACAGGTGCAATTTACCCATGCAGAAATGGCCAACCTCAATATTCTGCCCCCCAGGCTCCCATTTCTGGGGCTCTCAAGGGATTCCAGTGGTTTCTAATGCTGGTGGTTAATGTTCACGCTTTCAGAAGTGGTGCCGCTCCTTCACTGACACAGAGCCACATGCTGATCCCCAGGGATTGCGACAGCTGCTGCACACCACAGTACACATTGGTGCAGGATGGGACAGCTCAGCCTCTGGGGCAAATTTTTGCACTTCAGAAGCCCAGGCTCATTGCCATCTGAACTGCAAAGTGCCTGGGGAGCTAAAGTCTCTCTCCACTGCAGGAGGCTGTGAGGGGGACTCTGTATGCAGAAGGGTGAATGAAGCTCCCTGTTTGATGACTCTGCTTCACGGTACAGTGTTGATTTTCGCATAATGGATTGGGTCCCTTTTATTTTGGCTTTTGGCACGTGCACCATCTTACCCTAAAGGTAATGACCTCAGTCAAACCCCTAAGCTAGAGTCACAAATACACCCTCTACCTCTGTGCAGCCTCCTTCCATCTCAGCCTGTAGCCACAGTGACAGCACTGAGGGTTGCTACCAGAGGCACAGACACCAGTGTCCCCACCACCACCCTGACCATGCTCTGCCCAGCGCAGGTACTTACAGCTCCTCCAGGAAGCGCAGGTGCCGGAGGGTGCTGGGCTGCAGCCGGCTGATGTTGTTCATGCTCAGATCTCTAGTGGGGAAGAAAGACAGAAGTCTCTGTGAAGTCATGCTGTGGTTTGCACAGAATAAACCACAATGCCCCTCTCTGTGTCCCCTCTCTGCTAAGAGGGAATAGTGACAAGCCCTTGCAAACAGCATTTCTGCATCAGCATCTTATCGCAGCCCAGGCTCTGCCTGCAAAGGCATGGAGAGGAGCAGCCAGAGAGACACTTGCTCCTTCAGGGTGCTCTGCCTGAGCTTCTCCAGGTTATGGAGTAAGTTAGGACATTTCCTAACGGCACAAGTGGTATTAGTGTCTCACAATTTTTGGAGAGTGAATAGGAAGCCCAGTGACACTAGAGCAGGACAGTATGTCCTTGGGCCCGAAAGTATCTTTCTGTGACCACTGGCCATGCCCCAGTGTGTGGATAGATGCTGCTTTTGAGGAAGAGCAAGACATGGAAGAAGGGTAAATCCTATTGGACAAGCCTGCTCTAAACTGGACAAACTGGAGAACAACGTCAGGAATGAGGGACAGATTGGCTCTGTGGGTGACAAGCTGAGTTTAGGGGGTAGGGGGAATCTATCTGATGGTGCTTGTCTCTGTCTTTGCCATCTCCAGCTAATGGCTCACCTCCTACCCACTGAGGGTCTGACAGACTCTCCCAGAGGAGACTGTGCTGTGTGACCCAAGGGGTCCAGGGGTTGTGCTGAGTCTTAAGCCATTAGCACATCACAGAGTGACTGTGAGCCACCCACTGCAGAGCTGTCATCATCTTAGGATATAAGAGTAGCAAAGTCTGCAGCGAACAGCACATTAGACAAGCTGGTAGTTGGAAAAAACAAGGATACTTCTGGGCTCTGAGGATCTTCAGGAGGTCTGATACTTTATAACTGCAACCCTGCCCTCATGAGCAGCTGCACATGAAGAAAACCATGCTTGTTACCCAAGTCTAGAGCAACCTGTGTCCACGTAACTGCAAGTGAGCATCAACTTTTACAACTATGAGGAAAGATGAGGCTGACTTAAAAGCTGGCATGGTTAAAACCAACGGGAATGGATGGGACATGTCCCCTATTGAGCAAAGCAATCCTAGTCAAATGTCATCTGAGGATCTGGGTAGTCTCGTGTGAGGCAGAAGGGATATTTTTAGTCATTGTGTATTGACAGGACACTGCTTGGCTCCTTCGGGCTGCTTAGATGAAATGGCAGAGGGAGACAGGTGTCTCTCTGGTAATAAGAGGATAAGGAGAAACAATATACAAATAAAGGCATTTTCCTTTACTCTTTCCTCCTGTAAATCTCACAGATTTGTGAGCCTAAGGAAGGATGTGCCCTCCCCTGCACTGTCAGCGGGAATCTGTCTCGATGATGGACACACGCATGGAGGAAGGAGGCTTGTGCCAAGGACAAGGACTGGAGCATGAAGGAGAAAAGTCCCAGCCATACAAGAGGGACCTCTCTGAGCTGGCTGGCACCTGCACAGCACACTGTCACTGTAACTGAAATCCTGCGGACCCAAGACGTGAACTGCAGCTCACATATCAAACGCCCTGGAGCATCGCAGACTGGCTTGGGGCTCTGGGTAGGAAATCACTTCAGTGGAAAATAGGTTTATTGAAAAAATCACTCAAATTCTTTTGTATTCTTCAGCGAGAAAATTCTCAAGTTCTGCTAGTAAAGAGGCTTTAAAAGTTTGGGGGTGTAGGCTTCTTCATTTTGTACCATTTTCCACAAAAATCCACCCCACTTTGACCAGATCTATTTGGCAGTGGTGGAGGCAGGTTACACCTAAAGCCACCTTTACAGTTTCTCTGGAGAGGTGTCCTGTGACAAAACTGTGCAGTTTCATGAACCCTATTTGAAGACACTCTTGGCAAAGTTTGGGGTTTTTTTTCTTTAGAATTTTATTATCTCCAAAGAAGTGGTAGAAAAATCTGCAAAAGACCTATGAGGATTCAAAATTCTGTTTTCAGAACGAATGTAAAAACAAGTTATTGTCTGCATTGTTCTGTATGCAACACTGCATTCTATATTTGGATGATCCTGAGATACAATAGAAGTGTTAAGATATTATTTTATGCCCCTTCTATTTTTATTTCTAAATCCCTAAGGGCAGTTGCTACTTAGCACCCATTAAACCATCTTTTTTTCCTACATCAAAGTGTCTCTTATTTATGTTGTAATGAATCAGTCTGATGTTTTGACATGTTGTGAAACAATGTAAAAATAATGAAAAATAATGTAAAATGAAAGGCTATGAAACAAAGCACAGATCTGAAACATCCAAGATCTCCTTAAATCTCTGAGGTGTATTCCTTAAGTTGCCTTCTGCTGGCAGTGTAGGGAATACTCCTTGCTTTTCACAGGAGACACTTTTCAAATGTCATTGAACTGCATTTTGGGTGCCCAGCCCTTTCCTAGGCATGATGGGGACAGCTGTCTGTCCTGCACCCCTGGGTCATCAAAATGTTTTGACTTCTTCTTTCCTCCCCCTTGATCCATATCCTGAAGAGGAACAAAATACATTGGTTTCTGAAGAAATCTCCCAAAAGGCAGAGGAGAACTACTATTATCCCACCACTCTGGCAGCCTCACAACTGCACCTTGCATTTTTTTTCTTTAAATGACCCGCTCCCCTCCCTCTCCCTCTCTTGCACCCCTGGGGCTCCTCATGGACAGGTCTGAGCGAAGGGGCTCTCTCCTACCATCTCTTGGGGCAGTGAAACAAAATCCAGCCCTGATTTCCAAGGCTATCTCATGAGGAACGTTTTTGGTCATTTTATTTAAAACTCACTGATGTTTTGAGTGTTTGGATGCTCTGGTGAAGGACTGAAGGACTCGAGCACAACACATCTACACACACAATACTGAATAGGGGAGGCCCATAGTGCAGACCCTGGTAGTGGTCTGCTAGCTAATGAACAACGAGGCAAATGTGGTGATAGTGACTCAGCTTTACTGTTAACCCTCCAGTGTGATGTCCCATAGGGGTCCCATGCCAGCTCCTCCAGAGCAGTGGATATCACACAGGGCTTGGTGTGGTGGAGTTCCTGGACTGGCCATGGTATGAGGACATCATGGAGGGGTTGATGCAAGAACAGATGGTGTGAAGGAAGAATAAGTTCCTCCAAGAGCTGGAAATTAACTTCCTGAGCACAGTCCTGGACCCAGTGATTTTGCTGGCCACAAAGGTAAGAGATGTTTCTCTACAGACTGTCCATGCTTGTGTGAAAGCTGAGGCACAGGATTCTTGCCTGAAGTGTTGTGGGAGTAAATATTTGACTTATTACTCATGTAAAGATGTTGTTGACTTGTTACTGTGTTTTCCCAAGCTCATGTTTTTCCTCTTAGTAAGGTTTCTTGTGTTATATACATCCTAGTGCATGAAAGAATAGAAATACTTCCTGTCAGGGTAATCACAGAAGCTATTTATCTCTTCAAGTGTTTGGGAGTGGTTGCTTCAGCCAGTCACATTTAGTTAATTTTAAAAGGAACCCATGGTATTTGAACCTAGTTGAGTTATTTTTTTCAGCAAGATTTTTCAGAATGATTAGGGATTCATGGACTAAATGGATTAGGAACTCCTCTGACCTTTCTCAGCTCTATTGATGACTTTGGCTTTCCAAAATAGCTCTCTCTTTTGAGTGACTGGCATCCAGTGGGGTCAAACAAGTGTTGTGTCACTCATATCTAAGCATGACTATTGTCATTTGCACTGGAGAAACCACTACAAAGATGGAGACTGTACCATAGCAGGCATTATAGAAATGTGCAGAGCAAACAATTCAGATCCCAAAGTCCCTTAAACTCTAAATGAAATTAGAAAGGTAGGAAATGGGGTGCTGCATCTTCACCCAGGTTTGCAATGTAGGACCAGTGGGAAATCTTTCGTTGTCAAATCATTTTGCATGGCTGTGGTCTGAAATGCTGACAGTAAAGTGAACTATGCTACTACTGCGGGAACTGAAACTGCTCTGGTATTATCCCCATTTACCCATGAAACAGTGTCTTTAAAGGCCTCTTGCATTAGGTGTTGAAATTACCTGTGCTTTCAAATGGCACTGCACCAAAGCCATCATGGCTATAATTAGTATGATTTAACACCCCCCCCCCCCCCCCCCCATTCCCCAACTAATTCTAAACATTTATCGTAAGCATTTCTAACTTGTACCTGCAGGAAAACTGAGACACAGTTCATGGAAACTGAGCTCATGTGATTTAGCCTCAGACCTTACAACTCCCCTGGCCCTCGAGGGGTTCCTTAAATTATTTGCTTTGATGTCGCCTTCTTTCATGAGCAACCTTTGATTATTCACTGATTAGCTGATCTTCCTTACAAAAACTGATGTGACATGCACCATGCTTTGGGTACCCCAGTAGGACTGTCTGCTGTGCTCTCTACGAGTGCTATGAGATGGTTACCACAGTGTTTTAGTTCAAGGATGATATGAGCTTTAAAGATCAAAGGAGTTTATCTTTGGCATAATTGCTCGGGCAGGTGGGATGCAGGCTGTGGTGCATGGAGCCTCATAGAGCCACATGAAGCCATAGGTGTCCCTGCAGGGAGCAGCACAGTCCCAGCAGACTCTGTCCAGCTCTGGTGAAGGCACCTGTGGGACTTTGCAGAAGTGCATACTCTTAGGCCAAAAGGGAAGTTTTTTATGCTACAATACATGGGTCTGCATGAAGGACACCCTACGATACTTGCTCAAGGTCGGCCTGAGCAATATCTTCAGGATGTATCTCTAGGGACAGTGGGATTAATGTGTCTCACACAAATTCAAGGTGTCTAAAAGCTGCCCACAAAACTGAGGAGAGATGAACCCTGCCAATCACCCCCAAAGCTCCTGATATACCTCTTCCCAGACTATAAGCAAAGTGTTTCCCCAGAGATGCACTTCAATGTGAATTAACACAAGCAGAACTGAAGGTGAAATCTGCAGTGATACAGTTTTGGCTGAGGCCAAGCACATGGTTCAAGGGGCAGACCTTCAGGGAGTCAGCACTGGGATACTCTATGGGCTTCTGGCTTCCATCACACCTCAGTGAAATCCCATGCATATGGCAACAGCTGGAAGTGAGGACAGATATTGCCCAAGCTACTGGACAGGGTTTTCAGTATTTAGGGAAATGGACCTAGTACTTCTCTTTTGTAAGGAGGCAAGGTTGCCCCAAAGAACATATCTGACTGCTGTCCTCAGGTTCTGAGCCTACAGGAAGCTACTAAGAATCCCAAATGGTGACTATCGTCTCAAGCCCTAAATTGCTCAATTATATGAATATCTCAACATTTTTCAAGGTGTTCAAGGTATTAATGTGCTCTCTTCCCAGCATGAACTCAGCCCAGCTCCTCTGTGTTGGTGCTGAACACATGAGTTCCTGGACCATAAAAAAGACCTTCCTTACACTCAGGCAGCTGGTTAGAAAATTTTATGATTGTGGGGAGAAGCTAATGACCTGGTATCCTCTTGATTAATTAATTGCACAATTACAGCATTAAGGCCTCTCAGTCCAGAAGTCTGAATTCAGGGGGAACTGTACAGACCAGATCAAAATTCCCATCCTTGTCCTGGAAAGGTCCAACACTAGACTTGCTCGTGCAAGGCATGAAACACTCTTTTCTCTCTGAAGTCACCAGGAGGTGAGCAATGTCTCTAGCTATCTTCTGGCCACTCTCATTAGCATCCAGTGAAAAATGCACAATTACACCACCTTTGGAATGGAAGCCCAAAGGCAATAAATGATGGGTTTAGAAATTCTTCAGATTATACTAGAGTGATTCATAAAGGTTCTTCTTATCTCCTTTCCTCTTAATCTTGAAATCTCCGAGGTCACCACAAAATGCCTGAACTGCTCGGGGTAAAGCTGAGTCTGATGATAGAATGGCACTTGGAGACATAGAGCCAGCTCAAATTTTTTCTAAAAGCCTGCAGGTTGAAAACTATTTTAAAGGTAGTCTCCATGAAGAAAAGGAGAAAGGGAAGATAAAAAGATCAAAGCAGTAAGTTCTCATTTGCATTATACCATATCTGGAGGCACCAGCCCTGCTTCAATCCTGTAACACTGCAATAGGCAAGAGCAGAACGTGTTTCTACTCCCACCTCTCCATATTTGAAAATAGATCAGTCATCTTAGATCATGCCCCATGAGTAGGCCCTATCCCAGATCTCCACAGTGTTTCAATAATAAAGACTCAGCCAAGGCCAGTTTGCCAGGGTGAGATTAAGCCCATCCCTGCACCAGCAGGTCTTCAGAAGTCTGGTCTGTGCAGTGAACAGCAGTGACCTGTGGCAAGCACAACTCATGATGCTCTGGCTACTCTACTTCCAGCCCCTCCTGTAGTACTGTGTTGTGTGCACTGCATACATGAGAACAGAAAGGGGATGAGCGGAGTAATGCACTTCTGCCCCTGGGAATGGTTGATGTGAGAACAAGAAGAAATAACTTCTAGAAACCATCTTCCAGGTCAGGGCTGTCAGTGAATACTGTCTCATCCCAGGGACTGCCAGGGCAAGGGCTCTCCCCCAACAGCAGAGGAGAAAGGAAGGTGTGGGGTCCACCCACAGGGTGGGTAGGGAGAAGGACAGATCACTTGACTGCAGCCACATGGAGGAAACATGGCTGAGAAGCAGCAAGGACCTGCCTCCAGAAGTCACCGAGCCATGGGGCAGAGATGAGACTTGGATCAGGACATGAGGTAATTTTTTCCAAAAAGATGAAATGTGAATCTTGCTAAGCATGCTCCTAGAGATTTTTCTCATCGGCTCTGTATCCTGCCTGCAACTGTCCTGATTGCCAGAGGAAAGTCTGCATGGTGATAAAAAGGGGAAAGCACTTGTGCTGTGACAAGGCAGGGAGAAGATGGCTTGTCTTGCTGGATATAGCTCTGATGAGCATGATGGGCATTGACATCTTCTGGCCTACAGGTGTACAAGTGCCCTGGTGCTTCCAGTGCCCATTAGCACGGAGCTGCTTGCACTGGAGTAGGGAAGTCTCATACACCAAGCTGAGGGAGACGCTGATGGAGTCTCCTCCCAGACCCTCCGCTTTCACTTTCCAGACAGAGCAGTCACTGCAGCAGGCTGCTTTGGGTTGGATGATGGGCAAGGACCATATTTTCAATTTCTGATACCATTCTGCAAGTTCACATTTTTGGTGCTTCCCATGAAATGGAAGTCCAGAAATTGTTCTGGGTTGATCAACATAACTAAAAATGTGTTGTGGTTTTTTTTGTCCAGTTTTGACATTTAAAAAAAAAATCATCCCAGAAAGGACATTCTAAGCCAAAAGTCAATTGAAAAGAAAAACACTTTCTGTCCTGGAAGTGTCCAAGCAGGACTTCTTAGCCTCTTTAAAACTCTTTTTACATTTTTGCCTCACATAACGGGATTCAAAGTTGGCCATTGTTGGAGCTGTGTCAACATGAAATTTTTCCTTAGTGTAAGCACATAGAAACTAAAAGAACCTCTAAACTAAAAAGAAATATTGGGGATGAATGAGGGCAAGGAATATATTTTTTAAAGCAAGATTAAGAGATTTGAGATTAAGCAAGATTAAGATTTGAGATTGCAAACAAATGTCCTTTCTTCCCACTGTGTCTTTTGGAGCAGTCGCAGCCCAGCAACGTCCTGACTTTTAGCAACTAAATGGTCTCCACTAGATCCCTGGAAAGCTCCTCACATTCTCTTGTGTCCTGAGCGTGGGTTTTCTCCCTGCCCTTCTTCAGGTCTCTGCTGGGCTCTGGCTCTCACCAGAGAAACCTCTCACCCTGTCAGAGTATGCATCCTCTTAACACCCAGAACAGCTATCAGGGAAAAGTAAACCCAGAAGCATCTTCCTGTTTGCTGCCTGGCCAAAGCCTTTTGAAAGAGATAGTGGGCAGTAAACAGCAAACAAATGCAACTGGTTCATCTGTCACATTCCCCACACAAATGTCCTTGAAATCAACTGAGTCATGGAAATATTGTGCTTTCAGGTTGGCATCTTCTGCTTTGACTAAGGCAGGATATTTATGAAGACAAATGTTGTGTTGAGAAACTCCTACCCAGCTCTGCTCTGGGACACTAGCCACACTCAGCTGAGGGTGATGGGGGGACACGGTGCTGTGTGCCAGGAAGAGCAATGCAGGAGGGCAGAAGGTGGGTCAAGGCAAGCCAAAGATGGTTATAAGCAATAAAGCTGCTCTAGGGAGACAGATACTCCATGGCAGAGGTACTTGCCAGCAGACTGGAGCTGTTCTGCAACCCACAGTGCCTGAGAAGGCAACTTGTTCAATACTGTCTGCTCTGCCTGCTCCAGACTCCTGCGCAGCACCTTCAAGAAGACCTCTGTGGACAGTTTACACTGATGTAGAGTGTGTACAGGAATGTTTTTTCTTCAGGGCAGTAAAGGGCTTTGCAGCCACCCTGTTCCACTTGCACAGTTATCATGGGATGAAGCAGTGGAAGCACAATGGTCGAACCCCTCTTGGAACCCATATGGTGGGAACAGAAGTGAATTGCTATGGAGATATTCCTGGGAGAGTAAATGATCCACCTGGAAAGCATGGCTTGTTTGACTGTACCTAAAAAACAGACCCCGAAGGAACAGACAGATCATCGGTGAGGGAACAGAGACTAAGGAACCGGGTCAGCGTAGAGGTGAAGATATCAGGATTCCTCTGCTTGGCAAAGATATGTGTGAGGAGAGGCATGACAGAGATGATGCTGGTTTGATGCACTAGGAAGATGTACTTTTTATCTGCAAACTGCTAGTAAAGAATTTTGTAGAGTTCCCCTATAAAGGCACAAGGCAAAGATACAGGACTAATGGAGGATAAATCTACCTGTGACTAATCAGGGTGATTGTCTAATGCTAAATTTGGCTCAAGGGTGCCTAAACCACTGACTCCTAGGACCTGGGGCATTGGGGTCCAGCCAGGCAATGCAGAAAAGAGGTTCTTGAAAGAACCTCTTCTTCTTCTTGCACTCAGTGCATCTTGGTGAGTTTTCATGAGCAAATATCTGAGAGCAACAGCCAGACTGTGCTGGATGCCAGCTTTCAGCTGGCCAGCTTTCCTTTATGGCCCATATGTGTGGAAACCCCTGTGGCCCAAGTGCTTCCTGAGTATGTCCTTGACTGGGACTGGCTTTTGGACTACCAGCTTGGTACCCATGCCTGATTTAGAGCACTCGCTGTGAGCTCTGGTTCTCCTTTTAGGAGCAGGCTGGGGTGAAGCTAGTGTGGTCTGCACACATATGCCATAGACATGCCTCCAACTGCGTATCAGGGCACAGTGCAACCACTGTCATCCACATCCTTCCTTTGATTGCACAAGGTCTGCACAAAATGCTTTTGGCCCCACATATCCTAGAAAAGTATCAGCTGGAAGTCTGAGGAGAGGTAGTATTCGAATTAGGGAAAATAACTCTTGAATACTAAATTCTACCTCTGCCTGAGAGTTGAAAGCCCTGCTGGACTCTTTCTAAGGTGCCCACAGTTAATCTGTGCACGAGAGATCCCTGCGCATCTGACCCAGAGCAGTCACCTCTGTCCTGTTTCTCTTCATGGCACAGATCGTCCCTTCACTGGCCATTTCTGAGCCCCCCAGGGCTGTTCAGGAATCCTCAATAGCTGATGCCCATCATCTACAGCCCCACTCCATTTACTTTCAGACCCACTGAGATGGTGGAGCCCAAGGCTGGAGGGCAGGAAATAGGTAGCCTGTAACCAACCCGCAGTGTATGTAAGCACGCTGGTTTCTTTCACATTGAGAGGATCTGGCAGCATGCATTTATTCCTGTTAGTTCTCTGGCTGGCAAGAAATCAGAGAAAGGATCCGGCAGGCTGTGTGGTCACAGTTGGTGTGTGACTTCTACCTGAGCTGGGGGCAAAAGCTTCTGCGATGAAGAAGAACCAGGGCAAGGCACTACTGGAAAAGCATTGGGCCAGGCTGCCTCTCCCCTTGCACATCATATCTCAGGGGGGTTACACCAGCTCCTGTATGGGGCAGAATCTGATCCCAAAGTCCTGAGACTAGCAAATAAAGCAGTACACATGAACTAGAGGGCTGGAGGAGATGCACTACTGAATCTCTGTGGAGTTTATGCCCGTCACTAACTGGAAGAAGCAGGCAAAATTTGGAAATATTTTATAGGGGACCAACTCTGATATGTTTTTTAGTTGAAAATGTCATAATGACTGATTGAAATGCTTTATACTGACATCAAAACATTTCATTCATTAAAAGCCAAGCCATGACAATGCAATATTTAATGACAGACAGCACCTGCACATATTAACCTGAGGCTGAATTTGTAAAAAATTAGAAGTAAAATGAAACCCCAATTAAAACAAAAACCTTCAGATTCAGATATGTTTTCATTCAAAAATTTCAGCCACATCTGTGTGTTGCCTGGAAACTTTTGCATTTGATGAAGAGCAGTTTTTGATCTAGGAAACTGTTTCTCAGAGGAAACCTGGTTGCCTTGCATATTGTAAGTAGATCCTTGTGCTACTCATGAGCAAGCTACCAGCATGGGACCTTGTGGGGTGCCAGGCACTACCACTGCGAGAAAGGTCTGTGGCCCTGTGGGAACCCTGGTCTGGGTGCTGGGCTGTGTTTCAACAGAGGAGACATTGCCTGAAGAGCTGTTTCCTGTCTCCTGTTGAAGGAAAGATGATGAGTTTCTGCATTTCACTGGCACACTGCTTTGAAGCTGTCTGTGTTATCTCTAGGGCTGTGTGTCCCCCCATCTGAAAACCCATGTGCTAGGATGGAGAGGTGGCTCAAGTGTCAGGGAGAGACCAATGCACAAACAAAGAGCTGGCAAAGAGAGTAGGGCTTGGCATTTGGAGACTTTTACATGGGCTTCCTCCCCTTGCATGAAACCTCTTGGACTTGCCAAATGATGTCAGTGCTGCAGCTGCATGTCCTTCTCCCAAAGAACAGGAATCCAGTTACTAGGGTATAGATGCTTGTACCTGATTGGCACTTCTGGACAGATCCTCTAAAGTTCCTGGAAAAGCACAAGAGGTTTGCTGGCAAGAAATAATGGGAAAAACTTTGATAAGAAGCCTGTGTCTTCCTGCATGTGGTTCCTCAGAGCAGACTGCTAAGCTCCAGTGATAACTGATTTCTCTTACCCAGAAGGTGAAAAAAGATCTCAGGTCAGAGGAAAATGAGCACTTAATTTGCCAGATGCAAGCTGATGGCTTTATGCCCAAATCCTTGACCTCATGGAGGAGTGCTTCTCTAATACTTGTCAGAAAGCTCTATGAAGATGAAGCATGCAGATCTCAAAGTGTTAATGTCCAGGTGGGATTTATCCGTGGAAGGCTGTGTTGGGGACCGAGGCTCTCCTGTTAGCACAGCCTGACCAATAGGTAAGGAGAAGCCCCATCTCTGTCTTGGTTGCATGCAGCACCATGCCCTACACCAGTACCCTCACACCATCATGCTGCAGCCAACCTGGAACTCCCCCGTGCTCATGATTATGTTTACCACAGTGGCTGCCATGGTCTGTTGAACCTAGCCAAGTTGCTTTCCAGACCAAAAAAACCCTTGTACTTTGTTTTGCTTTAAGAGCTCCTTGCACCTGTATATATTCCCACTACCCTCATAAGTGGTTTGCTGTGGGGTGGTCAGGATTGCAGCTCAGATCCCAGCAATGTCTGAACCTCCATAAAGATCTCAGTAGGGCTGTAAGCACAGAGTGCGTGTGAGGCATGTGCATGCACTTGTGACAAGCTGTGGGGAATGTGGGTGCAGCACATCTGCACTGAGAAACACCAGTCTCAACCCGCAGCCAGGCACAGCAGTGTTGAGCACAGCCCCCTGGTCTCTAAACTGCTGCTCAAAGGCTAGGAGCTGTGTCAGCCTAGGAGCTGGCAGAGGGGACCAAGGGAGGCAGTGCTCTGCCTTGGGAAACAGTCCCCAGAAACACTCAAGCGCTGGCCCGTCCCACATTTGGTTTGGAAAGACTGTGCTGCAGAAGCCTGTGTTTAAATGACACTTTCTAAACACTCCCAGCCACCATGACCAAGCAGCAAGGACAATTCAGTGTCATAAACAACCAAAAGAGTCAAAGCTGTGTTCTCATGCCTGAAATGGGTGGAAGGCTCAGATCTGGCATCTCTGACGCTGTTCTAGCCAGCTCTGGTGCCAGCTGTGTTGCAATGCTGGTCAACAGACATGAGAAGTTTGGCCACTGTCAATGTTCCCGTTTGGCTGGTGGTGCACCGTGAGGCAAAGTTTCTCCTCAAGCATCACTGCCCTGCTCTTACAAGTGCTGCTTCCACAGCCACCCTGTGAACCTGAGCTTGATCTTGCCCCTGGAGAGCAGCAGCACCAGGGGAGCTGGGATCAGCTGGGAAACCAAGCCCTGATACCAGAGTGCTGATTTAGTGTCAGCCCTCTACCTTTCCTGGCTGTCCCGAATTTCAAGCAGAACAAGCTATAGCTTTTCTTTTTTGGCCCATGTGACCCAAATTATGCAGGCATCATTCCCCCCAGCAAGGACACAGGTCTCTTACTGCCTGGCTTGGATTTAAAATGGGTTAAAAATCTCTTTAATTCAGCTACAAATCTGGATTTGAGGCCTTGGGCTAGCTCTCACTGTAGGTTTTTTTACAGGCACCAGTCAGCTGGGTGCAGTGAGCACAACCCTTGCCTGGTACAGCAAGTGTGTGCCCTGCACAGGCACCAGCAGCATCAGGGAAGAGTGTCCTTTGCATCCCCAGGCTCTGCTCAAGCTGAGGCTGTGGGTGCCCAGCATTTGCTGCTGTCAGGTCATCTTAGCACTAGCAATCGTGTGTGTGTCTCCTCTGCCCTGGAACAGGGAACCCCAAAAAGCTGAGGGATGTTGGAGCTGGACTCCAGTGCTTCCCAGGTGCTCAGCTCCCCGCTGGGGTGCTGGCAGCAGGCAGGAGTGTTGACTTCGGTCCTTTGACAACTGCCAGAGAAAAACACTGTTCTAGGTGTGTGTAATCCCCAGATTTTCACCTGTGCCTTCAAAGCTGGGGTCCAGTTACCAGCACTGCCAGCTGTACTGTGAGGGATTAGGTGGGATCTGTCTGACCAGATTCAGCCCCTCACCAGGGCAGGAGCCAAACAGCAGCTGCTTCATCCAGCCAACTGGGACCTTGTCTGCACTGACCCACAGTCAGGTAAATAGGGACACTGTGACATGCTTGGCTTCCAGCCACCATGTCAGGGATCTCCCATGGGTCCTGTGTTTCATCTGCCCACCACGGGCATGTCTGAGATACAACAGGCTGTCTCAGATTGCTCTTAAAGTCCCTGTGTGTGGACCTGCATCCAGCCCCAAAAGACTCTGACAAATCTTTGGCCAAACAGTGATGGTTGTGTTCAGCCCAGAGCTGGCAGAGAGACCTCTGATTTGTCTATCTATCTCTAATACACTGTGGACCCCAGCAGACACATCAGCAGGGTCCTCCTCTGAGCAGAATGACTGAGAGACACGAGGGGGGGAAGAGTTGTGGGGGAATAACAACCCTGTGTCTGTGCATTTTATCAGGGATTCAGGTGCCCTGTTACACTGTGAAGGCTTGTGCACCAGCAGGGAGGTATGTCACACGGATACAGGATGCTCCTGATTGCCTGCCCTACCCATTGCGACGCTGTGGCAGCAGAACCTCCCTTAAGGTTTGCACTTTGCTTTTTTAATCTTGTTCATGGCACTACTTTAGGCACGACTGTGAGAAGCTGTTGTTGAGATAGAGGGCTACCTGTGCAGGCTGGGATTTTCAAAGAAACTGAAGGAAGGCCCTGAAAATGGTAAACAGCAACAAGAAGACATCTGCAGAGCAGCTGCCCCGAGAGGAGAAACTCATGTCATAACCTAACACCTGCTTAGTGATGATACAGTGCCCAGGCTTTGCTTTTCAGCTCACTTGTCTTGGAGACGGTGTGCTCAGTGCCAAGACAAGTCAGAGTAGGAACAATCACATAATGACAAGGCTGAATACATGTAATGTACTCAAGCAGGAAAGTAAGGCAATAATTCACTCTGGAGCAGGACGAGCTTGGGATGGTCTGGCACTGCAGATGATTTATACTTAGAGTTGGGCTTGGCAGGTGCTTTTATGAAACAGAAGTTTGGTTTTCTATTGTATTCAACCTGTCCCAGAAATAGTTTAAACCATTTTGATTTTTGGCATGGCCAACTATTAACTAGCTCAGCTGGGAAAGAAGTGTACAAAATTGCTACCAGAGACATGGTACTGGTATGTGTGGGGTAGACATGGACTAGTGGGGTCCCCCCGGGGTCAGTACTGGGTCTGGTCCAATTCAATATATTCATTAACGACCTGGACGAAGGGACAGAGTGGATCCTCAGCAAGTTTGCTGATGACACAAAGCTGGGAGGAGTGGGTGACACCAGAGGGCTGTGCTGCCATCCAGTGTGACCTGGACAGGCTGGAGAGCCGGGCAGGGAGAAACTTCATGAAATTCAACAAGAGCAAGTGTGGAGTCCTGCATCTGGGGAAGAACAACCCCATGGACCAGTACAGGCTGGGGCAGAGCTGCTGGAGAGCAGCTCTGGGGAAAAGGACCTGGGAGTCGTGGTGGACAGCAGGCTGACCATGAGCCAGCAATGTGCCCTCGTGGCCAAGAAGGCCAATGGCATCCTGGGGTGCATGAAGAGGAGTGCGGCCAGCAGGGCAAGGGAGGTTCTTCTCCTCCTCTACTCTGCCCTGCTGAGGCCTCATCTGGTGTACTGTGTCCAGTTCTGGGCTCCCCAGTTCAAGAGGGACATGGAGCTACTGGAAAGAGTCCAGTGCAGGGCCACTGAGATGATGAAGGGGTTGGAGCATCTCCCTTATGAGGAGAGGCTGAGGGAGCTGGGTCTGTTCAGCTTGGAGAAGAGGAGGCTGAGGGGGGATCTCATCAATGCTGATCAATATCTCAAGGGCAGGTGTCAGGAAGACGGGGCCAGACTCTTCTCGATGGTGTTCAGTGACAGGACAAGGGGCACTGGGCACAAACTGGAACACAGGAGGTTCAATGTTAACTTAAGAAAACACTTCCTTACTGTGAGGGTGACAGAGCACTGGAACTGGCCAGAGAGGCTGTGGAGTTTCTGTCTCTGGGGACATTTAAAACCCATCTGGACGTGTTCCTGTGGCATCAACTCTAGGATCCTGCTCTAGCAGGGGGTTTGGACTGGATGATATTTGGATGTCCCTTCCAACCCCACCACTCTGTGATTCTGTGATTCTGTGATCAGGGATGGCCAACCTCTTCAATATCCCGTAGCCAAATATCTGGGTGGATTGGCAGAAACACTGGGGCTGGGAGAAGATCTTACTTCTCTCCTGCCCTAGCCCTCTCCCTGGCTCTCCCTGTGCTGCAATGCTGGTGTGTGGGCTGAGAATTAAAAGGCCAGCTGAGACCAGTGCTCCCAGTGCTGTGGCAAGAGGGCAGGGAAAATGTCCTTGCAATAGGGCTGTCCTGGCATAGGTGTCCATGGTGGGTTTTGCAGAACTGGCCATGATGGTCTGCAACATCCTGTCTGCATCAACCCAGTGGCATCAGCTCATGCAAGGTGATGGCCAGCGTTAACAATCCTAAAGCCTGGTGCTGGCCCCGCAGCACGCGAGGCAGGGAAGGGCATGAAGGGGACTGGTGCACCCACAGCCCTGTCCTTGCCGTGCGGAGGCAGCTGGCTTGACCACTTGGCTCTGGAAATTGGATCCCTACCTTGGGCCCTGTTAGACAAGGCTTTGATGCCAGAACTATGGGTATGGATGAGCCTCTGCTGGTGCCCAGGCCAGCACCAGTTCTGCCTTCCTCATGAGAAATTAAAAAAATAAATTGCTTCTGCAAGTGTTCCTGCCTTCCCTCTTTTTTGTGTAGGAGGATGGATTTGGACAGAGAGAGAAGGGAAATATCACCTTACTCAAGGAAGCAGAATGGGCTCTGGGATGGGATTCAGAGGCCACCCCAGCTATTGCCCTGTCTGAGTACCAATGACTGATCTCACATATGGGGAGGGAGTCAGGAAAAGTGAAAAAAAAAAAATAATTTGAGATAATTCAGAAGCATAAATAAAAATTAAACTAGCTTTTAAAATATCATTTAAGTCCTGTATCTAGGGCTTTAAAAAAACTGAGAAGCACTGATCTTCCTGCTGGTATTAGGGCAAAAAAACACAGGACTGATGTTACGTGCAGACATGGGCTGTTACTGGAGAACCCCAACAGTTACCTGCAAGGGGTGTCTGAGGCCATGGCATGACCCTGGGACATGGACTGTCTGTTGGCCTTCCCACACTACCCAGGCATCAGAGCTTTTGGGGTACGTAGACTAAGGTTGGGGTTATGTACACCCCCAGCATGTTCCCCATCCTGATGCTCCCACCTTGTCTCTGGGCTGGAGTGGTAGAAGCAATGTTCATGGAGCACAGGGAGTGGACTGTTGCCCAAATAGTCTGCCTGATGTCTCCACCTGATAGACTGTTGGCAACTTCTGTGCAAGGGGTATGCTAAAGGGCCCCCAAAACAGGTAACCTTGAAGCTTCTTGTTAGTTTTCTAACCAGCTCACTCACGCAATGACCTAAGCATGTCCAAGCACATAACCTCAGATAGCTGGAAAACTCAGCAACACAGAGCCGTTAAGAGAGGATGTGACAAAGTTGTGCAGCTGCAACCAGTGGACCCATATTGGGTTCAATCAACCATTTACTAAAGGTGTAGCACCTGCCTGGAGCAGTCAAGACTCTAAGCAATGTGGCAGCCTGAAGTTGTTGTGGATCCCAACAAAATGGCCTTTCACAACAAAAAGGATGATGAAGTGGCAGCATAGCTAGTGCAGCATTTCCTAATCTGTGCCTGCTACACCCACATCAAGAAGGGATTGCAAAAACACCATGCGGGCAGCTGCAAGTTCTGAAAGCATTTTTTCTGCTGAAAATGGCTATGTTGTCACCCCCATGCAGCCCACAAGACCTCACCTTTTGCACTAAGTTTCCACTGGCCTTGCTATGCCCCCCCACACTTGTATGATCTGGTGTATGATGCTGCCTGTCCATGTTCTATCAAAGGCACCAGGGAGACATTTTTATTCTTGTTGAAATGTTAAATGTTGAAATGGTAAATGAAAGAGGGTTGGCACATTTTTATGCTCTGAATAAGATGGAGTTGGGTCACTAACCAGACATGGTTGAGAAATCTGGCAAAAGAAGCATCAAAGAAGGTGGGGTAAGCTGCACCCAGAGTCAGAAAACAGTCACAGCCCAAGGATTCAGGTTCTGGCTCAGGTCTGTGAATGGAGTTGGTGCTCAGAAGGCAAATCTTGCCTGTTGCAAGCACACGGTCCTCCCTATCTCCGCTTTGTTGACAAGGTAGGACAATGGAGGCAGTGCCTAAAGCAAAGAAAGTTCAAATTCCTCCAGCCAATTACCTCATGTCTTCCACCTCTCTTTCCCAGTCACTGGTGAAGCCCTTCTATTGTCTGGGGAGCCCATCTGTCTGCCCCAGCCCAAAAGGGAGAACAATCAGTGGGCTTGAGTAACATCCGATGTATTAAAAGATGGAAGAATAAAGCAGGAAAGGGGCCAAAGAGAGCTGGATGGGGAGGAGATCTCCAAGAGGCTGCTCTGACCCATGGGTGTCTGGCTTGCAGAGGCATCCAGCCTTGCCTGCCTGGTGCAGCTGTCATTCAGGCTGGGTGCTGGTCAGGGTCCTGCTGGACAGGTCTGGGGACCCCTCTGTGTGGAGGTTTTCAGAGTGGGGTGCTGCTGGCCTGGAAGGGGATTGCTGCCTACAGTTGTCCAAATCCTGTCCATGTACCCTAAATCTTTTGACAGCCTGTTGGCTGCAGTGGACACCTCTTGTCCTTTGCAGCCTCACCCCAGTATCGTGACACCTTTTTTTTCTGTTTCCTCCAGGACAGGCAAGTAACTTGCCAAGTGATGTTAGCAGGCACTTTGTGTAAGCCTGGGCTAGAGGGATTTTTCAGCTGTAGTCTAGCAGGGCAGAAGAGAAAGGGGCAGCAGGGAGAAGCTGGATGGTGCTATGTGGAGACACAGAAAGGCTCTGGCTTCATGCTCAGCCTCTGCCTTGTTTGAGTGGAGCTGACCTTGGACACAGAGACTGAGGCATTTGTGTGGGTAATCTAGGGAATACTTTGGGTTTTGATTGCCTTCCCACTCAGGATGTGGCCACGCTTCTTGGGGTATGGGCAGACACCTTATCATGGCTGGAATGGTTGCTGGCAACCTGGTCCTGCATCAACTGTCTTCAGACCCATGGCCTGCCTTGCTCCAGGTCCCTGTGATTCTTGCTCTGCTGTTAGGGTGGAAGGAGGCATCTCAGGATGACAGTGAGACAAGCAGCATCTCCCATAGCCCATGCTGGTCCAGTACTCCCATCCAACTCCAGTTGGATCTTGCTTTTATCTTATGCAGTTCAAATGTGCAAAATGTTTCTGGAGGAAATCAGTGATTGTGTCATCTGTTCCCTGCATTTTGGGCTTGGCTTTGGGATCAGTACCCTTTCATTGCCCTAATAGACTGCGGCACAGAGAGAGACAAAGTCTTCTTCTACACTATGCCTTAGGGCTCGCACAACTCTCATGAGGAATGATGGATGATGGTTGACAGAGGAAGGGAGACCTCACTCTCATTAGCAGACTCCATAGGCACTGTGCAGTTGTCCTCTTGTGAGCCAGCTGGGACCATTCATTATCTTGAGCTGTTCCTCATTGTCACAAACCAGAGCTCAGCTGTCCTGCAGGATCCTCTGAGTGGTCTCCAAACTGCTTCTGGCAGTTGGCAGGGCTGGGTCAAGCTGCCTTTGATGGACTTTTTTGTGAAGTGGAGCTGAGAGCGTGCCCACAACTGCTCCATTTGTCAGTGCCCCAGCAGAAGAGGGGTACAGAGGAGGGTGTCCCCATCTTGCACTGCTCATCGCAGCAGGAACATCTCTACTCTTCTCAGTGCTTGGAACATGAAGTGCAGCCTGGGCTGGAGATGAGGATCTGGCAGCAGAATTAGGAAATCCAAGCATTGTGACCCCTGAGCAGTGACTGAGCTTCTCGCACAGAAAGTCCTGTCATGCCCAGAGGACAACAGAGACATGGACTGTCAGCTGCCAGCAGAAATTTTTGAAACTTTGTCTCTGTGGAGAACTGCAGCCCTGTGTCTGTTCTACTCCCTGCTGTTGGAACTAGTTCTGCCATCATGGGACATACCTCCAGCTGTCCTAGAGCCGAGGTGGTGGCAGGTCAGGGAAAGGGCTCAAAGTGCCGCACAGGCTGGTGGGAGATGCAGTCCCCACCCATCTATGAATTTTATTGCAAAGCTCTTTTGCAAGGCTAATCCCGTTATTTAGCAGGTTTATATATCCCCAACAGAAGCAGCAAAGCATGGAAGAACATCCTGAACACAGTTACTTGGCACTGGCTGCTACAGATAACTCATAACTCCAACAAGAGCATGGGGAATGGTGCTCACTGCACAGAAGGTGCACAGGAGGGATCGCAGTGTCACATGTTGTGATCACAGCTTGGGGGCTGTGAGTGATCACGAGGTGATGTCTTTATACCTTGTCCTGGAGCAGTGCCTACTGCAGGGAGTGATCATAGCTGTCCGGGGTCCTGGTGCCTGAGCACCATTTTTAAGGGGACTTTGGCTTGGAAATACAAAGGAAAGCCACAAGGCACTAGGCAAGATGAGCCCTGAATCACCCTGAGACTCCAGTACTGAGATTTCTGGTGCAGATCTGCCTGTTCAGCCTCTGAGAAAATCTGGAAAAGTTCTACTAACTTAATATCCCAATAATACTTTGATGCCTGGCAGTGTTCTGGTTTTCCCTGCTTCATCAGATAGTACATTCCTACCTCCTTGTTATATCCACCTGCATTAGTGCACTCCTGTCACCATAGTGTGAGCAGTTCCAGTCTCGTTTTCAACACCAGAGATGTCCATCTCTAGCCTTCAAATGTCCCATATGCTTGCAGAATGATGAAAATATTCATTTATCTTAAGGAGACATCTGATTTTCAAGGGAACCACCTCAGTGCACTCTAGTTCCCTTCCAGCAATGGCTGCAATGTAGGTTCCAAACACATCCATCCAGCCTCCAAAAGTCAACCAAATTTTAATAAGCAGATTTAAAAAGCATCATCCTGATAGTTGCTACCAGTTCCCACAGAGGAAGCTCAGACTGAAAGCTGTATGGATGCAGGATTTGCAGTATCAGGTCCTGGAGTCAGGCTGCAAGTGATGGAGCTTGGTCTGAGAGCAGCTGCTCAGTGACAGGAGAGAGGGCTTCCTGGGCATGGAGGGACAGGTGTGGGACCTCTGAGCAAGGCTGGTGGTGTTTGTTCTGCAGTGCACAGGGGAACAGGCCCCAGCGTGTGTTCTTGGTAAATAAATGAGATTACATCAAGAGTACACCCAACTCTTATAATTTACTTTTCGTCCTAACAAAACCAGCCCTTCATGTCTCTGGATATTGTCAACTTGCTTGGGCAAAAGGGATAACAATGAAGAATATTGTGTTCCTTCTATTTGCCTTCTGAATTTTCAACCTTTTGACCTAGGAAATGTCTTTTTCATAGGAAAGACTCTCACTTTGTGTAATTCCGGGAGCTGGTGTTTGCTACAAGCTCTAAGAAGTGTAAATGTTTGACATCGCCACCAGCCATGCATTCTGTGCTCCCGTAATCAACACCTGCCTGGTTCCTTGCCAATCAGTCTTCCAAGAAGTGACCTGGGACACTGATATTTGGCTTCACGTAGACAATATCACTGACACTTCCTAATGCCTGGTGAGGATGTGAGGTGGGAAGTCAACACCTGTAGCGGCTGCCGTGCTACCCCCAGACCACTCAGCCAGTCTGACACATCTCCCCCTTCCCTCCTCACCAGCCTGCCATCCTTCAGCCATGCTGCCAGCAATATTTCTCAAAGCCAGGGAGTTCCTTGGAACCAACATTAATGCAAACAGACCCTGTGTTTGGTGCTCAGAATTTCCACTCTGCTTCTTCCCTTTTAAATGAAGAGCCCTAAGAAAAACACCACTGCCTTTCCTGCTGCCACAGGCAAGAGTCAGGCAGCTGTTAGAGATGCTGCGTGTGGAGACCAGGTCCTGCCATGTGGAGGGTGGGCCTACATCTACTGTGATACAGGGGTCTGCATATACTGCATGAGCAAGTGGGCTGGGGAGAGCTGGCACCAGGGAGCGAGGTCTGGAAGTGGTTGAGCACCCTGATTCCAGATGTGCCACTGTCTCTCCATGGGACACTCAAATGGCCCCTTCCCTTCACTGAGCTCTCAAGATCCCTTATCACTTGCAAAGGCCTGGGAGCTCAATCACAAAACCAACCAAATAGCAAAACACTACGGTGAGAGCACGTCACTCTGTGCTGCCCAATCACCTCCATGTACATCAGCTGGGGACAAACCCAAGTTTTGACTCTGACCCAGCTCTTGACTGGCCACAAGTTTTCCATCCCTTGGCCAGGGTAATCAGTGCAGTGGTTTCAGCAGAAACTGCCTTTTCTCTGGAAGCAGCAGCCCCTGGTGCTGCAGGGTTTTAGGCTGGTGTCGTGGCTGGGGCTGCAGGAAGGCTGCAAGGGCTTGGCTGCAGGGTAAAGGTCTCAGCCATGTCAGACCATCCTTGTGTTCAGTTTGTGTCTTCAAAGGACTCCACTCCCACTCTGCACTATTAATATTTCTGCCTCCCCTACCACAAACTGTAAATCCTCCTGACCGCAGGGGAGAAGAAAGCACCAAGCCCAGATCTGTTATACATGGAGCGATGCTCCCTGTGGCCAGTCTGAAGAGAGAGGCTCCATCAGGCAGGGTCACCCAGTAGCTCTCCTTCCTGCTGGTGTGTGCAGCATGGCCTCACAAGCCTGCAGCTGGCACCGCCGTGTAGCCCACGGCTGCTTCTGCTCCCAGCCCACACTGCACTGTTCCCAGGAACAGGCTGCTGGAATGACAGCTGGTGGGTGTCATATCTCCCTCTCCACACTTGTCCTCATGTCCAGGCTCCCCCCATCCACGCAGATGGCTGTTCTCTCCATGGTTGGAGAGGAGCATCTGCTGGGCAGCTTACAGACTGCATTCTCCCATACAAACCCAGGATTCTGATGTTCTACTTACAATCAGTAGACAAAAATGCTGCAGCTTTTCCCTCATTTGCTGTTGAGCTTCCAGCTCTGTCCATGTCCACCCAGGGCCCAGGGCCCTGAAAAAGCACCATTGCCCTGACCAGAGCACCTCTTGGTATCCACCACTTGTCACTAGAGGCAACTGTTATTGATGTAGGGTTGTGCAGCCAGCTTTTCATATAGACAAAAATTCTAAGGAAGAGCAAATGAAAATGCAGCCCTTGGTCTGCTGCCAGGGAGTTAAGATCTGAACAGGTATCTTAAGACACGGCAAACTTGTGGCAGTGTCTCTGTCCTATCACATGTTCACAACGATGTTCACAAGAGAAAAGAGTTCAGTCCATTGACTGTGCTAGGCAGTTGTCTCCTGGCTCTATTTGCTCTTTGCTGTGCTGGGGTACTCAGCCAGCAGAAAATGGAACAAACCCATGAACTTATCACAGAGATAGTGAAAAGGTTTTTGACTAACATTTGCTTTGCCAAATACGCTTGTGGAATAACAACGTAAGACCTGGCAAATCGGTGTCAGGTTTTGCAATTATTTGTGGAGGCAAGGGCTGCAAAACTCTGAAATTAGTAAAATGCTCTGTTTTCACAAAGTCCTTTGGAATACGTTATTCTCCATAGAAACTGACACACTTAAATAGATTGAATTGCTTGAAAACAGTTCAGACAAAACATCGTCTTCAACCGAGAACAAATGCTCCTGTTTTTCGACTTGTGCGAATAGTTGGAGTATTTTCTTCTAGGCTTTTTTCTTTTTTCCTACAGTTTGTCCATCTCCACCTATAATGACCCCCAGCCAGGAATCAGAAAAGATCTAGTGAAAGGCCAGCTCATCTGATCAAGGCTGCCTGAGATATTCCCAATATAACTTTCAGAACAAAAGCAAAGCTTGAGATACAATACTTGCTTTCCTTAAATATGTTTTCCACGTGGAAAACAAATTTCCAGCAATAATGTCTTTATCACATCAGAGTCACCCTGGGGGTCCAATTGAGAAAACTTAGCAGGATTATCTGAGCCACAGGTCCAAGCAGGTGCCTCCCACTGTACAGTTCAGTGTCACTGTGAAGTCAAATATGGTTTTGTTTGACCCAGCCAAGTGCTTTGACTGAGCATTGGAGGATGCCAGTCAATTCGTCATGATTCAACTTCCCCAGTGGAAACTTGAAACGTTCTGGCAAACATCAGTATGTTCTGAAGGAAATATTCAATTTGAGGGCAGAACACATTTTGCCATTAAAGAAAACCCTAAATCAGAAACTTCCCCCTCTCCCATTGAGCAGTTCCTGTGTAGAAGTCAGTGTATGGCACTTGCCTGGGAACTCCACACCAGGAGCTACTTGTCTCGCAGCCAGATTTTCAGAAGAGTTTAGCTTCCTTGTTGGCACCTCAGTACAGTCTGGATTTCTTAAGAAAGCAGCACCAGCTGCACCTGTCAGCACAATGGCTCAGTTTTTGAGCCCCCCAGCACCAATTATACTGAGTTCTTAAAAACTGACCTAGATGGAGATCCTTCAAAGGGACCTGGGTCCCTCTGGCCCAGGATGGAATGAGAAGAAGAAAGCAGGAGACGTGGTTTCTGTGAAGTTATTATTATTTTGGCAGGACAAGAAGAGTCAGAGAAATGGTAGTAGAAGTTGACATATCTACTCTATGTCATATTCATGATGATCCCAGTGACCATGGCTTTATAATAATTTCTTAAGCAGTTTCCACATAATGAGAGAACATTGCACCCACAATGAGCTTGAAAACCCCTTCCAAATTAGAATTTTTCCAAAAAAGTGCTTTACAGTTTGGGAACTGCTCTGAGCAGAGGCAGGAGGAAAAGCCTGGCAAAATGAGACCTTTCCTAAGGTCTCAAGTCAAAGGCATGTGAAACTGGATGGGGCAGTAAAGCAGGACCTACTGGAGTAACCAAGAGAAACAGGAATTCAAGACCAGTGCAAAGACCTGATTCATGGGTGTTACAGATCTGCTTTCTCTTGCTTTTGCTTTCTCTTTTCTAAGCTCTTGATCCTGAACCTATGAGATGATGTATTTCATTGCAGTTTGGAATGAAGGTAGTCCTGACCTCTGGTCATCTGTTTTGAGCTCAATGGACCTACCAGATAGTTTTAGAGACTAGATCTGGTGCAGCTTCCCTCCCATCCCTGAACACTGCCTAACAAGTAATTTGCCTTTTTGATCTGCCTGAGGACCAAGCCATCTGACTGCACTGCCTCCATGAACCCTTTCTTGTATGGTCATAACAGCCACCCAACCCACTGGTGTGTGCACACAGGTCGTACTTTGTCCCTGGGTTTCTCAAAACTGAATTATGCCCGTTTTGTTCTCTCGGCAAAGCTCTGTCATCTGGCAGAGGCTCAGGTTCTTGTGATACTCTCCTGGTCCTCAGTTCCCCCCTCCTTCTGCTCTGAAAATGTCCACGGTACCTTCTTTCATTACTTTTCTCAAACCCAGTAATCAGTCCATATCAAGTGAATTTCTTCAAGACAGTTTGATGGGGGCTCATCTTGGAGGCTTTCTGGAAACTCGAGAACTAATTTCTGTTGGACCAGATGCCTGTTGGCAACTTCAGTGAATGGTTTCCTCTTCTCAGACCCTCTTGTTTTTATCTCCTACCTTATCTACTCTTTATCATTTTATCTGCTAATACTGTTCCTTACTTCTAGTTTCACCCCATCTGGTGGGATTAAGGGTCTGTGATTACCTGGATTGCTCCTGAAGGCTTTTCAAAAGTTGGTGTTGCATTTGTCCTCTTGCATTTTTCAGACAGAAGAACTAGTTTAAACAATGGGCTAAGCAGGATGGTTAGTTGGTCAGTAATCTCAGACTTGGATGCCTTTAGAAGCTGTGTGAGTATCATCTGGTTCTGACAATTTTTGTTATTCATTGTATCCATTTATTCTCAGATTTGTCCACATTAAAAATGGCTCTGAGGGAAGCACCCACAGCCTATTCTCAGGGAACAACAAAGAAAATAATTTGATTCTATGGTGACGGCTCTGTGTTTGAGCAGCTCTTTCCATCTCTGCCACCTTTTGGCCTGTCAGATTGCCTGATTGTCATGTGCTGGAAATAGTTTATATTATTATCAGTGGTTGCTGTTACATTGCAAAAGTAATTAGCTATTAAATTTTGTCTGGCTCACTCACCCCATTTCCCAGTTATGTGAAGGGGGATGAGGGACAGGCTCTCCTTGCACAATCTTTAGCCCTTTGGAATGAGGGGATAACGCTATTCATTTCTGATTTTTGTCTCCATCAATATGTCATCAGAAGCAGTGTCACCCCAGTCACGATCTCAGGAGGAAAGGTCACTGGCATTACAACAG
Organism: Podargus strigoides; assembly: GCA_028020825.1. Classification (NCBI taxonomy): domain Eukaryota; kingdom Metazoa; phylum Chordata; class Aves; order Caprimulgiformes; family Podargidae; genus Podargus; species Podargus strigoides. Next base: position 6,591,856 of record CM051648.1, read on the forward strand.
CCTTGTGTGGGTTAGGAAATAAGTATTTGTTGTGCTGATACAATACTTGGCTATGGAGGCACAATGCTGCTCCGCTCCACCCTCCCTTTGGGCAGGGCCCTGGGAGCCAGATTTGTGTTCCTTTATGCATTGTCAGAGTCAGCATGAAAGCACTTGGAGAACACCTCTGAAAGCCAGCCAGAGGGTTTGTACATCCCTTAGCTTTGCCACAGGTGTCCTCACATTCTTTTTGTGTGTAAGTAGAACAGCTTATTTCCATCATACATCAAGGTTTTGGAAATCAACTACGACGCTTGTGAGAAAAGGCATCCATTACTCTTGATCTTAAAAATTAGATTGCAAAGAATGTCTTTACAAAACTGCAACTCAGAGATGTCTGAAGTTTGTCAAGACATCCTTCAGAAGACAAAATGAAAATGATCTTTTGGACCAGAGACAGACACTTTGAGTATCTGGCCATGCCCTTTGGCCTATATAATGCTGCAGTTACCTTGCAAAATTTTTAATTATGTTTTTTAGAGATTTACTAGATTCCTTTATAATAATACTCTTGGACAACAGGGTTATTTTTTTTCACAAGGCATGAATCAACCTGAGCAGCTTGTAAAATCAGTCCCAGAGTATTTGAGTTGTCACAAACTCATATGCCAAATTAGAGAGGTAAAATTCAGAAAGGTCTTCCATTGAATTCCTGGGCTGCTTCATCTCCCCAGAGGCAATGGAAATGAACTCTGAGAGATCACAGACTTGGCCACGCCAAAGTCAGTTACTAGGTTTTGTTGCTCTCTTAGCTTCATTAGCTTTTATCACCAATTAATTAAAGACTTCATCAAATGATCTTCCCATTCCTGGGCTTATTAAAGAGGGGATGTTTGAATCTCACCACCTCAGCTTCGATGCCTACAATGCACATGCCTACGTCTGAGCTAGACTTTAGATTCCCTTTATAGTCCCCTGAAGAGAAACAAGTCCTTTTACTGTGTGATTCATACAGCCTATTTTAGGTATGCATTTTAGGTGGAGATTAATCACACCCTGGTTGCTGAGGAAATACGTGATGGTTTTAAACAGGTTTTTATAATTGTCCCATTCATAGTACACACAGAACCTTCCCATCAGTTTATTGTTAAAGCAGATGTTTCTCATTGTGCTGGAGTAGTGGTAGCTTAGTTAAAGACATTTGAACCACAGCTTCCTCCCTACACAAGCTATGTTTAGTGACTGACGTTAGCTGAATTAAAGAGAATTAGCTGCTATTGATGAGCTACCTGCAGCAGAGCCACTCCTGCCCAGCTGGGATGGGAACACTAAGGAGGCTAAAGCACTATGACTGCAAGACTCAACTGCTGTTAATCCACTTTGTTTCCAGATTATCATCTTTCATTTCACCATCTCGCATTTTGGCCTGTTGGGAAAATGGGGAAAGCAAGCTTTGAATTAACAGCGCAAGCTAACCTGTGCTCGTCTGCAGTCCTGGAAATCAGTTTTAAATCCACCTGGAGTTTTTCTGATATAACTGATTTAGGTCCCTCAGCCACCCTAAAGATGATTTTGCCTACTCATGGCTCATGGTCTTCAACAAAACAAAGCATCCACACAACATGCAAACATGAGGTATTGCTTGCTCTGGCTAGAAGACGTAAGGGGCTGTTTGGTTCAAGATCTGACCAAGCCACGTTTCTGACACATTCAGGGATTATAATCTTATCATATGTTTTTTTAGTGGCCTACCATGCCTGGGGACACTTGAGAGTGTATTATATGTGCTGAACCCTGCAAATATATCAAGACCATAGAACTAGTGATGCCCCTGCATCTTCAATAGTACAAGCTCTATCTTTAGCATACATTTTTTGATGTAAACTTACATTTCCTACCACCAGGGAATCAGAACAACTTATTTTTGCCTTCTTAATGAGCTTTATTAAGACAACATCCCTTCTACCCTGCAGGTAGCCTCCTACTAGTAAGGAAGCAGCCCAGTTTTTCTTAACTAGTAGGCTTGCTGCCTACTGATTTCTGACTGAAAGCCTCAGATTTCATCCATGTTTTGGAAAGAACTTCTTATCCTATTGGGAACAAAAGAGTTATTCACTGTTGCATATTCACTTTAAGGTAATGGGTAAATCCAGAAAATGAACTAAACTCTGGGATGATGGTTAGGCTTGTACTGTCGGGATGACCAGGTATATTTTATCCTACTTGCACGACTTCCATAGCATTCCTCCATTCATTTATCTGTACAGCTGTCTGGACTGAAAAGTTGAGGTCTATCAATGATTTCACTCTCAGTTGCACTAAATTACAAAGGACCAGATTTCTCAGCTAGGCCAGAATGTGCACTGGGATTACAGTCCTTTCTGGAAAAATCAAAGGAAGCCTTTAAAGCCCAGCCAGTTTTTCATTGTTGGGAGTCTCCAGCTCCATCAAAAGGAGAGACAGTCTAGACAAAACATCTACAAACTTCACTCCCATACAAAAAATTAACTGTTGTTTTTGTGGGGAGCCTTTCACAGTTTCTGCTCAGATCAACCCAAATAAATTACATCCTTGCTGCTCTGAGTTCTTCCATTATTTAATGAATTCCCATGAAGAGATGTTTGAAAGAGCACTCCCCTCCCTCTAATCTAGGTTGGTGACTCTCCGGAGTGTCAAATCCAAAAAATACTGGATTCTGAGGAAACTCGTAGACAACATTTCTTTGGTTTGGGAATTATCCACATTGGAGAACTCCCAGAGAGCCACTGAAAATCTCATGGAAATCCTCCATCCAGCAGACACTTAGAAATCTAGGCCATGCCAAGGTAGATAGATCTGGTGTCTCTATGGAGGCTCCATGTCCTGGGGAACACTTCTCCAATAACATTATATCTATGTGATAAATAATGTGATACTTGTATAGCTGTCCTGAAAGCTTCCTATACTCAGCTGTCAACAGCTCCTCAAAACTCTGCCTGTGTATCCTTTATTGCTGCCTGCTTTGAGCACTAATCCAGCCTTTTCCTATCCCATAGGCCTTATTCCTTTCTGGAAAAAAAATCAATTATTTTATTCATGTTTCAGGGGTTACTTCAGTGGAGAGGCTTGAATCCTAGTGAGCCCTTCAGCGGAGACCCACAGCACAGTCTGAGTTCTTGATGGGTTCTTGAAGGGTTTTTTCCCCTTTCCAGCTTCTTGTAAAGATGAACAGTGTAGAGACACTTAAAACAGTTGGAAATGAGGAAGGCAAACTGCTGGCTGCCTACATGAGCAGTCTTTGCTAGCAAATCCAGTGATTAGCCATGCCTTTCAGTGGACAGGCACCAGGCTGCCTATGTGGGGCCATGAGCTCCTGCACATAGATAGACTTAATAAAATCATGAGGTGATCATCTTCTGCCCTGAGCACACACATTAGCCAGGAAGCCATGCTCTATAGTCAGAATGAGTGTAACATAAGCAGAAGACCTAAGTCCCACAGATAAAATCACATCTGGGGAATCGCCCTGTCACAATCACAGTCCACTGAGGAAATCACAGCAGTGACTCATTCTGTTGTCTCCAGGATAAATCTGGATGAGACAGGGAATGAGATGGGAACACAGTGCTAAAGATCTCCACCCAATCTTGAGGCTGCCAAAGTACCATGGTCCCTGTGGTTGACAGGTCTCCAGCCTCCATGCTGGGCTAGCCTACCTATCTGTGGTTGCCAGGGATTGAACCTCCCTTACCAGAGAGCAAGCCAGGCAGGCAAGGCCCAGCTCCGTGTGGGATGGGTGCAGAATGGCATGAGAGCAGAACTCCCTTTCCACCGGATGCACACTGCTAATAGGTGACCTTGCTCTGTCCTGGGTATGGTGTCCTCCAGGTAGAGGTTCTTGGGACACAGGTCTCTGCTATAGTCACAGGTTGTTCTGCCTTTGCTCCAGTAAACCCTGCTCCAGACCCATGGGACAGCTCACCCAGGTCTGTCCATCTCGGTCTGCAAGTGTTGACACTGGGACAGCATTTACCTCCATTCCACCAGATTCACAATGGTGCCACTCTGGGAACTTACTCCCAGATGAGTGCAAGACAATCGATTTATACTGAGGAAACTCAGAGACAGCATTAAGTCACTGAGAATTTTTGGGGAAAAACAGAAGCTTTCACTAGCAGAAATCAGTTTGACTCTCCACACTTGGTGGAAGTTTGAATGCTTGTGTTTTGACATCCCTGCTGGTTGCTGTGGTGTGAACAGTGATGTGACCCTCCAGCAGAGTGTTTCTAATTCCCTTTTTTTGACAGATGTGATCCAGTGCAAATCGACTTGGCTGCAGTACCTGGAAGCTGGCTGATGTGGAGGATTAAGAAGCAGGTAAATGCCAAAGAGTTGGAGAACAGTACCTGGAATTAGTAAATCACTAAAGATGATGCAGATGAGATGGGTTCATCTATTTAGATCAGTCTCGACATTCTTGTAGGAGGCAGCAGAGCCAGAGGAATGCAGAGCCTGCACACATCAGTAATAATGAATTGTTCCTTTGTGACACTTAATGGGAAAGTTCATTAATTACAAGGAGTTTTTAATCCGTGGTGGTTTACTATGGCAATGGCCAAGATCTATGGGCAGGCCCAATGTTCCCTGATGCTCTCCCAGATTGGGAAATCATAAGCAGAGCTTGTGCAAACATCCCGCCTCTGGCTGCCATATGCTAGACCAACGCCTGAGTACTTAGTGCTGGTTTTACTCAGCTCTTCTCGGAGTTGTTGGTTTGAGCAGTAGATGGTTCTCCCACCCTGCCCCTTCCCTGGTCCTGCTAGAGGTCAACAATGGGGGCAGAACAGGGGTGGGAGGCAGGACCCTGGTGTGGGGTAGTCTGTTCCTAATCTATACTCTGACCGAGAGAAGGGACCAGGACCTCCTTGCTGGGGCAGTGGTAATGTGTCCTCATGTGCATAATGCCATACACATCTGGTCTGGGTCTCCAGAGCCCTGGCCATCACCTGTCCAGTGCTTGAGGGACACTGCCATCAAATACAGCCAGCAAGAGACCTGCAGGGGCTCCGCACTGGAAAGAGCTGCCAAGGACCCTCCCTACTGCAGGCTCCTGCTGTTCACTCTCTCCTCCCCACAGCTCCAGGTAGGGAACTGTCTCTGATGTTGCTCCACAAGAAAGAGTGAGGAACCTCCACCAGCCACTTCTGGTCCCCACTCCCTGGCAGCTCCAGGATGCGAGAACCTCTGCCTGCTGGCAGTGGATGCTGCTCCAGTGGGAAGCCCTGAGCGCCAGCCCTGCTCCCTCCCTCTTTAGATGCTGACCGACGGAAGGATGATCCCAGCACCTGTGGCCTGGTCTCCTGGGAGAAAGGCAGTGAAGTGCGTGGGCCATGTCTGGAAAACAGATGCCCTGCAGGTGACTCAGTTACACTCCCTCTGCTCATATACCAAGTGTCATCTGTCCTGTCCAGACAAGTTGCACCAGCATGAGCAACAACGCAAAGCTGGCAATATCCCAAGCTGACAACATCTGAGAGCCCAGTGCCGCCAGGATCCACCTGCAGGAAACAGCCTTTTCTCAGGGAATGTCTGGTGGGGCTGTTTAAGGAATTCACTGTGCACAGTGACACCTTCCCTGGCATGAAGAAGGCCAGTGAAAGGGAGGAGCAGGGACCATGGGTCCAGGGTGATGAGGGTAACACCTTCTCCAGCCCACCACTCCAAAGTCCATAGGGCAAACAGAGCTCTGTTCACACCTGCTGTATGTGAAGTGGGGAAGTCCCAGGTAGCACCTGGCCAAGGAAGGGTTAAATGCCAGGCACACAAGACCTCCATCTCTGCAGGTACCACCCAGCTAGCTGAGACGAGGAGGGAGGGCACTCTGCTGTTCCCTGTACCTTCTCTGCCCATGAGGTCCTACTACACTGGCCACAATTGCCTCACTGGGAAAAGATTCCTATGGCCATCATGCATCCCTGTCCTCCACAGAGGCTTCTTTCCCAACAGCTTGGGTTCTGCATTTGAGGAGGATGCTGAGCAGTTGGCTTCCCTGGTCTGCATTCCCTGAGTGGGCAGTGAATATGCCTGGCATCTCTAAGAGCTCTACAGTGCAGGACCCTTACCAAGCTCTGATTCTCCTCTGGGGAAGGGCTTCTGACAGAGAGCTCGTGGCTCTCAAGGTGACCTGCCAAGTATGGCTGTCATGGTCTGATCCTCCATTGGGCCCAGCTATGATAAGGCTGACCTCAGCTGCTCTGAAAATTTGCAGGCTGTATCTGCTTGAACTTTGGGGCACCTCCAGTGCCTAACACAGGAAAGTCAGTGCTACTCCAGGGCAAAGACAGGTCTCCTCTCAGGTCTGCTTTTTGATGCATGGCTTGGATGTATAACAACATATCAGCTAGTGCTCTCTCCTCTTAAGGTCTTAATCTCACAACAAAGCAACTTGGAGCTCTGCTTCAGGGTATGGAGACCAGTAGTCCCAGCCCTGTGGACCTGGGCTAGCCAAAAAAGGAATGGTCAACTTTGAAACAAGCAGGATTGTGAGAGAAATAATAGGTAACAGGGTAGCAAAGCTCCTCCAGTACAGCCATAGAACTCCCTCATGTGCTAAGAGGAATTGCAGTCTTGCAGCTAGGACAGATCACCTCCCTGCCAAAATAACTCAAAGTCATAGGATAACAAAATGCCCTTCTTGGTCTAATCATGAACCTGGTGGGTCTGGTGAAAATTCCAACTGTAGCAGAGAATAGGAGCAGCTAGGACAGCCCAAGGCACCTTTGAAACCTTCTGATGTCATCAAGCCTGAGCTCAGACACAAAACTTCCCAGACATTCCCTCACATCTGCCAGGCAGAAGAATGTGATAACTAACCATTAATTATCTGGACCTTTAGAAAAATCATGGTACAGATGGGCCCTGCTCTAGAAAGCTTGTGCTGTAACCAGTGGTGTGGGAGTGTGGGAAAGACTGTGGGACTAGAGCTACAGGATAGCCTTGGGCTACAGAATATTGCCTTCCTGCCTCCAAAAAGTTGTGAGGAACATGGGCAGGGAGGAGGTCACATAACCGATGAACAACATTGCAGAAATAGCTGGATATAAAGTGAATAAATTGGATTGATCTATCACAGTTGGACTGATTTATCAAGATGTAGCAGAATCCTGCCCATGACAGCAACAATGATCTACACCATGACCTAGAAGATCAAGACCAACAATCGGATTAAATAGAGGATGTTTTCAATCTGGCTGTGGCCATGAATTTGTGCAGTGATAACAGGATCTGAGAACAGAGCCTTGACCTCCACACCAGCCTGAAAAGTCCTGCCAGAGAGAAGTACGAGTGGGTGGATGCTGGAGTCTGGTAAATCAATGGAGGTGTGAACTGGTTCTGGCTGGGCTGGACTTAATTTTCCTCACAGCAGCCCACAGGGTGCTGTGTTTTGGATCTGTGACCACGTTGATAACACACCAGTGTTCTGGCTATTGCTGAAGAGTGCCTGCACAGCATCTTTTTCCTATTCTTCCCCCGCTAGGATTAGGCTGGGGGCACAACCTGCAAGGGGACACAGCTGGGAAAGCTGATCTGAACCAGTCAAAGGATATCCCATACCATATCACATCCTGCCCAGCAGTCAAAGCTACGGGGAAAGGAGAAGGAAGAGGGGACATTCGTGGTTATGACATTTGTCTTCCCAAGTAACCATTACACATGATGGAGCCCTGCCTTCCTGCAAGTGGATCAGCACCTGACTGCCAGCGGGAAGCAGTGAGTGATTTCCTTGGTTTACTTTTCTTGCACCCCCAGCTCTGCTTTACCTGTTAAACTGTTTCTATCTTGACCCACAAGTTTTTTCACTTTTGCCCTTCTGATTCTCTCCCTCATTCCCTTGGGGGAGTGAGCGAGTGGCTGGGTGAGTGCTGAGCTGCTGGTTGGGGTCAACCCCCATCAGCTGTCATGCAGGGAAGCTCTCTGGGGCAATGCACAGTCAGTCCTTATATTTATTGTAGCTCATCCAGTCTCTTGCACTTTTCTCTGGATGGCAGCACTGCAGCCAGAGTGAGAAATGCATTGTACTGTTTTCTGATTGTCTCTTCTGAGCAGTCCCAGATCATACCACCTCTTCTTTTTCCAGACCCTTGAGGAGCCACTCAACCAAGCTGGCCTGCCTTCCTTTTGGGCCAACCTTGTCAGCCTGCTGTCAAATCCCTCACCCTGAGCTGCCCACAAAGACCGAGCCCAGGACATAGTCAGAGGGAGAGACGCTGCTCCCCGCCTGCCTCGCCACACAGTATTTCCTGCTCCTACAGTCTCACAGAGAGATGTGGACTCTATTACTGCCCCCAAACACTTGCGTTTCCCACCTAATTTGTTACCCTCTCCCAGCCATGGCTTTATTACCCAGCACCATTCTGAGCTGTGGTTTATCCTTCCTCTTTGAGCTGCATCTTACTGTGGAGCAAGCCACCAGCCAGCGAGCTCAATAAATAACATTCCCGTCCACACACAGACCCGACCCCTGAGCCAGAGGCAGCATCCTGCATCTCTTTGGAGGTAACAGAAATGGTCCCTGGAGAAGGCACCGTGTTGGGTGAGAGACAGATAAACTGTTGGGATCCCAGGGGATCACTGCCTGGAGACATTTGTTTCCTCTTGCGGGAAACTGTAATGAGCAAGGAACAAAACCCAATGTTTGACAGCTGACACTGTCAAATGGAGAACAGCATTTTTATCGGAATTGAGAATTGCTGGTGGTTTTCAGCCATTTTTGGCTGAAAATTATCTGTGTTCAGACCAAAGATTTCCCAAAATGAAACACTATGGCTGAAAGCTTTTGAAAAATGCCTTTTGGACTTCTGGCTTTTCATGAGGGAATTTCAAAGACAGCAGCCATGAAATCTCAGCCAGCAGAAACTGAAGATCCAACCCAAGGGATCTATCTTGGCTATGGGGACACATGGAAGACAGGATCCTGTTGGTGTTTCCTTCTACTGATGCAGTCCATGCAGGGAGACTTCCCTTGTGGTACCAGCGCTGCAGCGAGTGATACAGCCTGTTCATATCTGAGCCCTTTCCTGGGTACAGTCCATTCATTTCTGAGCCCTTTCCTGGGGAACTACTGATCCTGCCAGCATCCTCCCTACCGTAAACCAGAAAAGCCTGGGTCTTTGTGGCTAGTAAGCATCCAAGCCCTGCCTCTCAAGACAGTGCACGATTTACAGATGAAGAGTCTCTGAGCGTTTACGACAGCAGAGGAGGAGAGCTTCTGCATGCTGTCCGTAGAAGTTTGGTTTCTTGGCTGAAACTCAGCCCAAGGTACGAGATGAGTGCCAGCTGCATTCCTCACCATGCTCACAGCCTTCTAAGGGCAACCAGATGCCTGCAGGGATTTGGGCTGAGGTGCTCTCCAGCCAAGCCCAGCAATGGCCTGGCAGGCGGTTGGGAGCTCCACTGGTGGCACAGGCTGTGTTTCATAGATGCCAAGAGCTGGCTCATCTCAGAGTAATCTCTGCTACCCTGAGTAACCAGTGGGTTTCCATTAACTGCAACAGACTCTATGGTGTCACCAGGAAGCCACAAGCCATTACAGCATGATGGCTCTTGTCTCATTCTCCAGTGGGTGGTCCCTGTGCACCAAGAAGAAGCCTTTCTTCTGCTGTAAAGTGGGAGCAAGAGTCTCCCTGTCTCCAGCACACATCGCTGTCAGAGCGCCTGGCTGCGTGGCTCACACTGAACTGGTGGTGAGTCACCACGGCTCCCGACACTGCTGCAGGAGAAGCTCCACTTATCAGTGGAATTGGGAAAGAGCGAGGCAGGGCTGGGGAGCTGAACCCTTCTGCTGACGAGCCAGACTTCTCTCGTGGGAGTTTAGCAACGGGCAAAGTTCTGTGGATGGACTTGACTCATCACCCCCCATGTGAGCCAGCCTTTGCTCTGTGGCCCCTGTGGTTCAGGTAGATGCCCTGATCCTGCTTCTGCACGCCTGATTTCACAAGGCACAGGGAGTAACAAGGCAGGGGCAGTATTTGGCCAGAGGAATAGAAAAATTCCCAGGAAGCCAGCATGCGTGGGATGTCTTGGTCAGAAAGCTTTGGCCACAGGGCAAACTGACAGGACGAGAAGTGGATGAAGAAGGAGCACAACAGTCTATGACATGGGGAAACCTGAGTCCCAGAGCCTGGCATTCACAGAGCAGAGCAGAGACCTGCCCAGGGGTGCACAGAGTGGTCCCCAGGTGTCCTCCTCTTTGCCAGACTGGGCCATGGCAACTGGCTCAGGCCACTCACTAGACACACATCCGTGGTTTAAAGCCCTTTCAAAGATTTTTGGCACACATCTTATCAGGGGAAATGTTTTTATGTCTGGATATTCAGATGCCTGGGATGATCCCTTGCTCCAGGAGTGCTTCTGGTACTTCAGTGCTGTTGAAAATCTGCCTGTCTTTCCTTAGGGGAGAGTTTTGCTTGAAAATGCTCAGCTACATGGTTGTGCCCAAGTCCCAATGTTAAGGCTCTGCTTTCCAAGCAGCATCTGCTCTGCAGGTGAGGTCTGGCTTGATGTGAATGTAGCATCTAGCACAAGCTCCTGGACACCTCTTGAGAAAAATATTTTTTCTAAGGCTCTCGAGCTGATTCTGGAGCCAAAGTGGCTCTGGCTACCACTCCAGGTCGTCCTCAGCTCCTTCCAAGATCACCAGGAATAGTTATAACACTAAGGCTTTATGAACCCTTCCTTGCAGAGGTTTTAAATTCCCCCTTTTTTTGTACCTGCCTGAAACAGTATCAGGTGAGAAGGAAATTCCTTTGCAAAAGTGCTATAGCCAGTGGCACCCCTCAGGGCTACCAGCATGCAGGTATTTCCTGCACATTCATCTCTGGTAGTTGTTCCACACCCTTATTGGAAGTCTGTCCAGGTGAAGCTGCTCTGCTGCACATTGTGCTGGGCACTGATGTGTTGCCACAGAAGCAGCAAGAGAGGCTTAAGGAGTCTGTGGAAGAGCCCGTGTGTACACTAGACAGAATTATTCGCCATCCCATCTCATAGCCATAGTTGAAATGAAAGCTCTTGCAGGCTAAAGCGTGAAGCTGCCTACTGGTTCACACAACACTGCAGAAGAATGGAGGTCTGGATGCTTGAAAAGAGCCTCTGGGTGCATCGGTGCAGTCAGTTTAATCTTTTCCCTGGCTTGCTCCAGGGACCAGGTCCAACAGGGCAGGTTTGGTTCCCACTTGAGTTCATCAGGTAGATCCCAGTGCCACATCAGAACTATCCTGTGCCAGCCAGAGCCAGTGCTGCTACCCAGGAAAGGAGAGAGCCTCCTTCAGGGGGGGATCCAGTTCCAGCAAAACAGTCCTTCCCACTTCCACCTGCCTCCCATGCCTCTGGTTCAGCTCTTCAGCAAGACCAGCTGAGTGCAGACCTGCCTCTGCACTCTCAGACGTGATAGCCCCTGAAGCAGGACAGCCAAGGCCTTTTCCCAAAATCTTTGAAGTCAGTGGAAAAACTCAATCTGATTTTGCTTGGGCTTTCAAAGGTGATGGAAATCAGAGCAGATTAAATCTTTCCCCCACCTTCCCCAGGAGAGGCAGCTGGAGCTGCATGCCTGGGGTGAAACCTGATGCTCTGCAGAGACTGTGATACAGGAGAAAATCACCACGGGTGCTGTCGCAGGGAGCCCCACTTCAGTGCTTGGCTGCAATGGGGTCTCCCCTTGTTGATGGGATGTGAGTACAGAACAGGGCAGGAGAAACAACTTGAGGCTGATGGCAAAGGCTGTGCAGAGCCACAGACTTTATGAATGATCAAAGCTGATCCCTGTCTTCCTTTGTGCTCTGCTCCCAGGCTGCTCAGGGAGAGATATGATTGATGGCTGGGAAGAGGATGATGAGCTCAGGATGCTGGATCTGGCCCCAGCTCTGCTGGAGTGCAGGAGAATCAACGCACACATGAGCTCTCTCTGCTGCTCAGTGACACTGGGAGTTTGCTCCAATTTCCACCCCAGCCTCTAAGCCCTGCTAAGTGTCACCAGTTCCTGTACTTCTCATATGGGACAGCTCAAGCACCAGGGACTTCTTTTGTGATGGCTACAGTCTGCCTGGCAGCAATCAGAGTGTCTCAGAAAGAATGGTGAAAATGGCTGATGTTATTTTTTTCTGCAAAAACTGCTCTGGGATAGCTTCTTCTGCAGACACGCTTCTAAGAGTCAGAGCAACTTGGACCTGGGAACCACGCCTGCATACAGAACTTCTTCTGTAAAAGCCCCAGAGCTGCCAGTGCAGGGGAGCCAGACAGCTCTGCTTCCCCCACATAGACAAAACCTAATTCCAAACTAAAATTTCCTTAATACACATCTCGTATTTCAGGATCTTTCGGTGCTACTTTCATCTCCAATTCACATATTGCAGCCCTATAATAATAATAATAGTAATAATAATAGTAATAATAATAGCAATAATAATAATACCTTTTGTATGTACATAGCACCTTTCATCCAAGGATCTAAGTCACAATTACAGCCCCACACATTCCTGTATATTACAGCCCTATAATTCTAAGACTGCTCAAGTATCCAGACTTCAAAGGGAATGTGGATTTCCCCTCCAGCCCAGTCACGGTGCCCAACATGCTGGAGACGTTTCAAAGGTGTTTCGAAGGTGCCTTGGCAGTAGCCAGAGATAGTCAGAAGAGCCACAGGAGCTCTCTGAAGCTGAAATGAGCCTTCGTGGGTTCTTCCCTCCCCTCTCCCAGCCACTCTGCAGTCTCCCTGGAAAGTCAGCGCAGCCCTGGGATGAGGATGGTGCTCCCATGAGACCCGTGTGTCTGTACAGTGGGAGGTGAAAAGACAGAAACGGTGTTGAAAGGAAAAATAAGCGATGGCACAAGCTCAGCTGGGTGACTTTCCAGGTCAGGCAGAACCCACAGTGTTTCAGTCAAAGTTAAATTCACAGAAGAATTATGCTCCACTGAAAAAAGAAGAGGGGGAGGTGGAGGAACACTTCATTGTAAGATCTTTCTCACAATGAATATTTTCAAAGTATTTTTTTGGAGTCAAAGCAAAATGTTTCGGGGCTACCCAGAGCAAACATATTTTGTTTTGGTTTGGTTTAGTTTTAATTGCATGGGAAACCTGAAAAAAATAATCTATTGTTTAACCCAAGCCAATCTTTCCCCTTTTCTTTTGGTTTATCCAAAGAGCCGAAATAGCTGTTACTTACCCCCGTACATTCAGGAAGAAGTGTGCTAAAAGCAGGGTAGCTTCCTATAGAAAACAGATTAGATTAAAGAACTGGGGTTTACAGAAGCTCTGGCCAAGCTGCAGTTTACCAGCTGAGTTCACTTCCTCTACAGAGTTTGCCAGTGCTGCCCACGAGCTTCTGTTTAGAAGCTGCTGGATGTGGTTCCAGAGGAGTATTTCAGTAGCTGCACTGACTTGTGGCTGCATCCGTAAGCGAGGAGTGATGAGGTCAGCGGACATGAAAGGCAGGCTATGAATCTGAGAGTTTAGTATTGAGTTTCTTCATGTTGTGGCTGAACAAATGTAAAGCTCAAGAATTTTTTAATAAACTTTTTTAAAGGTATTTTAGCTTGAGAGGTCCAGACATGTGGCTGAAAAGTGCTGAGAGTCTCCAGCTCTTCTATAGCACCGTTTTAATCAGTTAATCTCAAAGTGCATTAGAGAAGGGTTTATTAGTAGTGCTTTAAAGATATGGAGACTGAGGCACAGGAAAAGTAGAGGACTTGTTTGGGGTAAACCCTTAGGCTGAGACAGAGCTAGAAAACAGTCCGGGTTCCTCATGCTGCACTCCAGTCCTCTGTATCTACCACCCTCACCATACAAGGGAGCCAGAGCTCATGGGGCACCTGTCTGTTCCCAAAAGCCCAAGTCTCTGTATCACCAGGTGAGCCAGAGCACATCATGGAGGAGCAGGGCGGTTTTCACAGCGTGTGCTAGCTCAGCTCAGACACACCACACTAACCAGCATGGGCTGCAACACATTTCCTCTCCCCTTCTTCAATAAATCAAGGCTTCCAGCATTCATGCTTTTGTCACTCATAAATCTTGTGCTCTCTTACACCACATGAAAGCACAACAATACCTTAACCAACAGGTACTTCCCTGTGCAGGACTGCAGCTGCAGGGACAACCTGCAGCACAAGAACCTGCTGTTTTGGCCCTGAGCTGGAGGGAAGTTGACAGCATATACAGCACGGCTGCCCCCGCGCTCAGTGAAGCCCCACGTGCTGTTTCCAGAGCACTGGTAAAACCACTCCATGCAACAGGCACCTCATTAATCTGTGGAACTCATTGCCACAGGAAACTGATGCCACAGCACGTCTTACCTGCACCTACAATCAAGGTCTTGTCTTGGTGGTGATACCTTTGGTTCTGTAAGTACAACACACCTGACCCTAAAGGTATGTCTCTGTCCTTTGGTACCTGGCGCACAAACTGCTCAGGCAGGCAACCTCCCAGCAGAGCCTTGGGACAATATCTGGGACAACGGCTTGGGACAGTATCTGACAGCTACCATGCCTCTATGTACAGGATGGAGAAAGCCTTACAGTGCAGCTAAGTGACTCTGCACCTTGCTCTTCCCTTGGGGATGCTGACTGAGCAGCAGCAGAAGCACTGTTTTCATGCCCATGGTCAGCTGACACAGTGCTGCCTGGGAAGCCAACGAAATGCTCCCACAGCTATTGCCTTTCTCAGCTCCCAGGTACTGGAGAAGCAAGTGGGGCCACTGCCAGGAGTGCAGCTGAAAAACAAGGGTAAAGCAAAATTGCAGAGATTGTTCTCTGCAACCAGAATTTCTTCTTGTGTTCTCTGCAAAAGACAGAAGATTAATTTCTGTCTAAAAGTGCAAATGCCTTTCCTGCTGGTTTCATGCATGCAAAGATGAAAATTTGTTTTACTAATGTTAAGAAATGCCCAGAGTTAGAAAATCTCTTGAAGACACAAGATGCAATTACACCCAGGATCAGCCCTATACCAGATAACCTCCTCAGGAAGGTGACTTGTGCCTTCAGATCCTGCATGTCCCTGAGGCACCTGGTTCTTGGCCACACTGTCATGCTGCCAGCAGCCACTGTGGCCTTGGCTCAACTCATTGCTCTGTGCACAAGGCATCACCAGCACTGGGAGGTGACGCAGGCAGAATGTCCCAGGGCTTAGTGGTCTCATGGCTCCCTGTCATGTTACAAAACCTTTCAACATGTGTGTGGGGCAGCCTCCCAACCTCCCTCCCTGCCCCCATGTGTGCACCCCCTCTGCTCTCCCACCCCTTACTCAGCAGGAAAGACCATGCTTCTGCTGCCCTTCCACCCCTGCGGCTCCCACAGCGGCACACAGCCCTGACAGGATGGCGTGTGGTGCTTGGGCTTCACCTTCACTTTGAACGAAGGGAAATGTTACTAACTGGTGCCCCAAAGTGGGCTGGAAACTATACTGCCTCCCTAGAGTCTCTTTGTAGTGGGGCCTGTGGCTGTTCACAAGAAGAGACAGGTCCCATGAGCAGGTCCTACCCTTACAGCTGTGTCTGACACTACACTCCCATGGAGGCTGCTTTCCATTTCCAAATCTTTCAAGGAGGTTTGAACAGCTACAGGAAGGACTGCAAACAGGGCAAACGGAGAGCTGCTGATGCATCAGGAGACTCCCCTGTCATTTCACGGAGGAGAGGAGACTGGAGAGCTGCTCTCCTTCATCACTGCCAGCAAAGCCTCTGCTGATGGATCTGGGAAAGGTTTTGCATTACCCCTTCCTGGATCCTTGATGCATCCCTGCAAGACTGAAGGCATCACCTGAGCTTCACGGTGTCCTCCTCTTGCATCACGGGTACAGCTCCTGTCTCAACTCGGGCTGGAGCCTGGCTCTGTTTTGACTTGGGTGCAACACTAGCTGCTTGTGCTAAGTCCTATTCTTCCTGAAGGATGGTTCTGATCTTTCTTCAGTTCCTACCAAACTCAAATCCTTCTCGAAGACCTCAGGCTTCTCCCAGTCCTCCCCTATCCCTTCCCACCACTTTTCAGAGTACTGCTGTGGTGATCCCTGTCCTGGCCCCAGATCCTCTCTGGCTCTCCACGGCCTCTCCTGGCTCCCTGGCACCCAATCAGGACCCTGGCCCATGTCAGATGCCTTCTGAGTTGTTTCAGAGCAGCCAAGAGGAGGAGTGTCTGTCTGTCCCATGGGCAGCTGGCTTGCTGAGACCCAGCCTAGATCCTCCAAAGAAGGACATGGGGGAGCAGCTTGTTCCACAGCAATGGAGGCATTTTGGCACCCCATTTGAAGTGTCTGGGCCAAAAGGCAGAAGCACCCACTGCTGGCAGAGGGAGCTTCTCCCCCGAGAGGGGGTGATGGGAGTCCCTCAGCCCCTGCTGCAGTGAGCTGGGAAGTGCTGTGCTTCCCTTTCCCTCCTCCACACTCTTGCTGCTCCCTGACCCAGGCAGGTGCAGAGGGGGAGAGGCATTTGCAGCTCCATTGCTGCCTTTTGGCACCAGAGCCTGTGCCAGAATCAAAGAGCTTTTCAAAGAAAACCCTAAACTCCTTTAATCGCCAGCTAGAGCTCCTCCCGCACAGATCTAAGGGCCATGAGCTCAGTGTTTTCATTGCCCTCGGCAGATTTATGAGCTTATTCTTCAAGGAAGGGAGGGAGAGAGGGGAGGCTGTGGCATATTACTTAGCCTGAGGGGTGGGCAGGGAGGAGAGGGGGGAGGATGGAGGCAGGCGTTTGCAGTGGAAGTGCTCGATGTTGCAGAAAGCTGTGGCCGGTGCTCCCAGGCGTGGTGGAGAGGCAAAGCAGGATCAGATGTGAGCAAGGACCAGCCTGATGCAGCTGAAATCCGGAGCGTGAGGTGTGTGAGCAAAAGCTCTCTCCCACCCAGGCTTCCTGCACAGCAGTGCCAGCTGAAAGGGAGCACAGGGACACGGCATGCCTGCTGCCACCAGCCTCGCTCACTCCAGGGACCAGGAGTGGGGAATCCCTCAAAGCACGAGCAGGAGGCTCAACCAGTCCAGTCCCAAACAAGGTCCCCTGGTTGCAATTTGCAGAGTGAAGAAGGAGGCAGGAGGCTTGCTGGCAGCCGTATGAGGCTATCCACCCTGGAGCACAGCCCCATCCCATGCACTGTTGCTCTACCCACACCACCGCTGCCTTCCCCACCGCGCGCCTCATCCCTGCACCTGCTCCCTTCTTGCCAGGGAGCGCAGCGCTTGCTGCCAGCTCTGCAGCAAATGCAGTGAAGGTCTGGTTGCTCCCTCTCCTGCAGAGAGACCAGTTGTTGGCCTTGGGAGGGGGCAGATCCTGCATCTCACCTCCTGCAGCCCCACTCCTACAGTGCCCCACCAAGAAGTGGACATCTGCTCACATCCAGTGCCCCAGACACCCTGCTGCCACTTCCAGACAGCCCTGCAAAGGAGGTCTCTTTGCTTTTGAACTGAAATCTTAGAATCATAGAATCATTACAGTTAGCAAAGACCTTTAATGTCATCAAGTCCAACTGTTATCTAACCCTACCAGGCTCCCTTCTAAACCATGTCCCTGAGCACCATATCTAGAGGGCTTTTAAACACACCCAGGGATCGCAATTCAACCACTCCCTGGGCAGCCTGTGCCAGTCTTTGATAACCCTTTCAGTATAGAAGTTTTTCCTAATGTCTGACCTAAACCTCCCCCTGGCATAACTTGATGCCATTTCCTCTTGTCCTATCAGCTGTAACTTGTGAGAAGACTCCAACATCCACCTATCTATAACCTCCTTTCAGGTAGTGATCTTGGGAAGGTCTCAGCCATGACTTGTGCTACTAAAGCCACAGCCCTGCGCCTTGTCACCCACAGCACTGCTTGTTTTAACTGGAAGCATTTGGGGGCTGCTGCAACCCGTGCTTGTGGACCAGTTGTTCTCCAGAGAGCACAGCATCCTGGGAATTCCAACAGTCCACACACCAGGATAGCAGTATCCAAGTAAAGCAAAACACTACCCAAAGCATTTCTAGCTCATGATATCAAGAGGTAAAAGGGAGTAGAGCTTATGGCAGAGAAGGAGGCTGGGAGATGAGACAGGAGGAGATAGGAAGAGCTGTCATGAACCTGAAAGTTTCACCTCACTTGAAATTCAGAGACTTCAACATTTCCTTTCCCTTGAGCCCAGAACAAAGAGCCCAAATGTCAATATTTAGTATAGAACAAAAAAATCAATATATTGTGTTTTAGAAACATCAAGATGCTTTGCTTTGATAGTTTTGGAGTCCTGCAATGTGGCTATTAAATTGCCTACAGGTAAATGTAACACCAGCAGGTGAAAATATGTAAATGCAAACTTTTTTTTTAAAAGCCACCATGAAGTAAAAACATTGAAATAATCTCTCTTGAATCAACTTATTACTACACTTCTCCCATTCACAGTCCAATGAACAGTTAAACTTTTCCTTTTCAATGAAATAAGGTATTGCTTGGAAAATCATCCCACCAAATGTGCGCTTCAGGCAGCTCCAGGACTGACTTCCCCATTAATGGTCCTGCGTTTCTGGCTTTGCTCTGAGAACCCCAGTCCCCTCGGGACACTGGCTCTCTCACCACTACTTTGCTCGCTGCAGGTTGAGTGTGTTCCTGCTGTTATGCCCTGAGCCTTGAGCCCAGGCACACCACCATGCAGCATCTGCAACATGAGGCTCATGACAGTAATGCAGGGATGAAGGTCCTCTGCTCCCTGACTGCTAAACCATCCACACTCTGAGCACTGCCATGGGCCAAGGGACCAGGGAATGTCAGCTGTTGGCTGGGCTGAGAGTTACAGGATGCCTAGGGGATACAAAAGGCCATCTGGAAGCACATGCTCAGTAGCTGTGGCTTTTCCAGGGTGCTTTCCAGTTTCTCTCACAAGCCACTCCCAAGCTCTGGCTCATTCTAAATCTGCTCAGTTTGGTTTTCTCCTCGTTCCAGGTTGAGGAGCACAGGGGCAGGAATCCCACTGCTGCTGGTTAGCTTTCATTTCCCTTCTCCAGAAGGGAAACACCAGCCAGAGCCAGTGTTAGACTCACTGTCAGCAGCTCTCCCTAATACATGGGACTTGGGCAGATCTTGGCTTGGCCCAGCCTACTTGGGTATCCCAAAGTGTCGCTGTGCTCCCCCATTCGTTGCAATGTGCCAGCAAAAAGCCACTGTCAGCCACAGGAGACCTTGAGGTGGCAATTGGAGTGCTGGGTAATCGGAGCTGAACCCAGGCAGCCTGACCTTAAAGCCCTGTTGAAATCTTGCTGGCAAGGATGCAAGAAGGATGCAGAACATGCCTGTGTCCTTGTAGAGTGTGCTGTATGGAGTCAGCAGGCTCTGTGGATTGGTCTTTATAGGGCCCCTTTGGGGTGGGAAACTCTCGTTATCCTTGATATTTTAGGGATTTAAAAAGTGCCTCAAAGCTGTTAAACAGTGAACATGAACCTGTGAACTCACTGCAGAGTGTGTGTCAGAGCCCAGCTCTTCTAATGCCTTTCACCAGCCTCACCTCTCACATCTGGGACCCCAAGCTCACAAATGTTTCCCCTTGCTCCTGCTGTGGCTGCTGTTCTCCCAGGCATGCCGAGCATTTCGGACAGTGACTGTGGACTCCTGGTTGTATGGGGCAGGAGTAGCATTTCCCATTAGTCTACCAGCAGGGAAGAAGATCAAGCAGAGAATCAGTCCTTACCCTGGCCACCAGGACCTGGGGGTGGCTTTGGATATCCTGTATTCTATCGTGGCTTGAGAAGTGGAAGGGTCTAGGAGCTCTTTGGGGTGAGTCTGCACATTTGTGGTGTGTTTGAATAGGTCCTGGTGCAATGCTGGGGCTTCTGTGGTGACTGTGGCATGAGGGAGAGGCTGTGGATGGGCCCTGGCACTGGGCAAGCATCAGCTGCAGGATGGTAACTCACTGCTCTTTGCAAAACTACCTGGGGCAGGAGAGCAGGGATGCCCCCCAAGAAGGACTTAATTTACACCTTGCAACGGGATTTTGTGCTCTCTGACTTTTTGGCTGCTCACTCTGTCTCCCCAGGGCATGTGACTGTCACCTAATACCCAAAGGCACATCCCTGCAGGACATCCCATCTCCTTGTCAGCCCCCTGCAAGCCCAGCCACCCCTGCCCGCAGCTGCAATGCCTGCCCAGGCTCCTGCGGGTCAGCCACCAGTCCTCACCCTCTACTGGTGTCCCAGCTGCTCTGGCAGCTCTTAGGGTGTTTCCCATCTTAGGCGGGCTGTGGTGGGGGCTGTCCTCCTTTTTCCCGAGGTGGGGGCTGCAGAGGGACACTCTGGGGCAGACAGGGAGGGTTTTGGGCTGAGGGGAGCTGCCCTCACTGCTGTGTCTTGCTCCAGATGTCAGCTGCAGCTCTGCAGTCAGCCTTCAAACCCGGCCCTCAGCTACCCAGACTCTTGTGGGTGCAGAGAAAACGCAAATATCAGGAAACAGACATCTTCCACTCGCTCTCTCCCTGCACTGGATGCTGCACTGTGTGACCAGGGCAGTGTCTGCCTGGCTTCATGTCAAAGCGTCCCTCCCTCCTGCTGATCCCTATCACAGGTCTGTGCGGCACCTGATCCCAGTGGGGTGCTAAATTCCAGGCAATGGCTCAAAATGTCTCTGCAAGGTGAGAACAGCCCTGAGAGCTCCTGATCCCGTTCACCTCAATGGGAGCAGTGTGGGGAATGAGAAACTTTCTGTCTGGGCAGCTCCTGAGATGCCTGGTGATATCCAGGAGCAGCCAGACTCTCTGCTGCTCTTTCTTCCCCCAAATCCTGCTGTGACAGCAACAGTGACAACCTCATCACCTGCCTTGTGCCCCAGGCACAGAGCAACAGCACTGCATGCAGTGAGCTGTGCAGTGGCTGCTGGGCTTCACTGGGGCCTGGGGCAAGGACACAGAGGTCACAAATGCTTCTGGAGATGGGGCACAGCAGGGGTAGAGCCTGACCCCTCCATGGTGCTGTGGGCTCCTGGGACCCTGGGGAAGGTGGGGATGGTTCCTTCAGATGAGCTTTCAGCCACGGTTCTACTGACGCCTGGTATCCTACAGGTTTGTGTCCCCATTACCCTGCATGCTCCCCTCTCCCACATCACACCGCTCCCTGCCCCACCTGTGTCCCATGCACGGCTCGTACAGGTAGGTTTGGTCAGTTCTTCACAAGAGAAAGAGAAATGAAGGAGTGTTATTGCTGTCTTTAACTACAGACTTGGGAGGGTGTAACGAAGATGGAGCCAAACTCTTCTTGGAGTTATGCAGCGGAGGGATGAGAGGTAACAGGCACAAGCTGGAATATGGGAAATTGCAAATAGATATTAAGAGAAACATTTCCCATGAGGATGGTCAAAAATGGGGAAAAGAGTGAGGGAATCTTAGAGATACTCAAACCCCTACTGGATAAGGTCCTGACCAACCTCACAAGCTGGACCTGCTTTGAGCAGCAGTGTGGATCAGAGGCCTCCAGAGGTTTCTTCCTGCCTAAAACTGGCAGTCCTTCCAGTTCCTCCCCATGTCCCCTTAGTCCAGGCTGGGGATAAGGCACTGCAAGATGTGTAATTTCCAGCCTACACGTGTGCAGGTTGGCCAGGATGTGTGTGTGTTGTCTCTGGATGCAGATGAATAGGAGAGGGTGTAGATGAACAGGAGAGGGTGTGCTGACCTTTAGTGTTTCATGGCTGGGCTCTGAGGCCAGGCTGTGACACAGTTCACCCCCCAAATACGTCACACACTAAGGAGCTCTTTGCCAGCCCCTGTGTGATGAGCCAAGCAGGATGGACTATGCTGCTCCAGATAAATGGGCTGTTAGAGCCAGCAGAGCCCTGATTTGTTCAGGCTGCCTGCAGGAGCCACACAGACAGCAGGGACCTGTCACCTAACACAGACAACCCCCAGCCGAGCTGGCTGCCAGGGCTCTCTCCAGGGCTGCCAATGAGACACCAGCGTGTCTGAGCACCTACCAGAGAGGCACCTCTAGAAAGAGGTGATTTGCTTCTCTCCCATCTCCCTGACCATGGCTGCAAGCTCACCAGTGATGCCTCCACTGGAAAAGCTTGGTTTTGGATGGGTGGGATCAGGTTCAAGTTCAAGGAGGTGTGAGAGTGAGCAAGGACAGGGTTCTTGGAGAGAGACAGGCACAGCAAGAGACACAGCATTGTCAGGATGGGGCATGAATGTGAGCTCATTAGTGGTGAGGCAGTGTCTAATCAGGGGTTATTACGATGATCCTTTATTTTGCACCTGAGGGATTCCTGCTCTTTACAGGCAGGAGTACCAGTGATTTGGTTAGAAGACAGGACATGGAGCAAAGGAGCTGGAAAGCTTTGGGAGCAGCTGCCCCTCAGTTCCATGCTCCTTGTTGCCATTACAGGGCTTCCTTCTCTGCACTTGCAGCTCTCCAAAAAACAATCTAGGCATTTCTTTACATATCTGAATGTGGATTTAAAGCCTGAATTTACATGAAGAGCTTAGATGTCTCTCATGTATCTATACTTTCTATAAAATTTATGCTAATTTGCTTTGAAAAAAAGCCAGCCCTGACTGCACACATTATAACTGAGAACCTTACATCATTCGCTGAAGGCAGCCCGAGAATGTAGGGACAGAAAAAGGGAGAAAATCCAGCTCTCCAGTCCTCCTCCAGTAATTCCCAGTTCATTCTGCCTTCCTACCTCTGTTACATCTTGTTAACACCAGCAGTGTTTAACAGATAGGCAGTAAATGTGCTGGTTTTCCTCGAACAGTTCCAGCCCTAAGGGGCGGAGGAAAACTCTGGACCCTCCAGCACCTCCCTGGCTCTACTCCATGGGTTTTGCCCCCGGAGGGTCCCTCCAGCCTGGCTGTTCCTGCACGGTGATGGGCTGGAGAGGTGGCACTGCCGGTGCATCTCCAGCAAAGGGCTGTCACTGGCGCCACCGTGTGAGCGCAGCCGGCTGCTGTAGGAGCCCACGGGAGAGAGCGGAGCCGTGGCCGGGGGGAGCGGACACGCTCCCGAGTAGCGGCTGCTGCTGCAGGGAGTCCCGGCGTAATCCAGACCTCTGCCCGAAGCAGCGGCAGAGTCACCGGGCCAAGAGCATCTTCAAGCACCCGCCCGCCGGGGTCCGTAGCCCGGGGCTCTGAGTCCCTGCTCCAACCATCATAGTCAGGATGAACCATAGAATCATAGAATCACAGAACACCCTTGGTTGGAAAAGATCTCTCAGATCATCAAGTCCAACCATTAACCCAGCACTGAGAACCATTTAACACAGAGATGTCCCTTGGTTCCCAACAGTGGACTCTGCGGCTCCCAGCCCGAGGGACAGCTCTGCAGAGATGACAGGCAGCACGTTCTCTGCAGGGTCGGAGCCACAAGTGCCCCGTCTTCTGCTGACTGCAAAGGTGGAGCGGGTGCCTGACACGGCTGCTGCTGTCCTCGCAGCAGCATCAGTGCTGCCGAGCTCTGCAGCCTCCCACGCTTACAGCCCTCAGGTTTTTAACCACCTCCATCGAGACGTGCTCAAGAACATAGGCAGCTTTCTCTAAACTTAGCCCCAGGGTGTGTGCAGAGGGGATAGCTCTACACAGGACACACCTCATGTGACAAGTGCTCTGTGATTCCCTCTCCCAGGGAAATACAGCTTGCATTACACATTTCTTTCATCTTTCTTGCTCTCCAGTGAAAATCATCCTTTGCTGTCATATTTCTTTCTCAGCTGACCCAACACAGCTCTGGTCATCCAATGGTTGGCACAAGACAAAGCAATGTGCACCTTGTGCAAGCAGGATGAGCAGAGAAGCTCTTATCCAGCTGTGGCAGCTTTGACCTGGCTTTCCAGAGCCCTTCCTGAATGGGTTAGGGTGCTGAGCTTTAACAGCTGAGTAACTGCATCTCAGGTCAATCCAGGAACACCAGAAAACCAGCAACATGGTCTGTATGCCAACCCTGGACACAAGTCTCCTCTCAGCATGATGAGCACAAAATGAATGTCCCCAGCACTGTGTGGGGACTACCAGTTGTCCACAATGACTGTGGTACGCACGGCTTCCCTTGGCAGCACCTTAGCTGCATCCCTAGCTGGGAAATCCAAGGTCCTTACCAGCCTGTCTGCCGCTCTGCTGCAGCTGGTGGTTGCAGCACTTTCTGCGAATAAACAGACCAAGCATCTTTCCTAGTGCATGACAGGGCCAGCTTGTGTCCCTGAGAGGTGTTTCCTCTCTGGGTCAAACCCTGAGAACCTTCCATGGAGTGCCTTGCTCACCCTGGGATCATCCTCAGCCATCACTAGTCAGATGGCACCACTGAGACCATCTCTGGGGCTAGAAGCAAACCCACCAGTGGCTGTGGTAGTTTAACTCTTTAATACCAGAAAGGTTGGGAAACATTCAGGTAATAATTAAAAATTTTTAAATAAATAAACCCCCAAACCACGGCAACCTACCAAAGCCCCAACACCTCTTACAAGACTTTAATATTAAAGAGGCAACTTGGACACTGCTGGTGGCCAACTCAACCCAAACCCCCAAAAAGCCATGAGTTATCACAGCCATTGAAATGTTTGACAGAGGGATCCCAGAGCAGTTTGCACTAATTGCTCAGTATAAATACTCCATTATGTTCTCAGACAATCAGAATCTACCCAGCAAATCAGCTCCTCTGATCCACTGTAATCAAGAAGCAAAGCATGCATAACATCGCAGTATAAACAGCGTTTGCAGCGGGGCACGGGGAGGAGGGGGAGCTGGCTTAGCTTGGCAGGTCCTGGAGTAATAGCTGCCTTTTGTCTTGTTTTGTTTTGTTTCTAATTTTCAGAGGAAAATTAATTTCAGGAAAACGTGGCACAAACTCCCAAGCTGGAGAAAAGCTGCAGCTGACGAAGGGGTTCAGAGAAAGCACTGCAAAAGGAACAGCAAGGGCTGTACTTACAGGTAAGCTGTGAGAGGGCTCAGGTTGGCAGGGACCTCCAAAAGCCCCAGCTCAGAGCAATCCACCGAGAGCATAATGCCATCCTCTTCACAGTGGCACTGGGGTGGGCATGAGGGCACAGTGCCCTGCTCTGCAGGCACCACCTGGAAGCGAGCAGAGCAGGCCAGAAGAATGCCCCAGAAGAAGAGCTTGTCCATCCTCGCCTTGGCTGCCGCAGCGGGGACCCTGCGAGGTGCTGCCGGCTGCCCCCGGCCCCGGCGCTCGGCAGGATGGACGGGAGCGGTCCCGCTGCGGTACCTCCGGCAGGTCCGAGTGCGGTGAGGATGCAGCCAGGGAAGGGAAGGCATTGTTGGATGATCTTGGTTATTGGGTTTCAAGGGCTGGGCAGGGGCGTGAGACACTCCAATGGGAGGAGTTAAACTTTCTACTCTTTCCCTCTCTCTCTCTTAGAGCTGGCAGGAATTTCATTCAAAGGGAAGAAAGGGGGGGAGTGTAGAAAAAAAGAAACCTCAACAAATAAAGACCTGTTCATAGCTCCGGGACCTGTGCTTGTTTTGTAACAGTGTTTCTGTGAGATAGCAGGGCAGGGGAAGGCAAAGCTGGCTCTGGCAGGGCAGAGGAGTATAAACAGGGAGGCAGGAGTACCCAACCAGCACTTCAAGGGCTCTAGACATCGGGACGCTGAAACACAACCCCAGATAAAGGACTCTGTGTCTGTGCTGGCTGCTAAACCCAGCTGCAACTGGAAAGTCAGGGTGCAGCTGGGGAGAAGGGGGTGAGGAGCTCACAATGAGCTGTTTACTGGGAGCAGTGGTACCCAGGGCTGTAGGTCTTTCTGTCCTGTGGTCCAGCCATCACTCACAAGCAGTCCCATTGCTATTCCTATGCATGGGGCAGGGGCTGCGTGGGGGATGCAGGGGGATGGAGCAACAGTGTCATGGTGCTGAGCTCGGTGGAGGACCTCTCCAGAGCGCCCTCCAGGACAGTGGGATGTGGTGCTCTTGCAGCCGTGCTGCTTGCTACAGTTTTGCCCATATCAAGGTCGGGTGCATGTGTGAGCTGTGTTTGCAGGAGCTGCACAGCATTGATGCCAGGAGCAGGTGGCTGGTTTGCTCCAAGAACTCTTTCTAACCTTGAGTAAAGTGCTCAGAGGTCAAAGTAGAGGAATAGTCTGTTGAGTGAAGGCTTGAAGCCACGTCTTCTGGAGCTCCATCATGGAGAAGGGAGCAGGTCTGGCTTAGACCTGCCTGTGCCAGCCCAGCCCAGGGCCTTGGGGTGTCCTGAAACATGTGGGATGTGCATCAGAACAGGATTTCTTGCTGCTTGGGTTTTGAGGAGCAGTAGCAGCACCTGCTTTGAGTTCTGGGCAGTAGCAGCACCTGCTTAGAAAACGGTGCTGGGTCTGCAATGGTAGAAGGCTGCAAAGGCCAGTGTGACCTCTCTGCTCCTCCGTCCTGATTGCAGCCATGGTGGTTTAGGGTCACCGTGCTGCCCCTCTGGCTGGGTGATTGCTGTCCTCCCATGGCAGTGGGTTCAGTGACAGGGGGCTGAGTCTGGCCCCAGAGCTGGAACCATCTGCGTTTCTCTCTGTGGGGCCATGCAGCTTGTCTGTAACAGAGACGGCAGCTGAACACAGGCCTCTCACACTGACCACTGGGCTTGAGGAGAATCTGGATTCCCATCGGAGCTGATGTGCTCCTCCCTTTGCCCCCCCTACAGCCATGGCTGGAGGAAGTGAATGGAGAAGAGAAAGAAAGGCCCAGATCTGGGTGGCTGCAAAGTGCCCCCACGAAGTCACCCCTCTGGCCGTGGCGATGCCATTGTAAGATGCTGCATGGCTGAAGCACAGTCTGGGAGATGGTTTTCACGGCCCCACTTCCTCTGAGTGTCCTTTTCCTTCTGGCAAAACAATTTCCTAATTGATACCCCCATTATCTCAGGATAAAAGAAGCAGGAGAGGTATCTGGGGTCAGGAAGGTGAACCTGCAAAGTGGGAGACTCCAGCTAACCTGGGGCTGAGGTGCCATGAGGCCCTGGAGTCAGAGTGGGTATCTATCTCCTCTGAAAAAAACCTGCTCAAGATTGAGCTCAGGGTTCAATGCTCATGCACAACTCAGGCGGAGGGCCCCTGTCCTGGGTGATGCAGGATCTGAAACTATTTCATTTGCAAAGTCTGTTCAGATCCTGCAGTTTCAGGACTGAAATCCTTTCACTGCTGAAGTCGGTGGAAACTTTGTCACCAAGTGCAGAGGAGAGACGATTTTGGTCAAGGAGCAGGAACTGATTTAATTGCAATTAAGCCCCTTCCACCATGAGCAATTCTGGAGATGTCATTAATTAAACAGTTGCAATGTGTTTTGACAGCTCCAAATGTAAAACATGGCTTGGTGGGGAGACGGGAAGTCCTCCTCAGAGAGAGGGTTCCTCCTTGGGTTCCTTCACAACTTTCCCCTCCAGCTCTGACACGGGGCTTTAGCATGGCCTGAAATGTCTGGATTTGCTCTGACAACAGGAATTTGGTGTCAGTCTGGAGAAAGTGTCAGACCTATCACTCTGCTCCTGGCTGCAACAGTAGCTTTTATCTATGATTTCCCCATCCCTCTCTAAGCAGCCAGACACCAACCGCATTGCGAGCTCCTGACAGTTTCTCGCTCAGTGAATTCTCCTTGGGGATCCAGAGCCCTGGCTGAGCACACTATTAATAGAGCTCTTAAAAAGTCACAGAGAAGAGATTCCTATTGAAAACTGCCATTCTGCAGAAAAAGAGCAATTTCCTCAGGAAGGCATTGACTGCAATGACATTTTTCACATTGTTGGAGCAACACAGCCTGAAGTTGGAGGGCTTTGCTCTGTGTGTCTCACTTTGCTTTGACTTTTCTGTTTGCTTTTTATTCCAGCTTGGCTGTGGTGTTTCATTTCCATGTCTCATTTCTTTGAGACCTGATAATAGATGTTAATATTCAAAGTGTTCACTTATTCCAGTGTGTCACCTGGCTCCTGGCAAAACCGAGTCTGTACATCAAGTCGTTTGCACCAAAGAGCTTTGATATTTCCATGGTAAACCTGGAATTTCTGAATAAGTCCCTCTGGCATGGAAATGTTACTTTCCAGGCAGCTCTCACCGAAATTGCAGTTTGCTGTGAGCAGCACAGGCTGCACCATGCCCTTATTAAAGGCACCGGGAGCTCCAGATCCAGCTCATTCCTATTAACGCGAGTGGATGTTTTTCTGCAAGGCTCACCCGTGTTTGTGTGTTGTCCTCTAGTGGCAGTCTGCAGTTTGAGGAGATGAGAAGAGCACAGCTCCACAGCAAGCTCAGCAGCACGATCTGCTCACCTGAGCCACAAACATGCTGTGGCTGCACCCGCCAGGCTCCCCCACACACTCTGCTGCAGCCCCCATCTGCAGAGACCTGCTTGTAAAGGATGGAGCTCAGGCTCTGAGATCAAACACGGGGGGGTGTTGCTGAACGTGACACCTTAGCGTGTGGTGCCTCTGGATGGCAGGTGACACCCCAGGTGATATTTCTCCTGCTGCCTCCATGCTGCATGGCTAACAAGTCTTTCTACTGCTTGCTTAAAAGTAGGAAAAAAACTTAGGGAAATTTAGACTACAGCTTAAGTGGGGAACAAGGTCCAGCTGATGTGAGCTACTGCAAGCACAGTTATTGCCTCTGCTCGTCAGGGGCACAGAAGAGGCAGGGTGGTGGGAAAGGGCTGCCTTATTCATGCCAGCACAACATGCTCGAGGCGGTCTGGCTCTGTGTCTCAGCCTTAGACCTGAGGAGAGCTGGGACTCTGGGTACCAGCACTGGCCAGATCCTCTCTGTGGACCAGAAATGAAATGCTAAATAAGCTTTGGGCTGTTGACTGTGGCTGGCAAGGCTTTTTAGAGCTGCTGGAATTTAAAGGCTAACAAAGTTGTTACTGAGGTATTGCTGGGGCAGGGCTGCAGCTAACCTTACAACAGATGCTGATGTCTCCCCCTGCAGAGCCAAAATGACTCTGTGGGCCCGGACAGGACAACTTGCTGGACTTGGACCTTGTCATGCAGCAATGTTCTTCTGCAGAGGGGAGGGAGATGTTGGGCAGGCCTGTGCTGTCACTCCTCCCAAGGTGCTGCCAATGTCCTGGACACCTTGCTGGGCACCTTGCCAAGCTGGAAGACAGGTTGGCTAGCTGACTCAAAGAGCTGGAGGGTGTTTTATTTCTGTCTTCAGCATGAGCCAGACCTGAGGGCCCTGGAACAGAACCATGAGTATGTCCTGCCCTGCTCCCATGGTGCAACTGTTTGTACCCTCTTTTTCTTCCCTTCTAGATTTCAGAGGGTTCAGGGTCATCCAGTAGAATCCCAGTTTGGCTGTTGATCTCCAAGGACAACCAGTCCCTATTGCAGACTAGGATGACACTGTCTGTTTTTCACTGCCAAGGTCACGGCAGGAACCAAGATGCCACTGTGCACAAGACCCCACAGAGAGGCAGTCCCTCCAGAAGGGCTTGCAGGGGAAGGAGGAGATGCAGAGCACCTCAGGCAGTCTCACAAAGCACAGAAACACCAGAGAAAAACAGACATCACCAGGACTGGCCCATGTGTACCAGGGCATGCACTCATTCATCTCATCTGTGAAACCTCTGTGGAGGTGACACTCACTCCTGGGACATGATCTCTCTATAAAATAAGCCCTCCAGACTTTCTCACCATCCCTGGCTCCTCCTGAAGCTGGTCCTCCAGGTTCTGGGGAGAGCAGGATGTGGCCCAAACCAGCAGGGATGGGCTGAATGCAGTGGGAGCCAAGAGTCTGGTGCTTCGGCTGTGTCTGTAAGCTCAGGGCATGCCCCTGGGAGCCATTCGAGGTCGGGCGCAGGGGCAAAGGCCAGAGGAATGTTCCCAATGCCCCTGCTCCCATCAGGGCCATCCAAAGGCTGAAATACCACAGTCAGGCTGTGGGTGAGTCCAGGACCAGCAAGGCTTCCAGAGGCTTTCCAAAATGTAATTGCAAACACTTGCAAACAAGCAGAAAGCCCCAGTGCCCAGCACACTGCTCCAGCTGCCTGACTGGGGCAGGGGAAGGATGGGGACTGGAGGTATCCATGCTCCCCGACAGCAGAACGACTGGTGCCAGTGAAGTCACACAGAGAAGGATGGTTCCTCCCTGATGCCCAGGACACAGAATTGCAGAAACCTCAGATGCACTTTAACTCCTTGCTCTGGGAGGTGCTACTTGCAAAAAGCCATGGGACAGCCTGGTAGCTCCATGCCCTGCAGAGAAGAGGAATAAAGTTACAGAGCTAGGTAAAAGACCTGTTAGGTGGACCAGAACCCTGGTTCAGTGTCCCACATGACTGAAGACCTTCCTTTTTGGAGCCTGCATCAACTGGGTCAGGGACCCAATGCCATGGCAAGCCTAGTGCATCCAAGAGCAGGTTGTTGAAGAAGGACCCTCAGCTCCGGCCCTACTCAGTTGTCCCTGGAGGTATTCCCTTTCCAGTTCAGACCTTCCTTGAATCTGCCTAGCCCCGGTGCTTCAGCTCTCCAGAAAGTGGCTGACAGAAGTAGCTGATAAGAGATGATGCTGGAGATCCTGGGGGGCAATAGGCTGCAATGCTGCACTCCTGGGGCTGTTACAGCTCAGGTGGAAGAGACAATGAGCAGTGGGCTACCATGGCTAAAGCTGGGGCAGCCACAGCCTGTTGCCAGGCACCTAATACCACGGAGGGTATATCAGAGATGTGGCATGGTGTCATGGGCTCCCTGTGGTGGGAGCAATGCCCTGTAACTGTGTTGTGCAAAGATGTGGCAGCAGCTGGACTCTCTGTGCCCTGGAGAGAGCAGGGGACAGAGGAGAGCCTACGGCAGATGTTTAGCACAGGTGAATGGAGAAGATATTTGATCAAGGAGCTGTGGTGCCCCAGCAGCCGCCAGCAGGCTCCCATGGCTGTGGGTCCCCAGGAGACCCAAGGGTTGGGTGTCCCTGCTCTCCTGTCACTTGGCAATGCTAACCCAATGCTAAAAAGGGTGGGAAGGGGGATCCAAATGGATACAGTTCTGCTCTTCTCCAGGGTCTTGACCTCTGCACCGGGGCTGATGGAGGAGGATGGTGGCTGGATGCTGCCAGACTGGAGCAGGCTAAATATGAAGAACAACATGGCATGGTCCAGAACTCCCTGGGCGGCCTGAGCTGGAGGCTTGTTTTGTTTTACTGTTTTGTTGTCTCTCTCTCCTTCTCTGGGTTTTGTGGCTCTGAGCTGCAGGGCTGGAAAATTATTCATCCAAACCACAGCTCGACGACACCCTCTGTAAGCATCTGTGGCTCCAGACTCTGCTGCAGCAGTGGGTGGGAGGTTGTAAATTCATCATCATCACCAAGTTGGCCTCCTGTTAGACAGGACATGAACACAGAGCAGCAAGCTGTGCCACAGATGCAGCCATACTGAACTCACTGGGTGAAACCTGTTAGCCAGTTTGTGTGACAAATCCCTGTCCCATTAATGAGAAGGTCCCTTCATACCTGCCGGAGCAGCTGTGCTTTAGTCTGCAGGTTCACCTTGGCTGCTGGCTCTGCTGGAATCACTGTTGTGTTGTGCTAGCCAGATGTGAAGGGTGTGGGATCACTTGCTCCTGAACTTCTGGAAGCTCTGCAGACAGCAACATACCTCCCTCACCGTGGCTTTCACTTGCTTCCTTATGACTTGGAGCTGGCGTCTGTGGCATCTGTTCCCACAGACGTCCCTCGCAGCTCTGTGCCACAAGCCCTGGGTCCATGCATCAGACCTAGCTGTGTGTAGCTGTGCCCCATGCTGGGGCTGCCATGTCTGTGCATGGACACACATGACACCCACGAGCACTTTCCCAGGGGGCTGTAGAAAGACCCTGGTGCAGCAGTCCTGGCAAGGCAGATGGGCAGTGATGTGCTGAACTAAGCCCTCTTGGGATGAGAGGTGGTGTGGGGCAGGTGCCAGCAGAACTCACCACCCATCTTTCTTGGTCACTGCCATCAGCTAAGGGTGAACTGGGGAGTGGCCAAGTTGTCTCATGTGGATGCTGTCCTGCTCGTCTCCACAAAAGGCAAGAGCCCACAAGCAGTCCCTGGTAATGCTGTTCCATTCTGAAGCCTCTCTCCTGTGCCACAAGCTGTAAAGCCAGATCCAGACCCCTCCATGGGGAATATGGCTTTGAGCAAAGCCCCAGGCATAATGACTCTGAAAGCCACAGGGTAGCTCTGATTGCAGAAAAATAGAAAAGAGGACAGGGAGTTCCTACCCCTCCTTATCCTTGGCAGCTGCCCCTTTCTGAGGATGCAGTCCTGGCCAGGCTGTTGGGAGATGCTGGTAGCTGTCCTTGGCAGAGCAAGGGAGGGCTTGTCTCTGCAAAACTCCAGGCTACTTTGGGGTGATGCACAGCCAAAGGGGCAATGACCACCCAGCCAGGGTAGGGAGCCAGCAGTACAAGCCCCGCACACTGACTGCCAGGCTCTAGAGAGCAAACCCCTGGTAATCCTGCTTCTGTGCCCCTCTCAAAGCTCCTGCTAGCTCATGACAATGACTCCTCCTTCACGTCTTTACTGTCACTTCACTTTGCAGGTCAGAGTGCTCCACAGACGCTCTTGAACTCCTCAGAGACTAAGAGCATTAGGCATTTTACACATCATAAACTATGCTGGGAGATACAGGTTCAAATGCTTGATGGTGTTCACTGGAGACACTTTGAACAAGAGCCTGTTGGGCACCAGGCTAAAGCTCACATCAACACACCCCTTTGAGATGTAACCGTGCTCAACATCTGGGGTTCCTTGGCCATGCACAGCAAATGAGAGCCACAGCCTGTGTCCAACAGCACCAGCAGGGAGACGCTGGAGGTGGATTCTGCCTGCAGTATGGAAGATATATTGTGTGCATGGAGAGACTGCTCCTGCTTAGCTGTGCACTGTCTGTGTCTACAGATGGGCAGTGGGTGCAAAGGACACAAGGCAGGTTCCCAGTCCTGCCTGAACACATGGCTGCACTGCACTGGTGGGTGGTGGGGACAGGAGCTGGGTGGGCAAAGCAACTGCCAAGGGGAAAAACGTTATCTGGGAAGAGGGGGAAAAGTTGCTGGGCATTGAACCCAGTTGCAACTGAGGCATCATCCTAGTGCCAGGATGGCTGATGGTTGCCCATGTTTAGGTGTCCCTCTCTGAGGTGCAGACAGCAGGATCCTTGTTCTGGAAGACGGAGAAGATGTTTGTGGAAACACAGGGGCAGTAGGATGAGGGGCCAGCTCAATCCCCAGCTGAGGGCTGTCTCTTCCTTGCACTGGGTTTTGGGACCCCCTCATCACAGCTGTTGTGTCTCCTCACCCCACTCCGAGACAGCTCCTCCAGGACATTTATTGTGGACAGATGTGTGGGTCCAGACTGGGACAGGGGTGCTGCTTTCAGAGTCTACCATAACCTCATGCTGCCTGAAGGTTCCCAGACAGTTTTTTCTTCTCCATGAATATGCTCATGAAATCATCTGCTTTTTTTTTAACACTTCCTTCTGACCTGCACTTGGAGCTCAATGAACCAAATCACTTGCAATTTCAGCTTGTTCATGGCCATCCCTGCTTGCAGAGCAGTGGTGTCTCTTCATGTGGCTGCATGGACAATCCAATTCCTGGAGCAGCAGCCAGTGCTCTGCAGTGAGCCACAGGACTGCCAGCTGCTTGCCAGCATGTCAGCTGCACCAGGTGGCTTTGCCCTGGTCCTTGGCTTTTGGGAGCCAGCAGGTTCATAGCTTCAAGCTCAGGCTTCATCATAAAATGTCTCTTCCTTGTAGAGCTGTGGGTGGGGTGGAGGTTCACTGCAGAAGTGTTGCCTCAGTAACAGGAGCAGATGAGAGTGAGCAGAAGCTGCTGTGTGCCATGGGCTGTAGTATCTGGAGTACCCAAGGGCACCTGATCTGCTGCCCATGGCAAGGGACATGGCTACCCTTTGGGAACAGCTGCTGTACTGCAGCAGGGGAAGGCCTCGGCATCGCTGAGACCTCACAAAAGCCAACTCACCCTTCCAAACACTCTTTCCTAGGGCTGTTTATTATTATGTTTATTTCCTAGGGCTGTTATTATTATTAGGCTGTACCTAAGTCTGATCCACCATCTGAGACAAGCCAGCTTCCCACCATGATCTGCCCACAGCAGTGTCTGAGCCCTCAAAACACCCAGTGCCCATGGTCACACGGAGATCGTGGTGCCCAGTGCTTGTGTCAGACCTCAGCAGCCTGTGGGCACCAGGGCTTTCTGGGAGCAAGCCCAGGGCTGCCCCTTCTGTGCTGAGGGGCAAGGGCACCGCAGAGCCCCCACAGCCGGCTGGCTACCACAGTGGGATTAACAAATCTTCCAGGTGCCAGGAATCCCAGGAGACAGCCAAAGCATCGCAGCATCCCCCCAGCCCCTCGCCATGTCTGCACCAAAGGGCTGCAGCAGTGCATGGCACCACATCACTGCCCATCTGTTCAGGAGACCTCATGTTGCTACTAACACCATGTGGGATGCGTTGGTGAGTGTTGGGGTAGGTCCCCTCTTGCTGCCGGGACCCCCATGGTGCTCTCACCCCAGCTCCTGGCTCCAGACAGGACCCCCAGAGGTGCAGGGCAGGACGGCACCAGGAAGTGCCGAGCGGCGTTAGGGCTGTTTCTGAGCAATGATGTCCTGGATGCAGGTGTACAGGAACATGTACTGGTCCTGCAAGAGAGAAAGGGAGTCTGAAGTCAGGTTTCTGACAGAGACCTCCTGGTTGCAGTACTAATCCTGCAATTTGCCTTAAAAGGTCCTAATTTGCTAACAGTGTCTACGGTGGGGAAGGATTTGCTGTCCCAAGTGGTTCATGTTTGTCCTGTGTCACCAAAGTTGCCCAAAAAGGAAGAATCAGGCCTGGAGCTATAGTTACACCATGTTTGTTTCCTCCTGCTTCATCATCCCTATGATGTGGATGAGAGGAACATCCTCATCTGAGATGGGGAGGAACAGTGTAACCTGAGGTCCTCAAAGTGCCCTGGCGGCTTTTGGATATGCCATGGTGTTTGCATCAAAAAAAAGACCAAAGAACAACTCCAGTGATGCTGCAGGGCAGCAAGAGGGGAGAAATCTGCTCTGCTGGAGTGCACAGGGTCTGGCAGTGACCTGAGGCCAGGAGGGAAGACCTCTGGAGAAGGAGTTACTCTTGGTGGCAGTCTCAGTGTACCTGAGTCAAGTGCTGGCAGTGAATGAGGGTAGATCTCTGCAAGCTCTCAGAGGCAGACAAAAAGATCTGGGTGGTTTTCACAGAATCACAGAGTGGTGGGGTTGGAAGGGACCTCCAAAGATCATCCAGTTCAACCCCCCTGCCAGAGCAGGATCCTAGAGTAGATCCCCCAGGAACACCTCCAGATGGGGTTTAAATGTCTGCAGAGACAGACTCCACAGCCTCTCTGGGCAGTTCCAGTGCTCTGTCACCCTCACAGTAAGGAAGTGTTTTCTTAAGATTGAACCTCCTGTTTTCCAGTTTGTGCCCAGTGCCCCTTGTCCTGTCACTGGACACCATCGAGAAGAGTCTGGCCCCGTCTTCCTGACACTGCCCTTGAGATATTGATCAGCATTGATGAGATCCCCCCCCAGCCTCCTCTTCTCCAAGCTGAACAGACCCAGCTCCCTCAGCCTCTCCTCACATGGGAGATGCTCCAACCCCTTCATTATCTCAGTGGCCCTGTGCTGGACTCTTTCCAGTAGCTCCATGTCCCTCTTGAACTGGGGAGCCCAGAACTGGACACAGCACTCCAGATGAGGCCTCAGCAGGGCAGAGTAGAGGGGGAGGAGAACCTCCGGTTGCATCAATTCTCTGTTTTTTAAGATCACCAAAATGATCCATCAGTACCAAACGTGGGTGCAGAAGTCTCATGTCCACTATGGATTTGATATGAGGTTTTGCTCCAACACGATGCTAAGCTACAAAACACCCAGGACTGACCACCGCCACGGCAGGGCTCCAGGAAAGGCAAGATGTGGGAAAGGTAACTGAGGTTGTACTCAACACACAAAGCTGGAGGGCAGGGCCAGCTTGCAAATGATGTGGGTCCAAATCACATGGTAACCATGAAGCAGGGATTAGGACTTGACAGAGGGGCCTCCGAACAGCTCACTAATGCGCTGGCTAAGCTGCAAGTCACGAGGAGCCTCCTCCCCTGCTGGCGGTGGGTTTAGCCCCACTGAATGGCCGGGAAAGCCACAGATCACACAATGGCTGCAGTTCCAGGTCACCAGAGCATGTTTTCAATGAGCCTGGCCTGATTGTGAAATCGGGAGTGACAGCCCAGGATTGACTTCAGACCAGGCACACTCAACGCCTGGCTAAAAGCAAGAGCACATCCCCAGAGACACGCGCCGTGCTGGAGCTAAGGCTGCTTAAATACCCAGCAGTTCACAGAATCACAGAATGTCAAGGATTGGAAGGGACCTCAAAAGATCATCCAGTCCAACCCCCCTGCCAGAGCAGGAACACCTAGATCAGGTCACACAGGAACACATCCAGGTGGGTTTGAATGTCCCCAGAGAAGGAGACTCCACAGCCTCTCTGGGCAGCCTGTGCCAGTGCTCTGTCACCCTCACTGGGAAGAAGTTCTTCCTCACATTTATGTGGAACCTCCTATGTTCCAGCTTGCACCCATTGCCCCTTGTCCTGTCACTGGATGTCACTGAGAAGAGCCTGGCTCTATCCTCATGACACTCACCCTTTACATATTTATGACCATTAATGAGGTCACCCCTCAGTCTCCTCCAAGCTAAAGAGACCCAGCTCCCTCAGCCTTTCCTCATAAGGGAGATGTTCCACTCCCTTCATCATCTTTGTGGCTCTGCGACTCTCCCAAGCAGTTCCCTGTCCTTCTTGAACTGGGGGGCCCAGAACTGGACACAATATTCCAGATGTGGCCTCACCAGGGCAGAGTAGAGGGGAAGGAGAACCTCTCTGGACCTACTAACCACCCCCCTTCTAATACACCCCAGGATGCCATTGGCCTTCTTGGCCACAAGGGCACAGTGCTGGCTCATGGTCACCCTGCTGTCCCCCAGGACCCCCAGGTCCCTTTCCCCTACACTGCTCTCCAACAGCTCAGTCCCCAACTTATACTGGCACATGGGGTAGTTCTTCCCCAGCTGCAAGACTCTACACTTGCCCTTGTTATATTTCATTAAATTTCTCCCCACCCGACTCTCCAGCCTGTCCAGGTCTCTCTGAATGGCAGCACAGCCTTCTGGTGTGTCAGCCACTCCTCCCAGTTTTGTGTCATCAGCAAACTTGCTGACAGAGCACTCTATTCCCTCATCCAAATCATTGATGAATATATTGAATAGTACTGGTCCCAGTACTGACCCCTGAGGGACTCCATTGGATACAGGCCTCCAACTAGACCCTGTCCCATTGACCACAACTCTCTGGCTTCTTTCCTTCAGCCAGTTCACAATCCACCTCACTGCCCCATCATCCAGACCACACTTCCTCAGTTTAGCTGCGAGGATGCTGTGGGAGACTGTGTCAAATGCTTTACTGAAATCAAGACAGACCACATCCACTGCTTTACCATCATCTGTCCACCGGGTTATGTCCTCATAACAGGCTGTCAGGTTGGCCAAGCATGACTTCCCCTTGGTGAAGCCATGTTGACTGCCCCTAATGACCCTCTTATCCTTGATATGCCTAGAGACAGCCCCCAGGATAAGTTGTTCCAACACCTTTCCAGGGATGGACGTGAGGCTGACTGGTCTAGTTACCTGGGTCCTCCTTCTTGCTCTTTATGAAGAGTGACATTTGCTGTCCTCCAGTCCTCAGGCACCTCTCCTGTTCCCCACGACTTAACAAAGATGATGGAGAGTGGCCTAGCAATGACATCTGTCAGCTCCCTCAGCACCCATGGGTGCATCCCATCAGGACCTGTGGATTTGTGGATGTCCAGGTTTCTTAATTGGTCCCTAACCCAGTCCTCATCAACCAGCACCAACTCCTCCTCTATCCTCACTTTCTCTGGGGCCTCAGGGGCCCGGGGCTCCTCAGGACAGCCTCCAGCAGTATAGACAGAGGCAAAGAAGGCATTCAGTAACTCTGCCTTCTTTTTATCCTCTGTCACCAGGGCACCCACCTCATTCACCACTGGGCCTACGTTGCCTCTAGCGTTAGTTTTATCTGCATTTATCTGTATTTGAAGAAGCCCTTTCTGTTGTCCTGTTGACGAGATGATCTTCAGAGGTCCCTTCTAACTCCTACCACTCTGTGACTCTATGACAGCCCCGTGGCAGCCGTGGGGCTGGAGGGCAGCCCTGCCTGTCCTTCACTGGTCGTGCTGAGATCAGAGTAACCAGTGCTCGCGGCAAGGTGGGGAGGCAGCTGCCTCTGCTGCCCCTCCTCAGTGGGGCAGTGGCTTTTGATCAGCGCTTGCTCTGCCTTTGTGGCACATTGTGTCTCTGCTCGGCAAGACCGCAGCTGAAATACAAAGCAGCTCTGAATCAGGGGCAGCAGATGCCTTGCCCTCCTCCAGCTCCCACCATGCACATGGTTCACATTAATTAAGAATGTGATTAGCTACTTGCAGGCAGCTCTGCAGCTGGGAAGCCCTGGAGATGCTACATCAGCTTGTTCAGTGGTCACAGAGGGCATCTGTGCCTCCAGCATCCATGAGGAGCAGCACGCCAGAGGCCTGTGAGGCTGGGCTGGGCTGGCACAGCAGGGCAGGTCATGGCTGCAGCACCATCAGACAGTGCCACAGCCCACAGGGCTGCAGGACAGCTGCAAATGTGTCCCATCTACACCCTTGCAGGCAGCTCCAGCTCTGGCAGCTGGCAGGGGCTGGAAATGGGCTCTGGGTGTGGGGGTTGTGGCAAGGAAAGGTACTGGACAAGGGGAAACCCAGTAGATGCTGAGTACTCAGGCTGACAGCTGTGTCCAGAGGCCAAGGGTGAGCAGGCAGGTTTGTCAAGCAGGATGAAACCAGTGCTTCATGCTTCCCAGGGCAGAATGGGAAGACTGCCTTGAATTTATTGTGAGCTCACATGCAATTTAACCTATTTTAACTCCAGAACTGAGGAGGTGTAAAGCTCTTCCCTGGGAAAAGACAGTGGCCTTAGCCCTCGGTGGCTGGCAGAGCTGCAGGGTGGGGAAGAATCATGGAATAAATCCCTGCATAGGCTGGAAGGATTCCCAGGTGGCAGGTAGCCCCCAGGGAGTGGGCAGCATGCTGCCAGCTCCAGGCAGCTCAGCACGAGTGTTCTGTTCTGCTCAGCCCACCACCCTTCCTCCTTCCCACCTACCAGAGTCGGGGTCATGAGACAGCAGCTTCTTGTCAGCTGGAGGGTCACCCCATACACATCCACGATTCTCTCAGCTTTCATCTGGTGCAACAAGCAATCCAGGGAGATCAGAGTCCCCATTTGGCTCATGCCACTGCTGCAAAGGACAAGGGAGGGTCACTGATGCCAGGCCAGGCTGAAATGAACCTTTTTGGAAGTGGGCACCAGCCCAAGAAGTCAGAAGCCCCATGAAAAAACATGCAGTAACTGAGTATGGTGGGGACAGAGGACTGACAGCACTGGTGTAGGTGGCAGGGAGGCCTGTGCTGACCAGGGGGATGGGATCTTAAAGTGCCCACTGAAGGAGCCTGGAGATCCAGCCTACCCTGACCTGCTGAGCCAACCATCCCTCACCCAGCACCTCTGCTGATGCGCAGTCTGTGTTGGCTCCTGTGGGACTGTGAGTTCTCCCTGGCTGCAAGCAGCTGAGGACATCAGGGCTGCTCCCAGGATCCCAGCAGTCAGCCCAGGGATGGCCTGGGCACCTCAGCCTGGGAATGCTTGGTCCATCTGTGCTTGCCTCTGACCCAGCTGATTTCCCTCCCTTCTCCCATGCACATTGCTTCATCTGATCTCTCAAGTTCAGTGCTTCCCTGGCTCCCATGAACCAACTCTCAACATGCCCCAAAACTTTGGGGTCCTTGTTGGAGGGCTCAGGCTTGCTGGTGGCCATGCCAAAGCACTGTGCAGCCTGGTGGGTACCAGCTCCAGGAGTCTGCCCATGGATGGAGCACTAACATGATGTACCTGCAGTGCAGCAGGAGAGGACCAGCTCTCTTCCGGTGGGACATGCACCGTCTGACAGCAGTGAGGAGCTCCACCAGGCTCTGGACATCTGGCTGCTTCTTGCTGCTCCAGAGTGTGTATAGGAACTGTTGTACTTGCCTCTCCTTTGCTTTCTTCTCCTGGTGAGACACAAAGAGTTGACATGGCTGTTGCGGAGGGATGGGCAAGTTTGGATGCAGAGGGGTCCCTGTTCTCCAGTCCTTAGGCTGTCAGAAGCTTTCCTGAACTAACTACTGGCTTCTGTAAAGCTGTCCAGACAGTCTCTGCTGGGGCACTGCCCATCACCCTGCAGTGGGTATGGTGTTTCTGGCAACCTGCTCTCCTTTTCCATGGTACCCCGGCCTGCTCCTTTGAGAGGGAGATGGAGAACATCGAGGGCCTTTTCAAAGAAGGTCAGAAGGACCTATCAGCAAGAGGTGGAGGAAGCCTACAAGGTCTCCCCTGTGCATCTCTTGTTTCCACTCAGCAGATGTTCTGGATGTTGCAGTCCTCCTGCATTTGTGGACTGCTGGCACTCTGCTCTTGCAGCTCAGAAAAGTCTCCACAGACTTTTCAGCCCTTGGCCCTACAGACCTGTTTGCTAGAAGTGAAGAATATCCCAGGCAGTGGGAGCCAGGCCAGCCCCATCAATACATACATGTTTCATTTTGAGCTGGATACACCTCCATCCGGAAACAAGCTTCTCTGTGCCACACTGGATGGTCAGCATCTTTGTGCAGAGACAGTCTCCTTCCAAGGGACAGCACGCCTCGCTTGGGACCTGTGTGCAACAGCAAGTTTGGCTTTATGTTGACAGTTGCCATCTTTCAGCTCAGTCACCATCTTAGGGCTCTGTGATGGGGTTGGACCAAGAGCACACCCAACATCAGTCCACGTCAGTTCATCCCCTAGCTAAACCCTGTTGTTTTGGAAACAACAGCAGATTGCAGCCAGCTTCCCTGGTAACACAGAGCTGCTTGGCAGTTGAAATCTGCATGGTGGGCAGACAGAACCTGCCTCCTGTTATGAGCTGTAGGAGCACTTTGACACAGTTCAGCTTTAGCTTAGCCAGATCTGCATCCAGGCTTCAGGAGGCAGTGAAAAGAGTTCAAGTTTCTGAACTGTGCTAACTTCCAGATCCATTAAAGAGATCCCTGCTCTGCCATGGCACAGGCAGGCATGGCACCTTACCTCCCCCTTCTCCTGCCATGGGAGAAGTGTCAGGATGGTGTGAACGTCCTGTTCCCACACCAGAGTCCAGAAATCCTCCATGGTCAACTTATCAGGCCCCTGGACAGCTAGATACTCCCTGTTGGAGCTGCAGCCCTGGGTGGGGAATTAGAACGTCACTCTCCAGCTGGAGCAGCTGGCACAGGTACCTCATCAGCCCAGCTGGCTGTGGGAGAGGGAAGCTCAGCAGGTCAGGTGGCAATGAGAGGAGAAAGAAGAGAAGAGAAGAGAAGAGAAGAGGAAGAGAAGAGGAAGAGAAGAGGAAGAGAAGAGGAAGAGAAGAGGAAGAGAAGAGGAAGAGAAGAGGAAGAGAAGTGGACAGCCCAAACTGGGCAGGTGAGGGAAGATACATCCTCATTCCCCACAGTCCCCTCTTGTCCAGAGAGGATCACAGCAGCAGTGATCAGTGGAGCCGTGCAGGAACCAGGCATCAGGGAGCAGGGGCACGTGGAGGAAGGGGCAGCATCACCTGCTGCCTGTAGGACCCAGGCACAGGGGTGGGCATTGCTGCTGGGGGTACGACTCACCGGGATACGCCACACTTGCAGGAGACCTGAGAAAGGGCTCTGTTCCAGCAGAGAAAACTTCACTCTGGAGCGATCATCTGCAAAGTATGTGAGAGGTAGTGGGATCAGGGCAGCCTAGTGCTCACACAGCTCCTGCAGACCAACTGCCACAGAAATCCAACCCCCCGTTCACCATTACTCTGCAAAGGTGCTTTCCTCTGCAATGCTCTTCTCCAGCTCATGGACGCTGGTCCCCAAAGACAGGTCGCTATCCCAGCCTTCTGCTCAAAGCAGATGCATGTAGTGTAGGTTGCTCAGTGTCTCAGTCAATGGAGATCTGCATATCTCCAAGGATGGAGAACCTGCAGATGCTCTGGGACCCTGTTCCAGTGTTTGGTCACCTTCACGGGAATTCATTTTTCCTTATACTGGGTTGGATTACCCTTCCAAATCATCCCCATTGCCTCTTGTCCTTCCATGGTGCACCTCTGAGAAGATTCTACATTTTCGCTGTGCCAGGTAGTTGAAGATAGCAATAAGATCTCCTCTTTGCCTTCTCTTCCCCAGGCTGAACAAACCCACCTATCTCAGTCCCACACATCATGTGCTCCACCCCTGAAACACCTTGGTAGCCTTCTGATGGACTCATTGCAGTGTGTCAAACTACTTTTTTGTACTGTGGAGCACCAGCGCTGGTGAAGCCTGGCTCCACGCAGGTACAAGAAGGAAGAGGATGCAAGCTGTCAGAGCACTTACATGGGAGGATGCTGGAAGAAGGCCGTGTCTGCTGATTGCCTGAAGATGGTGTTGCAGAGCTGGCTTCTTCCTTGACAGCCTC
The DNA here is from genome assembly GCA_028020825.1 of Podargus strigoides. Taxonomy (NCBI): domain Eukaryota; kingdom Metazoa; phylum Chordata; class Aves; order Caprimulgiformes; family Podargidae; genus Podargus; species Podargus strigoides. The sequence goes on from CM051648.1 coordinate 6,634,376, forward strand.
TAGGAGTGTCTGCCAGAGTGAAGGAGAGTGGAGCAAGCAGTGAGGGGGAAGGGTCAGGAGGAGCAGTAGAAACCGGGGACTCCTGAGGACACCTAGCCTCAGCAGAGGGGTGGTTATAGCTGCACACGCAGAAGCCCTAGTCATAGTGCAATAGCTCAGGTGCTATGTGACCACCTCTGGGAGTGGGCACCAGGTCTGCCCTGTACTGTCAGGAGATGACTGCATCTCTCTGTAGGAGATGGTGTTCAGGTAGGTATCCTGCATGTGGTCTGGGAAGGAGTGGGTCATGGACAGACCCTGATCAGTGCAGGATGTGTGAGGGAGCTGTGCCTGGCAACGCAATGCCAGGGGACACTGCCAGAACAGCCAGGCACATGGAAACTAGAGCATGGGACTCACTCATGAGGCACTTATTGGGTTTCCCCTGACCTGACCAGGTGCAATCACTCCCTAGGTCCCCCCAGTGCATATGGCCATGGCAGCACACCCTGCACCCTGCCCAGGAAAGCTCTTACCTCATACTCCCTCAAGAAGCCCACATGGGACTTGGCTGCCTTCTGGGCGTAGTGCTGAGCAAAGCTTTTCAGAGGGATGGGGCAGGACCTGGAGAGAGAAAGTGAGGGTAAGGATGAGCTTGAGAAATCTCAGCAGCATTCAGGCTGTGTCTGCAGTAGCTGGACAGGGCTGTGAGCAGACCTTCACCCCCCAAATTCCAGGGCCCTCACAGGTCCCCAGCCCAGCTCTGGCCCATGACAACCTGCTCTCCCCTGGACACAGACAGGTCTCAGGTGTGGCACAGTCCAGGGCCCATTCCCAAGATGCAGCAAGGACAAGGGCATCCTGTTCTGCATGAGGGAGGAGACAATTTGAACATAAAGATAGATATGTGACTTCCAGATGTAGTGTCAGAAACAATGAAGTAGGTGGGCAAAGCCATTCCCAGCCTGACCCTGCTCCCTCCTCTTGACGCCTGTTAGAAGGGACATCCCAAGGCCAGCCAGCTGCCATGAGCCCCTCCAGTTTGAACCTATCTCTAGGGCATCCCTGTGGGTTGGAAATCCAGGGGCTGATTGAAATGCCTTCCCCAGGACAGCTCTGCAGCTCTTTAGCATTGGCATAGCCCAGGAGACTGACACTGGAGGAAAGAAGGATGTGGTGCCCAAAGCCCTCCCAGTGTGCCCAGGGACTTCATTCTGGGATGGGCTCCCTGTGCTGCAGGGAACAACCATCCCTGGCCTGACCCCCCTCAAAACACCATGTGGAATGGATGCATGGATGGGCTTCCCCGTCCTTCTGTCCTGAAGCCAAGACTCAAGATGGGGCCAGGATCCCAGCTCGCTGTCTGAAGGGGCTGTTGATCTGAGTGGGTAGAGTAGCAGGCAAGGCACAGCAGGCCCTTACCTTTCTGTCCCTGCTGAACCCAGGAGTGGTTCCTCCAAGATCTTGTCCAGGATACAGCTGTGCAGGAAAATATACTGGGACTGGAAGGCAAAGGCAGACAGCAATGCAGAGCATCACACCAGGCAGGCAGCATGAAGGGGTGGGTATGGCACTGCCTAGGGTGCAGAGGATGTCCTACATTCATGCCCAAAATGCCCTGGCTACTTCAGTCACAGAGCCCCTGGATCCCCCTGCACTGGGTCTGTCTGTCCTCAAGGGTAGTTCTGACACCTTGTCCCAACCCTGAGTACTGGAAGTATTAGATCAGCTGTGGAGCATCACAGGCCAATGACATGGTGCGAGTTAAGAATCACCTGCAAAAGGCCTCATCCTGTTTCTAGGTGCTCTGGGGTGTTTCTGAACCTCCTGGGGAGGCTCTGAGGCTCTACGTTGCTGCCATGGGTCTAGCAGGACATGAAGCTGCTGGAGACCCCCACAGCCAAGCAATGTCCACTCCAGCTGAGCTGCTGCTTTGAGTGGTGCCCTGAGACAATGTCAGGTTGGGGACCAGGATGGGGTTGCTGAGGCTGGCTGGCCAGCTCATCCGTCTGCTGGCCCTGCTACCTTTTACGCCACAGGGCAAGGGGCCTACGGGAAGAGGGAGCAGAGGTTGTACCAGTGTCTGAATCATCAGGTAACGATTCATCCGTAAGGCATAAACCACACCAAATGTGTCCACCACCTTCTCCTGCTTCATCTGCTGCAGCAGCCGGTCCAGGGCAATGAAGGTGCCAGTGCGGCCCACCCCAGCGCTGAGAACACAGACAGCAAGGGTTAAACATCACTTGACCCCACAGCTGATGGACTCCCCTACTGTTGTGACACATGGCTCCCAGGTGCTGCACCCTGGGCCATTGGTCGAGCACCCTGTGGCACTGCTCCCAGCACGGCATGGGGCTGAGGAGCCATTCACACTGCCCTGATCTGGTACTGACTATCTCCAGCTGCCTGTCCCCTGGGACTGGGGGACAGGCTGCCAACAGACCTGTAATCCCCAACGCCCAAACAGGAAACCCTCTACAGACCAGCTGTGCCTCCTGGGCACTGCTTTCCCTCCCAGTTTGTGCACAAATAGGAGAACCCTTGTCCCCCATGCCCCCTCCCATTGTCCCCTCCTGCTGTCCCCTGGAGCAGAGCCTCACCTGCAGTGCACAAGGGTCGGCCCCGAATCCCTGGTGCTCTGGATGTGCTCCCGGACCAGCTCTCTGAAGGTCATAATGGAAGTTGTGGACTCTGGGATCCCATGGTCGGGCCATGCCGTGTAGTGCAGGTGGGACACATGACGCTCTGCCTGGTGACCCTCCTGCCAGGGTGGAGGTTGGTGATCGGTATTTAGTCCACTGGGATTGGGGCATGCTTGCACCCCACAGCCCTGGGTGCACCCAGGGACTTTGGGACACCCAGCTCAGCTGAAGGGAACAGCCAACACCAGATCTGCTGCACTGCCCAGTGGCTCCTGCTCCTCTGTCCTCTCCCACAGCCCCCTGCTGTGGTGAGGTACATGGAGGTGGTAGGGAGGAGACATGCCTTTGACTGCCAGGGAACATGCCCCTGAAGCTGCAGGCTGTGTCCCATTGCAGGGACATGGAAAGCAGAGAGCAAGGGTGGACAGCAGGGGTGATACACGTTGGGTACTTCTGTGCTACCAAGCCTGAAGTGACAGACTTCTCCTGAGGGGACTAAGTCTTCTCTGAACCCCACTAACGGCAGGGAAAGAAAATTATGCCACCACCACCAAGGAGAAATGCCACTGCAACCCATGCAAAACCCCAGCCCTTGACAGGTCCCTGAGTCCTCTTGGGTCCTTACTCACGTGCCACAGTTTGAACTCGCGCATGGTCCACTCCTCAGAGCTGCTCTGCATCAGCAGGTGGACACGGACCTGTCCATAGGAGACTGGGGCAGATTCGGATGGCCAGTAATGATCACAGAGGACCTAGTGCACAGGTAGGACAGGGTTCCAGTGAGGCCAGTGAAGGCCCAGGTCCCACTGGGTGAGTCCTGGTTCCCTGGGAGCATCTGGAGAGCAGCAGCTGTGCAAGGAGCCAGGGTACATCTTGGAGCATGCAGGGGTGCTTCCCCTTCTCACTGGGAGCTTTGCATGGCTCTCCTCCACCTCCCTTTCATTTTGAACTCGGTCTCCTCCAGAGAAAAGGACCTGTGTGGGTCTCATCATCCCTGGAGACTAGAGGAACAGCCCATGTGAGGTGTCTCATCCAGAGGCAAGTGTTAATTTCAGATGCTGCAGAAATATTTGAGGGTGCTGGGCAAGGTTCCAGCTAAGCTCAGTTTCTGCCCCTTCCTACCCCAAGCTAATGCTGAGCTGCACACAGTCTGTGTTCCTCCCAGCGTGCCTGCTGGGGAAACTGTGTGGCCTGTGCTCACCCTGGAGCCACATCTGAGCAGGGACTGATGGAGGGCAAAACCCCAGCCCTGGGCTCAGCTCACATGAACAGGTCTGGGCTTGGCTGGGGATGGCATGTGGAAGCCTGGCAGTGCCGACCTACCCGCCCATTCTCCATGCACACTGTCAGCATGATGATGTTGCAGACATTCTGCTCCCACACCAGCCTCCAGAAGTCCTCTATTGTTTTCTTCAGGGGCCCCTGGGTGGCAATGAACTCCTGCTGGGATGTATAGCCCTGAGCAAAAGGCAGACAGGAGTTGACAAGTTGCAGAGTGTCCTGGTTTGGACACGACGCAGAGGCAGGTGGATCCTGCCCTGGGACAGTCAGTGCCTGGCCTGCTTTTGCAGTAGAGGGAGAAATGCCCGTTGCCCTTTGCCCATGTGGGCACAGTTCCCAGGCAGCTGATCTCAGAAGCAGCTGATGTCACAGGGAGCATATGCATATTTGAAATAAAGACATGACCCCCGCCATTTCCCTCCAAGCAGTTCCTCATTTAGCCTAACCAGGGGAAGACAGATATGGGTCTTCCTTGTACTTCCCAGTCATTGCTGAAGTTAGAGTGAACATGCAAGGTCTCAGGCTGCTTCTTTGCCTTTGTCCCCTTAACACACACATGCCACAGATCCACACATCTGCACGTGCATGCTGTGCGCCCTGCCTGTTACCTGGGAGAACCACCCGGATGGGGGATGTGGGCACAGCTCCAGGGTTGTTCAAATGCAGCTGCACAGACCAGAAGGAGAAAGAGCAAGCAGACAGACAGGGCAGTAAGCTGGGAGGTGATGGGAAGAGGATAGTCCTCAAGAAGAAAGCAGAAAGCCTTGCCAGTCTCCTGACACACACCTCCAGAGAACTTGACATCTGACAATCTCCATCAACCCCTGCTAAAAGGCAGCTATGCATCCCCACCTGACCCCCAACTCCCAGACAGTCTGTGCCAGCTGTGGCGTCCGTGGCAGCTCTTGCCCACCAGCCCACACAACCTCATACAGGCAGAGTTTCTCTGATGGTGCCCCATGGACATGTCTCTGTGGGGAAGGCAAGTGGGCACTCACAGGCATAAAGTTGGCATTGATGTAGTCTGAGTGTGGATCCTCCCCCAGTTGGCTCAACTTGACCCGAGAGTGATCATCTGAAAGAGACCATACACGCATGACCCCCCCAAGGCAGCCCTTCACCAAGATATGGCCATCTCCTCTTCACATGGGTAATATCAGGAGAGGCCCCAGCAGCTCCATATGTGTAGCCAGCAGTGAGGCCCTGGAGAAGTGAGCATTGCCTGCCAGCCAGCTTAGTAGCAGGGTAAGAAAGCAGAGCTGGTATCATGAGGCTCATTGGAGAAGTCCCCCTTTGGTCTCCATCTGGGACCCATTCCTGAGCTGGGCTCACCCATCACCTGCCCAGCAGCATCCTGGAGGAGCTGGGGACAATGGTGGCTCAATCCATAAGCCTCGAGTCTCCCTCAAGTAAAATGGAAACTGAGGACCATTTCAAGACTCCTTCTTCTCCCAGGAGAGGAGCCAGGCACTGTGAACTCTAGAGTGATGGAAGGTGAGCCCATCCCTGTGCATTGCAGTGTGAACTCCCACTCTGGATGCTGGGGGAAGAAGGGAAGAGACAGCACTTACAGGGCAGCACGTGGGGATATCTGTTCTTGGAGATATTCACTGGTAGCTCGGCCTCCAGCTTCGGCTGCTCCTTCCCAACTTCCTTCAGCTCCTGAAGGGCAGGGGAGAAGATAAGTACAAGTGTTTCTCTGGAAAGCTCCTGGCCAGCCCAGCTCCCTGCTCATGGCCAAGGGCTCTGTCTGGGTGGCTCAAGAGGATCACCCATGCACAGGGAACTGCTCTACTCCTCTCTCAGTATGGCTCAGGTGGCTTTTCCCAGTGCCTTTTCCAACAGCACTGTTTGTGTCTAAAAGAAAACAAGTCCAAGAACTAGTACTGGGGGAAAAAAAAACTTGTCAGAAATCAAAAATCTACTAAGAAGCTCCGAGCATTTTGCGCTGGAAACCAGAAACACCTTATGCTGCAAAACCAGAAATACCTTGTGCTGCTTCTGCCTCTGTCCTCACTCAGAAGGCCAGAGAAGGGTGATCTGAGGAGGGTTTGAAATCACTGATGGCACTTTCAAAGGTGCTGGCAGAACAATTCAGAGCCTGCAGGTGTTGGCAGTGGGAGCCAGTGAAGGTAGCCTGAGGTGAATTTCACAGCCCAGCCTGGCTCTATAGCTCTGAGTGCTCCTCAACCTTCCTTTTGTCTGCAAGCTCTTTTCTAACGCTGTCAAGGTGGATCTCATTGCAACAGCACTCAGCATCTTCTCCTGCAGTCCGGGCCTGAGGCCCTTAGCCTTGTCCACCAGCAGCTATGGACAGTGCTTGTTCATCTCGTGCCACAGACAACACATATTTCTACCAGAACTTAAAACTAGTTTTGAGCAAACGAATTGCCTGATGACTTGGTCCAACCAATCTTTGGCCTTCAAGATGGCCTAGTAGGGTGGCTGGCTTGCTAGAGAGATGGGTTACTGTCCCTGAGGATGATGAGTCCATACAGGCCACCCAACAGCTGGGGCATGAGCTACCTTCAGGGGAAATTAAGTCTCATCTCTAGCAGGAGTCTCATCTCACCTCAAACTCCTGGAAAAAAGCGTGGTTAGCACTTGCTGTCTTCATCTCATAGTACTGCTTGAAGTTCTGTATGGGAATTGGCCGATGGACGTTTCTGCACGAAATGAAGTCCAGAGGAGAACTTACCTTAGCTATTGGCAGGTCTGGCAGGCCAGTCAAGTGGGCAATGAGAGAGCCCAGCCTTGAGACCTGCAGTACCTGGATGCACACACACAGATGGTTTATATCCCATGTCATTGTCCAGGAAAGTGGGTCCAACAGAGCATTGTTTAAATACTGGGAGGGATTTCAGGACAATGAGAATATTCTCCTACTGCAAAACACTTGCAGAGGAGATGTGGACAATGCATTGACTTGGAATGGAGCTGGGTAATAAATACTGAATATGGGAAAGCCTAAGATTTAAAAAATAACTGGAGAGCAGACAGAATTGGATTTTTCCTGAATCAAAGTATGAGAAAGGAAGTATGTGAAGGACTCTGGGACCCGCAGTGGGGACACACAGAGAGGGCAGACTCCAGCACTCACCTCAAACTGTAGGTCACCATTTCCTGGGGCAGGCTGCTCTTCTTGGTTCTAGAATCAAAGCACGAGAGATGTTACCCTTCCCTGCAGTGCAGGGACAGATGCTGTTTCATTCACTGAATACTGCTGGCTCATAGAGTGCTTGTGAGCACACCGCTCATATCAGGCACTCTGCCTTGGCCATGGGTAGGCTTCTGTGAATTAACTGCACACAAGCAGCTCCTTTCTCCCCTCTGCCTTTTGCTTCTGTGCTTGCCAGGCACAACTCCACTGGTGGGTGTCCTAGTTTGCCTAAATCTCTTTTTATACCCTCTCACTGCTCTTCCTCCTGGCCTGGCACTGAAGGTTGGGTTTTCCAGCCTGCACCCACCAGCTAAGATGTGCCTCATCCTCACCTCTTTGCTCTGCACTGTTTCCAGTAGACCAAAACAAAAAGAGCTGCAAGTGTCAAGAGAAATCCCATGATGATTCCAGCTATTATTGGCATTGAGAGTGGAGTTGTGTCTGCACCAGATCCAGCAGCTGGAATTAAAAAAGAGATAGGATGGTCAGAAGTAAGAATCAGTAAATGGCTGTGTTTATTTATTATATTTGCAACAGTCTATGATCTCCCTTTGGCTTGCCATTGTCAGGTTGTTAATTATCTCTAACCTACACAGTCAGGTGTAGGTTATCTCTGACCTACACATTCTCCACCTTACCTGAGAACATGGTGAATGTCACTGCAGGGGCTACTGGGTCATATTTGGTGAAGGCAGCAATGCTGAACCTAGGGCAAAGCAGAGTCCTGCCATCAGGGGCAATCTGAACTGAGCACAGCACCCATGCAGCCAGCACCAGGAAGACCCAAGGGAATAGGACTGCTGCCTCTGGTTTGAAATACTATATCGGAAGGAGCTAGTTTTCTGGTAGGGAAATGGTCTTTCCTCCCTTTTCTGCCTCTTGGACAAGTTTGTTGCACTTGGGAGAACACGAGAAAATATTCAGAAAGCACAAATGGGAAACAGCTCTCCCCCAAAGGGTTATTTGCAGAGATAAATATTTTTTTCTCTCTTCTAGGACACAATCAGGGAACGACAGCAATGGGTAGCACATCGCTGTCCCTGTGGAGATCTGCCCCACTTCCTCCTCATGGCAGCGTGCATATACCAAACATCCCAGCTCCCCGCAGAGCAGACTTCCTTCTGAGCGGGTGACTTGGAAGGGTAGGTCTTCTTGTGCCCTAAATGCAAGCTAAGACTTTCAAAGGTAGCTTTGGATTTTAGCAGTTTGTGGAGTCCAGAGTAGGTCCCCTCTCACAGCATCCTGGACCTCTCTGGAAACTGAGCCTGCAGATGCCATAGCAAGAGAGATAAGGGCTTGTGGATAAATAACTCACTGAAAGATAGGAAACAAGGGCTGGCTTTCAGAGGGGAGATGGGCTGTCAGCTTCTCACCACAGTGCTAATGATTAGGCACAGTGTGAGGAGGGTACGTGTTGTTTGAGGCAGTGAAAATGAGAGCAAGCTGTGAAGAGGTGCAAAAGGACCTTCTAACCCTGAGTAACTGGCCTGTTAAGTATGTTATTGACTGTTAAGTATGTTATTGACTCAGGGTAGGCGGACAAATGACAGCCTGACAGCTCTGAATTAGATGCTACCCTGCGGGATGTGAATGTTGGAATGGAAATGGCAGCTGGGAAGCAGGGAGGGCAGATACACTCTCAGACTGGCTGGACTGTGCTTGGTGGGGCTGAGGGCTATCCTGGTGTGTTTGTGCTGCTGCTCGAGGCTTCTGGCAGCTCTTGGTCTGGGCCAGTAACGCAGAGCCAGCTGGTGCCCAGGCTGTCCAGCCTGGCTGGAGCACAAGGCTGGGGCTGAGGCTGCTGGGGTTTAGCAGTAAATCTTGCCCTGCCCTGCCTGAGGGCGAGCTTTCAGGAGCCATTAGCAATAAAGAATGGACGGGCTTGATGGGCAGTCAACCTCCAACCTTCTGAATCACTGGGAGACTCTCCAGTGCCAGCCCAGGGATCGCACCGGTGGTGTGGCTGGGAATGCATCACCAGGCAGTTCTCCAGCCAGGCATGGTAACAGCACCTGAGAGCTGTTGGCTCTTGGTGATCCTACACTGGGTACGATTTCCAAGGGAATGCTCTCTGGAAGCTCCCTTTTTTCCCTAGGAAGAGCAGCCATTTCCCATGCCCCTGACATAGCCTAGTGTTAGCACCAATCTCTATTTTCTGCCAGGGCTGCCCCAAACAACATCCTGACTTAAGAGCCCACTCTATAAGAATCAATGTAATTTTTTTTGTGTAAGCACAGTCTGCATATAGCAGAAATAGAGACAGCAAAGCAGAGAAGAAGAAAGGAAAGAAAGCCAGAAGGTTCAAACCCCACACCAGGGACCTTGGCTCCACTCACCACAAAACTTAAGGGCAGATCTAATTCTCACTTTACTCATAGGGGAAAGAGAAGCTCTCTCATCACATACTGTCTCACTGTCTTTCTCTTTTCCCAACACTTCTATCACTAGTCAGCCAACCTTGCTATAAGTTTCTTTAAATTCAAATGGGACAGCCTTCCAGATTCTGCGGGATCCCTTTGCCAGAGAAATTTGGGATACAGGCCCTGTCTGATGAAATTGTGAGCTGCTAAATTAACAGACAACTGACTAAAGATACAATTCCTTGTTTGTAGTAGAAAACCTGTTTTACCATCAATTATTTGATGTAAATAGTTGATGGTAAAATGGGTAGTACCTATTTTAAAGGTACCCTATAACAAAATGTGTATGCTTGTATAGTCATGTTCCTGGATTCTATTTACTGTCAAACCAAACTCTGAATTTATAAACATTGTGATTCGTGTGTGTGTCTCATGGGGAACTTGAACCTTAGCCTGTGCATTTGCTACCTTCAACCTTTGAGGCCCCAGTTGTGTAGGCACCACTTGAACTAATGTTTCTGAATCAGTTCCATTTTTGCACTCTCTAAGTCTTCATGTGGTTCTACAATTAACCACATACATTTTAGTTCTTACCCTGGAGGCTGACACCAGCCCAGCTCCCAAGGCAACACATACAGCCCTTGTCAGCCTCAGCTTTCACTTCTGCTGTCCCTCTCCCTGCCCACTTACTCTGTCTAATATTTTCCCTTATGCCAGCCCTTGCATCCCTCAAATGCTGCTTGGGGGAGCAACCCCTGGGGTCCACTGCTGGGGGTCATGGGAGTATGAGGGTCAGGTGACATCCAGGGAGCTGACGGCAGCTTGCAGGGACACATGCAGTCCCTTTTCTCCTCCAGCCCTTTCCCCTCAGCAGGGATGTTGACACCGCTCACCTGTACTGTTCATTGGCTTTCAGCTTCCCATTGCACGTTGCCCTGGACTGGCCACACTCCTCTGTTCCCACTGGCACTCTCCAGGTTTCAGGGGAGCTCCTGGGACTCAGGTGGAAGGGATTGGGGATAAGCACAGCCAGGTAGGAGTCCTCTGTCCCATAGTAGTGGTCATACCATGTGCTGGACATGATTTCCTGGGTGGGCTTCAGCACTGAAGGGGAATGTACAAGGTGACAGTGGTAGTCCCGAAGTGACATCCAGGGGACCTGCTGCCCTCCAGGGAGCCACTGCAGATCAGGATGTGCAAGGGAAGGGCACTTACACGAATCATTAGTGGTAGCAATAATACCATAATACTTGATCTGGCCATTCTCTTCACTGAACAGGTCGGATGAAATGATGACTGTGGAGCTGGCCTCCACCTGGAACATGTCTGCTCGCAGGGGTGGAGGAAGGGCTGGAAGAGGAACCATCAAGCACAGCCTGTAAGTGTCTCCCTGCCCCCGCAGACCCACCACACTTTGCTCAGCCTATGACTGGTCCCAGCATCACTGTCCAGAGCCCTGACCCACTGCAGTTCAGTGTGGAACCACATGGGCTCAAAGGCATCTGAAAATGTCCCCAGTTCTCATCAGGAACATTGGGTATCTTCTGGGGCCTGTGGCAAGGTTGTGGGAAACAAGGGGACTCACCCTCCACTGTTGTGTTGCAGAGCAGAGTCACAGCCTGGCTCCTCATTGTGTTCATGCCCACTGTGGTCACAACGATTCGGTAGGGTGAGCTTGGCCCCAGCCCCTCCAGACTGGCTGCACTCCTAGGGACACTCATGACATACTTGAAGGTGGGTGGTCCATCAGAGAGTCTCTCTGTCACCACCTCATAAGCCTCCACATCTCCAAGTGAGCTGGTCCAGTTCAAGTAAAGGCTCCTTGACTCTGGTAGGCATTGTACATCCTCCACTGGGTTTGGCTCTGTGAAAGTGATATGGCAGGCTCTGAACTTAATGGATCAGAGAAATCCCAGCCTCAGCCCATTCACCAGCCCAGAGCCACTGTAGTCCTCTACTGCCTGTCCCTAGGTCAATGAGAGGAGTGGAGCTAGACATTTGTGACCTAGGAGCCTTCTGCACCAAGGGCCACAGGACAAGGTGTGAGCAGACCTTGACCCATAGGTCAGGGCCTGAGCAGATGTCTTATAGGAGAAGTAGACCAATGGAGATCTCTGCTGAGTCCGCTTTGCTTCACAGGTAGGCAGTCCATGAGGTGATGGGAAATCTCTGTGATGGGGCTAGCTTAGAGGGCTGATGGCTACCAGAGGGTCACCTTGCTGGCTTTCCTTATCTCCCACCATGAAGACTTCCCATGCTTCTGTTGATACTCAAGGGCTGATCCAGTCTTGAGGCCACCCAGGCATTTCTCCCCCTCCCAGCCTGCACTCCTCCCATCCCCACAGCAGTGCATACCCACCCATCGGCACTGCCAAGGGTTTGGTGCTGCTCCAGTAGGGCCCAGCCACGCAGCTCAAGGAGACAGAGTAGTTCCTCCCTGGGATCAGCCCCTGGAGGAGGTGCTGGACTTGCCCTTTGCTGAGGATGTGCCGCCAGGGCAGCGTGCTGTTCCTGGGATCCCGCAGCCACAGCTGGCAGTCATCCTGATGTCCAGAGACACTGTCCCAGGAGATCAGCATCGTGTTGTTCCCTTCAGCCACCACAGAGAGATTTTTGGGAACTGAGGGGGCTACAATGAGAAGGACACCAGGGGAGAGTTACTGGCATGTGTGGACTCTCTTCCATCCTACAGAGACACGGGTAGAAGATGGGTAATATGCAAAGAAACTTCATATGTTCAGTGATAATATTTCTGCAGCTGTTGCCTGTCACTACCAGAAATGACCTTTAAATGGCAATTGGAGGACATGCAGAGTGAGGAGCATGAGGAGATGGGTTCTTCCTCCTGCTAATTAGCAAGTTTCATTAGAGACCTGCCTGAAGGGCTCTGCACGTGACTCCCAGCACCCTGCCAGGGGCTGACTGAGCGTGGGAGCAGGGACCTCTGGATTCCCCAAGCAAAGTGCAGGGTCTGCGGGGACAAGCACATGAAAAGGCTTATTGTGCTTATCTGCAATTTCCACATTCCTTTAAAAAAAAAAAAAAGCCCAGCCTCCCCTTATTCCCCATGCCAGGAATTTTCTGAGTGCCTGGGAGAATGGTAGCGGGGATGGCAGGGTGTTCCCCTGGGGCTGTAAGGCCTCGTGGTCTCCCAGGCTGTGGGTGTCCTCCACCAGAGAAGCACTTCTGCCATGGGATCCCTCGCTCTTGTTCCACGCCTGGAGGAGCCAGCTTGTGTGAATAGCAGGGCCATGAGCTGGAGGTCTGCCTCCTGAAACAGCAACCATGGCTGCCAGACCATCCTATGGGGAGCAGCATTGCCCTGCTCTCCCCTCCACCGCGGGCTTGCACAGGCCATGGCCCCATTCCTGCAGTGGTACCTGCAGCTTCCATAAAGCAGCCCTAGCCATGTCCCTGCCCCTGCCCACTGCAGGTGCTGAGCCCACCCAGCTGGGGAAGGCTGAGCTTCACGCATGATGCAAGGACCTCCAGCTCTTGCCACTTACTTGTCCAGTCACTGATGTTCCCTGCGGAGGCTGTGTAGGGCCCTGCCATGGACACCACTTCCAGCAGGTATTTGTGTCCTGGAGCCAGACCAGAAAAGGTGAATTTGCTGGTGCCTTTCCCAACAGATACATTGGCTGCCACAATACCTGATCCTGAATGATACAGGAGGAGCCTGTAACTGTCTTGTCCTTGGGGTTCGGCTCGCCAGGATGCGCTCAGCCTGTTGGGATACCCCTGGTTTGTCATGTACACGTTACGGGGTGCCAGGGGATCTGCAGAGATAGGATAGGAGACATGTCAGTGAAGGGTCTCAGGACATTGCCTGGCTATCTTGGCAGTGTCATCAGAAAGGATGCACCATAAAGGACAGGGCACTTTGGCTGCATCAACCAGCCTGGAGATAGCTAAACGCAGTTTCTGCAAGCTTCAGGTGGTGTCTGAGCAGAGACAGTCCTGTCCCAGCTGGAGTGAGACACCTGGAGATGGATGAGGAGGGAGCACCCAACCAGCTAGAGGGGTGGGGAAGGTGAACACTCCTGTCTGCTGCTCCCTCCTCCATGCTTGTGCTCTGAAGCACAGCCCCTGGAGCTTCAGCTGTCTTAATCCAGGCTGGTGGAGCTGATGGTGAGGGTGGGCAGAGCCCTGCTCAGTGCCGTGGCACTGACATGCCCTTGGGTTCAGTCAGGGCACTTGATCTGCCATGAAGGTCAGTGGAGCCACGTCCTTTGTCGTGAGCTATTGTGACCTCCCCATCACCCTCCAAATAGGGTACTCACATGTCCAGTTGCTGACATTCCCTGCAGGTGTCCGGTAGGACCCCGCCATGGACACCACCTCCAGCACATACTTGCTTCCTGGGGCCAGTCCCATGAAGGTGAAGTTGTGGGTGTCTCTCCCAAGCGAGGCTGTAGCTGCCACGGTGCCCAGCCGCGCGTGGAACAGGGTCACTGTGTAGCCGTCTCGCCCCCCGGCCGTGGCTGCCCAGGATGCGCTCAGCCTGTCGGGGTGCCCCGTGCTCAGCAAGTGCACAGCAGCTGGTGGCAGTGGGCCTGAGGAGTCACCAGACCTGATGTTAGGGATTGGAGACTGTGCAGGAGGTAACAGACACTTGATGGGACATTGTGCAGGAGGACAGATGCTCCCTGAGGGCTGGGACTTGTAGACCTCCTCTGATCTCCTCATTTTTCTCTCCCATCCCCATCCCACCTCACCTTTAATGCTGCTCACCCTTTGTGGTCCCTTACCTAGCCCAGCTGGAGCACCTTTGCCACTGTTGTGGGAACACAGCTAGCATGCAGCTGCCTGGGCAGAGCTGGCACAGCGTCTATACTCTGTCCAGCACTGAATCTTTCTGGGTGGGAAGAAGTGCTGAACTAGTCCATCTCCAGAAAGAGACCCATCCTCCTGGGAGGACTGTGGATTAGTTTCTTGCGCTACGCTGATTCACTTCATGAACCTTTATGGCAATGTGGTTTCTACCTGCTGGAGGAGACTCAGTGAGGGTGTGAGTGCTGCTGTGTACAAGGAGATGGGGCAGCATGGGCACGGTGATGTCCCCATGTGGGTACATCTGGGAAACCCTGCATGTCATCAGCACGTACTTTTACAGGAACATCCATGTGCCCATGGGGGTAACAGTGTGCCCTTGCACTCTAGCTGCTACGTGTTGCACCCATGCACGTGTGTGCACATCTCCAAAGGCTCCAGGTCCCCTCTAAACATCCAGACCCTCCTCAGGACTGCTCAGTGGTGCAACATCTCCCACCTCTCTGCAGGGGACACTCCTCCAGGCACTCACGTGTCCAGCCACTGATGTTGGGTGCTGCTGCCTGGTATGGTCCAGCTGTAGCACTGGCTTCCAGGGAGTACTCTGATCCTGGGGTCAGGCCCATGAAGGTGAAATTGTGGGTGTCTCTCCCAAGTGAGGTGGTGGCCACCACAGTACCCATCTCCACGTGGTACAGAGTCAGTGTGTAGCTGTCTCGCCCCCCGGCCGCGGCTTCCCAGGATGTGCTCAGCCTGTCTGTGTGCCCCGTGCTCAGCCAGTGCACGGTGGCCGGGGGCAGTGGGCCTGAGGAGGAAACACAAGTCACTGCCAGGAGCCACATCTGGGCTGAGGGAAAGGAGATGCTCCATGTCTGTGCCAAGCCTGTGCTGCAGGAAGTGGGTCAGCCCTGTGAGGTCCCAAGGGCTGGCTTTGCCCTTGATTCTGTGGCAGCTGCGTCCTGCCTGGTGCTGCCTGAGCCTGTGGATGGCTACCAACCAGGGACGTGGGTGGCCAGGTCACAGAGTCGTGCACAGACTCCCCATGCTGCTTCCAGCAAGACATGAGCAATGGGTGCTTGCATGGGTGGGAAAGGAAGGCAGGATTTGGCTGCACCAGTATGGCCTCTTGATTTCAACCAGGAAGGGAGAGATCTGGTGGAGGACACCTGGCTGCAAGGAGAGCATCATACTCACGTGTGCAGTGGGTGAGGTTGGAGGTGCTGGTGTGGAAGGGCCCTGTTGTGGCTGTCACTGTCACGCTGTAGCGGGTGCCAGGGCTCAGGTTCCTGAAGATGTGACTCCTGGCATCCCCACCCAGCACCATGCGCCCAATGTGACTGCTAGAGGCAGTGTCATAGACATCCACCATGTAGCCTTCTGCTCCTCCTCCCTTTGCTGCCCAGGAGACCTGCAGTGCAGAGGCAGAGGGGCTGCCCAGGGTGAGGCTGGCAGGGGCCAAGGGATCTGGAAAGCAAAAGGGAGACAGTCAGCCCTGTGTGCCACCACTCACTGCTCAGTGCTGTGAACTGGCTGCTTTGCCCAGTGGTTCCTCATGCTCTGGCAGTGCTGGACTCCAGCCCCCAGCTCCCACTGGGTGGTGGGCAGGCTGGCCACCAGAGATCCCCACAGAGAGAAGCATGGGGGCAAATGGGCAGACTGTGCACATGGCTCTGAGTGCAATATCCCCAGGGACTGCAGCTGGACATGGCAGGGGAGATACCTAGAACCTTTGAGGTAAGTAGGAGGGATTGGTTCTGTTTCAGGGAAGGAGTGAGGATAGTCTGCAGAAAGGTGGGACAACTATGTAGATGCTAGAGGCACAGCGGGGATGGTTTGGGATGGGGAAGGTGGCAGTGGGTGCTCTGCAAGGCTCAGATGGGGGCTCTGGGGCACAGTGGAGTCCTGTGTCCAACCCAACCCATTAGACTCACGTGTCCATTGAGTGACGTTGGTGGAAGAGGCTTCGAACAAGCCTTTCACAGCAGTGACCTGCACAGCAAACCTGCTGCCTGCCTCCAAGTGAGTCCAGGTGATGTTCTGGGCATCTGGACTCAAGGTCTGGACCCGATCCCTGCTCTGGGTGCTGAGGCTATACAGAATTACACGGTAGTGGTCCCTCCTGCCAGGGGGCTTGTTCCAGAACGTGTAAAGCTCTGAGGAACTGCCTGGGTTGATAAGGCTCAGGTTTGTCGGTGCGGCAGGAACTGTGAGGAAAGACAGACACATGAGTCAGAGAGAAGATGCAGTTCTGAACATGCAGCCACCTCCAGGGAGGAGTCTTGCTTTCCCCAGGGGGCTGGCACCAGCTGGCCAGCAAGCACTCTGTGCCCACATGCTACAAGAAAGCAAGAGGCAGAAGATGACTGCAGGCCAGCATCGCCAGGAACCAGGTCAGGGTGCCCTCCTCTCCCTGGGTGCCAGTGTTGATCCCCATGCCATTCTGAAGCTCCTTGCAGTGCTCCCACCCAAATCACCCATGGGTGGTATGGATGCTCACTCGTGCAGCCAGTGACGTTCCTGGGGAGAGAGCGGCAGGGTCCAGCTACTGCCCAGATCCCAATAAAGTAGCAAGTTCCTGGTTGCAGCTGTGCCAGGGTGACATTAGTGCTGTCCTTCCCTGCTTCCAGGTTCCTTGCTGGTGCAGAAGAGCCCTCCTCATGCATGCTCAACAGGTATCCATCCCTCTGCCCAGGAGGGGTCTCCCAGTGCACAGCCAGAGCCCAGGCAGTGCTGACAGGGCTTGCCGACAGGAAAAGAGGAGGAAGTGGGACTGCAGGAGAGAAACAGCGTTACAGGGGACAAACCTGGGATGCTCAGGACTGACTCTAGATTGGGAATGAAATTGGGAGCTGCAGGACTGTAAGCATCTAAAATGCTGTCTAAAGACTAGTTGTTCCTATATCAAAGCTGCTCCCTGTATCCCAGGTGGTAACAGTGCATCACCACAGTGGCCTGAGATCCCCTGGTACCAAAGTGCTGGGGCAGGCTCACAGCATGCCCCACTGAGCTGCTGGGCTCGGGATGAGTGAAGGTCCAAACAAGAGAGCCAGCATCTCGAGTAGGAGAAAGGCAGCAGTGGGGTTGTGGGGACATGGTCTCCTGCAGAACAGCCCTGAGACCCCTCTCTTAGTCCCCGGCCCCTCTTCAGGTCAGAGCCAGGCTGGGTACAGGGGTGGGGATGGGTGCAGAGGAGCTGTGTTCCTACCAGTGTAGCCAATGGCAGTCTGAGAGGAGATGCGGTGAGGCCCAGCCTGAGAAATGATCTCCACACGGTACCGGGACCCTGGCACCAGCCCCTCCAGGTCAAGCTGGGTGACTCCACGGGGGACGGACACATTCCTGATGATGGACAGGGACTCAGCCACCGAGAGCTGTACTAAGTGGTCTCTGCCACCGCCTGACTCCACCCAGCTCACATGCAGCTCCTGGGGTCTCCGTCCAGGCTGTACACTCACATTAGCCAGAGACAGTGGATCTAGGGGGAAACACAGCATGGAGATCCATGAGATGGTGAAGGAAAGCAACTGGAAAAGCCAGGACACAGCCTGCACCTCTGCACAGGTCTAAAGAGGTGACAGCAGCTGGCTGCTAGCTCTCCTGTTGTCCTGGGGGACACGCAGGTTGCCTGTACATGTCCCCAAGGCACTGCTAGCAGGCAGGTGCTGTACTGAGAAGAGAGCACACAGCTCCCCAGTAGGCTGCTCTGCTCCATGGACAAGGAAAAGCAAGCCCATACAGGTCTCTCTGCATCCTCTCACACATCCCTCTCCCACCAGTCCCAGGCTGGCCTTGAGATCACGAGTGGTTTAGGCAGAAGGTTCAGCTTGACGGAGGAAATCCTGAGCTGGAGAAAAGGGTCCTTTGGGGACCAGAAGCCAGCACACAGCGCCTATCTCATGACATGTGCTCTGATTCCCAGGGGCAGGGACCATGCAGGTCTCACCGGAGCTCTCCCTCCTCCCAGACATGTCTGTGTCACTGCCAGTCTTGCAGGCAGTGCCAGGATTCCCCATCCCTGCAGGAGGCTGGGGACACTTCTCACTCACATGTCCACTCGGTGGCAAAGTGTGACGAGGATCTGTATGGGCCAGCAAGGACCGTCACCTTCAGGAAGTACTGAATGCCAGGGGACAGCCCCAGGAATGTGAAGTTGTGGGTGTTTGGCCCCACTGAGATGTTCCTCTGTGCTGGATGGCTCTTGCTGTAGAGCTGGAGGTGGAACTGGTCCACATCACCAGCAGTCTTGTCCCAGAAGGCAGAGAGTCCCAGCGGGCGTCGGGTGTTGGTCAGGGTCACGCCACCTGGAGCCAGGGGGTCTGAAAGAGAAGACATCCAGGCAGTGAGAGGCAGTGGAGCTGCCATGGTGTGGAGAGGGGACCTGCATGTGCTTGTCCTGGGCATCCTCCACTGACTGTTCCTGGTGGGTTTGGGTCAGAAATCAGCCCTGGTGTATCAAACCCCACAACAGCCTCACCTTCTGCTCTGCAACAAACATGGGAGCAGGTCTCCACCTTTCCTGCCAGGTGATGGAAACATTTTCTGTTCAGTGATGGGTTTCTCCAGACCTGAAGACCTTTTTACTTCGGGCCTGGCTGAATTTGGCTCTAGTTGTCCTTCCACTCTTTGTCTGTCCCTGTCCCTGCCCTTGGGTCCCCCGCCTCCCCATATGTGGTCCACATTCTGCCTTGCTTCCTTGCCTTTCTGCTTTCTGCTCTCGTTGGTAGGCCATGGTTGCAATGTGCAGCAGGGCTGAGGTAGGGGTATCACACTCACATGTCCAGTCTGTGGCTGAACGCACAGGGGATCTGTAAGGTCCAGCCATAGCAGCCATCTCCAGTGTATACTGTCGCCCGGGGACCAGGTCCTCAAAGGTGACATTTGTCCAGTTGTTCCCTACAGTTATGTTCCTGACCCGCTCCTGGGACTTGGTTTCCCAGAGGGTGCCTGTGTAGCCGGTGCTGCCAGCAGGAGCTGCTCTCCAGGAGGCTTGCAGAGAGGTGCTCTGGCCCTGATTGCTGAGCATCAGCTGCTCTGGGGGCAAAGGATCTAGGAAAGGAAAGGCCTAGAGTCACAGCTGCACCCGGACGGGAGTCACCTGGCAGAAGTGCAACCCCAAATGTGCTGGGGCTGGAGCCCCTTCCCTGGGAAAACCCCCATCCAGGAGACCCGCAGGGTCTGAGCAGGCCACTGTCACCCCTGCTGACACCCCAGTTTGGCAGGGACTGGGCCAGCACAGAGTTCAAACTGTCATGGTAAGAGAGGACGGCTCTGGTGCTGGAGAAGGTGGTGGGTGGGATGGTCTGGACCAGGGCGGTGGGGAGGTGGTTCAAGGCAGATGCAGCCTGAGCAGTGCCACAGGAGAGCAGCTCGAGGGAGGAAGGAGGAGGAGGGCACTGGACTCTGCTGACCCTTGTGCCAGGCGACTGGGATACAGACCAGGATCAGACACATCCAGTAGTGCCTCTGCTTTCCTCCTGAGCCTTTTGTCTTTTTGTTGGATGAAGGGGCAAGATCCAGCGGGAACCCCGGGGCTGGCTGTGGTGAGGGCTGTGGCACTCACGTGTCCAGTTGGTGATGCGCTGCGGTGGGGATGTGTAGGGGCCAGCCACAGTGCTGACCTCAACGGTGTAGAGGGTCCCAGGGCAGAGGCCCTCGTAGGTGAAGTTGGTGACACCTCTGAGCAGTGAGTTGTTCTTCACAGGGTGCTTCATGGGGCTGAGGGTCAGCATGTAGCCCTCTCCCACTGCCTCCTCCCAGCTGGCTAGTAGGCTGTAGGGGCTCCCCTGGCTGGACAGACTCACACCAGATGGTGCTAGTGGCTCTGCAAGGGACAAGGATGGGATCGGGCAGGTCACTGTAAGAGGCAGTGCATCAGGCAGCCAGATGGCTCTCATGACACTCTGCAGTGGTCCCCCCAAACAGGCAGCTGGGGCCACAGGAAGAGCCTTTTACTGCTTTCAGCACCAGGGGCTGGGTGAGTGCCTCCCCCCACTGTTTAAGGCTCCAGTCCTTCCTTCCCGGGATGGCAGCTCTGGGACAGCACCAGCTGTGTGACCCAGGAGGAACTGGGCAGAGGGAGGTGCTGCTCTGGGGGGACTGGTGGTGCTTCACTACCCACCAAACCAGCTGCTGTGAGCAGAGGGAGGGGAAGCTCTCTTGGAGCCTGCCAAACACTGAGGCCAGCTGAGTCGGATCTGGCCTTGATTCGTGCCTGACACTGCCTGGCACAAGTGTGCCAAGAACCTCCTGAGTCCACCCTCACGAGGATCTGTGGGGCAGCAGATTTTGCTTTGCTTTGCTCTGGAGACCAGGTGCCAGTGCACCGCACAGCCCCATCTCTGCCCCCTCCCCATCCCACCAGCCTCCCTCCGGGCCCCAGCCCCTCCATCAGGCAGCAGAAATGGCCTCAAAAGGACGCGCTCGGGCTTTCTGCTTACGTGTCCAGGCTGCTGTGCTGTGGGCTGCTGCCCGGTAAGGCCCAGCCACCGCTGTCACCTGGACAGAGTATTGTTGCCCGGGGCTCAGCCCATGGAAGGTGACATGACTGTTGTCTCCATCAACGGAGATGTTCTTCGTTGGAGCACTGTCCTCTCCCTCCTGCAGCGTCACCAGGTAGAAGTCCCTCTCTCCTCCTGGGGTGCTCCAGCGTGCCTGCAAGGAGCTCTGCTCCTCTGCACTGCTCAGGGTCACATTGCCAGGGCTCAGGGGGTCTGAAAGGGAAGGGAATGGGATTGTATGTGCTGGGATTATGGGGTGCTCTGGACCCCATACAGTCCAGTGCCTCATTCCCTGCTTCCTCATCTGAGGGTTACATCCAGCCTTAGACATCCTTTTAGAGCGTGCTGTCTCCACTCGCTAGCACAACTGTTCCTGGTCTAGCAGAGCCCAGACAAAGCTGGCAGGCCTGCTGGGAAATTCCTGAAAGTCCTCCTCCTCTCTGTTCATGTCCCATCATGAGCTTGCTGATATTCCCAGGAACTGGCCTGGCCCAAACTCCTGGCTGGACGCCCCTGGCTCATACATCTGGCACTGGGGAATTCTGTTCAGTCGAGTAGGTCAGAGCCACAGACAGCAACAGCAAGGATCAAGTCAGACACATAGCAGAAACAAACCAACTGGGTGTGGGGTGGTCTTCCAAAGTCCTAACTGCAGAGTCAGCAAGGAGCAGGCTCCAGCTTCCCAGACTGGCAGGCAGATCAGGAAAGAGCTGGAGACTTGTCACCTAGTGGCACCCAGGTCCTTCCAGTGTACACCTAACCAGTGTCTCTGCCCAGGGCCAGGATGAGTCACTGGCCACAACAGCCCTGAGTTTGCTACTCACTAGAGAGGGCCAATGCTTTCTGGGCATTTGGCATGAGTCTTGCTCTGTCCAGGAAGCCAGGCTTACCCTCTCTACTTTCCCCCTGGTTTTTCCAGGGGACACCTGGGAGAGCAAGTCAGGGGACAGAACTGGTGGCATGCTATGGACATGGTGTTGGCAGCAAACCAGGACTGTAGTGGTGGAAGTCACCCTCTCCCAGGGCCCTTGTCAGCCTGAGGTCAGAAGGTGGAGGAAGCTGGGTTGAATGGTGCAACTAGCTGGGGTCTGGAAGGGCTTCCCCCAATTTCTACACTTGCCAGAAGCTGGCTTCCTTTGCTGTGTTTGCACAGTGCCTGGCACATTAGGGACGTCTCCAGGATGAGGTTGTCAGGTGCTACCAAACCATATCCTTGACAGCAAAGAGGACCAAAGATCCATTTCCCTCCAGAAACCTCCAGTTCAAAGCAGCTAAACTGCTCTCCCCTTGCCCCCTTGGACAGCCCTGAGGCGTGTGAGAGCCTGGTCCCAGCTGCACTTGACACCAGTGCGCTCTGCTGTCCTTCCATCCTCCTCCTCAGGGAGAGGTCACAGGCTGATCCCAGTGCACCCCAGGGAGAAGCAGGCCAGCACTGGGAATTCACTTGTCCAGGGGACTCACTGGCCCCACTATCGCAGTGCCCCAGAGCCAGGTCCTGGAGAAGCTTTTGGCCAGGTCCTGGGGCTTGGGCAGGAGACCTTTGGATTCAGAGGCTGGACCAGAGGCAGGGAGAAAGCCAGGTCCACCGAGGTCCTCCCCCATCCCTGGCCATCATACTCACACGTCCAAGCAGTGGCATTGGGCCCCTCCGCAGTGTAGGGCCCAGCCGTGGCGCTCAGCCCCAGCCAGTACTGGGTGCCGGGCTGGAGGTGCTGGAAGGTGTAGCTGGTGAGACCCCTCCTGGCTGACAGGGTCGTGGTCACCATCTGGGTGAGGAGGTTGCGGAGCACGAGATGCAGCCAGGCGGCCCCTGCAGCACCTGCCCAGGAGGCGACGAGGCTGGTGCTGGAGCCAGGGCTGAGCCTCAGCTGGGTGGGGATGGAGGGAGCTGAGGGGAAAAGCAGGAGGCAGTGAAGTTCAGCACTGGGGTGGGGCTCCCTGGACCCTCCTCTCTCCCCAGGGTCTCCTATGCCCACAGCTGCTCTCTGTGCTGGCATGGGGGCTGAAAGTCTGGCAGGGGTCTGCTGAAGGATGTCTCTCCCACGTCCCTTCCTAAGTGGGCTGAGAGGCTCTTGAGGTCCCTCCATATTGTCACGCTCTTTCAGGCTGCAGGGCAGAGGGGGTGGCAGCCTGGGTAATGCAACATTTCTGCAGCTCCCAGCAGCCAACATCTTTTGCCAGGATCCCCAGACTGCCCTTCTCCCATGGGGACATGGAGTGCACAAACCCAAGCAGCAGCTGCTAAAGGCAGGACTGAGGTGCGAGGTCCCCTTGGCCGAACACACTGGGCTCACAGCATTGATTCCTCATCCTACACAAACTCCCCATCCCAAGCCTGGAGACCTCCTCCCTCTCTTTGTCAGTCCAGCTGGCACATGTGCTGCACCACCCCTCCTGCCAAACCCTTTCTCCCACCTTGTCCCTCTTGGGCAGGCCCAGCCATCACTCCCTACCTGTCCACTGGTGAATACTGGTGCTTGCCTGGCTGGATCCAGCCAGCGTGCTGACCTTCAAGGCATACTCGCTGCCAGCCAGCAGCCCATCAAACAGGAACGTGGAGGCATTTGGCAGGATGGAGGCATTTCTCACGAGCGTCTGGGAGTCGCTGTGGTAGAGGGCAAGGTGGTAGCCGTCTCGCTGCCCTTGGGCATGCGCCCAGGAGGCGTGCAGCACAGATGAGCTGCCGCCACTGCTCAGGCTCAGATTGCGGACGGGTGAAGGACCTGCATCGGACATGGCACAGTGTTGGCTGGTTGCCTGGTGAAGCCTGACCTGATGGGTTGCTCGAGGGCTGGTGGGACAGAGCCTTAACCTGGTCAGGTCCTGCCAGCTGTCTCCACAGGACCCAATCCCCCAAGCACAGCTTCATCACCTCCCTGCCAGCTCATCAGTCTCCTATGGGCTGTGTGGGCTGCACCATCCCCTTTGGTTCAGTCTCTGCAGTCACTCTGAACCAGGCAGGGAGGCTCCGACAGGGACAACACACTAGATGTGCGCTGAGAAAGGTGAAGCCACCAGTGCTTACCTGTGAGCTCACCTGCTGCCAGGTCCTCTGTTCCTGCTGGCCCTGTGGGTCCTGTCACCTGCCTTCCCATGAGCACCAGCCCCTGCTCCCTGCAGCCACCACTGCTCTCTGACACCATCCCTTCTGCTGGCCAACCCCCTGCCTCCAGCTCTACTCTCCTTCTCTAGGTTTTCCACCTTCACCTGCACTGATTTACTCAAGGATCTTCTGGAGAGATGCAGGCAAGGGCTGCCATCCCCACCTGAGTTGTGGGCTCACCAGCCCTGTCCTCTTCCCCCAGTCCTTGGGATCAGCCATGGAGGCTGTAGAGCAAGGATTGGTGGGTGAGCCAATGATTGACAGAGATGTGCCAAAATCATGGAGCAGATGCTACTTCCTTGTAGCTCTTTCCAGACTTCCAGGCATGACATTTTCCACCCCTCAGCTCTCTGCAGTCCTTATCATAGGTTGGTCCATCATTAGCTATGCTATTCCAGGAGAAGATATAGTGTGAACCTGGCCCATGCAAGGTTCAGGGACAGGACCCTCCCTCCACATGGATGAGGGAATGACCGCTGGGGCTCTGGGGACCAGGGAAGGACCCTAATCCTTGTGGAAGTGAGGGAAGGCCCAACTTTCCCATCAACTTGTGGGAGTCCGCACAGACCTGTACTTTGCACCCTCCAAAGCAGTATGATGATTGCTGGTAGGAGCACTGAAACCCTTTGACTCTGCAGTCCCTGGGGAACCCCTTACTTGTCTGTGCTGTGACTGTCTGGCTGATGGTCTCCGTGCAGGCAAGCGTGGCTGTCACCTCAATCTCGTAGCATGTGCCAGGCATCAGTCCATGGAACCAAAAGCTGGTGAAGTTGGGTCCAACAGATCCATTCTGCAGTGACATGCCCGATCCCAGGGAGGAGAGGGCAAGCAAATATCCCTCTGCACCCCCCTCTGGCTCATCCCAGGACAGAAGGAGGGAGTCTGACCGGCCATGGTCACTCACGGTGAGGTTCAGGAGGGTCCCTGCAGAGGCAAAGCTGAAACTCTCAGCAGGGAGCTGTGGTGTTGCTGGGGGGCCAGCCTGCAGGGCCAAGCTCCCCAGCCCACCCACTCCCTCTGCACACCTTGGCACAGGCCACCACCATGAGCACTGCCCCACTTCAGTGAGGCCCCTCAAACCCCAAGGGCTCTGAACAGCCTTTGGAGAACACACGAAGGTTCAGAAACCCCCATGGACTGGTGTCAAAGGCACTATGTGAAAGCTGCTCCTAAGAGCGGAGCATCTCCTCTGTTGGATAAAGACCAGAAGGCTTCAGGCCATCAAATGCCTTGTCCAGACAGCCCTGGTTTATGGCAGAGAAGTTGCCCTGGTTGCGTATAATCCATTGCTCACCACCTTGGCTGGTTTGAGCCCCTAGGAAGATGTTGAAGGGCTCTGGGTCCACCTTGCAGAAGCAAGACAATGGCCAGTGAGGGAGCAGGGGTGAATACAGCAGTGGGGCCCTTATGCTCCCTGCTCTGGCTCTGGCTCTGACAGAGGAAAGGGTAAAGGCTGCTTTGGAGGGATCCAGGCACCGACTCCCCACTGTCCTGCCCAGTGCAGAGATGACATGGGAGGTGCAAGACACTGCATATGTGGAGGAGATGTGGGGTTAGATTTGCACAGACCCCTGCTGAGGTGTGGCCCTGCCACAAGGCAGAGGCCTTGCTGCAGCAGCAAGGTCAGCATGCTGCAGCTGCAGGGCCGGTGCTGTGGCATCCCGATGGGGAGTGTCTGGGTACAAGGATGTGACATAGGGGTTTGACCTAATTGGTGGATCAGTGGCCAAAACCGCTATCGAATCCCTGCCCTTACACAACCACCTACACAACCAGGAGCTAGACAGAGCCTGTCTGTTGGGACCAAGCTGGCAATGTGACCCTTGCAGGCTCCATCTCTGCCTCCCCAGCAGACCATCACACACTCCCCAACCCCAGCCTGGCTGTGAGCGATAAGCTCTCCTGCCTTCAGCCTTTTGGGAGACACTAGAACAGCTCTAGTGCTAATCAGATATTTGTGTAATAATTAGCAGTTAAAATTTATGATATGGAACATGTTGTAGCAGGCTTACATGTGACCTAGCATGTCAAGAAAGCTTTAAACAAGCTCAGCTATTGCCCCAGAGGTCTTTAAACAACAAAGACCAACGTGTGGGGTGAGACTCAGGGGCAAAGGCACCTTTGGGACTGCTCAGGTGTTGTGTGTGGCCTTCCCACAAAGCTGGACGGTTTCAGAACTACACACAATTTCTGTTTCATGCAGTGCCGTTTGGAGCTTTGGAGCCTGCTGCCATGCTGAGAGCTTCACTCAGGATATGAATGCAAAGGGAATTGGGGAAGTTGGAAGGACACAAAAGAAGAGCATGGAGCCTCCCTGGGAAAGGCCTCCTCAGTTCCATCCCTGAGCAGTTCAAGTGCAGATTTAGGAACAGACTGCTCAGGAAAGGTTATCCAAATGCAGTGGGGTGTCCATGGGTCAGGTATCTACACCTGGGCCAGCTGCCCTCTGTTGCTGCCAACAGAGACCCAGTCACAGCAGCTCGCAGAGCACATGGCATGGCTGATCTCCTCCTGAAGACAGCCAGCAGGACTGTGCCCTGCGTGGAGTTCAAACAGGGATGGTTTTTCACTGCGGACTCTTTCTTATCTCGTGAAGGTACAAGTTCTCCACCCATGTTTGTCTGCTTCTCTGCGGTTTCCAACAGACCGCATTGCCTGTCTCCATCTGACATTTGGCAGTCATCTTCTTCACCTCTGCAGTACAAATGGACTAGTACCTAAAAGGGGCCAGAGGCATCCTCCAGCCCTGAGGCCCGTGATCATAAGGCTGCTCACATCCCAATAGATAAGTTCCGCGAAGCACATCACAGACAGCCACTCCAAGCCCTGACTGGTGCCTGCAGATCTTCGGGGAGAGTTTTCACTGACATGGAGCAGCGCTGTGTGGGCACCATGCTGGCTCCAAGCACAGAGCAATGTTTGCTGCCTGCAGGGTGAGTGTGGCCATGCTGTGCCCCAGCCAGCTCAGCACAGCCCTGGGGCTGCCCCATGGAGTAGGATCCTGCTCAGCCAAGTGCAGGGGCCCCGTGCAGGGCAGCTATGGCTGCGCTGCTGCTGAGTCCGCTGGATACTCCATGGGAAGAAGACAGCTTGGAGCTTTGTCCATCTCTCACAGTGCTCCCCATAAGGCTGGTTGCTGGAGGAGGATGGGACTGACTCCCTCCCCTTCCCTGGCTGTGATCTGCAGCCTAAAGTCTGAAGCCATGTGTCCTGGTAGGGTCTAAACCACCACACCGTGATCTGCAGCCTAAAGTCTAAAGCAGGGTATTTACAAAGCTACTCTTAGTTCTAGGAGTCCTGGACCAGCACATCTGCTCATCCCACTGCTCCCGGGCACCAAGCTGGGGAACGTGTTTGGTTTAACTTACCTCTCTCACTGCGTGTGTCCTGTCCCTCCAGCCCTGCCCATGCTGTCCGGTTGCATCCCTTGCCCTGGGAAATTGAAGGTGTCAAGTGAGAGAGGGGCAAGGTGAGGTGGTCTGAGCTGAGACCAGCGCCTAAGAGAGGTGCTCTGTGCCAGGCCAGGGGTCAGACTGGCCAGGCACAGGTCCCACCCCACCATGGCATCTAGAGGCTGAAATCCTCCAGGGACTGTGACCCCTTTTCCCAAGATAGCCCAGGTTACCGTTCACATCATCCTCCCATTGCCAAGGCAGGGAGACAGACTCAGCAGACGTAGCTCGTGGGCTGCCCTGGTCTTTTGCAGGGGTCCTGGGACTGCAGACCAACATGGGGCCATGCACACGGGGGGAGACATCCCACCAAAACAGCCCGGGCACAAGGGGAAGGTTTGAGGAGGGAG
Source organism: Podargus strigoides (assembly GCA_028020825.1). Lineage (NCBI taxonomy): Eukaryota > Metazoa > Chordata > Aves > Caprimulgiformes > Podargidae > Podargus > Podargus strigoides. The sequence goes on from CM051648.1 coordinate 6,661,976, forward strand.
TTCTGGACAGGTCCTGGCAATCTCATTCCCTCTACAGGCACCCCGCTTCCCATGACCATGGGGGGTGGGAATGGAGGTACCCCAGACCTCAGTCCAGTTGCCATCCCCGCCCAAGGCTGCTAAGTGAGGGCTTGGCCTGAGAACTCCAGAGCATCCAGCACCCCCCCCACCACAGCGGGTGCTGAGCACGCTCACGGGACACCCGTCTGCCCACAGACTGCTCGCGAGCAGGGTGTGCCCGGCTTTAGGTTGAGGCTAGTTCCCTCCACATTAAAGGAAATATCTCTGCCCACTCCCTGGTCTGCAACAAGCCGCAGAGGAGCAGTCATCTTTCTTTAGTTATTTCCCCCTTGGCTCTGCTGGCTGACGCATTTCTGGCTCCCCTACTGCCTGCTTTGGGGAGTGTGTGCGCGGAGGGGAGCGAAGGGGCTCCAGACCCCTGGGAACAGCAGCCAGGCAATTCCTGGGGTGAGGAGCCGTGCAGCCATGGCAGCAGTACCACGCTCCGATCCAAGGCACTGGGGCGAGAGGACATGGCGAGGGGGGGGGAAGTGGAGGAAAGAGCCAGCTCGTAATTGCCAACAACGCTAATTTGGTGCAGCTGCACGGCTGGAGAGACAGCCCAGAAACATGCCGTCATTCCTCAGCGGGGTAGGACTATGCAAAGCCCCTTGCCGCCAGCGAGCTTGGAGCCGAGCCTGCACGGACAACCGGGGGTTGAGGAGACAAGGGCTTACCTCTGCCAGGGATCCCAGGAGCCGTGGCACCCACAGGACGAGCAGCGGCAGCAGCGGTGGTCTCATGGGGACCAAGGTGGCTGCAGATTAGAGGGATGACAAGTTGAGGGGGGGCAGCTTCTTAGCAGTGTCTGTCCGCAGCCAGCCCCTTCTCCCACAGCAGCAAGGGGCTGCGTCCCCACATGCTTTCTGAGCGCGGGTGACAGGATGACATCAGTGGGGACTGGCGCTGCATGCCAGGGCGTTGCACATCGGCCCTGTCAGCTGTCCTTGGGCCACAGTGGAGCGCGCCTCCAGGCTGGGAGAAGTCCAGTGTGTGTGTGTGCCTCTCGCTGTGTGCATTTGCTATTGTTCCTGCGGATCTGTGTCCCTCTGCGGTGACTCTGCAGCTGTCCTTGTGTGAGCCTGTGCGTGCTGTGGCCAGAGAGCTGCGTGCTGGGGGGCTTGGAGGGGGGGCTCTGGCTGGGGCTCTGCACGGCTGGAGCCCAGTCTGGCCATCAAAAGGAGTTCTGCAGAGTTGTGGGAGCTGGTGCTGAGAGGGGAGGAGAGGGGAGGAGACAGGACAGGACAGATGGCGGCTCTGAGCTGGAAGGGAGTGCCCAAACCAGCCCTCAGCAAGGGGAGGAAGGGCGGACCGCAGCTGGACTGGGATGCTGCAGGGAGCAGTGGCAGGAATGTCGCTCCGGGGTGCTGTGCACCTTGCGGCTCCCTCTGCCTGGCACGTTTCTGCACCCTTCAGCTCTGAATGCATGAACTTCTGCATGGCGTGCTGATGGGGAATGGGAGGTTTGGTCTCTCTGGGTGGGGAGGGAGACGTGTGCCTCTGTGTGATGCCCATGGCATAGCGGCAGGCAGATTGGAGCTGGAGGGGTGCACATATTGCGAGAGGCTCCTGTGCACAGCATCCCGTGGGCACAAAGATGCCTGGACTGTGCTTTGCCCATTTGAGGGGTTGGCTGGCTCTGAGCTGTGCCCTGTCTGCTGTGCCCCCCGAAGCTGTGTGCAGGGCCGTGTTCTGTGTGGTGCTGTGCTGTGGCTGTGCAATGCATGGCAGGATGCCAGGTCTGATTCAGAGCGGAGATGCCATTGGCTTCACATCAGTGCTGGAGATCTGGGACAGTGCTGGAAGAGGTTCAGTGATGCATCTATCCCGGAAACCAGTGCAGCCTGTGTGGCCGTGGGAGTCTGTCCCAGTAGCCAGCAGGGCCACCAACAGGGGTTATTCAGGCTCTGCTTATTGCTGTGAGCCACTGAGCTGTCACGGTGGGACACATCCCCCAGCTTGCCCTAGGACAGCATATTTATTCCCCCAAAACTCAGAAGTTTGTCAGGTGGGACCCATGAAAGACAGATCAGCCCCCAGTGCCTGGGCAAAGACATGGAAAAGCCCCAGCCTCTGCACACAGTTGAGAAGAGTGGGGGACACAAGGGCCCCAGTATAGGACCTAGCTAGCTCCAACCTCAGGTCCATCTCCCAAACCTCCTGACAGCCCCCAGGCTGATGGGGCTGGCTGGAAAAGGGGACAGAGCACATGAGTCCCCCTCCCTTTTCATGGGGGACAGTTAATTCCCCAGGTCCTGGCCAAATGGGACTGCTGCCAGGAGTCCTGGTCCATGGTCATAGTCACGTCTCTACAGAGGTCCAGTCCCCTGCCTGGAGCAGGCTGAGGGCAAAGGAGCCCTGGCCCTGCTGCTCAGCCCAGCAGTGAGGGCTTTGTCACCTTTGTCTCCTCTGCTAATGACTCAGGCGTCCCCCACACCAGAGAGGCACAGCTCAACAGCCAGAGGCCTTTTGAGTCACTCTGTCCCCAGACCTGCCCTCCGCCTGCACCCCGCACATGGAGGTCAAGGTGGGAGCAAAAGGCAGTGTCCTGGCTCCAGTGCAGGCAAGCTTTTTTAATCCTTAATAATGGCAGTTCTGGGGAGGGCTGAATGTCAAAATGCAAGCAGTGCATCTGCTCAAGTGATGGAGGCCAAGGGTAACAGCTCTGGCTCTTCGGGATCCCCTGATGAGTGTTTGGGACTGAGGTCCACCAGCACCTGGGATGATGTGGATGACCCATCAACCAGTGCCACAGACAGCTATGGACACCTGTCCCTGCTGCCGGACATCAAGGTGACCAGGGGTGGCCATCCCCTACGGGACCTGAACACAAGGTGAGTGCTCACAGATACTGGCGGTGACGTCCTCCAGCCACTGAGATGGATGGGAAGGGAGCCTCGCTCCACGAGCTGAGGCAGGGGGAGGTTTGGAGCTGGCTGCTGCTGTCTCCTGTGGGCTGGGGACTGTTTTAAAAGGCCCCTTTCCAGAGCTGGGCAGCTGCAGCCAACTGGGAGGAGGCTGGAGCTCCCTGCTGCAGTGAGGGCTTGCCAGGTTTACCCGGGGGCCCGGGGCGGGAGCCGGGAGGTTATGGCTGGCTGCTCCCCAAATGCATTTGCTAAGAGGCTTTTGGTGGATGTCCCTACGTGGATCCGTGGCAGGGCGCAGGCTGTCGGGCAAGGCACCCTGCCACATGGTGCAAGGAGAGGTGATCTCACTTTGGATGGGGAGCATGGGGATGTTTGCTGCCCTGAGCAGCCTGGAGTGTCAGGATGGCTGGGGCGGAGGCAGAGCAGGCAGGGAAGGCCAGGGGCGGAGGAGACTGTGTGGTGTTCCTGGAGCATGGCAAGTGATGGCAGAGCAGAACTGAAGGAGCCCCTGGCTGATGGCTGGAAGTTAGGATGGAGGTCATCAGTGGGCTGGGAATTATGATCCAGGGGGATGGGGCAGGAGGGACCCTTGATTATCAAGGAAAACCCTGGGAAGGGATTTTGCATCCCCCAGTGTGTGAGGGGTGGGGCTCCTCTAGCTTGAAAGCACACCAAAGAGCATCTCCAGGCCAGCAAGGGGACAAACCACTCACTGGAGTCCTTGGAAACTCCAGCTGGGCTGAGTCTGCCTTGCCCAGCTGGGGAGCAAGCAGAGGCCACACGTACTTGCTGCCCCTGCCTGCTCACAGCCCCAGTGCTCCTGCCACCAACCTCTCTGCCAAGCTGGACATCTCCATCTCCAGCCGCCCTGCTCAGCAGGATGGAATTGCAGGGGAGGGAGGTGAGATGTGGCACCTCAAGAGGTTGTTGGAAAACAACTTCCACTGCCACGGCCCTGTGTGGGGGTCCAACTACACCATCAAGGCAGTTTCTCCAGGTATTGGGGTGCCCAAGGACCAAAGGGTCTGTCCTGCCCTCCCTGGTCTCTGGGCTGGGGAGCCGAGCAGGGACTCCTGGAGCAGTGTCTCCGTCCCCCCGGAGCCTGTTGCCATGCTGTGCCACTGCCTTGCACCTTCCCATCCAGGAGGAGAGATGGCCCCCATCTCACATGAGGATACGCTGCGGGGGATGCCTCAGCACCATGCCTTGCTGCCCACCAGGGTGGCATTGACCTCTGGGCATGAACCCAGAGGTGTCCCCACGGCTTTCCGAGCCTCCGCATGCTGCTGGTGGCCTGTCACAGGGCAGGCAGAGCTGGCACACCCTGGCCACGGGGACATGTCCATACCAGCCCCTGATTTAAACCTGGGTACATGGCGGTGGTGCTCCCTGAGCTCAGGGAGTTGGGCTCTGCCTGCGGTGGAAACAGCCTGAAGCACTGGTGGGAGCCAAACCCAGGCACTGTCCCTGGCGCCGTGGGGCTCAGGGGCCTCCCATACTGGCCAGAAGAATCTGCTCATTACATGCCAGCGCTGCCCTCCCCGTGGCCGCCACAGTGACCCTGTGTCACCACAGATAAGAACAGGGAGAGAGCCCGCCTTCAGCTGGGTGTGCCAGATCTCTCTCCCCTTGGGTCCCCCTGGCAGTGAAACCTTTGGCTGTGCCAGACCCAAAAAACAACTGCAGAAGGTTTCTCCACCCAGCAGCTGGAACCAGGCCTGGAAACTCAGGGGCTGCCGAGTCATCACATTTTCCATGAAGCAGCAAAGGCTACCGCAAGGAGCAGGGGGATGGGGGACGCCCTGCCCGCCATGAGTGCTCAGAAGCTATGCTGGCCAGTGCTGGGGTGGAACTGCGGGGTCTGTGCAGCTGAGCCACCACCTCCTGCAAGGGGGAGAGCCTCAGCCTGGGAGATTGTCCTTGCACCAGGCCCCAGTGAGATTATCCAGTCTGGAGCAGAGATGGGAGAGGGGACCTCTGACAGTGTGCCCATCATTGTGGTGTCAGGTCTTGCTTATTCTGAGGCACAGTAGCCACAGTGCAGTGGCAAAGGCTTCAGGCAGTCCTCCTGGGCAGTGCCAGTCTCAGACCAAAGCACAGCCCACCCCCAGTTTGCCTTTTGTGCTCCATGTGCAGGCCTTTACTCCAGGTGCCCTGGGCACAGAGATGGTGGGCTTGTTCCCACTGAGGCATCTCCCAGACCTCAGCGTGGTCCTCCACACCTGGGGGGACCTTCCTGGGAAGCACCAGCTAGGGCGAGAATGACCAGGGTGGGCAGCAGAGTGTGTGCCTGCGGTACCTGAGCATCCCTGGTGTCACAGGGTCTGTGCCTGGTGTCAGCCAGTGGGCAATGCTCCTGAGGCTGAGCACAGGCAGAGCCTGGCAGGGTCCCTGCATGCCACTGCCAGGGGGCAGCACGCAGGAAAGGACACTGCCACTCCCCAAGGGATTCAGCCTGGCACGCAGAGAGGGCACAGCCATGGCTTGGCACTGTGCCATGAGGAACGCTGTCACTGCATGGAGGAGCCCGTACCCACATCTGGACGTGCAGCCCTGCTGTCCCCGTGGGAGCTCTGCCATCGCTCCCCGGGCAGGACCCCTTGCATCCAACCTGGCATCCTGCAACAACGTGTTGCCCAGGGGCCCCATGATATGGGGCACTGGTGCCACTGGGATTGGGCTGGGAGCAGCTCTGGGGCTCCTGTCCTGCCTCTGCCCAGCAGCAACATCCCTCTGGTTCCTGTCCCCCAGGTCCCCGTCCCTCCGGTCCTTGTCTCTCCTTGTGCCCACTGGTGCTGTGAACTGCCCAGGCCACGATTCCTCTCCTCTGCCACCTCTGAGGTGCCAAGTGCTGCCTGGGGCTGCGAGGGAGGAACACGGGGAACAGGCTGTTCCTGGGGCAGAGCCTGTGGAGGATGCAGGTGCCGCTGGGACCTCTCTCTTTGCAAGGTTCACACGCCACTGTTCTCCAACCCTAAACCCTAGAGCACTGGGATGCTCTTCCTTCCAGCCCCTGCAAGTGTTTAATCGTTTCCACATGGAGCCCTGCCAGTGCCTCTGCCTGCCTCCTGCCCCACGCTTCCAAACCTTGGAGCTCTTCCCATTTTGCAGAGAGGGGAGGGCAAGCAGGCGGTGGGGGACATCACCCCTTCCGCAGGGCAGAGCTGTGCCCAGGGCAGGCACGGCCGCGCTGGCCAGGCTGTGGGACAGCCTGAGTCCCCTGCATGGGTGATGCTCTGTGCTCCCCCCCGCTGCTGCTGGAGACCTGGGAGCAGAGCCCGGGATGCCTGCGGGTGCAAGCAGCCCCTGCAGACCTGGGAAGAGCAGGGCTGTGGGTGACTCAGAGCACACCCAAAGCTGCAGAGCCGGGCAGACCTGCTCTGCTCCCCCCACCCCGGGCTGTGGGTGCCGCCCCTGGGGCTGAGCAGGCTCAGGAGTCCCCTGCCCCTGGCTGGGGTAAGAGGCACCAGGTGGGGAGGGTTGACAGCAGCCTGGAGACTGCCTGCCCCACACCTACTGCGCGTAGCTCTAGGACAGCACCTGGATGGCCCCCAAAACCACCCACCCCATCAACAACAGCCTGCAGAGCCCTGCAGGCTCTGCTCCTGCCCGGGGATGCAGTGCCAGCACAGGCTGACAGCAAAGGTGTCCGGTGCCACCACAATGCCATGCTCATGGAGCCAAGAAGTAGCCAGGAAGCAGCTCCCGGTGCCCACCCACACCTCACTGTGCTGGGGAGCCCAGGTACGAGATCTGCCCTGCGCAGGCACAGCTGCGTAATGCCAGGCTCTGCTTCTGGCACAACCATGCACAGAGGCTGCCCATCCCCTGCTGCCCACCCTGGGACCGTGGGACGGGGTTTGCCCACGCTCTAGAGCACAGGAGGGTCCACGCTCCCTTCCCCAGCCACATGCATCCCGGCTTCAACTGCATGGACGGGGAGAGGAAGGGAGGCAAGGAGTGGGACTGGTACCTGTCCTGGTGGGCATCCCCGGCGTGGTCCACAGCCCGTCCCCGCGAGCCTGGCGCGTGCGGTGTCAACTTGGCGCGCTCGCTCTCGCTTGCTGTTTGCTCCTGCTGGTGCACAGCCCTGACGCTCAAGTCTGGGCTGGTCCTGCGGGAAGGCCCGCCTGGGCTCGCCCGGTGCCTCCGCTGCAGGGTGCCAGGGAGGAGGGATCAGCTGGACGGAGATGTCTCCTGCAGCCCCATGGCAGCAGGGGTCTGCACACCAGGGACGGGGCGGTGCTGCAGGCTGGGCACAGCCCATGTCTCCCTGCACCTCGCCTGGGTTTGCGCCACATGCTGAGGGCCAGCCCGGGTGCTGGGGCACCCTGTGGTGGGACCCTTGGAGACGGTTAGTGTCCCTTCACACCTCTGTTGCAAAGGAGACAGGGAGGGCCCCGAGGCTGTGATGGAGCCAGCACAGACACCCAGACCCGCACTCCAGCCCTGGAGGTGGCTGTGGGCTGTGATTGCTACAGGCTTTGCTGCCCTGAGCCCCGTCAGACCAGCCACCAGTGAGAGCAGCCACGGCAAGTGGATCTCAGTCCCACATCAAGGGGGAGATGGAGAGGAGGCGGTGAGTGGGCTCAGGAGAGGCAGAACATCCCAAGAGCTTGTCCAGGATGGCACTGACGGGTGAGCGGGAGGCCAGCTGGAGAAGGGTCTTGCCAATGAATTCGTAGAAAAGCTGGGACTGAGAGGAGGACCCAAGGCATCCCCTCTCCCACCTTGATGGCTGCAGCAGGAGGTGCAAGACCCACGGCAGTGAGCATGAGCACTCCTGTCTCTTGTAGTCCAAGCTGAAAACAAGATCTGGAGCTCATGCTTCTGGTCTCCTTGCGAGCGGCGGGCGGGATTAGCTTGGCTTGGGCTCATGTGGGAGCGGTGAGTTCCTGCGTCTGCTGTGCAGTGCATGGGGGGTACTTCTGCATCTGACTCTTTCCAGCCCCACGAGGGTCCCACGTTTCAGCTGCCATGCAGGAGGTGCAGCCTTCCCACCATGGCACCTGTCCCTGCCAGCAGGGTCCCCCCACTCACCCTCTTGCTGGGAACTGCTCTCTGCAGAGAAAGGGAAGAGGCAAGGCGATGCTGGCTCAGTCCAAACCAGCCTGCCTGCGCAGCAGGGAGAGGAGGCAGCCCTGGACACTGCTGCCATGCTCAGCAGTTACATGAAAACACAGCCTCCAAATTTGGAAAGCAGCTCAGTTTCCAAATACCCCCATGAACTGAAAAACTCACCTCAAAATTAAATCAGCCCCAGCCCTCTGCTTCAAAGTTTCCTGTATAAAAACAAACCTGCCGGACGGCTGCATTTGCACACAAAGGGTTTTATTTTCTGGAGGAAGGTCTCTTTTTTGGAGGAGTAAACACCAGGCCTGCCCATCCTCCATGCCCCCGGGCAGGCGGCCTGGCAGCTCAGGGCCAAGGCAGGGCATTGTCCCATCTCACTGCCTGGCTGCTTTCCCTCTCCCACATCTCCTGCGAGCAGACCTCTGCCTGCAGCAACGCCGACACTGCCACTGTGCTGAGCTGCTGACTGGCTTGTCACTGGCTTGTCCTGCAAGCACTGGACCCTGGCAGGCTGTCCTGGGCAAGGCTTTTCGCACACGTCCCCATAGCTGTGATGCCTTGGAGGGTCCCAGGACATGGGGATGGGTGCAGGATGCAGCCGTGCAAGGGCAGAGCTGGTCCTTCAGCAGAGGGGTCAACATCTGCGTGTAGCTCTCCTTGCTACAATGCAGTGCTGGGGTGCTGCAGCGTGGCACCCAGGGGTGCTCCCCTCCCTGCAGCATGGCTGCAGCCTTGGCAGCACCAGCTTCTGCAGCTCCCTGGCTTCTCTCTGGCACCTCCTGCAGCACCCGGAGCCAAACACAACACGAGCCTGTCTCTTCAGCTGTCAGTGGTGCCTGCTGCTTTCTGCATCCAGCCCCCAAAAGAAAGCAGCTCTGCTTCTTTACAGGAGCAGCATGGGGACCCCTACCCTGGCTCTACTCCCCCCAGCTCAGCTGCAGCCCCCCCAAGGCAACCCTCCCCAGACTGACGCACGTTTGGGGCTGGCACGGCTCACTGGGGCACTGCTGTAGGTGGCATTCACCCACGGCAGTGAAAGCTGTTTCTTGGGACACATCTTGGCCATGGGTGCAGCTGGCAACTGCTAAAGGCTTTGCTGGCACAAGCTTGGCCTCACCAGATGGGTACTGCAGTTCTGGAGCAGGGGTGAGGCCATCACAGAGGGATGCAGGATCAGCCCCATCCACTGTTGCCTGATGACAGTTTTGCACCAGATCCCTTTGAAGTGTCTGCCCCTTCAGCCTTTGCTGCTTGACTTGGAGAGTGGAACCATTCACCTGGGTCTTGCAGAGGGACACGGAGCTCAGCCTTGCCTGTCCTGGGGTCCCCAGTGGTGTGTCCATGGAGTTGAACATCCTGGCTTGAGGTTTTGGGGGCATGGAGGGTCTGTGAGGCTTGGAGACCTTCCCAGATGCCAGACTTGGAGAGCTGGCCTTTACCCAAAGCATTGGCAGAAGCTATTTTCACCTCTGAGCTGGGACACACCTGCCCTGCCTCAGTTTACCATCCATGCACTGGGAAGCAGAGGTGCTCTACTCCTGGAGGGGCGGGAGGGAGAACAGGCAGCAGGCTGGTAACGGGGATGCATCAAGCTTTTCTGAGCCTCCTCATCCCTCCCTGGGCTGTCATTAGCAGCAAGTTTGGCATCTGGGCTGTGAAGCCACACTGTCCTGCTTCTCCTGTGGGTGGTGCAGCTGGGCTGGGCTGTCTGCGTGGTCTGAGACGGGCTGCTCTGAGGCTCGCGGGGATCAACTGGGTTGCCGTTCAGCTTGAGCCACATGGTTGGGAGAGCCTAAAACAACAAACATTGCAGAATAAGAGAATATTTCACTGCTTTTTCCTGGTCAAGTGGTTTCCTGTTTTCTAAGCAGCTCTTCCAGCACCACTGGGGCAGAGGACTCGTCTGCACAAAGCCTGGTCCCAGAGCAGATCCTCACCAGGGAGGCAAGTTCCTGCTGCTTGACATTTGGCAGAGAACAGATCACAAAAGACTGGCTCTAGGACCAGCTGCAACCTTTACCAGAGACCTGCAGCAGGAGGACCTTCCCCTGAAAGCATCCATGAGCACATGGTATTACCTAAGTCGAAACAGGCTGGGCACTGCTTGTTTACATGGCCTTGCTGGCATTCCTTATGGACAGCTTTCCACAGCCTGACAAACTCATCACATGCATGGCCACCTGCCCGACATGCTCAGCCCTGCACAGGGAGCAGGGGAGCTCCTGGGCTGCTCTGACGGTCTCTGCTGCATGCAGGAATGGCTCAGTGCTGCGGTTCATGCGAGATGCTGCTGAAGGCAGGGGACAAGGGCAGGACGCCCCATGGCACACCACTGCTATGCTTCCCAGGAGTGTCAAGCGTCTCCATATCCATCACCCCTGCCCTCCCAGGCCGGGCCCTGCACCCCGACTGTGTGTTGGGGTCCTGAGCAGAGCGCTTTTGGTGTTGTTCTCTCCATGGGTCCATCTTTTCTCCCCTGGAGCCTGTCTGCAGCCGTGCACACAGGTAAGGTCACCCCACCTGGTGGTGCTACCCACCCAGCACCCATTGCCACTCCTCTGCCCCAGCCCAGAGCCCCCTGTCCAGCTCCTCCCCCTTCTTCCCCTGCCTGTCACTGACCTCCCCTCTGTCCTGCTCAGCACCAGGAGCAGTGACGGTGGGACCATCCCACCAGGTCTCCGGGGAAACACACAGATATTTTCTAAATTGACAAATATCATCTTTCCTCTCCTTTGCTGAGTGTTATAGAGAAGAGGCTGTTGGCAGAGTCTGCCCTGAAAACCAGCCTGTAAATATCAGCCCCTGGGGACTGTCTGACCCATGGAGAAGAGGCAGGCAGAGGGGATGCTGACACACAGGGCAGCTGTCACTGCTTGAATCAGTCCTGGCTCCTCGTGGAAGACAGGATCCATCTGGACCTCCTCAGGGTCCATCCTGGATCCTTACAGGCTCAGCCGTCCCTGACTGTGACAGAAACATAAACCAGGCCCTTGCAGGAACAGAGAAACAGGCAGACACAGGGGCCTCCTGTCAGCACCCGTGCTCCCAGACCCCGCCATGCTGGGGGATGCAGCCCAGCACAGAGCAGCTCCTCTCCAGTGGGAGTATGCAGCAGGGCCCTGCCCAGCACTTGCCTGCAGGCTGCTGCACCTGAGCTCTGCAGGGCTCCCCAGCAGTACTCCAGCTCCCCAAAGTGGAGTGGCCCCAAAGGCCAGCTGAGGTGGCCTCGCTGGTGACTCTCATGTCTGGGGAGAGGCCCAGGACACCCACAGAAGGGCAGGTAGAGCTGCCTGGGGAGCTGTGAGAGGAGGTGGAGATGCCCCCTGGCAGGGGTGATGCCCACCAAGTGGGACATGACCTGCTGTGGTGTCATGGTGCCAGACTGGCTGGTGGCGTGGCAGGGCAGGGGTGACCTGCCCCAACTCACAGCAGAGCTCGCTGGCTTTGCATCCCTCTCCCCATGGGTGTTCAGCCAGTGTTTCCCCATCGTCTTGCCCACTCGCCAGTAGCACAGATCCTTCCTGCCCTGCCCTGGTGTAACAGACCTGGCCCCAGCAGCACATGCAGGCTCTGCATTACAGAGGAGCCCACCCTTTTCCAAAATGCACATGCAGTCCAGCAGCCCTTGTTAACAGGGCGCAATGTCCCCCATAAACCAGAGACGAGGAACGGGGGAAGGACAGGCTGAGGGACCAGAGGCTTCAGCACTGCGCAGTGACCTGCTGCTCCTCCACATGGTGGCAGACCCAGTACCTTATTCAAGGTTACACTGCCCTGATGCCAGCCTCACGGCTCGACCCCATGCCCATGCCGGGTGGGAGCAGGAGCAGGGTGCTGGGCAGCCCTGGGTGATGGGGAGGTCTGCTGTGTGCTGCTGCAGCTCACCCAGCACTGGCAAGGTGAGGCTTTTGCGGGCAAACAGCCCGATACCTGTGCTGCATCAGGAGCTCTGGTGCCACCAGCTGCTGCCTCCAGTGCTGAAGGCCCCATGGCTCCAACCTTCACCACCTGCACTTGCTGGCAGGAAACTGTCCCCTGGCCCAGAGCTTCTGGGGACCCCCACTTGGCCCCAACAGCAGAAGGAAAAAAAAAATTGAAAGCCTGTAGTTTCTTAGCTTTTCCTCCAGATTTGGGGCATTTGTGGCTTCCAGCACCATGGCTTCCCCCCAGTGAGCTGACAGGAATATTTCTGATACCTGGAGCTGGCAAAAACCAGACCCTGTGTGCTGTGAGCTCCTGCGGTTCGTACCTACAGCCACACGGCTGCCGTGGGACCAAGGGCACTCGGGAGGCATCGCTCAATGCACGGCCCAGCGTGGCAGGTTCCTGATTTTCTGAGGCTAGAAGGCACTTTCCGAAAGAGCTTTCCGCAGCGGACAGAGCCGTGTGCTCGCGGGCAGCCCCGGCCCTGCCCCTGCTGGGGGAGCCGCACCGAGCAGGTCCCGGTCCCCTCTGCGCTGCTGCCCTCTGGCTGCCTCCGCACATCCCTGGCGAGTGCCTCCTCCGGCTGCAAGGATGGGACCTGCCGCAGCTCTGCCTCTTGCAAGATGCACCACAACTCGAGAACCTTCCTTTAGGAGCAGATCAGGTGTGGGTGCCTGCTGGCCGGTGCCAAAGTACAGGATCGAGGACCTGAATTTACAGAATTTGTCCCACTTGCACGTGCAATGAATCTCCCACGATCCTGGGTGCCCAGGTGCAGGTCCTGTCCGTAGGACGTGCTCTGCTGTGCTGAGGCAGGGCTGCCTTGGTGGCATTCAGGGTGAGGAGCTCAAGGGGGACCTTGCAGGGTGCTGTGTAGTAGAGATATGGCAGTGGGTAGAGATATTTGCAGGGGTAACAAAGCTTTCTGTGGGCTCTCTCACCTTGAGAAGATACTTTAACAGAATGCAGGAAATCAGCATGGACATCTCAGGAAAACATAGCTGTTATTGTCCAGAGCTGGGGAAGGGTCTGGAGCACAAGTGTGATGGGGAGTGGCTGAGGGAACTGGGGGGGATCAGTCTGGAGAAGAGGAGGCTGAGGGGAGACCTCATTGCTCTCTACAACTCCCTGAAAGGAGGGGGCAGTGAGGGGGGGTCGGTCTCTTCTCCTAGGTAACAGTGACAGGACGAGGGGTGATGGCCTCAAGTTGTGCCAGGGAAGGGTTAGATTGGATATTGGGAACAATTTCTTCCCCCAAAGGGTTCCCCAGCACTGGCCCAGGCTGCCCAGGGCAGTGGGGGAGTCCCCATCCCTGGAGGGATTTCAGAGCCGTGGAGATGTGGTGCTGAGGGACATGGGGCAGTGGGGACTGGGCAGTGCTGGGTTAATGGTTGGACTAGATGATCTTAGAGGTCTTTTCCAACCAAGGCTGTTCTGTGATTCTGTGATTAAAAGATCTGACAGGTCTCAGCTTTACAGTTTGCCCAAGTAAAGAGGAAGAGGCCACCAGGGTGAGTTATGCAAGTATCTACATGGAGAAAAGATGCCTCCTGTCCAGCAGCAGCAGCTGATGCACCAGCAGCTGGGAACTGGAAGAGCCAAGCTTTTGGGTTGCCTTCACCTTGTACCACTGGTCTTTTACACCACCCTGGCTTATCCCCACCCCCAAGGCTCCATGCAGAAGCAGTTGGAACATCCCCCCTGGCCTGCAGCATGACCCTTTGGCCCCAGGCAGCCACATCCACAGGTCCATCCTGTGCGGGGGCCACATGGTACAGTCGGCATCACATGTACGGGCTGGTTTTAGTGACGTTAAGAAACAGTCCCCGTGGAGTGACAAACTCAGCATCTGTCTGACTCACTGCACCTATTTCTGCACCGGACGTTGGCTGAGAGCGGGCTATTTTTAACATCCCTGGTTTACTATCTTCTTTCTAGCTGTTATCATAGGCTAGGAGAGGATCTGTGCACTCTGTGAAAAACTCACTGCCGATCCCAGACCAGATAAGCCTGTGGAAAGCCAGCACCGCTTCCCCCAAGCCCAGTGGTGTGTGGGCACAGACTCTCTTGCAGCAAAAATGGAAGTGTCTTCTTTCTAACCACTTCCTTTTTGGGTCTCTCTCTCCCTTCTGCCCCTCCTGACAAGTTCATTTCCTGTTATTGATAATGGCCCCTGTACCCAGTGAGAGGTCACCATGCTTGGTGCCTCCACAAGAAAACAGCCCAGGGGCAGGAGACAGCAGGGCTGTGCAAAGCAAACCCAACTCAGCTTTGCTGGAGCAGGCAACAAGACTCAGCCTGTGCTGCTGGGTGCAGGGGTCCCTGCTGCTACAGGGTGCAGGTACCAAGGGACCCAGGATAGGGGTCTTCAGAATCTTCAGGCCTTTTTTATGCCTTTTTCATAGGGAGCCGCTTTGTCCTGTGTGCTCTGGTGATGGAGTAGCTGGAGGGGTTTTCTCATTCCTGGGAGCACTCTCCCTGCCCACGCACCTTGCAGTGTTTTGCAAGCAGGTGTTGAGCAAAAGCCTCTTGAGGAGACACGTGTGTGCCTCTTGGCATGGGGCAAGCCACTGTTTGCTGCCATCCCCCAGGCTTCCTGTGTGAGGCAGACAGCTAGCTCCCTGGGGGAAACTGAGGCACAAAATTTCGGAGCAATCCTCCAAGCATGAAGCTAAAATGAATGGGGAGAACGTGTTCCCAGAGGGAGAGAGGAACAAACTGTGCTGATACAAAGCACCTTCATGCTAGGAGAACACCTCTCCCCTGGAGGCTGTTCCTCATGCCCACACACTCCTCTCTAGCCCACAGCAGCACCAGCTCTGCATCGTTGCTAGACCCACACAGATGGGGCTGGTGGTTTGCCTGCTTTGCCACTGCCTTTCTCTTTGCAAAGTTGGAGGAAAGCTCAGCTTGTTTGCAGGAGATGTGGGAGAATGTCGAATTCCAGAAACTGATTCTGCTCAGCAGTCATTCAAAGAAGAAAAAAAACACCAAAAAGCAAAAAATCCAGGTGATAAACAATCCTTTTGGTTCCCCTTGAGGAGAGGGGCAGGAGTGAAGGGGCTGGCAAGACCAGCGGCAAATACCTTGAAAAAATGAAACGGGAACTGCTTAATTGCTTCCAAGCAGAGCCGAGCAGCGGCAGGAGCGAACTCTGTGCAAACCTCTGCTGGCAGTGGGGAGGAAGGTCACACACTCCTCAGGCTCAGCTCCATCCCAGCAGCATGCCCAGGGTCCTCTGCGGGCTCTGTGCTCCCGCAGCCCCACGGACACGGGCTGCGTGTGGCAGAGGTTTGCAGGCTGCGGAGTGCTGGGGCTGTCCTTGGGGACGCGCGGAGGGCGCCGGAGCAGCGAGCCGTTGTTCCCGGAGAACAGCAGTCTGCAGAGGTGCTCTGCTCAGCGCCCGGGCGCTGGCTGTGCCCCAGGCAGCGGGTGGGTAGCGGAGCCCCCCCGGTGCGTGCAGCCCCTGCGGCCGGCTCTGCTGACTGCACAGTCCTCCCGGCTGCCGGAGCTGATCCGCTGGTTCTCACAGGCTCTGCTGAATCCCGAGGCAGCCGCTTCACCTTCAAGCCCATGAGCGATGTTTAGGCAGTGAAGGACATGGGCTAATTTCCAAAACCCTGCAGGACCTGAGTTCCCAGTCATGTCAGCAGGAGCAAGACCGGCCCTGTCTGAGCGCTGGACCCAAAGGTGACGGAGGCCCAGTGAGACGAGGCCATGGTGCGGTAGGCAACCCTGGGGGAGTGAGACCGCGGGGCACCTTCTGTGCTTTGGGTGTTAGTTCAGTGCCTGCCTGGGCTCAGGTGACTTTGGAGAGGGTGAGGAGAGGTGCTGGGGTGTGTGGATCAGGGCAGGGTGGCTGGGAGAGCAGGCTTGTACTGGGAGGCTGGAGGGCAGAAATGGGAGTAAGGACTGGTTGGGCTTTAGTGGGGAGAACAACTCCCAGGCTGAAGATGGGAGCTGCTCTTTGCATGAGGGGACCCAACTATGGCCGGAGGATGCTCGGGGTGCAAGACGACCCCACGGAAGTGGAGTTGTAAAATGCAAGTGAACAACCAGCAAGTACCAGTCAGGGATAAATTCAGATCTCCCTCCCTGCAGCACCAGCTCTGTAGGGTCCCCATGTGCTGCTGGGCTTGCTGAAAGTAAAACCACAGCTCCTTGGAGACTCCTGAGGCTCTGCCACAAACCTTTCCAGTCCCTGTATCCCAGCTCATCACCCTAATGCACAGGTGTCCACAAAGAGGACACACATGGGATCTCATGCCTGGCACATCTCTGGGCGCCCCACGTTGAGCCAGGGTGGATGGTTGACGTGGTAATAGCTGGGACCCTTCTCTCTGCATCTGCCCCTCCATCACCAGGCCTCTGCTGTCCCAGCACCACTCTGGGTGTCATTGTCACCTCCTGAAACAAACGCCACACTCCCCCAACCTGCTCACCATGTTGGGCACTGGGGGTGCTGTGTGGGTGGGATGCCCCCAGGGACAGGAGAAGGCTAGGGCTTCTGCAGCAGGGCAGGAGGGGATCTGGCAGCAAGGGGAGCTATTCTGGCAGCAGTCCTGCTCTCCACATGGGCTGTGAGAGCACGAGGGTGAAGGCCGCCCTTGAGGGATTCAGGCACTGACACCAAGGTGAGAGCAGATAGGAGTGCTGGGGACAAGGGGCATTCCTGTTCTGTGCCCTGGCCCCTCCTGCCCCACCAGGGTGGGGAGGGAAGATGGTGAGGGTCAGAGCTGTGGCCCTATGGAACCCACCCTGAAACCATTTTCTTCAGCACCGCTTCCCTCCGTCCCCTTCTGGGCTTTGCCCTCCAGGGACTGCCCAGTTCCATTCTGCTTGTGGCAGCTTGTGATGGAGGTGACTGCCCTGGAGTCCTGGTCATGCCCTGACAGCAAACTGTCCCTGGGTGGGGGTCTGCCCCCAGCCTGGACACCCTTTTGCCTCAAAGCCAGCCCCTGCTGCAGGTATTCCATGGCCCCAGTAGACCCTTCTTGTAGGACCTGGCAGCTGTCCCGTGCTCTGCACCCCAGGCCAGCCCAATGCATCACGTGCAGAGCTGGTGGTGCAACATGGGATGAGTATGGCTGACCAGCAGTGCAGGGCCCCTTGCCTTGCACCACTGGCCAGAGCAGCTCCTGGCTCTTTGCTCACCATTGCACCCCTCTGCATACCGGGGCTGTGTCCCTCAGGAGGAGTGTGGTGACAGCATCACCTTTCACGCTGGGGTGCAGATGTGGCCAGAAGTAGTGTGCACACAAGTGTATGCATGTGCACCTCTGGGACTTCACTGCTCTGCAGAGGCCAGTGAGGTATCTGTATGTCCTTTGCCTGCATGGGTGGGCACTGGTGTGCAAACAGGGCTGTTCACTCTGCACGTGTGGGCGTGCATCCTGTGCTCCCGCAGTCCCCAGGCAGGCAGCAGTGGCACGGGTGGGTGCAATGGGGCACGGGGTGGGGAGGGGAGGTTGCTGCAGGGGTGGCACTGAGAGATGAAATGTGCCCTGGGTCAAACAGTGTGTTCCTGCTCCATCTGCTCCTGGTCTCCCTCACATCCAGTCTGTCTCCACCAGTCTCATGCCTCATTTTCCTGTGGCCTCCCATCCTCTGTCTGCCCCCAAATGCACCCCCATTGCCATGTCTCAGCTTGCTGGTGCTTCAGCAGAGGGGAGGAACAGGAGCCATGCTGGCCTGGTGGAAGTATGCTAGGACCCATTTGTGCACCATCAGGTGCATGGGGGGGTCAGGAGGTCTCAGCAGTGCAGATTTTTCTGCCCCTCAGAGCCTGGACCATAGCACATCCCTGCACCACATTCCTGCTTCCCTCCATCCTGGCTGAGTGCCCATGGCCATAACAGTCCCTTCAGTCTCTGTCAGCACTTTCTGGGTCAGTAAAAGCCAGAGGGTCAGATGTGGTACCCAGGGGCTCTGTCCTGGGTGTCCTTCTTGGTCCCAGCTGGCACAGGTATATGTGTGGAGCTGGTGGAGCCAAGCCAGTGGCATGGGGAGGTCCATGAGCAGCAGAGGGAAAGTATTGCAGGGTTTTCTGGGGTACCTCCCTGAGCACGAGTACCTTGATGTGTTGCTTCAGAGGCAGAGGATATGCTGCATCTCAATACCTCAGTTTCCCCCTTATGCATGGTCTCACTGAGGAACAGGAGTGACTCAGGTCCCAGGGCAACCAAACGAGGTCATTTTGCGAAGGGAGCACATCTGCATCTTTCCCTGCAGCTTTCAGGAGCGTTTCATGACCAAGTCAGAGCCTGGCAGGAGGAAGAAAGGACTTATTGCTGAGGGGATCCCAAATCCTTTGAAATGACCATCAGATCTCTTAAATCACACTGCGCCAGAGACCACTAAAACTGACAGCACACCAGAAGCCCTCGGCCTCCACGAAAGATTTTTATTCCACACCACTTTTGCAGCTTGACCTTCTTTCTTGGATAAAGTCAAGAAGGGTTCCCATAGCCTTTGGGGAAAAAGTGCCAAAATCCAGCTCCAAAGGCCAGTGCTGCCCTCCGGTCTGCTCACTGTGCTCTGCGCAGAGGAGCACGACGTGCCCGTGGTGCCTCTGGACAGCCTAGCTGTGGGGATCAGAGCCCTGTTTCTCTGCACCTTTGGGTGCTGCTAGGTTTTGCAGATGTTCCCTGGGCCCTACAAGGTCTGTAGGGATCTCCAGTTGTCCCTGTCCTCCCCATCACAGGTGCCTGGCAGCTGGGCAGGTTGGGGGTGAGTGTGGCCATACGGATGTCACCAACACGTGCCCAGTGATTTGTGTGTTCTGGTGGGTCCATGGCATCTGCCCCGATGCCAGAGGAGCAGGGCAGTGAGGAGGAAGCAGGTCTGTGCAGGGCTGGGCCAGGAGAAGGCAGGAAGGGTGGCCCTAGGGGTTTGCATCTTGGTTGTATCCTCAGGGACCCCTTGAGCTCAAAGCCACCCAGATAGGAAGGGTGCCCATGACATTAAGAAGGCAGATACACTCCCAGCCTCAGCCTTGCTGAGGAAGGAAGCTTCTGCATTGTCTGACAGGCTGATACTTCAGGAAAGAACCCTGTTTGTTTACTCTGGTCCCTACTGAGGGCAAGTTTATGTGGCTATCTTGTTAGGTACTGCACTGCTGGCCATCTTTGGAAAACTTTTCAGTCAGAAGGTGCAGGGTGGGAGGGAAGGGCAGTGCTGGGGTTTGTTCGTCTGGGGGTGGGCTGTCTCTAGGTTCCTACAGCCAGGTTCTTTCATCCCACGTAGGACAGGGAGCAATTCCTCAGTCCACCCTCAGGCCTGACATAGATTCCAGTCCAAGTGTACAGCAGTTGCTGGCACCCTGGGATCTGCTCATGAGATGCAGATGCTGGTGGCCCTTGTGTCCAGGATACAATTGCTTTGCTGCTGGGCAGGGTCTCCCACAGGCCACCAGTGAAGCTGTTGTTTTCAGAATGAAATTCTGACTCCCCCTTGCACACATGTTCCTGCAAACACACAGGCGTGCACAGACACGCACCTCTCCAGCATGGCCACTGGCAATGCTGGCACCGCACATCCCAGGGACAGCCTGGTCACCACCATGGGCTGGGTTGGAGGTGGCCTGGGATGGGGAGCTCCTCAGGGCAGTGAGCAGGAGCCATCAGGGTGGGTGAGGGGAGAAGGCATTTGGGATGCGAGGTCCATGGTGGCTGGCAGGGATGCAGTGGGAGCCCTGCAGCACTGCGGCGGGGTGGGGGCAGAAGAGGAAGGAAGCGTGCAGTGTCTGTGCAGAGCCCGGGCAAGAGCAAACAGGAAGAGTGGCAGGGCTGCGGCAGCGGGCATTGGCAGGAAGGATGTGAGCGTCCCAAGGGCAGACCTGTTCTACCTGAGCCAGACCCTCCAGGGACCTTCCTCCCCAAATACACTCCCTTCCCTGCCCTGCTGGGGAGGGGGAGCCCGTGTGACTTCCCTCGAGGTGCCCAGGGATGGTCCTGGGTGTGATGGGGTGGCAGGTGGTACCCACAGGGACATGGGTTAGGGGGATGGTGTGGTGGCACGAGGACCACACTGGGCACAGCTGGGCATGGAGGGTGGGAGGCATCGAGTCCTGGGCTTGCCCTGCAGCAGGATGGGGCACAGCTGGTGCACAGCCTGGGCAAGGGGATACGGCCAGCAGGGATAGGAGGACTCATCCTGGCTCCCTGGGGGGGCGGGTGGGTCTGGTGTCCCCAGAGGAGCACCATGGCACCACATGAAGCATCCCACCTCAGCCCTCCTGCCAGCGGCCTCAGCCCCATGGCCAGGTCTCGCCCATCCCTCCGTGCCCCATGGGCTGGCACTGGCTGTGGCTGGTTGCAGAGGGCACCGAGCACACCCCATGGCTCTGCCAGAGATGCCCGTGGAGACACCCTAGGATTTCAGGGGAGGCAGGGCTGCACCCACAGGTGCAGGAGGGGGGTTTGCCAGCGGGGAGCGGGGCTGGGGCTGCAGGCGGCCTGGCAGAGCCGAGCTGCGGCGATGTGGCCGGTATGTGTGTGGGCGGCAGCCAGGGTGGGGGAGAAGGAGGGAGAGGAAGTGGCAGAGGCAGCAGCTCCTTTGATAAGCAGCTTCCTGAACACTTTCAAACCGTGGTGTTACATCGACACGCGCGGCGCCCGCGGGCCTGTGCCAGGACCAACGGAGCCCATGCCACGGGGCAGCAGGTAGGCAGCCCCCAGCCTGTCCGTGTGGCCCACAGGAGAAGGGACCCCTGCCGAGCAGTGCTGGGCCTTGGAGCCCATGGGCAGCGGGCATGTGCTTGCTGCTGGGCAGCCTCGAGCAGGGCTGGGATGCTGGGCAGGGTGATGGGGACACTCTTCCCGCAAGTGCTGGCAGCTGGGGCTCTTCCCAGGGCCCTCCTGCCATCCAGAGCTTGGCTGGGGCATCTTCCAGGTGCTTCCTGGCTGGTGTGTGAGGGACAGCTGCTGGGGTTGGAGCCTGCTGCTGCCTCTGGCCACGATCTCCCCTGGCACTGTAGCTCCCGGGCAGCAGCTTCTCTTGCCCTGCCTGGCCAGGGGACACCCCAGCAGCACAGGCCCCCCAGGGGACCCTGCATGGGGCACAGGGACGGTGTGTATGGCAGAGGTGGCATTGCCACCCCCAGAAATGCCTCCAGGCAGCAGGGAGACATGGGGAATGGCTCCTGCCCCAGTCGTGTTCCCACATGGCATGGCCACAGCATGGATGCAGGACGTCCCTGAGCTGATGCGGTACCTGGGATCCAACTCTGCCCACTGAGAGCTCTGACTCCATAGCATCCTCTGTCCCTTTGGGTCCATATTCTCCTCATGGAGAGAGCTGGGGACAAGAAGGAGCATCATGAACTCCAGGTGCTGCCTGCACTGTGAGGAGCTCTGCCCAGAGGTGAACCATCATCACCCGCATCTCCCTATCCCTGACAGGGGCTGTCCCAGGGCTGGTGGTGGTGGAGCCCTGGTACCCTCCTCCAGCTGGGCTACCCCATCGCCTCTTGCTCAACCACCCAGACAGAGCAGTTTCCTCTTGACAGTTGCTGGGGCCTGTGGGATGGAGGAGGCTGTCCCAGGGTCACCCCTCCCTTACCAGAGCCATGAGGCTCTTGAGGGTGCCTGGCCCTGTGTCTCCCAACAGCAGGAGCTGGCCAGGCTCCTTGTGATGCCTACAGCCCACCTTGTCTCACCTGCCGAATGCTGCTGTGCTCATGCAGGTCCCAACTCTCCCTCCTCCTCACCGTGGCCCCAGAGCAGGCATGCCAGGCAAGGGCTGGAAACACATAGCAGTGTGTGCTTCCCATGGAGGTGGAGAGCATCTTGGCTCCTCCAAAACCAGACTATGCTCTGGCAACACAGGCCATGGGTGCCCTCTGCTCGCTGCAAGCAGACAGCCATTGGTGCCGTGCCCAGCATCACCAGTGGGTGCCTGTGTGGGCTGCAGTGCTGCGGGCATGCCGGAGGGTGGGTGAACATGCTGGGAGCTCTCCTATGCCACCCGGCTGGATGCAGGGGCTGGGGGCCGTGGTTTCAGGGCAACTGAGGACTCAAAACCTGTCCCATGCTTGGGGACCATCTGTCAGGGGTCCACCCAACCTCATGGTATCTCTCAGAACTGCCTTGTCTTTTCCAGCTGCTTCTCTTCCAATGGCTCCCTGATTCTTCAGGAGCTGAGGCCCCCCTGTGTCCACTTGCCATGTTTCAGGACGAGGCCGTCGTGCCTGCTGCAGCATGGTACAAGCCTGCTTGGTGTGCTCCAGAGTTCCTAACGGCAGCGTGACAGCCCGGGCAGCCGGGGCAGACATGGACAAGACGGACAAGCCCAGTCCCTCTGCCAAGAAGCATGTACGTCTTCAGGAGAGGTGAGCATGGCTGGATGTGCACCTGAACCCTGCGCTGCCCATCTCAGCCCAGATGGTGGGTACCCAAGGCACTGCTCGGACCCAGGCTTTGGGTTCCTCCAAACTTCCTTTCCCTAGCCCAGCTCTGCCAGCCTGCTGCCTGCCGACTTTGCAGTCACCAGGTCTGAGCGTGGAGGCACCCCTGACCCCCCAGCCCAGCCCAGCCCAGCCCAGCCCAGCCCAAATCTAGACACTGTCCTTTGGGGGCTTGCCAGCAAAAAGGCCAAATGACCAGTTAGTTCTTTGTTCCTCAATCCCCGCTGTCTTCTGGGGTCTCCACCTGGCCCCTTTCTTCATCCTCTGTTATTCTCTGTGTGGCTTTTGCTTGGTGTGGGGTTGTTTTAATGACGATGTAGCAGCATGGGCTGCCCTCTTGTCCTGGGATGGCAGAGGGTCAGCCAGGGACCGCTTTGCCTTGCAGGAGGGGCTCCAATGTGTCACTGATGCTGGACATGAGCTCACTGGGGAGCGTGGAGCCCATCCAGCCCGTCTGTACTCCTCGGGACATCACGCTGAAGTTTCTGAGGACGTCCAGTCATGTGCTGAGGAGAGAGGAGCTCCAGCAGTGTGCCCAGAGCCTGACACAGCTCCAGGAGGAGTTTTCGGTACAACGCTCCTCTACCCTGTCCCTCCTCATACGAGGGATCGCAGGGGCTGGTGGTAGGGGGGATGGCAGGGGTGGACATCTCCAAGGGGGGCTCTGAGCCCTGCTGCGTCCCACAGCGCTGGTGGCAGGGAAGGCGATGTGGGCAAACGGGGGTGAGGGGTGCCCTGAGTACCCCCTGGTGCACACAAGTCCCCTTGTGTCCCTGGAAAGCTTGTCCCTGCCCTCCTAGGCCAAGCTCTTCTTCCAAGGTGGCCTCTCCAGAAGGTGTCCTACTGCATCTGGGGTAAGGATGGGGCTCATCCTAGGAGCTCACATCTCTGGCGATGCTGCTAGGTCCCTGGGACAGTCTCTCATTGCCTGGGGGACCAGCTCTGCCACAACAAGTGATCACAAGCAACAGCAATGAGGTTTTCCTCACAGTTGTTCTCTCCTCCTGCAGAAAATCCCACCCAACTTTGTCAGTCCAGAGGAGCTGGAGATCCCTGGACGTGCCTCCAAGGACAGATACAAAACCATCCTCCCCAGTATGTGCCACTGCATCCCTTTGCCTCACATTTGCCCAGGTGCCACGTGCAGGGAAAGGGGTGGGTGTGTGTGGGGGTGTCTGTGTGTGGGCGAGGGGTGACTCAGAGCAGCCCTGGCACTGGGGTGGGTACTCCCAGGTGCTCCTGGTGTTCCTGTCCTGCTTGTTCCTGCTCCCTGTGTGGCAGGGACTGGGCGCTGTGTTGCAGGGGGTGTACACTGTGTTATGGGGGGGCATGTGGGGAGCTACTCCTGGAGGTGTATTCACAGGGTGTGCAGCATGTGACAGCCCAGCCTGGGTCACTCCCTGACACCATGGGGGCCTTACATGTCCCAGGGGCATGTCGCTGGGGGTACAAGGCTGAGAACATTATCAGAGGCCTTGTTTGGGCTCTAGTCAGGCACTGTGGGAAGGCCCTGCGGGGTCATCACCAGTAGGGTGGGTTACTCCACGTGCTCACTGTGGTACAGACAGGTTTGGGCATGGCTGGCTTTATCCTGCCACGGTACCGAGGGTGAAGTGGGGCAAGAAGAGGTCTGCAGGAGGGTGCCAACAGCTCTGAGCACGGCATGGAGCTGGGAGGACTCAGTCTCCAGCCAGTGGGGCTGAGGCAGGGAGGATGGGCAGGACCAGGCTCTGAAAGCTTGTCCCAGGGGTAATGCCTGCCGTGCCTTTCAGATCCTGAGAGCCGCGTGTGTCTCAGGAGGGCAGGGAACCAGAAGGAAGACGGTTACATCAATGCCAACTACATCACGGTGAGTGTCCTGCCGGGGTGAGAGCAGGTGGTCTCCCAGGTGCTGCAGTCCATGGCTCACAGGGCACTGGGCTGCACGCTCAGTGCTGCAGGTGCCGTGCTGGGACCCGCACGGTGGGACACTGATTGTCACCCACTGTCACCCACTGTGGCTGCCCCAGGGTAGCAGTCTGAACTTGCCACTGCTTTCTGAGCTGGAGACGTGGATCCATTGGTGCAGGGCAGACACACTGTCCCTTTTGGTGGGAAAGACATCCAAGGTGGCTGCTCTCTGCTCCCACTGCTGGGGCAGCTCCCTCACAGTGGCTCCTCCATCTCCTCCTCGTGCACTACTCCATTGTCTGTCAAGGCCATGGAAGGCAAGCCATGTCAGCAGAGCATCACAGCCTGCTGCTGCTCAACCCTTACACATCCAGGAATTTCCACTCTGCTCAGGGGGTTTGCTGCAATTTCACAAGAAGAAAGCTAATGAAGGGGAAGGCATGGCTTATTTTTACATTCAATGGGGTCCCTTTCCAGAGACTGAGAACTCCCCAGACCCAATGATGTTACTTCAGGCAGCCTGACTTATGATAATCATTCTCCTGTGCCAATGACCCCTTCCAGGCTACGGTCTCACTTGTTGTCACCAAAAACAGGCTCTTGTGTCAGCCAGGCACCAACTTTTCCTGGTTGGTAGGCTTCTTTCTGAGCAATTCATCTTGTTTCAGCATCCTGAAACTTAACAAGTGTGGACTGGGTGACTGGGCAGTGAGGTGGATTGGGAACTGGCCGAAGGACAGAGCTCAGAGAGCAGTGGTCAGTGGGGCAGAGTCTGGTTGGAGGCTGTGACTGGTGATGTCCCCCAGGGGTGGGTACTGGGTCCAGTCCTATTCAATATATTGATCAATGACCTGGACGAAGGGACAGAGTGGATCCTCCGCAAGTTTGCTGATGACACAAAGCTGGGAGGAGTGGGTGACACCAGAGGGCTGTGCTGCCATCCAGTGTGACCTGGACAGGCTGGAGAGCTGGGCAGGGAGAAACTTAATGAAATTCAACAAGAGCAAGTGTGGAGTCCTGCATCTGGGGAAGAACAACCCCATGGATCAGTGCAGGTTGGGGCTGAGCTGCTGGAGAGCAGCTCTGGGGAAAAGGACCAGGGAGTCCTGATGACACCAGGCTGACCATGAGCCAGCAATGTGTCCTCACGGCCAAGAATTGGCTCATTGGGTGGATGAAGAGGAGTGTGGCCAGCAGGTCAAGGGAGCTTCTCCTCCCCCTCTACTCTGCCCTGGTGAGGCATCATCTGGAGTACTGTGTCCAGTTCTGGGCCCTCCAGTTCCAGAGGGACAGGGAGCTACTGGGAAGAGTCCAGTGCAGGGCCACTGAGATGATGAAGGGGTTGGAGCATCTCCCATATGAGGAGAGGCTGAGGGAGCTGGGTCTGTTCAGCTTGGAGAAGAGGAGGCTGAGGGGGGATCTCATCAATGCTGATCAATATCTCAAGGGCGGTGTCAGGAAGACGGGGCCAGACTCTTCTGGGTGGTGTCCAGTGACAGGACAAGGGGCACTGGGCACAAACTGGAACACAGGAGGTTCAGTCTTAACTTAAGAAAACACTTCCTTACTGTGAGGGTGACAGAGCACTGGAACTGCCCAGAGAGGCTGTGGAGTCTCTGTCTCTGGAGACATTTAAAACCCATCTGGAGGTGTTCCTGTGTGATCTACTCTAGGATCCTGCTCTGGCAGGGGGGTTGGACTAAATGATATTTGGAGGTCCCTTCCAACCCCTGTGATTCTGTGATCCTTCTCCCTGGGAGAGGCCAGGGGTGCTGGGAAGCAAAGGTGGGTCTGCAGCCACTCTGGGTGCAAGGCAGCAAGGACAGGGTGGGAATGTGGGACTCAGAAAAATAGCCCATGAAAGTGCCCTCTGGTATGATGGACAGACCCCTGGAAGGTGGTCTGAGGGTGCAGATTAGAGCTGGGGGGCATTTAGTAGCATTCCTATTTCGATGGTGTTCATGGGTTTGATCCAATGAGAGAGCAGCGGTGTGAGGTGCCAGCATCCCACTGTGAGGATCACAGTCCAATTTTGGACACAGCAGCACCATGCCTAAAAGTGTTGGGAGGCTGGTCCAAATGAGGGTTTGGATGCAGGCAGCAGAGTACTACTTTAGAGTAATCTTCCTGAAGCAGCCTGGCAGCGTGCGGCTTCCCATGTGTCAGGGTGTACATGAGCACGTGGCATCCTCTCTGTCTCGCATGAGTGCTAACAAAAATGCACAGGCACTGCCCACCCCTGTCTCACACACGTGCACATATACATGCACACACCTGAGCACACATGTGCCCACATGTCCCCGTGGGGAGCTGGTATTTCCTGACCCCTTCCACTTACCTCTCCAAGGGTGTCACGGTGTGGGAATTTATGGGCACATCAGCAAATTCAGAACCCAGCCTGCTTCTGGCATGCTTGGGAGGCACAGTGAGTCTGGAAGAGCTCTGCAGGGATTTGATATCAGCCTCTCACCTGGGACTGAATGTTTCTCCTGCTGACTGTATCCCATGAAATGTATCTGACGAGGAGCAAGTAGGCAGAAATTCCCAGTGTTGACACCTCCAGGTCTTACTGCAAGTCTCCTCCTGAATGGAAAATCATGTTTCCTAGGAAAAAAATATAATCCTGATGCATGTGCAAAAGGCTGTACAAAACCTTCCTGAAAATGTTGTGCCCCTTAGCTGGGCCAGTGCAAGTTCTTGTGGGACCAAGCTGTTAATGGGATTACTGGAAAGACCTGGGTTCAATCACAGGGGTTTGGTGGCATTTTTAACTGAGATCTCTTTTGACAAAGCTGTAAATTCTGCCTGGAGTGCTGTGTACTCAGTTTTCCAAAAGCTGTGGGCGCCTCCCCCAGCATCCCCAGGGCATCCTCAGTGGGGTCCCTGACTCTTTGCTCTATTGTCAAATTGCACCTCCAGCTGGGAGCTGGGGGAACACTTTAGTGACCCTGGGAGGAGACTTTCCCACACCTCTGCCTGTGCCTGCCCTCCAGGTCCTTCCTGCTCTCCCCTCTGCTGGGCCAGCAGCACTGCCTGTGAGGGGACGATAGAAAGCAGGAGCTGAACAGGACTCAGAACACCTCCAAGCTTTTCTATTTCTTTGGTAGTTTATACTGGGGGAAGAAGTGTCCATGGAGGCAGAAGATACTTGGATCTGTGAAGCAGAGCCTGGGGCAGAGGCAAGGCAGGGGCCTGAGCCAACCACCCCTCCAGGGGTCCCCAGACCCAGCCTTCCACCTGCTGGGCACTGCCACATCCCCTCTCGAGCTTGGCAGGGAGGCAGAACTAGTGGGACCCAGCTGGGACCATGCTAGTTCCCAGCAAAGTGGAGCTTGATGACTTCTGCTTGTCCTTGGGGAAATGCTTCTGGTGAGAAGCACTCTCCCTGCATAAGCTCTGGCTCACCAAGGCATCCATCACGCTGGCTACTGTCACACCAATGACCTGGGGATGCTTGGGTACACACAGCTTGCTCCGTGGGCTTGCTTCTGGCTTGTGGGACCAGGAGGATGGAGAAGATGTCTTGTAGTTCCTGCTCAGGTCTATAAAAGCATTTCAAGGACAGGTTTAGTAGGAAACAGTGTGTGTGGCTCAGCTTCTCACCTGCAGAGGAAGACAAGTACCACAAGAGACAGTGTCCTGGAGACAGTCTCCCCTCACACATCATGGTCCCCCCAGCATCACTGATGGACCATGTGCTCGGCAGGGCTACGCGGGGCGGCCCCGGGAGTACATTGCCACCCAGGGACCCATGCTGAACACCATGACTGACTTCTGGGAGATGGTATGGCAGGAGGAGGCACCCCTCATCGTAATGATAACCAAGCTCCAGGAGCGCAAAGAGGTACTGTTGTCCCTCCTCTGGCCTGGGCACAGCTCCCCAGGCAGAGCAAAGGGTAGAGTGGGGTGATAACAACAGTGAAGGGTTATGCGAGACCAAAGATGCGGTCTGAGCATGTTTCTCTGCTTTGCTTTCAAAGGGTCCCCCTGATCGACCACTCTCGGAGGAGGAGAGCCCCAGGGCTGCAGCCTTGGCCCCTTCTGGCAAAGCCTCTCCTCCTCACTTGGCCTCTCATGCTTTGGGCACGCTTTGCCAGATGGATAATAGGATAAAGAGATTAGGGCAGCCCCTGGGAGAGGGAGCAGAGGCAGTGGTCAGCAGTGTCCCTCTGGCCCCAAGCAGCTCTCCTCCCTGGCTGGGAGCTCTCACGTGGTGGGTCCTAGCTGGGATGGGAGCTGGCAGCACTGTGCTCTGCTTGGCTCCCCGTGCCTTGGCTGGGATCCCTGGTGCCCCATCCAAGGAGCACCGGCCTGGGGAACTCACCGTCTCTTTCCTGGCCATGCCCCTTCTCTCCCCAGCTGGTTCAGCGTCCCTGTGCCCTCCATCAGGCAGGCTGGGTCCTCCTGGGTCTGGCAGGACATGGGCTGGCCCTGTCACCACTCCTGTGGGGCTGGGAAGAGCCATGCAGCCCTGGGCTGTGAAAGCCATATGGCAGGGCATGGGAAAGGGTGCAGGAGAAGCAGATGTGGGAGAGGGGTCTATCCCATCCTTAGCCTGTGTTCCACGTCCCTCCACATCCACCTTCCCCACTGCCCCCCCAGTGATGCCCCTTCCCAAGAGCACGGAGCAAAGCATATCTCAGACATCCAGTGGGTACCTTGAGCATCTCCACAGCCACAAACTCTGCCTTGTTCTTCCAGAAATGTGTCCACTACTGGCCCGAGAAGGAGGGCACCTATGGCCCCTTCACCATCTGCGTGCGGGGGGTGAGCAACTGCTTGGAGTACGTGGTCCGGGATCTCTCCATCCAGGTGGGTTGGAGCTCCATCCTGGGGTCAGAGTGGGAGCCCAGCAGGACCCAGCAGTGCCCTCAACACCCCCAGCCTCTCCAGTGGGATGCAGTGCTATGTGACAGGAGAGCAGAGGGTTCACAGCTCGGAGAGCTGGGTCTTATGAGCCTCCTGCCAGAGGAGGGGTCTGTAGAGCTCCTGCCTGAGAGGGAGCAGGACCCAGCTCTGCAGGGGAGAGGACAGGGAGTCAGCTGGGGAGAGCTTCTCCATTGGCCCTTTGCTGTTTGCACTGTGCCATTGGGCTCTGCGCCATGGGGTCTCCCTAGTCACTAGCCAAAAGGATCTTGCTGGCTTTGCCTGGACTGTGGACTGTGGTGACCGCATTGGGACACTATCTGTTCCCATCTTCTGGGGTGGGGCACTTCCCAGTGTCCCTGGCCCAGGGATCTCTCCTAGGTGTCTGGCAGAGGCTCAAAGAGGGATTCAGGAGGAGAGCAGACGAGAAGGTCACAGGCTGCCTGGCCTCTGCTTGAGCTGGACTCCATGCCTTCACTTGGCCAAGCCCAGTGAGCCTGTGCTCCTACATCCTGATTTCTGTTTCTTCTGTGCTGGAAAAGTTTGAAGGTGAATGTCGCCAGGTCAAACACATCCTCTTCCCTTCCTGGCCGGACCAGCAGACACCTGAGTCATCCAAGCCCCTGCTGCACTTGGTGTCCAAGGTGGAAGAGACTCTGCAGGCTGCAGCCAGCCCAGGGCCCATCATTGTGCACTGCAGGTAAGAGCTTTCCCCTCGCCTGAGCCCCTGTGTCCCTCACCTTGGGGTCAGTCTGCAAACGCCAGAGGGGAAAATCCCACATGGGAATGCTCATGAGCTGCTCCCACTGTGACACAGAAATCCCAGGGCATGGCATCCTCATTAGCAGTTATTCAACCAGCAGCTCCTGTCCTGGCATCAGGAAGGTGGCATTAGCATGCTGCATACCACCCCGTAAATAAATCTGGTTTGCAGCTGGGTCTGCGGATGGCAGGGTGGGAGCAGGAGAGCTCTGCAGGGTTGGGACTCAGCCACCAGACCCACAGCAGATCCACAGCTCAGGCTCCTGCTTCCTCTGTCCCTGAGCATGGCCTGTGGCTCGGCTGTGAAGCTGTTTTTCAGGGCAGCCCTCCTGGAGGAGGTGGCCTCTGTGTATTTTCTCTGACTGCTAAGTGAATTTGGGGACAGTGAAGCAGAGCACCCACTCATCCCGATGCACACACTCTGCATGTGGGGCTGCAGGCTGGCCCGCCCCAGGGCACACTGCTCTGTGCCTGGGGTTAGAGCACAGCAGGCAGGGAAGGTGACTGCACTGTGCAGGGACAGGGGGCACAGTCTGGGTTTGTGCTTCCAGAGTGACCTCAGCTGGGCCATACAACGTGGCAAGACCCCCTTGCCATGGCAGAATGATACCAGTCCACATCTTTTGGTGCCTGGCTGAGAGAGTTGGTCTGGCAGCTGGGACCAAGACCTCATTACCCCTCTAGGAAGGAATCATGGCAGCAAACCAGGCCGGGAGTATGTCCAGCTCGGACAGATTAAGGTCCCGGCTGTGGATGCTGTTGGTGCTCAGCACAGCTGTGTGTGTCCCACAGTGCAGGCATCGGCCGGACGGGCTGCTTCATCGCTACCAGGATCGGGTGCCAGCAGCTGGAGGACAAAGGGGAGGTGGATATCCTGGGAATCGTGTGCCGGCTCCGCATCGACAGGTGGGTGCTCAGAGCAGGCTGCTCCTTGCAGGGTCCTGCTGGCTGCCAGGACTGGGAGGAGGGATGTGGGAGGGACATGGAGATGGGCAGTGAGAGGGGGCATGGGGACAATTCTTGATGGAAACCAAGATTGCTGAAAGATGTAGATGTGGTGACAGCAAACGATTGCCCAGTGCCAGGCTGGTTTTGCTGTCAGGGATATTGTAGCTTTGGGGACCTGAGGGTGTGAAGAAGAGCAGCTCTGAACCTGGCAGCCCGTTTGCTCCTCCCAGCTCAGACACTAAAATCAGAAACACTTGATTTTGCCGCTTTTCAAGGAGAAGTACTTGTAAAAATTAGAGCCAAATCAGTTGCTCATCTGCATTTTGAACTGCCCAGCAATGCCTTTGAGCCCAAATACTCTTTCAGCAGCTCTGGTGCCTGTTGCAGAGGTACCTGGACATGGCAGGTGAAACAGGAATATTTGTGCCCAGGGAGCTGGAGATGGGGCTGTGGGCTTTGGCAAGGTGTCAGCAGGACCTGCCTTTCCCTTGCAGAGGCGGGATGATCCAGACAAGCGAGCAGTACCAGTTCCTCCATCACACACTGGCTCTCTATGCTTCCCAGCTGCCAGAGGCAGGGGGCCGCTAGTGCAGGGCTCCCACCGGGCTGCCAGCTCCCCGCTCCGACCTTTCCTGAACTGGCTGCGGGGACACCTCTACTAAAACCCTTCCTGCTACCACCAGGCCATGGAGCAGCAGCATGAGCGTCCCTGGACGTGCACAGCTGAGCTAACCCGTGGGGACTGTGTCCTTGTGACCCTGGGAATGAGCAGGGTTTAGGGGGTTCATGTGAGGAATTCCATGGGTGCTCGAAGTGGCCATTGCTGCTGGCTCGAGGCAGATTTCACCCCTGGAAAGAAGCTTTGGCTTTCAAAATGTGCAATGTTTTGTCTTCAACCAGAAGAGCAACCTGTGCAGAGGAACTGAAGCTGGGTGAGCTCTGGGAGCATGTTTTGCCTTTTAGCTGCACAGAAATGTTTACCCTGTTAGACGTGGAGGTGGTACAATTTCCCTGCAAATAAACAGAGCCTCTCTCCTGATTTTGTATCATCTGTGGGCAGAGGCTGAGGTGCGTGCAGGGCTGGGCTTGCTCCAAGTGTGTGCCACCAATCTCTCCTTGCTAAAGACACACCTCAATGGTTTAGTAGAAAATGTGCACAGTTGGTTGCCTTTGTTATGTGGCTTGCTTTCCTCTCCACCTTTGGCCAACACCTTCTCAACAGCCTTAAAGTCGGGAAGATTCCTAAGTGCACCCGCAGTTTTGCAAGTGACATGTTCCCAATCGCCTTTTGTGACACAAGGGTGGGGGTTTTGCATTCTTGCTTTTTTTTTCTGAAATCAGAACAAAATATTATTTGGGTTTTGTTGCTTTGGTTTATTTCACTGATAAATTCTGGGACAAAAAAGGAAGAAAAGGGAGAAACATTTTGGCACAAAGCATGGAGATGGAAATATTCTGTAAAATATTTTAGAGCTATTCAAAGCTGGCCTTCAGCTGATGGGCATTACGCTCCCTGTTGGGGAGTGAGGACTGATGAGGAGCTGGGGAATGCCTAGCCTGCGCCTGCCCATGCCCACAAGCCCTGACATCGCCTGCTCAGTGGCTGAAATCCAGGGAAAAAAGGGTCAGTCCTCTTGCTGAGAGAGTCTGAGCTTTCCTCAGCTCCTGGAGCATCCCCAGGTCAGGGCTGTGCACAAGGACCCTCCCCTCCACTGCTCTGAGGGTCCCCAAAATGCAAGTGAATGGCTCCCCAATGGTTTTGCCCCAGTGCCTGTTGTTCAGGCTCTGTGGCTCTCTTGGGAGGAGAAATGATTGAATAAAAAGAGAAGTTTCATCCGTAACTCTGCAGTTTTCCTGTCTTGTCATCAGTCCATCAGTCCAGGAGGGGGGTCCTCAAGCCTGTGTCATGTTCTCCCACCAGTGTCCCATCCTCACTGCTCCTCTCTTTGCTCCTCTCCTGCCACTCTTACGGCTATAAAAGCAGGCAGTGAGCAAGTGAAGCAGCCTTGTCTGGAGACCGGCAATGAGCCAAAGTCAGCATCTTCTCCTTAATCTCACTGTAGCAAACCCAGTGGCAGACCAGGTATGTCCCACTGTGCTAAAATACCCGATATTATAGAAATTATCTTGTATTGCTGAGCCCTGGTGGTCCTTATTAGTGGTTCTCCACGTGTTTGCAGACTGCAGATAGATAGAGGACTTGCCAAGGCACTTCCAATGCCATGATAAGGCCATGTCCAAGCATCTGCTTACTGCAAGGCACAAATCCTTTTTGAGCAACGCCTCAGAGAGTGGATGGAAAAGTGACAGACAGCGAGAGACCTTCTGCTAGCACAGCCCCCTCCCACAGTGCCTGGAACAAATGCACTGCCTGGCTCGGCAGCAGGAACCCCCAGGTCTGCAGTAACACCCCCCACCTCCTGCACCGGGACTGCCCTAGCAAACTCCAGCCCTTCCGCGGGCCGCAGCCGGCCCAGCCAGGCACTGCAGGGGGACCCCGGTCTCTGCAGGGCTCCTGCCTGGTGCCTGGGCTGGAGAAACTGCAGAGCCTCCACGAGCCCCCTGAAGGTCCAAGCATGGCTCACGACTTCGCTTTCTCAGTTAATGTTGCATTTGATGGTGTCTCTGAAGGCAGCAACGGAAGTTGTGAGCTCATCTGAGACAGCCTTTATCCCGTAGGCCCGCGGCATCCTCCTTCCCAAGGCCCCTCTCCCCACATTGCCACCAGGCAGAGGAACTTGAGGACCCTGCAAACTGCACTGAGGCACAGTCTTTCCCCACACGCCCTGGACAGCAGGACATGCACCATTTTTCTCATGCTTTTGGTTTATTATCCCGAGGAGAGTTGTTAGGGCCAGCTTGCAGTGAGAGCTGCGCTAAGGGTCTCTCAAGGCCCGCAGGGGCAATGCTGGGACCTTTGGCCAGGCAGGGGGTGTTTTTACTCTCTCTCAGGTTCCCCATTGGGTGCTGGGAGTTTTGCAGTTCAGCTGTCTGATGCAGATTATGATCAGTTGAGCACTCATCTTTCAATCTCAATTTCTACCAGCTCTATCTGTTCACGACACTTATCAGGCCATAACCACTGCTCTATCTGAGCATCTCTCCATCTTCCCTGTATTTATTTCCCAAGCACTCCTTGGGGCAATGCTGAGCTATTGCTAGCGTTATTGCAAAACCCCATCCGGGGCTCACCCGATGTCAGGGGTGAAGCAGGTTTGGTTATCTGGTCTGGCTGTCAGGTTTATACCTATGTCCTGGGAAACTGCTTCACCCTGTCCATTAAAGATCATGAAGTGCCCAGCAGGCAAAGGACAGGAATCATTCCAAAATCTTATGTCTCCCCGTGCCCCAGGCTGAGATTAAGCCCTTGAGCTTGGCTGGGGGTTTCAGCAGGGCCGAGACCGGTCCTGTTCCTCATTCCCCTCCCTTAAAACCTCAGCATGGACCAAGCTGCCTTTTTCCTTCTCGTGCCATTTTTGTGCTTTGCAGGACGTGCAACCCAGACAACCAGGCAGGGAGCTGGTACGGGGGCCCTGGGCCGCAGACTGCTGCAAACCATGCCCCCGGCCAGGTCCTGCCCAGGGTTCAGGGAAAGTCCTTTTTCCACATGACTGTAATTTTGGCCTGGGGTTTCCCAGACTGGTAATCTATATCCTATGCTTGCAACAGCTCACCAGGCTGGAGGTTGTCTAGGATGGGAGAAAAAAACACGGTGAGCATGTAGTGCATGTCACTGTAGTGGCACACGCAGGGATTTCTAGTGGCAAGGAGACCCAAGAGGCTCCAAATTCAGCTGATGGAGAGCACCAGTGAGTTGCATGGCATCCCCATCAAACATAGAACACCACTGCACTCTGCAGCAGGGCACGACTTCAGCCAGCTTCACAGAATCATAGAATCATAGAATCATTATGGTTGGAAGGGACCTCCAGGGTCATCAAGTCCAACCTTTATCCCATCATATTCCTAACCATTAGACCGTGGCCTCTAGTGCCTCATCAACCCGTTTTTTGAACACCCCCAGGGACGGTGACTCCACCACCTCCCTGGGCAGCTTATTCCAGTGCAGGGCACTGGGGTAGGATGGGCCAAAATCTAGTGGTCTGGGTATCCAATAACAGCTCTCCATTCAGGCAAGCAATGTAACCACGGATGAATCTTCAAGAGCATCCTCATGGACTCTAAGTAATCAATGACCAAGCCATCACCCAGTAAGGAGAAATTCCAAGACATGCTTTGACATTTTGAGGGCAGCACTGGGGTCCGAGAAGGTCACGGAGGCCCCGTGAGAGCACCAGCAGCAGGTGAGACCCCGTAGAGGACAAGGTCCACTCAGCAGCACCTCAGCACCAGAGGTGGCTGTAGCACCAGGGACACTGTGGGGCATGAGAGTGACATCCCTTCATGCTGATCTTTGGAAACCCAGTGGTTAAACTATGACATGGGGCAACACAGAGAATAAGCTGTCCATTTCCCCACATTAACATGGAGCACAGCCCTGCAATTCAGTTTCTTTAAGGAACTTGGTTGAGCAACCACATCAAAACCTTCTGGGAATTTCAAATATGCTCTTGTCTGGAGAGGTCCTAGAGCGCCGCTGGCTCTTGAAAAAGACGCTCTTCCCAGTCCCACACTCCTGGCACGGAGACCATGGGGTGACCCAATGGGTGACGGTGCTGCAGAGGTGCAGTTGTGGGGACTGGGTCCAGCTCACGCATCCCCATGCGTGCTGTCAGGGCTCCTCTGCAGGGAGCAGAGATTGGGCCCTCCCGGTTCAAAGCAGCAGGAAACAGCCAGGCATCTTCACATCTGCCAGGGCTGGTGTGAGACCCTTCCCCTGCTGGGGAGAAGAGAAATGGGGATGGGCAGAGGGGGGGCAGTACATGAAAAAGGCCTTTTTTGCTCATTTGCTGGTGTCTCTCCTGGTGTGGGGATGGACTTGCCCAGCTCCTACCTCTGCTGTGAGGGGTGTGTTTTGTTTGAGCACTGGATGGACAGGTCCTCTGGCAGGGACTGCAGTAACACATGTGCTATCAGGAGGCAATCTCAGCTAATAGTTCAGTGCCACAGGCATTTTGTGTGGGAAGCTCCAAACTGGTGTAGGGACATTCTCTGGGCTGGAATCTGTTAAAAAAAAATTAAAAAATCTTCATGCAGAAATTACACACACGAATTGGGGGACAATGAATTTTTCACTGGTATGAGGAGGAGCTACAATGGAGTAATTGCAGAAAGCAGTGATATTCCTGCTTCCTCAGGCCTCCCTTCGAGAGCACGGGGATCTTCAGCAGGCTGCAGCATCCCTGAAAACAAAATGGTTTCTGTCTCTGAAAACAAAGGCAGCTTCCCAGCCACTTGTAGCACATGATGGAAACTTTCTCACCATTAATTAACATCTCTGAGATACCCACTGTGAGGTAGATCCAACCACAGCCCAGTTTCTCTGTTTTCTGTGTGTACACATTTGTCTCAGGCAGCCAGGCAGCCCCAGCAGTGAATTCAGCATCCTCATCTCTCATGGGAGCGTGAGCAACCTCCTCTGCAAGCGGGCTCTCCCCAGCCACCGCTGGAATAAAGGTTCTGCCTCTTCACCCCTGTGTAAGGGAATTGTAAATATCCTCATGTGCCAGCCCCTGCTTTAGGACTGGCTCAAATCCAGCCTGGAGGTGGCCGAGCCTCGTTGCACAGCTGGCCAGTGCGGCCGGCAGCACACAGCCCTGAGCACTCAGCATCAATGTGGGAGGGCAAAGCAGAGCGAGAGCACAGCCAGCAGAAGTACCTAGAGCACAGGAGCACCTTAGCATCCCCTTGCAAACCAGCAGAGCTTAGCTGGCTGACAAGGAGGGGGTTTGAGGCTGCAGGGCCCACCCTGATCTCTGAAGGCTGGTGTTGCAGCAGGTTGTATAAGTGTCTTACAGAAACATCCCTCAAGAAAGTCGTGCCTTTGGATTGTGTCTCGTTCCGCATGTGGAAGATTGCTCATCAGCCCTTGTGACATTGCTCTGCACAGGTCTTATCTGCAGAAATCAAAGGTAAAAATATGAAAGCACATTCTGTCCATCACCTGGGGAAACTGAGCCTGAGGGCAAAGTTCCAGGCCAAAGTCCAGCTTCCAAATCCACAAACCCAGTGACTGTCCCATGACTGAAAGGAAAATGGCAGGTGGACAAGGTCCCCTTCATGCCCACGAGTTCCCCCCGTGCCACGGTGCACCTTCCACAGGGCTGGGCCTCCAGATCACCCTCATCTCACCCGTTAGTGTCCACTGAGGCTCGGCAGCTGGGGTCCCTGCCGGGACCTCTCCCGTGCTGCCGCTGGTGTCACACTGCCACGTTGTCCTTCGGGAGTATCTAGCACTTCCACACGGCCACTTTCAGCAGCCCTGAGGAAGGGGCACCTGTGGCAGGGGGGTGGCTCCTGCTGTGCCACCCAAGCTGCCTTGGCCTCTGGCTGGGCAGTTTTTTCCCTGCTGTGCCTGTATCTCAGGCAGGTGATAACAGGGGCACCACTGCGTGGGCTGCAGCGGGGCTGGAGGGCAGGGGAGCAGCCCCACTGGCTGGCCCAGCCCCGCTGTGGGTGCCAGGGAGCCCTGTGGGACCCCTGAGTGCATGGGGGAGCTGGGGTCCAGGGGAGGAGACATGAGGGTACGGGATCGGGGGTCTGCCCAGCTGGCATGGTTGGAGGGGGCAGGTGCTGGCTGCAGCAGAGGCTCTGTCCCAGGGTGCAGGATATGTGCCGGCCAGTGCAGGTGCCAGACACGTGCTGCCCGGGGCAGGCTGCCAGGCGCAGGGGTCACTGGATGCAAGAGAGCACAGGGGGTGATGAGGGGGCGTTCTGTGCTCAGTGCAGAAGCTGCAGGACCAGGAAGGTGCAAGGGCTGCTGGTGCAGGGGCGTTGCCGGACACAGTGGAGCTGGGGGCACAGGGGTGCTGGGTGCAGGGGCGCTAGGGGTGCAGGTTGCAGTGGGTGCTGGGTGCAGAGGGGCTGGGAGTGCTGGGCGCAGGGATGGTTTGGGTGCAGGCTGCAGGAGGGGGTGCAGGGTGTGCAGGCATGCCAGGGGTGCGGGGGGTGTTGGGGGTGCTGAGTGAGGGGGTTGCAGGGCACAGGGGTCCAGGGGTTCATGGTGCAGGGGTCCAGGGTACAGTGGTGCTGGGGCTGCAAAAGTCCTGGGTGCTGAGGGTGCAGGGGCACCGGGGGAGCCAGATGCGAGGGTGCTGGGTGCAGGGTGTGCAGGGGTGCTGGGTGTCAGCATGCTGGGGGGGGGTGTGCACGGCTGAGGGGTGCAGCGGCTGCCGGGGGAGCAGCGCGCATGGACGCCCGGGGTGCCGGGGCTGCAGGGCGCCGTGCGCCCGAGGGGCGGGGGGCCGGGCCGGGCCGGGTGCGGCGGGTCCTCCCATGCGGCAGGGGGCGGTAGGGGCGGCGGGCGGCGCGCGGGCCCCACCCGGTGCGCGCGGCGGTGCGGCAGCAGGGCGTGCGGTGCGCGGACAATACCGGGGCGGCGGCGGCGGCTTGGTCTGCCTCGGCCTCGATCGGCTCGGCTCGGCTCGGCTCGGCCCCGCCCCGGCTGGCCCCGCTCGGCTCGGCCCCGCCCCGGCTCGGCCCGGCTCGGCCCCGCCCCAGCTGACCCCGCTCGGCTCGGCCCTGCTCTGCTCGGCTCGGCCTCGCCCCGGCTGGCCCACTCGGCTCGGCTCGGCCCTGCTCGGCCCC
Organism: Podargus strigoides; assembly: GCA_028020825.1. Taxonomy (NCBI): domain Eukaryota; kingdom Metazoa; phylum Chordata; class Aves; order Caprimulgiformes; family Podargidae; genus Podargus; species Podargus strigoides. Next base: position 6,700,478 of record CM051648.1, read on the forward strand.
GCTCGGCTCGGCCTCGCCCCGCCTCGGCTCGGCGCGGCCCGGCACCATGCTGGCGCTCTTCAACAAGCTGCTGGACTGGTTCCGGGCGCTGTTCTGGAAGGAGGAGATGGAGCTGACCCTGGTGGGGCTGCAGTACTCGGGCAAGACCACCTTCGTCAACGTGATCGCGGTGAGTGCCGGCCGCCCCCCGCCCCGCCCCGCCCCGGCACGGCCCGGCACGGCCCGAGCGCGGGGCCCGGCGGTGCCGCTGCGGGGGGGGGGCTCGGCCGTGCGCCCCGCCCCCCCCCGCGCTCAGCCCTGCTCGCAGCACCCCCCCGTGGGTCACGAGTCCCGCGTGCCCCCCACTGCACACCCGCTGCTCCCCGGAATTGCCCCGCCCTGTCGCCCCCCAGCCCGGGGGTTGCGGGCCCGGCAGCACCGGGAGGGCCTGGGCAAACCCCGGCGTCAGCTCCTCCCCGCGGCCCCGGCGTGGAGTGCGGCGGACCGGGGCCGCAGCCGAGCAGGCCCCGGGCAGGGTCCCGGCGCCCCCCCCGCCCTTCCCGGCCGGGCCCCTGGCTGGGTGCTGCCGCCCCGGACTGCGGGGGCAGCGGGGGGAGCTCCTGCCCTCGTCCCCGTCGCAGCGGGCGCTTTGTCACGGCCAGGCCCCGTTGCTGCCGGGGGATGCGCGAGTGGGGCCTCGTGACGACCCTGCTGGGCTCCGCGCCGCGCGGGTTCTGTGCTCGGCGGCGGGGCAGGAGGTCGTTTGCCTTGTGACCCCTGTCCCTTTCCCACCCAGCACCCACCGGTGGTGGCGGTCCGCAGCAGCTCGAGCCTTGCACCCACCCAGGGCAGTGCCGCCCACCCCGGGTCCCTCCGGCCCGTGGGGTCCCTGGCCCTGCCGGCCCTGGCCCCTGCAGCCCAGCGTGTGGCTCCACCCGGGGGACGCTCGGCAATCTCCCCTCTCGCCCTCCCCAGACACGCCACCGCGAGTGGGAGCTGCTGGCGGGCGGATCCCGCGGGGGAGGTCCGGGCCGTGGCTCCCCACGGGTGTCCGTGGCAGGGGGCAGCTGTGGATCCTCCGGCTGTCCCGGTTCCCCCCGGCCGTGCACGTCGCTTCGCGTGGTGCCTCAGCTCGGCAGCAAAGTGAGTTATTTCCGCTCGCTCGGGGCGCTGAAAGCTGTCAAAGGTGATTTTGCAGCGAATTTGGAGGCTTCGCCGCAGTGCTGCTCCGTGGCAGGGCTTGTCTTGGTGCGGGGTGCTGCAGGGACAAGACCGGCTGTGCTGAGGAGCCTGGAGGGAGCACACCCCAAAATCCTTTTCACCCCGGCCGTGATGGTGCTCGGGCTCTGGAGCTGTTTCGCTGGCGATGACACTCAGTGCTCACCAGCACCAGGGTACAGGGAGCTCTGGGGCTCTGGGACAGTGACCACGAGTACCAGTCTTTTTTCGGGATGACTTTGTCCCCTCTGTTTACATGTCCAGTGTCCTGTTTTACAGTCCCATGTCGGGGTGGGACGCGGTGGTGCCATACGTGGGCTCGTCCTGTTCTGGACGCTCACAGGCTGCTGGCCTGTTAACAGCAATTTAAACAGCTGCATTAAAAATGGAGAAATAACTTAGCACCTTTTGAAATAACCGGGTAAGCTTTAAAGGCTGGTGGAGCTTTACCCCAAGCCTGCTGGGCTGTTCGGCCTGCACAGGGCTGGAAATCACCAGGGGTGTTCTTCATCCTCTTCCAGCATCTTTTGCCAGCCCCGCTGCCTTTCCCCTCGTGTCTCCTCCTCTCCCAGCTGCGTCTGGAGCAGATGGGGCTCAGCGTGGCCTTCCGTGGGGTTCCTGCTTCTGCACGTAAACGCTACCTACCTGGCAGTTCTGCTGTGTGCAGGACCCTGCCTGCAAGACCCGTGCACCAGGACTCTTTCTGCTTAGCCAGTATTGCTAACAGTGGGGAACAGTGAGATCCAGGGCTGAGGGAAGCTCTCCATGGGTGGGCTGCAAGGTCTGCTGGTGCCTCAGGAGGTCTGTGGTGCAGGACACTCAGGCGCAGGGTGCTGAGCAGGGAGCTTGGTCTCAGCTGCAGTTTTGCCTCTGTCTGTGAAGTTATTTGGAAAGTTCAGATTTTGTGGCAAGATGCACACAAAAAAGAGACACCTTGCGAAAATGTCCTGTAAATAAGGACTTGTTGAGGACAGCTGAATAGCGACACAACACAGAGAAAATCCCAACTGAACAGGATCTGCATGAGAAGTGTTTGAGCTGCCTGGCTTTAAGGTGCTGTAACGGGAGGTTAGAAGGGAAATAGCTGTGATTTGGGCTTTGGGGAGGGGAGAAACCTGAACTGAAAAGTGTCAGATTTTGGCGATGTTGGAGAGGTCTCCCAAGATATCTCTGTGGGTGCAGGGGATGCTCCCCAGCCCGCAGTGATGTGGGTGCTGGGGCTGGAGCTGCTCTGGGGGCCTTGGCCCCGTCCTTGTCTTCCAGGATTTTTAGCTGCACTTGGCTGAAAAATGGACTCTGGTTGCCTGGAATATTGGGTGGTTTCCTACAGCAGCCCAGAGCTGTGGCCGTGCCGGGCGAAGGCTTTGCCAAAGGCAGCCCTGGCCAGGGGGGATGACTTCTGCTGGGTCCCCTGGCTGGGGTTTTTATGTTTCAGGGCTCATGTTTTCTTTCTCTGGCTGTCACGAGCTGAAGCTTGAAGTCCTGAGTGCAAGGAGGGGTGAAAGGCCATAAAATGCATTCGGTCTTGGTTTTAACCTGAAGCCATTTGGCTTTTATCTGCCTTTTCCCCAGTCTGGGGGTGAGGAGGATGAGTCTTGAGGGAGTCGAGAGCCCCTCAGGGGGTGCTGTGGCTCAAAACCTGTCAGTGCAGGATGTGTTTAGATAAAGTGTTTTGGTGCTTCTAATTCAACATTGCACATCCTCCACCTGCCCTGGAGAGCCTTCCAAGGGAGCATAGCCACAGAGACTGGGTGCTGGGGGGTCAGACCTGTGTGTTGGGGGAGGCCTGGGGCAGCACCCCATGCTTGAGCCCCACTCAGAAAGTGATTTGAATCAATGCTGCAAGAGGAAACCACGTCAGCCTTGTACGTGGCATCAGGAAGGGTGATGGGTGCCGTGGCAGCTGGCCAGCTCTGTGACAGTGCTGCTGGCCCACAGAGCTCAGTGCCTGTGCCCACCCTGTCCCGGGGAGCCACTGCCCCCCCCCCACTGCCCAGCTGCCCCATCTCAGGGTGCGCTTGGGTGCCTGAGCCTGGGAGAAGAGGCTGCATCTCCAGGTCCTGCAAGGTCTCCAAGGACTGCTGGGGAGGTAGAGAAGATAGATGCTGGTGGAGATGCTGCGGGAGAAGCAAGGAGATCTTTCTGGTGCATTTCCATCGGTCTGGCTGGCACCTGCCTTGCCCAGTGACTGGACATTCCCCTTGTGTGGGGTCTGGCAGGGCCAGGATGGGGTGGGAGGTAGACGTGGGTCCTTCTGCTGGGTGGTGGCTCTGCCTCCAGGTGCAGTCTGGGCCCTTGACATCTGCTTCTGTTGCACCTGAGCTTCATAATGCAGAAGGTGGTAGGGTTTTTGGGGTTTTTTTTTCCATTTTCTGGAATAGGAGAAGGAGCTGGCTGGGGCACAGTCCTTCCTTGCTGCTGCAAGCTCTGTCAGCATGAGCCAGGGACAAATGGACAGTAGGTTTTTCCCAGGATTATAAAATCATAGAGTGGTTTGGGTTGGAAGGGACCTTTAAAGGCCATCTAGTCCAGCTCCCCTGTGGTGAGCAGGGACATCTTCATCTGGATCAGGTTGCTCAGAGCCCTGTCCAAGCTGACATTGAATGTTTCCAAGGACTGGGCATCTACCACATCTCTGGGAAACCTGGGCCAGGGTTTCACCACCCTCATTGTAAAAAAGTTCTTGCTTATATCTAGTCTAAATCTACCCTCTTTTAGTTTAAAACCATTACCCCTTGTCCTATTGCTACAGGCCCTGCTAAAAAGCCTGTCCCCATCTTTCTTACAAGCCCCTTTTAAAAAGGGACCACAATAAAGTCTCTCCAGAGCCTTCTCCAGGCTGAACAACCCCAACTCCCTCAGCCTGTCCCCAGAGCAGAGGTGCTCCAGCCCTCGGATCATCTTCACGGCCTCCTCTGGACTTGCTCCAACAAGTCCATGTCCTTCTGATGTGGGGGCCCCAGAGCTGAACACAGCACTGCAGGGGGGTCTCACGAGAGTGGAGTAGAGGGGGAAAATCCCCTCCCTTGACCTGCTGGCCATCCTGCTTTTGATGTAGCCCAGCACATAGTTGACTTTCTGGGCTGCAGGTGCACATTGCTGGCTCATGTCCAGCTTTTCATCCATTGGTACCTCCAAGTCCTTTTCTGCAGGGCTGCTCTCAATCCCTTCATCCCCCAGCCTGTATCAATACTGGGGATTGCCCTGGCCCAAGTGCAGGACCTTGCACTTGGCCTTGTTGAACCTCATGAGGCTCACATGGGCTGACTTCTTGAGCTTGTCCAGGTCCCTCTGGATGACATACCATACATCAGGTGTGTCAACCTCACTGCTCAGCTTGGTGTCCCTCCCGCTTGGCAGGAAACCCCAAACAAGCCTGTCTGCTTGCCCTGAGGAGCAGTGTGTTGCAGAGCCCTGAGCTGCCCCCCTCGGGTGCTCCAGGGCCCGTGGCTGGATGTGTGCCCCTGGTCGGTGTGCCCAGCCCAGCATCCTTGGCACCTGCCCTCGTTCAATGCAGACGTGCTCTGGGCAGCCCATGTGGGTGAAGGCACTTGACTTGCTTCCAGTGTTGTCACTGTGTACTGGGGGCGCTGGGGTCTTGCCTGCACTCTGGGTTTTGCCAGAAGAGCTGTGCCTGCGTTGCTGCCCAGCTTGGGATGAGGGTTTGTGGGACCAGCTGTGCACTGGAGAGGCTCTGGGGATGCTGGAAGGGACTGAGCCTGGTGGGGTGCTCTGTGCCCTGCGAAGTCTGCGTTACAACACCCCTCACCGTCACGATGTGTCTCTGAGCTGTTCCTGCTCGGAGGTCTGGTGGGGAACCCAAAGTGCAGCAGGGGAGAGGCACCTTGGCATGGCAGAAGATGTCTGGGACATTTATGGGAACAAACATGGGAAAATAGAGGAATAAGGGAATAAAAAGGGTCTGTTGCACGTCAGTGGGGCGCTGATCAGTGCCCTGTGTTCAACCAGCATAGTCTGTCCTGTCTTACCAAACTGCATTTCTGTTTCCCTCAAGTTACGTCAGGGGAAGTTTAGGTTGGATATTAGGAAGAAGTTCTTTCCTGAGAGGGTGGTTGGGCACTGGCACAGGCTGCCCAGGGAGGGGGTGGAGTCACTGTCCCTGGGGGTGTTCAAAAAACGAGTTGATGAGGCACTTGAGGCCATGGTCTAATGGTCAGGAAAATGATGGGATAAAGGTTGGACACCCATGTGGTGGGTTTCGGGGCTGCCGTGGCCACAGCTGGGTGTTCCTGGGAGCACACGTTTGCAAGTGCTGGGACTGAGCCAGGCGTGGAAGTGTCTGCTTGGCCACGTGTGTCCCACGCTGTGGCTGCTGTCCACTGGGCGAGAGCACTGGCGCATCCTAAAAAACCCAGGTGTAGTCGTGGAATCCCCCCTCAGCATAACCTGAGGTCCGGACGTAGCAAAGAGCTGCTAATTAAGCAGTGTTGTAATTATTTATTTATTTATTTTTTAAACTTAAAGAGCACAAAGTTAAAAGGCAGCCCCAGAAGAATGTAAACATCAGTAAGATTGTGAAGTTAAAGGGTTGCATGAGCCTCGAGCAGCCTGGATCGGAGATGTCTGGTCTTTCAAAGCAGGGCAGCCTTGGAGTGGTCCAGCTTGGAAGAACCAAGGACTGCTGAGCTGTGGTGAGCTCAGCAGGGGCTGTTTTCTCTGCCTAGTCCTTACAGCAACTGCTGGTCTGCTCTGGTGCCCCTCGCCTGAGAGGTCCCGTGTGGATGTATCACCACTTCCTTAACTCTTCAGTGATCAGCCTGTACCCCTGGGATGAAGCCATGTGCTGCTTGAGAAGATGTGGTGGGACTCTGTCCTCGTGCACTTTGCAGGGATGGGAGGGAGGAGGTGGTGCCCAGGGGCCTGGTGGGAACAGGAAGAGTCCAGCCAGGTGGGAGCTCAGAACTTGGTGCCTGTGCCTGGTGGCCCTGGTGGTGGGTGCTCGCTGCCTTTGAGGGGTGAACAACACATGCACTGGGAGCCAGTGGCTGTGTGGACTCAGGGCTGTGGATGGATGGCTCAGGAGCAACCTCCTGTATTTTTTTGGTCGTGGTAGCGAAAGTCCACCAGCTACAGCCTCCTGAGAGGTTTGTCCTTGTCCCCAGCTTTCTCCTCTGTTTCCACAGCCTGCACCCACCCACTGCTCGGTTCTCCATTTTTCTTGTTCTGTTTTTTTTTCCAGTGGAAAAAACAGATGCAGTCCTCATTTCCTCTAAAAGTGGAGAATGTATCAGCATTGGTCTAGCTCTGGGTTTCGTTACGCCTGCTTTTTAATTATTGCCATTATGCAGATTTTCTCTCCTAGTTAACTCTGCTTCTCAGTAGCAGCAGCTTCAGCAGGTGGGAGAGTTGGTTTCTATGGGCACTGCTTAAATATTTACTTTGGTCTTTGCAGCCTTGAAGAAAGTAAGGGTTTCACTTCAATTCAGTTTTACTGGTGACTGCCAGCTCTGCACGCTGCGGCCGTGGTGTTCCCCAGCTGTAACACACACACACACACAGATCTCACAGTTGACCCTCAGATCCCACACAGTTGCTCTGACAGTTGTCCTGGACCTCCTGGTCCCTCCAGCAGCCACCTTCTCCCCCTGGGGACACCCACCCTCTGGCTCTGTGGCTGCTCTGCCTGCTCAGCGGTGGCTGCGTGCTCACCTCCACTCGCTCTGCTTGCTGCACCAGTGGCCTCTGACCCTGGTGTGGAGACGAGCTGCTGGTGCCCAGGCCCCCAGACACATACATGCACACAGAAGACAGAGGCCCCTACCCAGGGAAATAGTTAGAAATGCAGTTTGGTAAGAGGACAGGACAGACTGCTGGTTGAGCACGAGGCACAGCCAGACAAACGTACAGACCACCAACCTGTTCACCCTTTTTATCCCCTTATCCCTCTGTTTTCCCATACTTGTTCCCATAGCCATCCCAGAATAAGTCTTGTGCAGTGCCAAGGTACTTCTTCCCTGCCATATTGTGGGTTCCCCACCTGCCTTTGTGTCCCTGGTAGAGGAACCTGCTCTGGCTCTCCTGCCTCTGGGGAGTAGCTGGACCAGGTTTTTTTGGGTTTGTCCACCTATTCTTGTCTCTCTGTGCCCCTTTGTGTGTGTGCAGATGAGTTCCTTATCACAAAACTAGATAATTACCTGTGCCAGGATCGTCTAGGACATTCCCTGCAGCTTCCCCTTGATTAAACCCAGCTCAGGAAGGACAGCACAAGGTTTTGTTTTCATGGGGTGCCACCTGTGTCCTGGCTGGGCTGTGGGCCTGCAGCACACCTCCCAGTAGTGCTGTGCCCTCAGGGACTGAAAATGTCCTGCAAGGTGCAGGCACCCCCAGCCTGGTGGTCTCTGAGAAGCCAGAGCAGTGACTGAAGAGGGGACATCCTGAGCATTGTAGTTCAGTAGAAGACCAAGGCAAATTGAGCAACCCCAGAAATAAGAGTTGGGCCATGCTGCTCCAGCAGTGTTTGTATGAGCTGGGTTGGACTGTGGGAGGAGGCAGATGGATGCTGGCAGTGATGGAGCAGGGGCATGGAGATGTTGTGGGTTGGGGATGGGTTAAACACCATGTCTTCAAGGTGCCGTTGCTGGTGCCATCCATCAGGCTGCATAGCTAGAACCAAGGGTACAGGTTCCAGGTAGCCGACTCATGTGGGGCCAACATGTTTGGAGCTGAATAACAGAGGCCACTTCTGTTTCCTTCACGAGGGTGATGCTAAGGGCAGAGCTGCTAACCTGTGACCTTCGCCTTGTCCCAGAGGGTCTGGAGTTCTCCAAAGGTGTTGCCTGCTGCTCCAGCATTGCAGAGTTGGTTGGGATGTTTGGTGCAGGATTGACTCTGCTTCAATCCTGTCCCAAATCATTCCCTGAGCTCACAGGAGGGGACCTTCTCGGTGCCTTGCTTGGATCCAGAGGCTTTTGCTTTTCTCCAGTTTCTATAACAAACGCAGTGCTGCAATCAAGTAGCACTGATGGTGGTGGGGACTGCACACACCCAGCACCCCAAAGCCTGGGCCAGCAGCAAGTGGTCACTCTAGAGCCACCAGCACTTCATGTGACCACCACCTCTGTCCCTCCATCCAGATGCTGCCTCATTACACAGAATCACAGAATCATCTAGATTGGAAAAGACCTTGAAGATCATCAAGTCCAACCATCAACCTAACACTGACAGTCCTCAACTACACCACATCCCTGAGCGCTGTGTCAACACGACTCTTAAACACCTCCAGGGATGGTGACTCCCCCACTGCCCCGGGCAGCCCATTCCAATGTCTGACCACCCGTTCTGTGAAGAAATTCTTCCTAATATCAAGTCTAAACCTCCCCTAGTGCAACTTGAGGCCATCACCCCTTGTCCTATCACTTGTTACTTGGTTAAAGAGACTCATCCCCGTGTCTCTTCAGGGAATTTTAGAGGGCGATGAGGTCTCCCCTCAGCCTCCTCTTCTCCAGACTGAACACCCCCAGTTCCCTCAGCCGCTCCCCATCACACTTGTGCTCCAGACCCTTCCCCAGCTTTGTTGTCCTTCTCTGGATGTGCTCAAGTATCTCAATGTCCTTTTTGTAGTGAGGGGCCCAAAACTGAACACAGTACTCGAGGTGCAGCCTCAAGAGTGCTGAGAACAGGGGTGAGATCACTTCCCTGCCCCTGCTGGTCACGCTATTTCTGATACAGGCCAGGATTCTGTTGGCCTTCTTGGCCACCTGGGCACATGTTCAGCCGCTGTCAACCAACACCCCCAGGCCCCTCTCTGCCTGGCAGCTTTCCAGCCAGTCCTCCCCAAGCCTGGAGCGTTCCATGGGGTTGTTGTGGCTGAAGTGCAGAACCCAGCACTTGGCCTTACTGAAGCTCACACAGTTGGCCGTAGCCCATGGATCCAGCCTGTCTGGATCCCTCTGCAGAGCCTCCCTACCCTTGAGCAGATCAGCACTTCCACCCAACTTGGCGTCATCTCCAAACTGACTGAGGGTGCACTTGATCTCCTCATCCAAATCATTGATGAAGATGTTAAACAGAACTGGCCCCAGTACCGAGCCCTGGGGAACACCACTCGTGACTGGCTGCCAACTGGATTTAAATCCGTTCACCACAACTCTCTGGGCCTGGCCACCCAACCAGTTTCTTACCCAGCAAAGCGTGTGCCCATCCCAGCCACGAGCAGCCAGTTTCACCAGGAGAATGCTGTGGGAAACAGTGTCAAAGGCCTTACTAAAGTCAAGGTAGACAACATCCACAGCCTTCCCCTGGCCCAACAAGCGGGTAACCCTGTTGTAGAAGGAGATCAGGTTTGTCAAGCAGGACCTGCCGTTCATAAACCCATTCTGGCTGGGCCTGATCACCTGGTTGTCCTGCATGTACCGTGTGATGGTACTCAGGATGAGCTGCTCCATCAGGTGCCCGGGCACCGAAGTCAAACTCACAGCCCTGTCATTTCCTGGATCACCCTTCCGTCCCTTCTTATATATGGGTGTCACATTGGCCGATTTCCAGTCTGTTGGGACCTCCCTGGTCAGCCAGGACTGCTGGGAAATGATGGGAAGCAGCTTGGTGAGCACCCCCACCAGCTCCTTCAGCACCCTGGGGTGTCTCCCATCCAGTCCCACAGACTTGTGTCTGTCTGTGTGGTGCAGCAGGTCACTGACCATCTCCTGGATTATGGTGGGGTCATTCTCCTGTCTCTGTCTTCTAGCGGGGGAGGCTGGATTCCCTCAGTACAACTGGTCCTGTTACTAAAGACTGGGACAAACAAGGTGTTAAGCACCTCGGCCTTTTCCTCATCCTTCATCACCATGTTTCCTCGTGGATCTGGCAGGGGATGGAGGCTCTCCCTGGTCTTTCTTTTACTGTTAATGTTTTTATAGAAACATTTCTTGTTATCTTTGACAGCAGAAGCCACATGAATTTCTAGCTGGGCTTTGGACCTTCTAATTTTCTCCCTGCGTAGCCTCACAGCATCTTTGTAGTCATTTTGAGTGGTTTGCCCCTTCTTGCAAAGTCCAGAAACTCTTTTTCTCCCTGAGTTGCAGCCAAAGCCAGGGTGGTCTTTGCCACAGACACATCCTGAATGAGAACAAGTGCTAAAAAATTTGTGGGCAGTTGCTGGATGGGGGTGGGAGGAAACATTGCTGTAGCTCTTGTACAGAGGTGCCTTCTCCACCGTGGAGTTGAGAGCCGTGCTGCTCATCCCTGGCAAGCTGCTGGGAGCATCTTGGATGTGACCGTGTGTCTCTGCCTCAAACAGGGTGTCGGGTCAGCACGGCCTCTGCACCACCAACCAGGGTGTTTTGGGCTGTGGTACAGGGTTGAAGGAGCAAAAGCAGCTCAAGGAATTTCCCTTTCATCAGAGAAACCTTGTTTTTATGAAAGAAACTGAGCTTCAGTGATACCATGCTCTAAGAAAACCCCACCATTAGCTGCATTGCAGGGAGTGGGATGAACCTGTCCCGGAGAGCATCACCTTGCCTGGCTCCTGTGGGCAGTGTTGGTCACACCAGCATCCCCTGGGCTGCAGGGCCAGCTGGTGTATGGCCTGGCTGCTGTCCGCAGGCTTGTCCCAGGATCCCCTTTTTACTCTGAGACACTGAGTGCCCTGGAGGTAGGGCCCATGGGGTCAGGGAGGGCAGCAGAGCCTGTTTCAGCTGCAGGAACATTGCCAGGAGTGTGGCCAGGAGGGCCCCTGGGTTTTTGCACCATGCTGAAAGCCTGGATGTTGAATTTCCAAGCTGAGGGGTGCTGCAGAGCCAGACTGTGTGTGTTAACTGTAGGTGGCAGTGAGACCGTCTGCTTTAGGATGGAGGGGCACTCAGGTGTCCCGCAGCACTGTCCTTGCCCAGCTTGGGCTGCTGGCCTGCCTGTGGCGATGGGGTCTGGCCAAGAAGGGTCCCTTCAGCATGATCCCTCTGCATGAAGGTTTTGAAACCAAAGCGTGCTGAGGATTTGGGATTGCCTCATTTTCGAACCCATGTGGCTCTTCCTCCTTGCTGTCAGCCCTGGGGTATCCCCATCCCACCCGGCTCCAGGTGGCAGGGTTCCCTGGTTCCCAGGGTTCCCTGGGAGGACTTGGGGACAGCCCTGTTCCCTCCAGTCCTGTCTACAGGGGACACAGGGCTCCATGCTGTAGGTGCCCTGTGATGCTCAGAGCCCCACAGAGCTGCAAGACCCACTGTCAAAGGGAAATGTAAAAGCTGTGCTTGAGTTTGGCTTTTTCTGACCTGAATGGGGCACTCGGAGTCAAGCATCTGTTGGTGGGACTGTCCTGGCTTGGCTTGGTGATGTGAGATGTGCTGGGGCCGGAGCGAGCCTGTGCAGTGGGTATGGTCTTTTTTCACTGTGTCAGAGAAGAGGTCCTGGAAGAGCAGTGGCTTTGCAAATGAAGTTCTGGCTGCCAGGGACTCCCACCCTGTGCTGTGCACAAAGCTGCTCAGGGAGGCTGAACAGGGTGGTTACAGGTGACAAATTAAACCCCCTGTGTTTCTTTCCAGGTTGGAGCTTGGGCAGGGTCTGGCAGGGAATTGGCACTTTGCCACACAGCGGGAGATGCCTGTGAGACTGGGTAGTTTTGTGGAGGGTCCAGGCGCCAGTGGGAGCCATCACGGATGCTTTGGGCATCTGCCTCTGCCCCATGGAGGACCGTGCTCTGGTGGAGACACGGCCAGGGGCCGGGCCGTTGTCACTGCTATCTCCGGTCCCCAGGGAGTGGTTGGTTTGTGAGCACCTGGGTACGGGGGGCTGCAAAACAGCCAGCAGTGATTTACTGAAAGCAGGTCACATCACAGCGGTGTCATTCTGTGCTAGGACAGGGTAGCACCTGCCTGGCCACGGCGAGGAGCAGGGCCTGGCCACCTCAGCTCTGCACGCTGCTCACCAGAGCTGGGGGACACAGTGTGGAGGCTGAGGTGGTTTCTTTGTGTGTGCCACTGAGCCAAGGTCCCAGGTGCTGGCCAAGCAGGGGACAATGGCTGAAGTGGCAGGTGATGAGGTGTCCACCTGCATGTGGCAGAGGATGGGGCTCAGAGTGAGCTGGGGCCACTGCTTGCCCCTGCAAAAGCTGGATCCTGGCCACCTCTCCCAGTAACCCAGCTGGAAATGGTGGGGCTGGGTGGAAAGGTCATTTGTCTTCTAGCCGAGGCACCGAGGCCGGGTGGCCTAGCCAGCGTGCTGAGGAAGCCTGGCAAAACTGCCGATGGACGAGAGCCTGCAAAGACCTGATGCACCTGTTGTAGCCACAAAATCCAGCTTAGCTGCAAGGCTTTTTGTGCCTCCCAGAGGAATCCCATTCCGAAGCAATCGGTGCAGCTGGGCATGAGCTCTGGGGTTAGCGTGGATGCTGCGTTCATTGCGTAACCAAAATTTTGGGGAAAGATGTGTCCAGCAAAGCTTTTGTGTGCCTGCAGCTGGGCTGGTCTCCACTCTCCCTGTCAGGGCTGGACCCTGCAGGCAATTGAAGATGTGCTGGAGGCGTCAGCATCTAGGACAGTTGGAGAGGGGATGTCATGTTTCCACCGTTCAAAGTTGCTTGCAGTGAGCAGCCGATGTGGAAGGAGCTGAGCATGTTGCAGCACATTGGAGATGCCACCACAGATGCCAGGACAGCAGGGACCAAGCCATGTTGGACCCTGGACCACAACATGTCATGTCCACAGCCCAGGCTTCTTTGGACAGCACGAGTGATTTTGTGTTGGTCCCTTGAGCATGGCAGCCTGGAGGCAGGTGCTGTGGTGGGGGAAGGATTTGGGCTGGGAGCAAGGGTGTGCTTTGCTCACAGAGATGTGCTGTCACCCATCTCTCGCGGGAGAAAGCAGAGGTGACTCCTAGCTCCTGCAGCCCATCCCTTCCTGGAAGAAGGGCTGCCATCACACGTGAACCATGTCTCAGGTGGCTTTCACACAGCCAGTGGTTCCTTGATGTGGTCCGGGATCCTCGATGGAGGTGCCTGCAGCTTCCAAGAACTCTCCAGGAATTGCTCTCCACGTCTTCCAGTGAAAGCCTGATAATTCCTTAAGACCTGCTCCATAAAGCCAAATTGTGTGTTGAACCTCAGTGCCCAGGAGTCATCCCTCATGTGAGCCTGTGGTAGAGGGATTCCTCCCTGCTGCCCTTCCTTTCCCCCATGCCCTTCCCCACCAGTCCCCAGCATGGTTTCTTGGTGCACCATGGCTCGGAGACCCCTTGGCTGCTGGGCTTTGCTGACGAACACAAAGGGAAATGAAAAAGGGAAGTGGTGCATGTTGCAGAACTGTTGGAAGAGGTCAGGAAAACCCTGGGGACTCGCTGACGTGGTGGGTCTGGAGGAGCCGTTGGCTCAACCAGGCACAAAATTCTGCTTATGAGAAAATCGCATTGACTGCCTTCCCTTTTTGAGGTTCGTGTTAACTGAAAGAAAACCCAGAAAAGTCCTGGAGAAACCAAGATTTTAAGCCAGTAAAGAGCTGCTGGCGTGAGTTTGGCCACAGTTTGTGGTTCCTGCAGGTTTCTGGCACTGATGGCCAAAAGCCCCAGCACTGTGTTATCCTGGTTATCAAACCCCCTTCCTTGTTGGCTTCCCTGGCATCCCACAAGGATGCATTTAAAAAGCAAAGAAGATAAATCCATTCTGAGTCCCAGTGAGCTGCAGGGTGGGTGGGAGGCTGCAAGAGGCAGAGGATGAGTGGCTGCGGCAGCTCCTGCCCTGGGGATGCTGCTGGGGCCGCCTGGAGCATCGCTCTGTGCTGCTCAGCCCAGGACCATCTTGTGGTGTTGGGATTTGAGCAGCAAACTGGAAGGTGGGGTGAGCTTTACCAGTCCAGCACTGTCCTGTCCCTTTGATGTGGTGCCAGGCACGTGGGCTGGCGAGCTGGCATCCCCCAGGGCGGCAGAGGGGCTGTTCCTGCTCACTGCTCCGACAAGACTAACCTAGTTTGCAGCAGTTCTGGGATGCTGCAAATCTGCAGCAATTTCATGCTTCTCCTGCCTGAGTCAGCTCTGAGCTGTGCTGCTGGAGGACACACGGTGGCAGCTCCTGGGGAGGGGAAGAGGGGACCATTTGCATCCCCTCATGTCACCCAGCACGAGCACCCGGCTCTCATGCATGGGCAGGGTGCAGGCAGACCTGCAGGAAAGCAGAAGTCAGTCTGGTTTGGGCTGGGCGATAAATGATCTGAAGCAGGAAACATGCCGGATCCCCCAGGACTCGTGGCGAAAAAGGAGCTGATGCATGAGGGGACTCCCTGGGTGGGAAGCCCCGCTGCCTGCCTGCACCCCGGGTCCTTGCGGGGCTGCCGGCGGGTTTTGCAGGAGAGGTTTGGGCCCTGCGTGGCTGACCTGAGGTCACTGCAGCAGGTGAAGGTCTCTGCCTCCTCCTATGAGGGGTTTGGGAATCTGACCTGGAAAGGGCTGGGTTGGGTGAGCCCCCACCACCCCACTGAGCTGGCAGCATGGTTGGGACTGGGGGCTTTCACCGGGGCACCCAGGGCGACCCATGCCCCATGCCCCAGCAGCAGCATTTCCCTCCTGCCAGCAGTTTATCTCCTTGCCTCCAATTTTGCTCCTGGTGTGGACCCAGAGGAGGGTTGTGGACCTGGAGGAGGGTCGTGCTGTACCCGCTGCAGGGCTGCCAAAGCATTTGGGGGTGGTTCTAGGCTGGCTGTCAGCCACACTGCCCTGCTCGGGGCACACTGCCGGGCTTGCCGTGCCTCCTAATGCTGTTTCACCTTGTTCCTTGTAGTCAGGACAGTTCAACGAAGACATGATCCCAACGGTGGGCTTTAACATGAGGAAGATCACCAAGGGGAATGTTACCATAAAGGTAAGGTGCAGGTGTTATCACCAGTGTGGGCTCTTGGGATGAAAGGTGAGGTGAAGGGAGACTGGTGGGACTTCTGCTGGAGGTTGAAAGATGCCAGCAGCTCCAGGTGCAGTTGGGAAGGTTTCTGCAGGTGCCCTCCAGAGGAGATGGGTGGGAAGGGACATAGGAGATCCAGACCTCTGCAGTAAGAGTCAGTCGGGGCTGCAAAGCTGCAGGTTTTCTTTTACCTCTGGCTTGCTGCTGGCCAGGATCCAGGGATGTGGCCACCTTGGTGAGGGTGGGAGCGCTGGGAAAAACAGGTCACGGCTTGCAGTGGTGGTCTCTGCCTCCAGAGCAAAGGGAGAGGAGGTTTCTACCCCTTCTAGATCTTTCAAGGGCCCTGGGGTTGAACTGGGAAATAACAGTGGGATGGGCTTGAGAAGCTGATTGGGGATCTCTGCCTGCTGCAGAAAGGTTTCTGAGAGTGTACCGAGTGTTTTGAAATGGCAAATGCATCAGTGGAAGGCCAGGAGGGGCAGTGGGCATGGGGAGGAGCCCCCCAGCCTGGGCCAGAGGGACCCTCTGTGCCAGCAGAGGCATGTTGCAGGAGGTGTTCAGCACCCTCCCACTGCTCTTCCCGAGATGTCTCAGTTTTTTATCAAGTCAGGAGCCTCCTCGTTAGGTTTGAGACAAAGAGGAGGGGATAGGGGTGGATTTGGTGTGTGGCGGGTGCTGTGGCTAGGTGGCGTGTGGGGAAGGGTCATAGGCAATGGGGTGATGGGCAGGATGGTGGGGTGACGGGTAGGATGGTGGGGTAAGGGGCAGGATGGTGGGGTAAGGGGCAGGATGGTGGGGTGAGGGGCATGATGGTGGGGTAAGGGGCAGGATGGTGGGGTGACGGGTAGGATGGTGGGGTAACAGGCAGGATGGTGGGGTGACGGGCAGGATGGTGGGGTAACAGGCAGGATGGTGGGGTGACGGGTAGGATGGTGGGGTAACGGGCAGGATGGTGGGGTAAGGGGCAGGATGGTGGGGTGACGGGCAGGATGGTGGGGTAACAGGCAGGATGGTGGGGTGACGGGCAGGATGGTGGGGTAATGCTGCCTTCTCCCTGTCGCAGCTCTGGGACATCGGTGGCCAGCCGCGGTTTCGCAGCATGTGGGAGCGGTACTGCCGTGGAGTGAGTGCCATCGTGTGAGTACCCCTGGGGGCCCAGAGCCCCGTTACCCATGTGCCAATGCTGAGCCCCACCAGTGGGTGGGGGCATGGTCCCATCACCCCACCCAAGGGTGCTGGGCAGGGCTGAGCTGGGGGAAGCTGCAGTGCCTTCACTGCCAGAGCTGGACTTCTGTGTTGGGAATGGAGATGCTTCCCTCTGGGACTGGTGCCCCCACAGGCTTTAAACAGAGGGCAGCCACCAGCCCTGGCAAACCCTTCTCCTCCAGCATCATTTGGCCCAGCTCTGTTCCTCAGATCTTGCCCTTCCTGGCTCCTGTGCTTCCCCCACGCTGCCTGTTCGTTGCAGGGGCTGAGCAAAGGCCATCGGTGTGGCTCAGCCATTTCCACGAGGCTGGTTATAAGGACGGGCACCAGCAGCACGTTTCCAGGTCATGGTGTTTTGTGCTGCCAGATGAATCTTGTGCTGAGAGAAGGAGTCTCCCTGCAACGCCTGCTGCTGACTGTCAGCGTGTCTGAGTGTCCCTGCGTGTTCCCTCCTTGCAGACGCTGCAGTAGGGGCAGTCTGAGGGAGTCTGGGCTGGGGGTGAACTTGGCAAGATGCTCATGGGGAGATGCTCTTTAAGGACAAGAATTCACCCTAGAAGACCACATTGGTGTTGCTTAAACCCAGTTAGAAAGTCAGATTTATGTCATCTTCACGAACTGACAATGCCCTGAGGTTTTGGAGGGCTGGGTGTCTGTACTGCCCTTCCCAGCTCTGGGTCTGGTGGGTGAGGAGGAGTGAGGGACTGCTTGTCCTGCTTGTCGGGACAGCAGTGTCTGGTCCTGCCCTTGGTGATTGTCACCATATCAGGACGTGCCCTTGACACTTTGTATTAGTGAGTTTTACTGAAAATGGCAAAATCATGTTTTTTTCACTCCTTTTACTGCCTCCTTCCATAATTCCATAATTTTTCCAAGTACCCCGTGTGGTTGAGAGAAAACACAGGAGCTGTGGCCATCCAGGTCACACTCCAGTCTGCCTTCATCGCCTCCACCTGCATCGCATCCCTTTTCTCTTGCCTTCGTCCCTCCCACCCCATCTGGCGTGCCCAGGGCTCATGGCAGTACCTGGGAGGTGGTTTTCCCTCTTCCTCTCAGGACAGCCATGCACATTTTCCTGCGTTCAGTGCTTCAGTTAGCTAAAGGCCCTTTTCCTGTTTTTAATAAACCCCACAAGTCCTGATGAAGCCTGTTTCTCACTTTTTCTCTCCCAGCTTCTTGATCTTTAAAATAAAGGCAGCTCTGATCAGGTCCTCTCCCCTGTTTTGGCTTCACTTATGTCCTTTGCAGGATGGGTGTCTGGCCCATAAGGGCTAAATCCTTCCCTAAGCCTCCCCTGTCTTCTCAGAGCATGCCTTGCTGGCTGCTGGCTCTGCCTGCCCTCTGTTCTGTGCCCATGGCCAGGACTGCTCCCGTAGAGAAGACAAGCAGGTTGTTCCCCCTGCCAGGATTTTGAGTCGACATCTCCTCCATCGTCAGCTCCTCTTGTCTTCTCCACTTGTTGTCCTCTATTCTGGATGTCTCCATAAGGAGCTGCCACGTGCAGACGAGCTTTGCTTGGGGACAACCTTTGTGTTGCAGCTTCTGCCCGGGCAGTGCCTGGGCTCCCCTTGCCCGCCACGTCTCTGCTGTCAGTGGAGTGGGCCCCTGCAGGCACAGGGACTGGGAGGTCCCCCACTCCCCTGGGAGACACGAGAAGCTCTCAGGCCCGCAGCCTGCCTTGGGTCCTGGGGAACGATCCCATTATCCATCACCTCCACGCACGGGTCCCACAGCTGATGGGGTAATGTGATAAGGTTTGGTGGTGGTAGAAGCTTCAGCACAGCACTGGGGCATGGGGACCTTGGTGCCTGCACTCAGGGGTGTCCCTTCCCTTGCAGGTACATGGTGGATGCCGCCGACCAGGAGAAGATAGAGGCCTCCAAGAATGAGCTGCACAACCTGCTCGACAAGCCGCAGCTCCAGGGCATCCCGGTGAGCTGTTGCCTGGATAGGTTCCCCCCGGCTGCTTGTGGTCCCCAGGCTGGTGGCTGCCAGAGTTTGCAGCGAGGTCCTTGGGTCTTGCAGAGCAGATTCGGGGGATGGATCCCCTTCCTTGTGGGGGGGTCCCCTGCCCTGCTGCACTGCTGTGGGAGCTGGGGAAGTGATGCTTTCTAGCCTAAGGCCAGGCCAGCCAGCAGAGAAGGGAGCTTTAGAGAGACCAAGACCCCTCCCTGACATGTGAGATCTGTCCTCTTGCATGAATTTGCACCTTATTTATGGTGGGACATTAAGATCTCATCTAGGAGAGCGGCTGCTGGGCTGTGCCATTTGCAGGAGGTGGGCTGTGAGCAGCAGGAGTGGCAGCAGCGCAGGGCACGTTGCGCGTGCCAGGGCAGGGATGCCTGCGGAGCATCCACAGTGCTTTGAAAGGAGCTGATTGAGGATCTTGCCGCAGATCCCAAATGTTCACTGCCCACTAAATTAAGCTGTCACAGCCCTTCAGGGTGCTCTTCTAAGAACAAGTCTCCAGAGTTCGACTGGGGGATGCTGTGATAGGGTGCGGCCGCAGAGGCCCCGGCTCTCCGCGGAAGGCAGCCACAGCCTTGGTGCTGTCCTTGTCAGGTGACAGTCGCGTGCTGCTCCCCGGGGCAATGAACCAGCCCTGCAGGTGATTTTCCTTGCATAGTCCGAGGGTGCCTTTGTGGATGTGAAAAGCCTTGAAATAAGGAGAGATCAGTGGATGGTGCAAACAACCGTTGCTTTTTGGAGCTGGCTGCCTGCAGAGCAGGTGCTGCACTGCGTTCCCAGCTCGCTCCTTCCTCACAGCTCGAGTTCAGCCTCTTTGCTCAAAGGCAGCAAGAGGCGCCTGGGAGAACGTCCTGGCTAGCACGAGAGAAGCTGGTGCCCTTCAGGGAGGATGTGCTGTGGGGCCAGCTTCTCCCTGGGGCTAGAGTACACAGGAGATGCTGTGTATGGGCTAATTAAGGCTGTTAATTGGAGTGCCTGCTGAAGGGGTTTTCCCCATCCGGGCACACCCAGGGCTGTCTTGCATCTCAAGCAGGGTCTGCTTCTGGGTGGCAGAAGCAGGTTCCTACCTGCTCTGGTGGCCAGGAGCTTTAGGTGTCCCCTCCCGCCCTGCAGGTCCTAGTCCTGGGGAACAAGCGAGACCTGCCCGGTGCCTTGGATGAGAAGGAGCTCATTGAGAAGATGTAAGTGTGCCAGTGGGGCTGTGACACAGTGTGACACCCCCTGGCCCTGCCATGTCCCCACCAGCACCGTCACCCCAACGTGCTCTCTGGTGCTGCTTCCCCAGGCAGGGCGGTGCCGTGGTGCCGGGGGTGGGCTGGCACAGTGGGGGGCTGGGGACATCCCCAGGCAGTGGCCTATGGAGGCGCCGTGCCAGGGCTGGATGCCGCGTGCCACACGGTGGCGTTGGGGCCCAGAACTGCGGCTTCATGGCTCTGCCCTCGGTGCTGGGAGGTCGGATCCTGCTTCTGTCTGTGACACCATCCCTTATTTCACCACCCTTTGCCATGCTGGCATGCAGCCTCCTCGCCACTGATGCTGCCTCCTGCCCACCTCCATGCAGCCATTGGTGACCCCCTCCCCTGCAGATGGGGTCTGGGAGGCTTTGCTGATTTGCAGCATCTCTGCTCCCCCCCAGCCACCCCTCAGAGATCTCCCCTGGCCCATGGGCAGCTTTGCAGCTCCCATGCTGCTGGCCCTGTGCTGCTGCCAAACCTCTGCCCTGTCTCGCTGTCGGAGCTGTGTCATCCTGTGGCCGGGCTCTCCATGGGGTCAGGTCCCTCCTGCCCCTTCGTGTAGCCCCTGTAGACCGTGCGTAGCCATCAGCCATGGGCACGGTGCTCTGCTGTCCTCACCCAACCCGCATGGGAGCCAGGGCAGACATTGCCCCCACAAAATGTCCCCTGGCTTGGAGTCAGGGTCCAAAGGGATCCTTCAGAAGGCTGCCCGAGGCATCTCCTGTTGCCGCTGGCACGCAACCCTGGGGATCTGCAGCCAGAGCTTGCTCCTCTCCCACAGGAACCTCTCTGCCATCCAGGACCGAGAGATCTGTTGCTACTCCATCTCCTGCAAAGAAAAGGACAACATCGGTGAGTCCTGGCGGCTCCGGTGCAGGGCTGGGGGTGGCGGTGGGAGGGCAGCCTGTGCCCGTGGGAGCAGCGTGCCCACACTGTTTGCCCACTCATGGGAGTGGGTGGCAGCTGGAGGCAGAGGCTATAAATGTCCCCTTGCCTTTGCAGACATCACCCTACAGTGGCTTATCCAGCACTCGAAGTCTCGGAGGAGCTGAGATCCCGTGGACTGCCGCTCGGATCCAGAAGATGCCATTGTACAAGCCCATGCCCCTTCTCTCTCCTGCTCTGTCCCTCCAGCTCTCTCTAGATGGGTATTTTTAGGGGATCCCAGACTCCATTCGCATTGAGGTGGAGCCCTTGTTTTTATTGTAAAGAAAATGTCCGACTCGGCCCTCCTCTCCCCTCCTCTCTGTCTCTCCCCCCATTTTGGCACTGTTCTGTTGTTGTCTGTGTATACAGTATATATATATATGTATATATATTTTAATTTTTTAATTTAAGCGGTAGCGCTGTTCCTGGGCCCTGGGAGCGGTAGGCAGGCTGTGGCTCCCCGCGGCTGGCCGAGGGTCAGCGCCGGGAAGAAGATGAGGGTGGTGACAGAAGGCAGCTCCTTGGGGATGCGGCTGTGCCAGGCTGTGAGCGGGTCCCCTGGGGCTCCCTCATCCTGTCCCCGGCTGTCCTGCCTGATCCCCTGGGCTGGGAGCATCCGGGGAGTGGCAGGACCGTGCCCGCGTTGCCCTTCTCCAGGCCTCTGCCCCATGGGCGGGGACTAGGGGGAGGCCGTGCCACCCCCCCCGGGTCCTCGGCCCTTGGGGGGACAGGGGTTAGTCAGGACCTGCTGCAGTCGGCCTCCCCGGCCATCCCCTCTGGCTGCTGTGCCACTGACCGCTCCTTGCAGCCCTTGGCCACTTGTCCCCTTGCCCCACGTCCCCCCAGCACAGGGCCCGATCCTGCTGTGCTGGGGCAGTAATCCCGGGGGCTGCTGCCAGCACAGGGCGGGGGGCAGCAGTGCCAGCAGCCCCTGCAGGGAGCCAGCTCGTGCCCCCCTCTGCCCCAGCTGTCCCCAGAGGTGGCTTGGCCCCATGCAGCCTCTCAAGGCGGCCGTGCTGGCTCCCCGCGTGCCAAAAGGCATCGCCTGTGCTCGGCTGGGGGCTGCTGGCCCTGCCCCGGCTGAGGACATTGGGACACTGAGGAGGGGGGGACACCTGGAGACATGTGCAGGTCCAGAGAGCCCGTGTGCCCACAGCACTGCCCATTGGAACGAGGGGGGTGTTCCAGGACGTGCCCTGCTCCCTGTGCCAGCCCCCAGCTCTGCCACCCTGGCTGGGGGGGGCCATGGGGGCAGTGGGGTGGGGGGCGGGGGAGAGCATGGTTGCGTCCTTGCAGCAGGTGGGGAGAGGGAGAGGAAATTTTGGGGGGTGAAGAAGGCTTTGTGCTTCTGTGCCATGTGATGAGTTGCTGGGTCTCTGCAGGCACAGCCTGGGGGCCTGGCTTGGGTGGCTGGGGCCAGTTTGGGAGGGACTGAGCTGGGCTGGGGGGGACGCGGTGGTGTCGGGAGCGTGGGTGGGTGCTGGGGTCAGGGCCATGGCACAGCGGGGCAGGAGCTGCCTGTCCCCAGCTCGGGGCAGGGGCAGAGGGTGGGGGGGGGTGCAGGGGCAGGGGGCTGCAGGGCCCCTCTCACTGCCCCTCCCCGCGTGGCTCCAGGGCGGTGAGGCTGGGAGTTTCTCTTCTGTTCTCGTTTTTGCAGAATTGCACAAGGAGAGGTTTCCTTTTTCTTTTTTTAATTTAATGAATTGTAAAGTGTTGTCACCCTCCACCCTCCACCCCCCCTTTTTTTTTTAAGAGATATTTTGGCTCAGATTTGACCTCTGTTGGGAAATGATTCTTGTAACTGTACAATTTTTTTGCCTCCTAATAATAATAAATTAACAATTTTGCGTTGGGGGGTGTGGTTGCAGTCACGGTGCTTCCTCGCCATCGCTGCTGCCCGTCCCTCCCCAGTGCTGTGCCTCGGAGCAGGGGTCCCTGTCCCCTCTGACCGCTGCTGGGGGCAGCAGTCCTGTCCCGTGGTTGGCCCCCTGCAGACCCCCCCAGGTTGTGCTGTGTGCCTTAGGGCAGCCTCCTTGGTACCCAGGACCTGGGCTGGGGTTCAGCCTGGCCCGTGGGGTGCTGTGCCTGCCGTGAGGCCGTGTCCTGCCCTCAGCCCATGATGCTGCCTGTGCCGTGCCTGCCCCCCCGCCCTGCTCTCCTCCTCCCCACGCACCCAGCCCGGGGGCTGCAGCAACAAGCCCGGCTTTGTTCACCCTTGGCCCGGGCTCAGGACGGAGTGGCACGGACCAAGCGTATGAGAGTGGCCCCCACTCCCTTCCTCTCACCACCACCGATTCCCCCCCCAGGGACCCTGCTCGCCCCACAGGGATGTGGGGGGTTAAGGGCATGGTGGGCAGCCTGGGCTGCTCCCCCTTCCATCCCTACGCCAGGATGAGACCCCTCTTCTGCCCGGCAGCTCCCAGTCGGCGGGGCCCAGCACTGGCAGGGGGATGAAGAAAGGAAAAACCCAGTTTTGTGCTCTCGGAAGAAAACTGGGGCTTTTGTTTCCCTGGAAACGGGGCTGTGAAAGCAAAGCCCAGTGGGTGTCGATGCTGCACAAAGCCCGCAGTGAGCCCCTCGCATTCACCCGGCCATAGCAACCGTCTCCCTCGCCCCGGCATTTCGCGGGCTGGGGCGGGTGCCAGCGGCAGGACAAGGAGCTTTAACAGCTCAGGCGGATGGGGCTGGCGTGGCCAGCCTGCCCTCAGCCCCGTCCCACTGCCCTGGCTGCTCCCCGAAGCTCCCCCCAGGTGCAGGAGCCTTGGGCAGGGGGTGGATGTGGGGCTTGGAAACTGGTGCCCTGAAGCCATCATCCTGGGCCAGTTTTGTCCCCGCCATGGGCAGGTGGCTGAAGGCCAGGAGCCATGCACGGAGCTGTCTGCATGAGATGCACTCACCCCACTGGCTCCCCAGGGGGTGGTGGTCCTGCCAGCCCCTCCCCAGCACTGCACTATAGTACAGCGCAGCAGCACCCTGGTCCTGCACGGTGCGGGTGAGGATCCGGCTGCCTTGCAGGCTGCGGAGCACCTCAGCCCAGTGCTGGGATCAGTTTGAGTTCGACAAACTGCCCCAAGCCCAGTGCTTTGAAGGGGACCCTCCCAGGGCTGGCCTGGCACCGGCTTGCTCAGCACCATCCCAGAGGGAGGGGGGCAGAGCTGCTGGGAGCCTTTCCCCATCACCCTTAGGTACTGCCTGACCTGACACAGCTGCTTTCCTGCCCTTGTGCCTCCCCAGCTGCCCGTGCCCACCCCTGAGCCCCCAGGTTCTCTTAGGAAAGAGCCATCCAAGCCCCAGGCGCTGCTCCCCAGGGCTCTGCTTGGTGGCACTGGATGGCTGCGTGCGGGACGTGCTCTAGGTTACTGGTTTATTGAGCTCTTACAGGGCACTGCTTGGATCCAATGGGATGCAGTCACTGGGACCTTCTCCTACTGTGGAGGGGGCTGACAGGAGGGAAGGGGACAGGACGAGGGCAGTTTGTGTTTGCTATGATGTCCTCTGCCAGCCACCATGGAAAACCTTTGCAGTTTCAGATGGGACCTTTCTGGCACAACTGCCATCTCCAGAGCAGCAACTACTCTGAGCCTGGCCAGGCAGCCAGGACAGGAGGGCACTGATGTCCTTGCTGGCCTTTGGGCAGAGGTAAGAGGCCACCAATGTAGCCGCGGGGACTGGGGTTTCAAGCCCCACTTGCCCAGCGTGGGGTTTGAAGCCCATGGCACAGCCCCCTGAGCTGTCCACGTCCAGACATGGGCACTAATGGCAAAACATTTGGTTTTGGGAGGAGGTGGTGGATCGATCTCTACAGCTCCCTGGTGGCCCTTAGCAAGGCGTGCCGAGGGCCAGGAGGGGTGGAGGGGACTCCCGGGGCTTGTCGAAGAAGATGGAGGAGGACATCTCCGTTTTGAGCTTGCTGTTGGCGCTGCCCTGGCTGGAGGTGGTGGTGGGGCTGCAGCCCTCGCAGCAGCAGCAGCAGCAGTCCATGAAGGCCTGGCCCAGGGGTCTGCAGAGGCACAAGAGCAGGACGGGCGTCACCGAGGACTTAAAGAATAGAAAGAACTGGTTGATGAGGTTGAGCAGGTCCAAGGTCTGCTTGGACATGTCGGGGGACATGTAGGCCACTACGATGTTGCAGACGTTCTCTGGGGTGGTGCAGAGCCCATAGATGATGGTCAGACCGATGATGGTGCAGTTCAAGTGACTCTCACACTGGCTGTGCTTGGTCCCTCGGCACTCGGTCTTCTTCTCGGTGCCACTGATCCTCCGGGTCACCAGCTGGCAGCTCACGGTGAAGAGGATGGGCAAGCAGAAGTAGCAGCCGAAGTACCACCACATCCGAGCGTTTTGGTAGGTGAGCACCAGCGAGTAGACAGACTCAGGCAGGTTGGACGAGGGCTTCATGGTGCAATACTCTGTCACCGTGCCAGACACAGGCGATGTGTCCTGTGCCAGCTGCCAGAGCAGGATCTCCGGCACCGACAGCGTCATGGAGCCCACCCAGATGACGGCCAGCTTGGCGATGATGGATTGGCACTGTTCGATGTGCCGGGCACTGGCCTGGGGACTAGTGGCAGCGTGGAACCTGTCGATGCCCAGAGCACAGAGGCTGAAGGTGGTGACTCCCAGCGATGACACCTGGTGAGAGGGGAGGCAGAACAAATGGGCCTTGCTGTAGGCAAATTCCTGGCTACTCAGGCACGCAGCCCAAGACCCTCCCTCCGAGGTTTTAGAGGGGTCACAGCCTGTGAGGCTGTGTCCCTCAGGCTCTTCTTCTGTTCTGGATGGCTCTTGGAGAGGAAAAGCAGGGACCATCACACATACCAGCACCTTCCCAGGGCCCCCATGGCTCCCCAGCTGTCCCAGGCTGGCTGTCCCTGCCCTGCTCTGCAGGACATGCCAAATGAGTTGAAGGTGCCGTTGTCACAAATCAGCTTGGGGCAATTTCCGCTGCATTGAGAATGGCAGGAAAAACATCCCTTTTGCCAAAGGGAAGAGGCCAAAATAGGCAGAGGAACCGTGGTGGCTCTGAGAGGGCTGGCAAGGCACTGAGGGTCACAATCAGCATTCATGGTCCCAGCCCCAGAGCTGCAGCTTCGTTTGGAGCCAAGTCCCACAGCCCTCAGCCAGGAAAATGGCAGAGTCATGTGCTAGTGTGGGCCACAGCCCTGTGGCCGTTCCTGGCCTCACAAAGCCATCAAACTGTACTGAAGGACCTTTCCAGCACTCATGAAACCTCCCAGGGCTCTGCATGATGCCTGGGCAGCAGCCCTAACCAGGTCTGGCACTGCCCCCTCTGCACCCCCCAGCCTTTTCCAGTGGTCCTGGGCTGGCCCCTTCAGTGTTGCAGAGCACAGGAGCTCATGACCAGCACTGATGCCAAGCACCCAACACCACTGGTCAGTTACACGCAGCAGCATCCGCCCAGACACAGCATCAGGGCACTCGCTCAGCATCACCATCCTGCACCCAGCCCTGCAGCCCAGCAGTGCTGCTCCTGCACCCAGCTCCTCTGCCCAACGCCCAGAGCCACCCTGAGTATCCAGCACTGTTGCTCTGCCCCACAACCAGCACTCAGCACACTTGCCCAGCTCCCTGCTGTGCTCTTGTCTCTCCTCTGCCCCTACACCCTTCCCCAGGTTCTTCTGTCTCCCCTAGTCCCTTGGTCCTGGTGTGTAATTCAGAAGTGGCAGAGCATCCTTCCTAGTGCCCTGGCAGTGATGCAGCTGGTGCCACTGGTCACCCCAGGCACATCGCTGCACGGTGCCTGTGACCAGGAGCCCATGTAGCCAGCTCTGCTCTGAAAACCTGGCTTTGTTCCCTACCCTACTCCCCGAGCATCTAGGTACCCACAAAGCAGAGGGCAGATTACCTCTTTACAGAGTTCCTCCAGCAGCCTGAAACGCACAGAGAGGCTGGGCATTAATTACTGGGCTGCAGACTGATTCCCCGCTCATGGCTGAGTCTTTGCTGGGGTTTAGCTCTGGCCTGGCCATGCCCAGACTGGAGGAGCCCTGGTGCCAGCACTGCAGGTGAGTGGAGGAGCCCTGAAGCCCCTTTCTGCCTTTGCTCTGGGTCCCAGGGCAGAGTTGGCAGCTGGGGTGGCAGAGCGGGAGCAGCCTCCTGGGTGGACCACAGCAGGACCTTCCCAGGACTGTGCCACCACCACCCTTCAGCAGCCCCAACATCACAGCATCCTTCCTTCTCCTTCAGGGACTGAGCTGTCCCCAGGTCAGCCTGGTGCTGCTGAATCACTGCACCTGGAGGTGCCACCCTCAGGGAATCCTCCCAGGGACATGGCCAGACAGCCCATGGGCCGTGGCAAACCCTCCTCAGGAAGGGGTCTGGTCTGGGGACATCACCCTTTCCTTCCCGTTCTCAGCCAGGGCGCTGAGCCTGCCTGGGCAAGCGCAGGTACAACATCTTCCTGCTCCTCTCCAAGTCCTCCTTCCTCCTGGCCGTGACATCAGGGTCCTGAGGTGGAGGATAGGGATGAGGCAAACAGCTCATTTAGTAAGAGGCTGGGATGGGAGACCTCCAGAAATGAGCAGCTCCTGCTTGCTGAGCAGGAAGCCAGTGCGGGGCTGGGGGCTGCCTGTCTCCTCCAGCAAACACCACGTCCTTGTGCTGGGCTGTAACTCGCAGGCTGAGGGCTGTGCCTGGCAGGGTGTGGGTCCATCACCCCAGGCCTGCACCCGAAGGACCCAGTGGCATCCCTGGGGACCCTCCTGGGGATCTGCACGGCCAAGCTGTCTGTGAATGTCCAGACCCCGGCGCAAAGGCGCTGACGCCTGGGATCTGACTGTCCCGGTGCTAGCGGGGGACAGAGCAGCAGGACAGAGCAGGACCACTGGTGGCTGCAATGGCCCTAGACCTGCTCAGTGGGTGTGCCAGCACAACCAGGCCCATGTCTATCCCCCCCAACCCGTGCTGGAGTCACCCTCTGACTCCCTCTGCGCCCAAGTGCGACAGACGGAGCCTGTCTGTGCCTGTTCTTGGGGGCTCCAAAGCCTGGTTTATCAAAGAAGGGTGCAAACACCAGGTTAGAAGGGGTCAGAGATAGTGTCAGGTCCCTGAAGACCCTCTCAGGTGGGGTTCAAAACTTGCCTGTCCCACTGAGCATCTACTCCCACTGTCAGTGCCCCTGGCACAACACATGAAAACCAGCTGCCTGCTCAGGCTGTGGCTTGTGCTTGAGGGGCAGGGCCACTGCCCCCGCGCTCCCCAGACCTGATCAGGTTGTGTGGGACCACTGGCACCCCTTGGCACCCATGGCCAGCCCTGCCCCTCCCGGGGCTGTCATCATGCTGAGTTAGGACCTGACCATCTGTTGTCACCAGACCTGTCTGTGCCCATCACCAGGACTCAAGCCTGCTCAGAGAAATAGCAGCTGGAGGGGACAGAGAGCAGGCCTTGGCACTCAGACGGGCAAAGCTCATGGCCATAGGGAGCTCAGTCATTTCAGGCAAAGAAATGGCCCCAGGACGGGGGTCCCTGGGCACACAGCTAGGCCATGGGCAGCATGAACTGCCCCCAAAGAAAGAGAGCAGAGAGGAGACGAATCCTTGAGCCCCCCAGGGCTCTGTGCAGCCCCTTACCTCCATGAAGGGCACGATGCGACAGGACACGTCCCCCAGCAGCCTCTTCTTGGTGATCTCGTTGAAGATGACCACCGGCAGGCAGAAGAAGAGGATAAGGAAGTCCCAGAAAGCCAGGCTGGCCAGGATGGAGTTCCAGGCACTCTTCATGTAGTAGTTGTGCCATACAATACACATCACAGAGAGGTTTCCTATGATGCCCACCGCGAAGACGACGAGGGACAGGAACATCACGGCATAGGCGCTGTAGGAGTTCTCCGTCACCGGGTACAAGGGGTTCTGGATTTGCAGCCGTTTGTCAGATGTGGTGGTGAGGTTGGCTTGGGGCTCTGCCCCCTCCCCATCCGTGGGGACCCCTTGCTGCTGTTCAGACGGGTCCGTGCTGGATGGCAGCAGGGCCTTGGTAGGGTGCAGGCTGGCAGAGTTGAGGGGCCGCGGGAACTCCACCCGCACCCCCGGCACGTACTGCTGCACCGACTTGGAGTCCTCCTCTGTCCCCCGGCGCAGCCTCTCCTTCATCACCTGGACCTCTGGGCTGTCCTGAGGAATCGTCGGCAGAGTCCTACGTCCGTCTGCACCCCGGCCATTGTGCGTACTGCCGTCCCCAGGCTGCCCAGCCCTGCCCTGCATCGCCACAGCCCCCGGTGCCAGCAGCATCAGCAGCAGGAGGACAAGGACGGGTGGAGAAGGCATGGTCCCCTCTGTACCCTCTGGAGAAACCGTGTGGCAGGAGACTGAGCAGCCCCGAGCGCAGGGACCCCGGGGCTGCTGGTGGTGAGGGAGCGGTCCTGAAGAGCAGCTGGTCTGTCTGGCCCCAGCCGCTGCTCTGGGCTCTCTGAGAGCTCTGGGCAGAGGAAAAGCAGCGCTGGGGAGAGGCAGAGCCAGCCCTCTGCTGGTCACCCACCCGTGGGGAGGCTGCCAACTCTGTGGAGACGCGCCAGCACCCAGGCACTCTCAGCATCCCTCAACAACCCCCCGACAACCCCCAGCATCCCTCCAGAATCCTCCAACATCCCCCTCCTAACCCCCAGTGTCCCCCCCAGCATCTCCCCAGCATCCCTCAACATCTCCCTGACAATCCCTAGCATCCCTCCAGCATCCCCCAACATCCCCCTGACAACCCCCAGCATCCCCCCAGCATCCCCCAACATCCCTCAGCATCCCCCCAGCACAAGCCAGATGAAGGATGCCCACTCCTTGGCACTGGGGGTGAGCTGTTAAACTCAGCTCTTCCCACTCGAAATCTTGCTCCCCCCTGCCCCCAAGCAGGCAGCACTAAGGACATCCAAGGTCTGGCACTGGGCACTGTGTGTCCTGTCCTCTGTCACACTCAGCCTGGACTCAGGACCCCCTCAAAGAGCCAGACCACCTCCTCAGGGCTGGAGGGGTGATGGGGCTGCCCTTGTCCAGAGGGGGAGAGGCAGGACGGGCTGGCTGCTGGCAAAGCTCCTTGCCACATCAGGTTGTGAGATCTGCTGGCCCAGTTCTCCCAAGGTTTGTTGCCGCTTTTCCTGTTGACTTCCCCCTTGGGACAGGGTTTGAAAAGAATGGAGGTCCCTGATCCCCTGTATCTATGATTCCTTCCCATACCCATCATCTGTCCCCATTTCCATTGCTCTCCCCATGCCCACCACCTCCACTCTGTCCAGTTTCCTCTTCTCCTACCTGTTATTTCTCCCTGTACTGTCACCTCTTCTCCATGACTGTGGGACTGGAGGGACCAGGGTCCCTGCTGGGGACATGCCCTGTCACACGTAGGCAGCCCATGGGGATGCACACCAGGCTTGAAGCAGTGGGGCCACCCCAGACCTGGGGGGCTCAAGGAGACTGTGCCTGTCCTGCATGGGGCAGTGGCAGGGGCTGGGGCACCTCGCCCCATTGTGGGCAGCGAACACCAGCTTCCCCCTAGCTGGGACCCCGCTGCCATCTCTGTCTGGCACCGTGCTCACTCTTCCCCCAGCCAGAAGAGCCTCTGGGCTGAGGCCCCAGAGCACTGAGGAGGATGTGGGCCTTTGGCGGCATCACTGGGAGCTGGGAGAGACGATGCCACTGGAGCCAGAGCAGGGAAACTGAGTCCCCAGAGCTTGGAAACTGAGTCCAGCTCAGAGGCTGCCTCTTCCAGGCGAGCATGTGACCACAGCCAGCAGGACATTTGCTAACGTGGCTTTCAGCAGTGGGATGCTCCTGCTCCACTCAAAATCACTTTGTAGTCAGCTGGCCCTTGGTGCTTGGCCACCACAGCTGGGCTGGCGGAGGCTCCTGCTGTCCCACACCCCTCCTGAGGGCGGGGGAGTCTCTGCCCCCAAATCATTTGGCTCAGCCAAGTGCAAGCCCTTCATCCCTCCCCCACTTCATGTGACAGTGTTGACCAGCACAGGCCCCAGAAACTGGAGGCACACCAGTAGCCTGGCGCATCTGCGTGAAGCCCCAGCCTGCTGCTGATAGAGCTTTGTCCAGGGCTCTGCAGGCAGAAGCTGGCAGCTCTGCCTGGCAGCTCTCCTTTTCTCACCCTGCTTCTCCCACAGCCAGATGCTGCTCTTTGGCTCTTGATAACGCTACAATTTTTAAGCATCGTTTGGATGTTTCCAAAGGGGAAGGGAGAATTTCAGCTCTTGCTGGGTTCTACTGGAGCAGACAGTGGCAATGGCTGAGGTCTCTCCAGGCTTTATAGGGACCAGTGCCTTTAAGTGATCACTGGCCCAATGCTAGTGGAGCCCACCTACTGTGGAGGAAGAATGGCTCAGCCTGAGCTCAGTGACTGCCCAAGGATCACGCAGGACTGCTGTGGGCTGCCAATTGCTTCAGGTGTTCTGGATGCAAGGGCACAAAGCAATCTATGAAAGATCAGGGGACCAACCCCAGGATTCATGGCCTTGGCCCATCATCCCATATAAAAAATGAGCCAAGGGTTCTCCTTAGTGGATTACAAATGCCCAAGAGCTGAGATTTGACAGAGGAAAGCTAGACACAGTTTGCATGAGGGCAGAGTGCTGTGCTCAGATGTAGGGATTCCAGGGCTTGGGCATCTTAATTATGTCTGCTTAACTGAGGAATGGATGACATGAACCTGCTCCTCAGTGAACCCCCAGTGCTCATCCCAGCTCTCTCTGTAAAGGCCAGGTCAGAGAGTTGGTGGCACCAGTCCCCACATGAGGCTCAGGGGGTGATGTCATTGCACCGTGGCAAGGCTCAGAGACAAACCATGCTGCCTGGTGAGGGACAAACAGAGGCAAGGCAGGGCTTGGGGCAGGAGCATGGGGAAGGAGGATGAGGTCTTTCCTCAGTGCCCACATCAGCTCGGAGGAGGGAGCCCTCGGTGCGCCCCTCACCTGCTGGGAGTGATGTGGCTCCTGGCAGGGTGCTGGCACCCTCCCAGCACCAGGCAGCCAGCTGTTTTCCTGTAAGGAGAGGGAGCTATTTTTAGTTTCATTTCATGACCGTTGCACAATGGCTGGGTGTTGTGGAGCTGCCTGAAGACAACAGTAGAGTTCACTGGGGCAAAGTGACACTTTGGTGGCACAGGAGTGACCTCAGGCAGGCTCTGTCATCCAGGGAATCACTGCCCAAGCAGCCTCTTTGAGATGCTCCTCTTCTTTCCCTCTGTCCATCCAGGAGCTCCCAGCCAGTGTGGGTGCCTGGCTATCCCCAGACTGGGGGCCAGACAACAGCCCCAGTGACTATTCAGGAACCGGACATTTATCTCCTCCAGCCCAGATTCACAGACGGGTTGAGGCTGTTTCTCAGGAGATGAGTGTGTCTCTGGATTTTACAGACGTCTCCTTGGAGGTACTTTATCAGAGTCAGAGCTTTCCACTGGGAGGGGAAATTTCTTCCTCAGGGAAGATTTCTCCTCAGGGAAGATTTCTTCCTCAGTTTTCTTCCAGATATTTCATTCAACCCTCTGAATTTTGGACAAGTCTGCATAAAAATCACATCCCACCTAAGACCTGCATGTCACCACCCTGGGGCCTGTGGGGACAGCCCCCTCAGTAACAAGTTCAAAATCATCTGAGAGAAAAAAGGCAAAAGTCTGAAGTGTTTCTGAGCCTCCGATGCACCACACCAAACGTCTTCCCCATTTGGGGGCTTTTTTAAGCTATTCCTTTGGAGCAAGACCGCTTTGGTGTAGCCAAGGGTAGCTACAAAGCTGCCCAGCAACTACTTCACCTCCCGTCCACCATGTCCATGTACCCACCCCAGCTCTCTGGGTGCTGGAGATGGTTCAGGAGGAACACAGGGGGACACAAGGGAGATGCCGTGCCTGATCCCATTGCTGGACTGTGCCCCCCTGGCTGGAGGGGATAGCAGGGCCCAGCACCAAGACACCAGGGTGTGTGAGTGAGCAGCACTGTGCCAGCTGGGACCCCCCGTGTCAGTTCTTTGACTCCCTTCTTGCCTCTGCAAGAAGCCTCAGTGTCCTCCCACTGATGCTCCAGCATCGCCTTCATGAAGGAGCGCAGTGGGGTGAGCTGTGCCCAGTCCAGTCAATACAACATTGTTCACCAGCCTTGTGATTTCTGGGGGGAAGGAGAATGGCCCGGGCGTGTGCTCTGATCCAAGCACAGGGCATGGCTGAGATGGAGGAAGCGTGAAAGTGCAGGCAGCAGTGAGACAGCTGTGCCTGCGAGCATAAAGCCACGTGTTGAGATGTACAGTTGGGTTGGTGGGGTCTGAGGGGACACGGGACTGTCTGTGTGCGGGATGAGAAGCATTTTTCCTAGGAAGTGACAGCCCCAGTGACGCTGAACTGAGTTTGCAGGCGGGCTGGGACAGCAGCAGGGTGGGAGGGACGAGCTGCCCTGTTCCTCGTGGCGTGCAGCCCGCTGGTGTCTCGGTACAGAGGCTCCCACCCGTGACCTCCAGCTGCCCCACTCCTCTCCCCATGGCCCCGCTCCTGCTGCTCAGTGGGTCCGTGCACTGCTCTGCCGAGCCATCGCCTCACAGAGTCCTCACCAGGGGCTCTGGGAGGCACCAGAGCCATCCACCTCATCCCCTGCTCTTGGCAGAAGCACGTCCCTCACCAGACCTCAACAGTGAGTTTAGACCCAGTGTAGCTCAGCTCTTCCAGAGCACTGCAAGTAGGCGAGACTTTCAGTTTAAATGGAAGAGGGGAGATTTAGACTGGATATTAGGCAGAAATTCCTTACTGTGAGGGTGGTGAGACCCTGGCCCAGGGTGCCCAGAGAAGCTGTGGCTGCCCCCTCCCTGGCAGTGTTCCAGGCCAGGTTGGATGGGGCTTGGAGCAACCTGGGCTGGTGGGAGGTGTCCCTGCCCATGGCAGGGGGATTGGAATGAGATGAGCTTTGAGGTCCCTTCCAACCCAAACCATTCCATGATTCTGTGATTCTATAAAACCCCTTTGAACTACGAAGAGCCTGAAGTGACTGCAGAGCAGGCATGCTCACACTCAATTTCACCCCTGTTTTTTGATGAAAACACTCTTTTTGTTAAATCAGTATAAGTGTCAGAAACACTCCTGAGGATTCAGCCTGTCTTCTGGCGAGCTTTGATGAGCTCCTCAGGGCTACCACAAGCTCTCTCTGACAGCACATGGCAGAAGTGGATCTGTCCCGACTGCCTTGCAGACATGGTAGGATGAGCTGCTCCAGACCCTCGCCACCCCCTGCCACTGCGGGTGCCCCTCACCCTGCAGCATCTGCAGGTCCCCTGCTGCCAGAGAGACTGGGGGCAGACAGGGCCCAAATGCCCAATGAGAGGAGGAAAACGGCTGCCTTTTGTTTCCACCAGACAGTCCGGGCTGCACGGGAGCAAAGCAGTAACAGGGCTGGTCCACGCCTGTTTGCCCTGGGCTGTCAGAGTGATCTGGTGGTTTCTTGAAAAGGGGGGAGAGGGCAGGGAGGGGACAGGGTAAACACAGGCAGCTGGTGCAGGCAAAGCCATGCTCAGACAGCTCCTGCTCTGACAGCAGCGCTGCTGGAGGCAGACACGGGTGAGGAGCTCCTCACCACTGCTGTGAGCCCTTGGTCTGAATGAAGATGCTTCCATGTGATT
Source organism: Podargus strigoides (assembly GCA_028020825.1). Taxonomy (NCBI): domain Eukaryota; kingdom Metazoa; phylum Chordata; class Aves; order Caprimulgiformes; family Podargidae; genus Podargus; species Podargus strigoides. The sequence goes on from CM051648.1 coordinate 6,734,449, forward strand.
TTTGTGCCCTGGGACAGGATGATGATACTCCCCACTGACAACCCTTTGTCTCCCCCTGTCCTGTTCCTTCACCTGAGACCAGCTCAGCATCTGTGTCCACTGGGCTCCTGTGTCTCAAAGCTAACTCCCAGGGTGCTGGGCCAAGCCTGCCTCACTCAGTGCTTCACAGTGGTGCTTGGAGCTCCCATCAGTGTCCCGATGGCACCGATCCTGCAGGCTGCTGCGTCCTGCAGGGGTGACGTGCAGGGGTTCAGCCCAGAAGCTGGGGGTTGTTGGTGTCAACCAGCATGCGATGTTTGCCCAGCTGTTCCCAGCACGCCATGGTGCCAGCCAGCTGCACGCAGGAGCCATGACAGGCTGCGGAGAGCCTAACCCTAACCCTTCCCCTGCTCCCCAGAGCTCATGACAAGCCTCTCCCATCCGACCGCAGCCATGCTGTGCTGGGCTCGCTGCAGCTGGCACTGCTGGAGCAAACCCACACGCCGTCCCAGCCTCCTGCGGGATGCTGTCTCTGCTGCCTGTGGGCAGGTTTTCCAGTACTCACTGGTTTAAAGCAAGACATGAACACTCAACCCCATTTTGCAGCAGAGAAAACAAAATGACGGTGGGATTTTCCTTGAGCCACAGAAGGAGGTGCGTTCCCAGGGCTTCCTCGCAGGGGCCACCACGGGGACGTCCGGGCTCTCCACAGGCACAGCCGTGTCTGTGCGGGGAAGTGTCCCCAGCTCGTGAGCAGGGGCTGCATTCCGTTTGCAACGGGGCGGTCACGTTGTGTTCAAGGGAGGAACTGAGAACCCAAGGCAAGTTCAGCTTTGGGCAAAGGCAGTATTTTCCCGTGGAATAAAACAAGCGGTGGCTGGGAAGCAGCGAGAGGCCATTTGGAGAGGCCCCGAGCTCGGCTGCTTTGTTGGAGCCCACTTGGTGATTCACTCCTAAGTTCCCTGTAAGTGCACGAGGACTCATAAATACAAAAATAATGCAACCTGGAGCAAACCCACTATGTTTAATGCAGAAAATAAACCATCTTCAAGTCTGTTACCTTCTTTTTTTTGGGATCAAGGTATTTGATTTCTTCATTTGCCTCAATTCAGTCCCTCCAGCTCTAGTAATAGCTCCATTTTCCCCTGCCTTGGGGTAAACCTCAGGCTCCCTTGCTGCTGTGTCCCTCGGCTGTGGCTGGGGGCCCCAGAGCTGTATGGAGCTTGGTGTGGGGTGACAGTTGCACAGGACAGTTGCAGCATCCCCACTAAGTCCTGGGGGATGTCAGCTGCAGCACTGCTGAAAACCACCACGCTGCAGAGTTACGGTCTTACCTCCTGTTTCCTAGTACCACTTTCAGGGTGCTCCTTGTCCCTGACTGCTCGCAGTGAATCCCAGCTCCCTCTGCAGCCCTGGAGGTTAAACCAGAGCACAGCGGGGGCTCCAGGTGAGCTGGGTGAGCTCTGAGGGCAGGGAGCCTGTGCTGGGTGACCCGTGTCGGGGCTGCTATCCCCACTGGTGTCGGCAGAGGGAGAGGCAGATTGGGTGACCTGCGACTGCAGCCCACGGGCGCTGGGGAAGCACCGGTGGAAAATAACCCGCCAGAGCAGAGTGGGGAGCACAGCACCAGCCGCCGCCCACGCTCTGCCCCAACCGTTCCAGGTCCTGGGGCAAAAGTCAGGGTGATTTGCGCTTCCCAGGGATACCATGGTTTGCCTCTCCTCGGAAAGCAGCGAGGAAGGAGCTGGCAGGCAGGTGCTCTGCTTGGTGCGCTGCTGATGGGCCCTCCTGGGCAGGGGTGACAGCCCCCCCCGAGGGTGAGTCCAGCAGGGTGGTCCCGCATGGCAGCCCCGAGGGGATGTGCCCCATGCTGGGCGCAGATGGGCCGGGAGATTCGCGAGAGGCTGTGGTGCATCCAGGGGGACCTCACGCAGGCAGCCCTGCCCGTGGGGGCTGCCTCCTCTGGGCAGGCTGGCTGGGCTGTGAATTCCTGAGGGGGATGGCCACAGGTTTCCACACTGCAGAGGTGCCATCCAGAGACCCCCACCTCACATCCATGCTTGGTCTCCTTGGTCTCTCCTGGTCCCTCCCCCAGCTCGCCTTCAAAGCAGACAGCTTGTCCTCACCATCCTGAGCAGGTGCTGCCCCTCCTTGCATCCATGGGCAGCACCTGGCCACAGCGATGGATGTTGTGAGGTGCTGAGCACCCCCAGAAATGTCTGTCCCTGCCAACACCTGCCATCAGACACCACAGAGCTGCTCGAGGTGTCACCGCCTGGGGCTGGCAGCAGGGTGGGCAGCGGGGACTGCCTGGGCACCCACCCCACCAGTCTGGGGCTGGCCGGGGACTGGGGGATGCTGTCCTCCCCAGGGAACATGCTGGGGGGGCTGGCAGGGCTGATTTGCCTCGCTTCTTGTGCACCAAGCCAGCAGTGTGTGGGTGCTGGGATCAGGGCCCAGACCCCTTCTTGCCTTTGCCCCCTCTGGCTGCGCACAGCCTGGCCAGCCCTGCTGCCCACCGCACAGAGGCACTGGTCCCCAGCCCGCCAGTGTGGAGCGGGGCACCACAGTGGCATTTGGCAGCTGCTGCGGGTGCCCCACCCTGGGTGGGGATGAAGGTCACTGTGCAGAAAGTTCAGCTGCTTGCTGATAGAAAAAATGGGGAAATTCCCTGCTCTGCACACATGTAAATGAGGGCTGGGGCTGGGGACCCTATGCCCAAGCCCCCTGCAACTGCCCTCCCTTCTCCAAGCCTCAGCAGAGTGAGGGGTCTCTGTGCTGCCCCCACCCAGGCCACAGTCATGGGACACTGCCTGCCCTGAAGCCTGTCCTCCACCCTGGAGGTGTCCTGGTCAAAGGGCACAGATCTCACTGCCCACAGCCTGTCTATACATCTGGATGGGCTGTGCCAGACACCCCTCCTGACAGAGCCACTCTCTGGAGCCAGAGGAGCCTTTGCTGGAGCCACATATGGGCAGGGCCACACCAAGACCCCAAGGACCATGGGCATCCTGTGGAACTGTTCACATCCTCATTGCTGTGGCCAAGGAAGTGGATTGTGCACAGGGTCTTGGGATGTAGGAGCTTGTGGGGGGATACAGGTGTCTGTCTGTGCTCTGCCATGCAGGACTGGTACCTGCACCCACTGCAGAGTGCTGGGCACCATGGTGCTGGGATTGTGCTGATGTTGTGTGGCCAGGCCTGGCCTGACGATGGGGTGGGCAGGACCCACCTTGAGGTCCCAGAGATGCACCTCATCCGTATCACATGTTCTGAAGGTACCTACAGACCAGGCTCAGGAGAGGGCAGAGCACAAGAAGGGACCCTCCTAAGCTTTTGCCTGACAAGTCCTGTTTGCCAGGGCTGTGGTACTGCCTGGGATGCTTGGATGATGGATAATGCAGGGAGGGAAAAACCTCCCTACCAAGCTTGTTATCCTACAGAGGAGGGACTGGACTCACTGCATCTTGGGATGCCCACGTTACAGCCATGAGGACACAGCCATGAGTGAGTGAGAGAGGCTCCATCAGCACTGGAGCTATTCAACACCAACACCCACAGCATCAGCAAGACCAGCCATGAGCACAGAGGTGCAAGTGGGAATCCTTGTGTCACTGGCACTGTTCATCCCAGGTTCCAACCCCTGTTGTCTGTGGGTCAGAGGTGTCATCCACATCTGTGGCAGCTGGCCAGCAAGAGGGAGAGGTTGTCCTCTCTCCAGTGGTGGAGAAAACCCCAGGCTCCCTTTGCAGTTTTTCCCGCTCTCCTTGTGACTCAGTGCCGTGTGGTGAGTTGCTCAGCACTGAGACACTGACCCACACAGCCACCAGCCATCAGCCCACAAAGGACTGGAGCTTCTCAATGCTGCAATAAGGCAGGAGCCAGCAGCTTGCAAGATGTTCTCCCCTAGATTCAGGTCAGTAGCTCCAGCTTCGCACCCAAGCCAGTGGCCCTGAGTCACCAGGTGACACAGCTGTAACCTGCTGGCATCTCCCAGGTGTGGCAGCTCAAGGGGTGACATGAGGCCAGCTGGCTCACGAGGACTGAGGAGGTGGTGATGCAGCAGTAATTGCAGCCTGGTGTCAATGGCACTCGTGACTGTAGGTGGGGGATATCTTTCTGATACTCACAACTTTGGGCAGTTGCTGAGGAGCTGGTGAGACAGAGCACTTGGCTGGCAGATGTCACAAGTCTGCCAGGATCTGGTCCATTGTCTCCTGGGAGAAGCTATCAAGCTCCAAGGAATCCTTTTGGGGATGTTAGGGGCTTGTGCCTGAGGCAGACTCCTCAACCCTCTGTCCCTGTCCTTGACAGCATGGCCACAGGCATGGTCTGCTGCCTGCTGTGTCCTGATGATCACGCTTCTCCGCCTCCTCCACTGAGTCAGATGCATCACCTGGGAATAGAGACAGGCCTGGACCCCTCACCCCTGTGAGCAGCAGAGAGCAGGGCTCCCCAGGGCCTCAGCACCAGGCCATGGGATCCTGGAGTCCCCAGACTGGGGATACACCAAATGCAGCAGTGGGTTGCTGCAAGCACATCAGGACAGGGGGAGAAAGATTCCCCGGGACATGTTTTTCTACTGTCTGCTGGGAAGCACTTACGGACCGGGTGGTTCCTGTTAGGTGCTGAACAGGCAGAGAGGGCACATTGATGCTGAAGGGCAGCGTGTCACAGACACATCGCCCGTGGGGATCCCGGCCATCGATGCTGGGCAGCTTTAGGCCCATTGGCCTGAAAGTAGAGGCGCTGTTTCTTTTCCCTAAAACACCTGACATCTCCATCTCGAAACTGCAGGAGAAGAGTTATGCTTTAATGTCCAGAGGAGGAGGACATTGGTGTTTTGTTTCATGAGCTGCCTGGGCTGCAATCGCCCAGCATGAGAGAGGTGAAAGGCTGGACATGATGGAGAGCATAGGTTCAGGACTGGACACAATCCCAGCACACTCCTGAGGGCTCTTTGTAGTTGGAGCAGATGGTCCCTTTGTCCTACAAGGGCGTCTTAATTCTGTTGTCCTAATCATGGCTATGCAGGTGAGCTCAGTGGGGAGGACAAGGTCCTGCCCAGCCTGGCAGGTCTCTCCCTCCTTACTGGCACACTCAGAAAATAGAACATTTTCTCTGATCTCACTGTATGGGACCAATCTTAGGGCTGCAAGCAGAGAGCAAAGGCAGAGGGGGAGAGACAGAGAACAGGATGCAAATGGCAGTACCCCATGAGCATTATATGCAATAAAGTACTGGAAGATTTCCAGCATCTCAGGACCTGACATCCCTTTATCTGCAGGGTGCTGAGTGAGCCCCCAGAGAACAGAAGGGGAAGCAGAGAGCCAGCGCTGAGCAGAGCTGGCCCTGCGTGCCTGGGCTCCTGCAAGCTCATGGTGGTGGGCACAGAGAACCCATGAAACATGGGAATACCTGGGGCCATCTTCCCACTCCCGGCACTTGCCGCAGACTGGCAGATAAGCTGCCACAGGCAGGTATTTGAGCCAGTGCCATGACAGGCTCTGGGGCTGCTGGAGGACGAGGCTGCCAGCCAGGGAGCAACACTGCCAGGCAGTGCAAGGACACTTCTGCCAGCAGAGAGTGGCATCAACTGGTCAGACACTGGTGCATGTGAAGATGTCCTTTATGTTTACGTGGTGCACATGGGGTTCTGTCTGCACTGGGACAAGGCAGCAGCAGATCTCACCAAGTGTGCTGGATTTGGAAACGACACTTTGAGGAAAGCAGTTGGAAGATTTGAATAGGACATTTTCCAAAAGCAGCAAGGAGGGACATTGTTCAAAATATCTTTTAACCTAGAATTGCACTGATAAAGGTCTTAAAATCCCACCTTATGAAACCAGCTCCCATTTTCTTCAACCAAAACTGCCAAATCTCACTTGAAGATTTTTTTGCTGATTTGCTGGTCACTCAACAAACCCTTGGACCAGATCTAGTCCTCTTAAATGTACTGCTTTTTGTGCAAAGTGGCCTTTGTTAGCCTTACATGAATGCAAATGTTCCTTTATCAAATAGCAAGACTACTCAAGATGGGTTTCAATGGAATGGATCCCAGGTTGAACCCAGAACTGCTAAGCACAAAGCAATGATCTTGGCTGGACTGTGCGTAAACCATAAACAAAATGCTAAAACTGGCTGAAGCATGGATGGAAACATCCCAATGTGAAAGAAGTCAAAAAAACACCAGGGATTATGTGAATGGCCTGTATCAATAACCAGCAGTGGAAGTGACCACAGGCAAACTGATAAACACCGAGAAACGCAGTGTTCACACTGAGCCCAGGAGGTCTGTGCACTTGCAACAGGAGGATGATGCCATGTGTTTTCCTCCTATCTCAACACTTTGACAGACAGTAGCCAAAAAAGACACTCAAAATGAGGATGAACAGACGAAAAGCAGCTGATCCTCCTGAGCCTCATGGAGGATAAAGTGAGCAAGTTTTGGAGGTGAAAGATCCTGCTATAATAGCTGTTGATGCCCGTCCAAAACGTGCCCAAAACCTAGTTCGTCATTGCCAGTTGAGAGGATCCAGGCAGAGAGGACTTGATTTGGCAGCCCTGTCCTCTGTGTCTCAGCCTGAAGACCTCACCATACCCCTTCTGCAAACGCATCAGGGTGGGGGCAGCTGACAGGGTGAGAGAGACCAACAAGAAGTGCGAGAGACTGAGTCAGTTTTGTTTAAAATAGAAATCCCATGTCACCAAGGTCTGGCACTGAGGTTTCACAGAATCACAGAATGTCAGGGATTGGAAGGGAACTCAGAAGATCATCCAGTCCAATCCCCCTGCCGCAGCAGGATCACCTAGATCAGGTCACACAGGAACACATCCAGGTGGGTTTGAATGTCTCCAGAGAAGGAGACTCCACACCCTCTCTGGGCAGCCTGTGCCAGTGCTCTGTCACCCTCACTGGGAAGAAGTTCTTCCTCACATTTATGTGGAACCTCCTATGTTCCAGCTGGCACCCGTTGCCCCTTGTCCTATCATTGGATGTCACTGAGAAGAGCCTGGCTCCATCCTCATGACACTCACCCTTTACATATTTATGACCATTAATGAGGTCACCTCTCAGTCTCCTCTCCTCCAAGCTAAAGAGACCCAGCTCCCTCAGCCTTTCCTCAGAAGGGAGATGTTCCACTCCATCATCTCTGTGGCTCTGTGCTGGACTCTCTCAAGCAGTTCCCGGTCCTTCTTGAACTGGGGGGCGCAGAACTGGTCACAATATTCCAGATGTGGCCTCACCAGGGCAGAGTAGAGGGGGAGGAGAACCTCTCTCGACCTACTAACCACCCCCTTTCTAACACACCCCAGGATGCCATTGGCCTTCTTGGCGAGTTACATGCTTGGAAGTAAGTCATTGCTTCTGCTGCATTTCTGCTCCGAGCTCCTCCAGTGTGATCAGTGCTGCAGCCCTGGTTAGGAGATCAGTAGTTTGTTGGAGACAATTCCTGCTTCGAGGCAGAGTTTCAGTCTCAAATGGTTCCAGGCACTTCGGGACAGATCTGCTGTTTCCACTCTTCAACATGGTTTTTAGCCTATGATGCCTTTGTCTGTCCATCTCATCTCCTCTACCACTGGCAGAAATACCTCTGGTCCCCAGTCCAAACGTACCTCTGGGCATCTCTTTCAATGACCTTTGTTTAAATGGCTCTCTATTTGCCGAAATGACTCTTCTCTTTTCCCTGTCACCATCTTCTCACTTTTTATTCCATCCTTTACTCGAGGATGCAGAAGATTCCTAATCTCAGATTGGAGAATGGATGGACCCTTCTACACCCACTGGTCTTTTCCCACTCCATGACTGAAAACTGATGAGGAGGATCACCTGCTGGGTGCCAGCCACTCAGTGTTTTTGCAGTTTCCTTGGAGTCTGCTTTGAAGGGATGCTGAGCCTGGGACATCTAGATGGGATCATGCTGACCAGTCACTGCAGGGGGACCAGGTCTCAATAGCCAGGTGTCCAGCCAGCTCAAGGTCAGAACAGCAGCACAACACCCAGAGGGTCCTCATGGCAGCAGCCTAGTGGCCCATAAACCCTGTGGGAGCTGAGAGGGGGAAAAGCAGAGGGGGAACATTCTCCCAGAGGAGGAAGGAGCCCTTCAAGATTCATCTACTGTAGCTCCAAGCCTGAGCCCATGATGGTATCCATTCTACTCCCTCCCCTTTTCCCCAATCCAAAAACCACTTTTTGGACCCTGAGTGGCAGTGCCCTGTTAACCTGCTGTGCCAGGAGGAGAACCTGAGCCCTCCCCATTGCTGTGCAGGCATAGGTGGTATCTGCAAACCAGTGAGTTCTGAGGTTGCAGGAAGGCAGTCAGGATGGGTGGGAGGGGAAGGACAACAACTTGACCCACAGTGCAGGGGGATCTCTGAGCCTGTGGGTGATCTCTTTCCCTGCAGGGTGACATGGTCACAAGCCTTCATGCCCACACCTGCACCTTGCTTTGGACACACACACCACCACTACTGGGGCAGTGGTACCCTTTGTGCATCCCCTTTCCCTACCAACCACGTCTCCCTACACTGGGGATGACACAGCAGGGACATTCTTCTGGGTTAGTCTGTCCAGCCACAAATGTGCTGGGTTTCAGCAGAGTTGGGGTGTTTGGCAGCACAGATCCTCAAGCATTATCCTCTCCTTGCAGTGTTGGAAACAGGATAAGGAGAGCATTCCTGGGCCCTAGGATGCAGAAGCAGTGCTGCCTGCCAGGCAGGAACACAGCAGGAGTGGCTGCACTTCTCTCAGGAGAACCCCTCCCTGTGGACCTCCATGTGTCTGGGCAGGTTTGAGCACTGCACCGCACCAGCCTTTTGCAGCACAATTTCCAGCTGGCAGCCAGCAGTGCTGGCTCTTTGCAACTCTGCAGGACTTCACAAGGGCCCTGCCTGTGTGGGATCCAACCTCACCCTCCAAGAGTGTGTCCCTAGCAGCTGCTGGAAGCAGCATTGTCAGCCTGGCCAGCACATCTCCAGCTCCTCAGCCCCCAGACAACTGTGCTGGGTGAATGCATCGCAGTTCCAGGAATACAGCCAGCCCCGTCTCCAGGCGGTGTTGCGGAGACTGAATACACACAGATACCACTGGCATCTCAGCCTCCCACAACCTAGGTTTGAACCAGCCCTAGGAAAGCCCTCCAAGGCTACGCCAACAGCAGGAGCCTGCCCTGGGCCAGGCACACCATATGGTGTTAATGTAATAAAATTCCTTGAGGAAGGGTATTCTTATTTTAAACCAAACCGACTCAGTCTCTCACATTGCTGCTCTCCCAGTTTCACTCATCCCCACACCTACCCACACAAGGGGGTATGACCAGGTTACTCTTGCAGATGGGTCTTCGCTGTATCTGATGGACTCCTTTTTATTAGCTACAGCAAACTGGTGAAGACAGGTCTTTTCTACCCTTTAGGAATCAACTATTTTCACAGCAGCATCTTTAGTTTCTAATCCTTGTTATGTCACCCTTCAAGAGCCTCAGGCAGGATTGTTCCCTTTTGTCTGGGCTTCCCTGTTGTGGGTGTCTTTACAGGTATCATCCTGGTGTTGGGGGAGGAGGAAGACGTAAGGGATGTGCTTGCATCTTGTTGCCATCCTCCTGCCATCAAAGCACAGACTTCTGTTGGTGAGTCATCTACACCCAGGCCTTATCAAACCGCAGCCATCTGGGCTGATGGGAACACCAGATTCCTCAGTATGTGCCTGATGTTGATTGTACCCCTGGTTATCAGTGCAGGCCATTCTCATAATTTCCTCTTTAGGGTTTCTTCTGGTGCTTTTACACCCAGCCATTCCCACCCTTCTCCATCCCAGCCCTAGTATAGCTGTTACATAGCTCTACAAGCAGGACAACAAACCTAGCCTAAGATGTTATTCTGATGACCATAATGATGTCTTGGACAGAAAAACCAGCAGCTCAAAACATGCAGCAATAGTTATGTGCAAAAAGAGGGACATTACTAAAATTATGAAACTAAGAAAATGAGGAAATTAAGACATTAAAAGAGCAACTAAGAGAGTACAATGTTGGACATTATGTAAATATTCTACTGGAGGCACAGAGTAAATGTATACTGTCAGTCCAAAGAGATTCTAGCAGTATTATAGCAAATGTTTTTAAAAAGCAAGTATGGGGGCCTGTTGGAAGTAAAGTGATATCTTTGAATAAGCCACAGCCATGTCCAAACAAGGCAAACAGCAAAGAGTATAAACCTGGGCAAGTGAAATGTAAAACCACAGTAAGGTGAGCCAATTTTTTTTTTGAGGAACAAGTTACTAAAGGCATAACAACTAACTTTCAAACGTTTTTTAAAGTACACAAAGGATGGTTGCCTGCCAAAGAGGCTGGAATCAACAAACAATGGAGTACAACAGCAGCACTCATGGAAGAGAAGCTGTAAAGAGAAGTGAGGCAAATCCCTTGCATTGCTCTCTGGGGCTTCCCGGACTGGACTCTTTCTTTGCAGTGAAGAAGTTAGATGAGGTCCCTCAAATGGGGATGCCAGTAGAAGAAAATTTCAGAACATGTTAGTTTACTTGAATGGAGAGAAAAAATGCCAGGACCACCACCTGGAGAAATGTCTTCGCACGGAGGCTTGGGGAACTCACTGGTGGTGGTGCTGACTAGCAGGGGATCCATGGCATGTGGTTTAGCAGTGTGTTATGGGGAAGAGTCAGAGACTTTGGCAGTGAAATGCTCTCTAAAGACTGAGGTCACCAGCTGAGTCTCAGCTTGCTGCAGCCAGTGCTGCTGATGGCATTAAAAGCTACAGAAAGACCTTATAGTGATAAATGACTGCCAGCTGAGTTGGTGTGTGTTTGATAATGCCAAAGACAGAGCTCAGGAAAGCCCCCATGTGGGTATGATGGAGTGAGAAAGGACGTTTCCGTTTTCACGTGCTGTGCTAGTCGACCTAGTGCCGCAAAGGGAGATTCAACAACATGGAGGGAAGGAACACAAGTGATGTCTCGTACCCATTTCCCCTGACTTTGTCCAGTGCCTCTGCCTACCCATGTGCTTTATGGCTTGCTCCATGCTCTGCTGCACAGACGGAGCCACTCCCTTCCACTGTTCTCCTAAGGAATCAGATATATTGTTTAAAGGTCTCAGGACTGCAGCCAGGAATAATTTTCCACCTGTACTGTTTTGTTTTCTCAGGCTCTGGGGACTGCTCTGAGATCACAGAGTGGAGCAGGACAGACAGAGAGCTGATGATTAGAGCCTGGCCCAGGCCCCTGATGGCCATTCCCAGCAGATGGTGATCTGGAGAGAACCAGGGACATCTTCAGCATCCTAAAGGTGTGACATCAGCACCCATGGGGTCTGGGCAGCCCCAGTGCTGCGAGTGGGAACAGGACCCTTCCAGCACCCGTGGGCCAGGGGTCCAGTGACCAGGGCCAGAAACCAGGGCTTGTGGCATGGCCACGACACCAGAGAGCAACGCAGCCAGGGAGAAACCAGCCATGAAAATAAATGAGGCTCCAGGAGGGGTCCGTGCAGCCAATCAGAGCCTGACATACCCTCAGGAGAGACCCAAACAGCCAATCAGAGACTGCCTCTGGCTGCCACACCTGTGGGAGTGGCAGCTGTGTTCTGATTGGCCCTGAAAACCACCTTGTTCTGTATGGAGCCAATCGGAAGTGACGGCTAATAAAGGGTTACCAGGGCACAGAATTTCCTCCTGCTGGAAAAAAATGATGTCAGAGAGTCTGAGCCCGAACTGCCTGTCCTGTGACACACCGGTGTCCCCCTGGGCCTGGGCAGGGGGGCATGGGGACACCTCCCTGCAGAGGCACCTCTGGAAACCACCCAGTCCAGAGCAGGGCCTGCCCCAGGAGCTGCCCAGCACCATGCCCAGATGATGCCTCCACAGCCTCTCTGGGTACCCCCCTCCAGGTGTGGGCATGGAGGGCTTTGTGCCGTGCAGTGCCACGAGCTGCCACAGAGCAGGGATGGCTGGTGGGTCCCTGTGCCACCCCCCGTGGAGCTGCCCCACATAGGAATGAGACAATGCAGCACACGCTGCCTTCTCCCAGAAGTCACGAGTGGTCGGATTGCCCCAGCGGTATCTCCGTGATGGAACACTCCTGCTGCTGTGCGTCAGGGTGACCGGTGCTCCGTCACCCACCACCGGCGCTTGGAGAGGTGCAGGACGGAGTGGAGGCTCTCCCAAGCTGGGATGAGGCCGTAGGTAAGGTGCACTCATCTGCAGCAGAGAGGTGGTGGTGTTGCAGGCTTGGCTGCTGACTCAGGGGATGAGACAGGGCAGGTCCCTGTCCTGCTCCCCCAGCCGTGAAACTACCAAAATTCCTCCCTGCTCTGGTTTCTGCAGAGTGTGACAGGAGAGCAAGCAAAGGGAGCTGGCGCAGAGAGGAGGAAAAGCGCTTTGGGGATGTGGGACCCTGCTGTTTGCAACCCCTGCTTCATACCTCATGGGTCCTTTCAAATGGTTTCTGTGGCCAACGAACCATGCTGTCTCTCGTATCAGGGAACTGATGTCTCGCCAGGGTCTGGACTGGAGATTTGCAGATATGGCACTGTCTCCAAGGAGATTATTCCTGGTTGCCATAGAAACTGGGCTGTTGTTTTGTGCTCCCTCTTGTCCCTCACCGTTACGGACACAATACTTAAAATCTTATTTCAGTCCCTGGAGCTTGTTGAAGGGTTGGGTGTATCCCAGGGGGTGCCATCTGCCAGAGACCACTGAGGTGCTGCTGGACCAGGGGGTTCATGTCCCATACTCACAGGGTGATGAGAAGTGAAGAGCGGGTACCAAATGAGGGTTATCACTAAACGAGGACTGCAGGAAGGAGACGAGGCTCAGGTCTGTGTCCCAGGGGCGAGCCCCCAGCACACCCTGCCACGACCATCTGCTGCTCAGCACTGGGAGCATGGAGTAAGCATGGTGCCCTGTAGGAAAGGAGCCCACCCCATCCCATGCCCTGCTCCCCACACACCCGCTGGCACACGTCCCAGTGCCACCGTGCTGCAGGGTGGTGGCAGCCCAGCGACACGTGGCAGTCAATAGTCACATTGTCACCTGTTCCTGCCCGCCATCCGAGGGGAGAGGCCACAGGCAAGGAGAGTCCCATGAGTGGGAAAACAGGAGCAGCGACGGATCTGCTGGCTCCGTTACTGGTTTACAGGCATGGGTGGTCCCTGGATGTGCTATGTGGTGCCTCCCCACCTCCCCAGACACCCCCTGACCCCAAGGATGGGGTCAAGAGTTTCGTATCTTCTAGGAGCCTGAAACCTGCTGCAGGGGGGAGACTGTGCTCCAGCCTGAGCTGAGGGAGAGCCGCTGGCACTGGGAGGGGGAAGGGGTGGTGGGATGGGCTGGGTGCGCGCCTGGGGACCCAGCCCTGAGAAGCTGACGATGTAAAACTGGCCATGCCCATGGGTGCACACGCCCTACAGGCAGATATTCCTGGCATGGGGTGGGTGAAGACATTTCTCTTTCATGTGCGGGCCCTGCCCTCTCTGATGTTCCTGCTGCAGAGCTGGGGCAGCGGAGCAGCTGGGGTGAGGGCTCGGGCACAGGCGGGGAGGAGTCAGAGCCTGGCGGGAGCCCTGAGGGCAGCGCGGGTGGCCGAGCCCTCCACGGGCAGCCAGAGCAGATATGGGCAGTGATGCCCAGCTGTGGCACTGCACAGTGATGCCAGAGGAGACGGCTCTCCAGCAGCAGCAAGCATTGCCCAGCTGCCCACCGTGCTCCCACCACTGCTCCTGCCAGGCTGGGGACACCAGCCTCTGCCTGCTGCCTGTAATGGAGATCCTGCCAGCCTACACCTAGTTCAATAACCAAGCAATAAATATCCCAGGGACAATGCAATGACACAGGTCCTTTCCCAGCTGTTGCCACTGGGAACTGACGTGAATCGAGTGATGGAAACCAGCCAGCAGAGAGGCTGGCGGGAGATGGGCCCACACGTGGGTTTCTCTAGAGGGCTTAGCTTTGCCCAGAGCCAAACTGGGTTAACTGGGAACTGCATTTTGAGGTTAACTGCTGAAAACAGTTCATTTGCACAACATGACAAAGGGTCCTGGCTGGCCAGGCACGAGCAGCATGCAGCAGACAATGGCATCACTCTGTGGTGCCCCATATCCAGTTTGGCAGGGATCAGTGTGGACCTGTTGAAAGCACCTGAGATCTCCACTGATGGCTCCAGGGCCTCTCTTCTGGGGGTTCCCATGTGCCAGGTACTCCTGACCATGGTACAGCAGGTGTTCCCAGTTGCAGCAGCTTGAAGGAGCACTGGTGACCATTGCTGTTGGGTGTTCATCCCCAGCAGTGCTGCAGCAGCAAAGCTGAATTCACCGACAGAAGAAAGCAGGGAGATGGGCCACCACTGGGCACCCTCCGTTCCACCTCATTGCAGAATGAAATGTTGGTGTTGCTGCTTCTGACCAGTATTTCCCATCTCAAATCCCACAAGAAGCTGAAATGAAATAAAGCATCATTTGGATCTGTGGTGCTTGGATTTCCTCTGGGGAAATTTTTCAAAACAGCTCATTTTGCTCTAAAAGCATCCATAAAAAGGGACTTGCCCCTCTCTCTCTCTGTGTCCTGCCCACTCAGGACACGTAAGCTGGTAGCTGGCAGGAGGTGGCTGGGTGGTTGGGACAGTAGTTAGCAAATAGTATAAGGAAAGCAGGGGAATTTCTCTCTCCCTGGGATGACATCATATGGATATAAATGCTCGGATGTGCCATCACTCTCCTGTGGGTTGGGGCTGGGTTTTGGTGCACCCAGCAGTTTTCAGCTGCCCTGGGACCACGCTCCTGACTTTGTTGTGGTGCATCACTCTCCCCTGGAGCAGGGTAGAGCACCAGCAGCAGCGCTGGAGCAGAGCTGGCCAGAGGCTCCTCACCCAGCTCCCCGCCATGAGCCAGCGAGGCCAGGGTGGGGACACGGCCCCTCCTCTGCCCGTCTCAGCCTGGCAAGCAGGTTCGGGGCCTGTCCTGGAAGACACCGGCCGCCCAGGTCCTGGTAAACACATTGCGAAAGGCTGGGTTTGGCGGAGCCTGAGCCTCAACCCCCACATCACAGCTGAGTCATTCCTGCTCCAGGTTGCTGCTTTCGCCATCCCAGCTCCGTAACCTTGCTCGCTCCGCTGCCCGGTGGCACCAGTGTGGCTCCCCTCCTCCTGCAGGCATTGCAGCGTGGTGCAGGGTCCTAGATCCTCACAGCACTGCCCAAAGATGGGAGTCACAACCTCTACCCTGCCTCAGTTTCCCCATCCATGGTAGAAGATCTCCTAGGTAGGAGGCAGCTGACTCAGCTTACCAGCAGCCTCCGAGAGGGCAGACACATCTGACATCCTCTGCAGGGCTGACTGCATCAGGCACTACACCAGCATCAGGAGGACGGCTTCCCACAGGGGGCTTGGAGCTGGAGGTGGTTTCTCCAGCCTGTGAAGGGTTAGCAGTACCCAGGTACTAGGTACTCCCAGGATCTGCACCCAGGGCTAGCCAAAGCTGCTGAGGGATTGAAATGCCTCTTACCAAAGCACAGCACAAATGCAGCTTGCGAAGCGCGGAGAAAAAAAATGCAGGCACACTGCCTGCTCTGCCTGGAGAGTTTGGCTCTGCTCTCTGAGCTGGCAGGCACCATCTCCCTGGCAGCAGTACTCAGCTGGCCCCCCCTCTCCTTCCTCACCGGGGTCAGGCCAGGACTGGTGCTGGGAGACCCCCACGGCCATCTATACACCTTTCATTACCTCTGACAAAAGCCAGCTGTGCCAAGGTTATGCAAGGAGGGACTTTAGCTCCTCTCTGCTTGCTCTGAAGCGATGCAGTTCCCTGGCATGGAAACAAGCCACTGTGGCAGCGTGCCAGGACAGTGCTGCCACCTGCCTGGTGCAGTGTGACACCAGGACCCATGGCACAGGGCACTGGGCTGACTGCAAGCACTTGGGGAGGTCCCCAAAGCGGTCCCAGCCTGGGCTGCTCCAAGTTCCCAGCTGTGGCTCTGCTGCCCAGCACTCTGGGCAGGAAGAGAGGCAGGGGCTGGTGGGGGTACAGGCTGAACCCCCCGGGCTGGTGGCTGCGGAGCCAGTGCTGGACCTCAGCCCTGCCTGTTGTACAACTCCTGGGCCGGCAGCATGGGCATAGGACAGTGCCAGCTGCCAGTGCCAGATTTATGGTGGAAGGCATGAGCAGCCTTCGAAGGCGGCAGCAGGGCTCAGCCCTTGGCTCACTTCACCATCCGGTGGGGCCCAGGAAGGACCACGCCGTGTCAGGGGAGTGGGGCTGGTGAGAGCCACTGGCTCACTGCTGTGCACCCAACCCTGGTCCAGGCGCAGCCCACGAGCTCAGAGAGGTGGAAGAGATGGGCAGGCTGAGATCCCAGGGCTGCTGGGCAGTTCTGTCTCAGGCAGGTAAACCCCACAGCTGTGTCCTCCTCTGCTTTACTGGTTTGCTTGCCACAAGGGATCTCCCCATCCCTTGGCTAGCACACTGCAAGCTAGCTGTGGTGTGCAGCCATGCTCTGCACACGCTGGTGTGCATCACCCTGGGCATTTTCACCTACCACTTTTCCTGGTGTGGGGCTGCCCTGGGGCTGTGAGCAGCCTTGCTGAGCATGAGCCAAGACTAGGCTCTGAACAGGATGCCCGTCAGCTTGGAAACCTTCTCCAGACGGGTGCTCTGTGCTGGAAGATGCCCTGGAGCAGGCTTCCTTCATCAGCCACAAGATCTAAATCTGGTCTCAACACCATGTTGGGGTTTCCTTAAACTCCTCTCACTCATACTGGCAATACTGGAACAGCAACACCATTTGGGGAGATGGAAACACACAAAGGTGCCAGACCCGGCTCTGCTCCAGGTGCTCGAAGCTCCCTACCTGGCTTTTGTTGCTCACTCCCGTGCCGTGGCCCCAGGACTCAGCACTGCAGCAGAGCTCTGTTACTCAGAGCTGCATCCCCAGCTCAAGCCAACTCAGTTTGCCCTGGGGGATCAGCACCAGCCCTGTCACCTTGGCACTTACCATTAGTCACCTGCAAAATAACCACCAGCTGGAGGTGCCAGTGACAGAGAGCTGTGCTCAGGCTGGCACAGCCTGGACCAGCCACTACCTGGCAGAGCCTCTTGGGCTACAGGACCAGCAGGCAGGGCCTATCTCTTTGTTCCTTATGAAAAAAAAAAGTAGGACTTGCAGCTCCTAGGCAGGCATAAGTGTATCCCCTTCTCCATGAATTCATCCCTGCAGAGAGCACACAGAGCCAACAGAACATGCAAACACCTGCAAGCAACTTGGGAACCCAGTTGCATGCAGTCTCCCACCCATTAAGGCATGTACACAGATGCACACACGTCCACATGCATGCCAAAACGTACACACAGCACCTGCAGCAACAGACGTGCATGGGCAGCTTCGTGACTGCTCTGGCATGGTCTCAGCTGGATGTCAGTCTCCAGCAGAAGACACCCTCCTCCTCCAGGGATGTTTCGTGTGAAATGTGGCTTGGGATGTCTGTATTGAACCAGATCAATTACCCAGAGCACTGCCACATGTGGCATGGGTTGATTTGTCCCCAGGTTCCCTTCCTGATACCCCTGCATGTCTCAGGTTTGGGTGCAGGACATCTGTCAGATCACCATGGCCTGAGCATGTCTGGGAGCAGCCTCTGGGAGCCAGTGCATGTCTGGCCAGACTGCAGCTGTGAGTGGAAGATGCTGCAGGGAGCATGGTGGATCTTTTACCATCCTGGAGATATGCAGGGATCCAGTCTGGTCCACCTCAGCACTGCTTAGGAGAGGCAAAGAGCTGCTGAGAAGTCCCTCACCTGGGGTGGACTATGCATCATGACTTCTGTTTCACTGAGACAGCTGGGAGCAGCCTTGCCCCAGGGGCTGTGGGAGGGAGGTGCAATCAAAGTACAAGAGGGGTTGTAGCAGCAGGGTTTAAACAGGGCGAGCTGTCCTCCAGCTTGCCTATGGAGTAAAGCCGTTCTCAGGCAGCAAGGACACATGCAGGGTCAATGAAGCACGGGTTTTGGCACCACAGAGGCTCTTGGCTCCTTGCCTAGGTGGGTGCCAGCAATGCCTACACAGTGCTGGATCCTCAGGGGCTGGGACTGGGTCAGAAGGCCAGGAGCACCAGTGGGACGCCAACGCCCACGCCAGGGTTGCTGTCTGGAGACTAGGAAAGGGTTAGCCTTCCCGGTGATGCCTGCATCCAGGTATTCGAGGTATGTGCCAGCACAAGCACACCAGGCTCAGCAGGGGAGGGACGCTCCTTGCTCTGCCTGGGTTGCCTGGAGACAGCTCTGCTGGAGCATGGTGGGGAGAGGGAGCTGGGGGGTTGGTGTGGAGATGGGTCCCCATGTCCCAAACTCCACTGACAACAGCTTCATGGGGCCAGGCTGAGAGGTTGGCTGCTGGCCCTAGCTCGTGCTCTGTCCCTTGGGGAATTTACTTGGCAAATGAGCAGGTGTCCCCACCCCACCACCCCTGCACAGCCAGGATTTGCTTTGCAAAATCAGGTGACATCTAGCACAATAAGGGCAACAAGCGCACCCCGAAAGCACACACGAAGACACTGCTAGCTCTGTGTGTGTTATCCGTTCATCGATCAGCCAGTCAGTCACCACCACCACGGTCTCCACAGCAGCTGCTGCCTAGGATCTGTGCTCTGACTTCGACATGCCCCATCCCACAGGGTCTGCCAAGCCTCTCTGGGTACAGGTGAGAGGTGGGCTGGTATACGACAGTGGAGCGAGCTGCTGCTGGAACATGGAAGATAGTGGCTAATGCCACTGGCTTCCCCAAGGATGGCTCGTTTCGTTCCTCAGGCTGAGAACAGCTGCAAGATACTTGGCTCCATCGTGGTGTATGGGGATGACAAGCATCACCAAAGCACAGCCCAAAGGAGTCAGACTGGACCCAGACACATCCCTAGTGCATGTCCTCAGAGCAACCCATTCCCCACGGACCAGGCCTCAGAGCTCATCTAGTCAAAATCTTGCCTTGTACCCCAGGAAAAACTGACTGTCACAACCAAGGGAACTTGCAGGACCAGTCCCCATGCCTGCTGCTGGAGAACAATGACAAAGGCAAATGCAAACCAAAGCCTTCAGCAGCCATGCCAAGCACCCATGCCAAGCTGGGACCCATGGAAGGGTGGAGGTACAGCCCCCCGGGGTCAGCAAGGGAGCTGGACAGGCTGCAGGGGGGAGAAGAAAGGGAGATGAAGGTCCCTCTGCAGCTTCCTGGCCTGGGGAAGGCTGCAGAGCTGGAAAAGGCACAGAGACAGACCATGAAGATGCTGGTTTTTTCAGATGCTGTTTTTCCAGTTCAGTCAAAGTCCCAAAGGGGGACAAGGGCCAACAGGGTGCTGAGGGGCTGTTCCTCCCCAAGTCCTTCTCTGTCCTTGGCTTGTCCCTAGGTGATCAGCTCCCAGGCTCTGTAGCAGGGCTGTCCAACCAGCAAAGTCCACAGTGCCCTAAAAAATACAGGCTTAGGGCTTTCTCCTGCTGCCCAGGCACTGGCAGAGCTCAGGGGACTGAGGACTGAGTGTGCAGAATCTGGAGCAGCGAGGGGCCCCAGGACAGCGTCTGGGGAGCTGCTGTTTCAGGGGAAATGCCAGGAACCTTCTCCTCTGATGGGAGCACACAGCAGAGGTGACCACCCTGCAGTGCCCTGGTTCAGGGACGTGCTCTGGGAGCCCAGATGTGCCCAGCTCCCTATGGTGAAATGCACTGGGAGGCACAGCAACCCTCCATGTGCAGAAACCCCCATGTTCCTGCTTGGTCCATCCCAGGCTGGTTTTGGGGTTAGCCACTGGGGCTAGGGATGTGGAGGGGTTTCCCCAAGGGGAGCAGGAATGTTTTGTGGCACATCCTGGGGATGAAAGGCTCTCTTCCCAGACTATGCACTGGGGGATTTTGACCTCCCATCACTAAAAGCCTCCCCATTTCCCATAGGGAATGAGGATGCTGAGTTAGGTGGGCTCCTCCCACCACTGTCCCTCACTGTGTCACCCACCTGGAGAAGGAGCCAACCCAGATGAGGGCTTGTGTGGCAGCACATCCTCCCCGTGCGCTGGTCCACTCGGCACAGGGAGGGTCTGGCACACACGGCAGCATAAAGAGCTCATTGTTCCCAGATGGAAATGATCATCTCAGTGACCTGGAAACACAGAGCACCTCTGTCAGCAAAGCTATAGGGTTTCAAAGGCTGAGATCAAAGGGCCCCCCGGGGTCGGGCTCTGCCAGGTCTTCGAAGACACCTGTAATAAAAGGCATCTCCTTCTAATTATTCTCATTTTTCCTGTGACAGCCACTGGGGCTGTGGGGCTCCGTGTTCACTGAGGGAGCAGCAGCAGCAGCAGGGACATCATCCCCGCTGTGACGGGCACAGACAAAGGGCCATTGTGTGGCAAAGGGTGGATGCAGGGAGCTTTGGCAGGGCAGTGTTTGCCCCCTCTACCTGCTGTGAGCCCTGGCCATGTCCCATGCCCTCTCCCGCCTCCCACCATCCCTGACTGGGCACCCTCTACTGCTCCCAGCACATCCTCCAGGGATGTCCCTCTGTGATATGGGGCTGCACAGCTGAGCAGGGTGGAGGCAGACAGAGCTGTGCTGGACCATGACTGGTGGGGACCTGACCTCTCCTGGTATGACCTGGCAGACCCAGTGCTGTGCACTGGCCTCTTATCTCCTGGACTTCAGACCCCACCATCATTATCTGCAGACACGCCTTGTGTATGCAATCAGCCCATGAACACTGTATTTCTCTGTCTGCTTTAAATTGGCAGAGGTAGCTCTTGAAATGCCAGTGCTCTTATGCAACCAGGCCACACATCCCTCTGGTCTGGGTCAACGCAGCTCCTGGCACGACAGGGACGCTGAGTCCCTTGGTTGGTACCCATGAGGTAGATCAGAGAGGGGTGAGAATGTATTTGGGCTCCTTCTCAAGAAGTGTAAGTGGTTTCCAAACTGCAAGGCCAGGCACCCACCTGCCCATGGGTCCAGCAGAGAGCAAAGCCTGCCGCAACACAGGAGTGATGAGTGGGGTGTGTTCTCAGCAGGTCAGGTTCAGGAGGTGTTAGGAGGAAAACTAGGGCTGTCTCTGACCTGGGACGTCACATGATAAACTAGCACAGCTCCCCAGCAAATTGTTGTGCTAATTATAGGAGCAGGATGTGATTTGTATTGGCTCATAGGCTCCTACATCCAAGGGTCAGCCAGGTCCTAGACTGGCACGGGGTCAGTGCTGACTTGGGCTGCAGGTTCCTGAGAACCCGAATGTGCACAGTCCCAGCATGGTGCTTTTCAGGTCAAATGGGCACCTTGTGTCCCCCAGGTGCTGTCTGCTTTGGTGAAGGCAGCCCTGCCAGGCAGGGCCCTAGAGAGCTCACCCGCAGGGCCAGGTTGACATTGATCTGCCAGGCCATCACATGTCGGTCTCAGATGGGGACATGGGACCCCACCACTGCTCCTCCTGGTTTGAACCAGCTCACAGAATCACAGAATCATCTAGGTTGGAAAAGACCTTGAAGATCAAGTCCAACCATCAGCCTGACACTGACAGTCCTCAACCACACCATATCCCTTCGCGCTGTGTCAACACGGCTCTGAAACACCTCCAGGGATGGTGACTCCCCCACTGCCCTGGGCAGCCCATTCCAATGTCTGACCACCCTTTCTGTGAAGAAATTCTTCCTAATATTTGGTCTAAACCTCCCCTGATGCAACTTGAGGCCATCATCACCCCTTGTCCTATCGCTTGTTACTTGGCTGAAGATACACATCCCCCATACACATCCACAATCTCCTTTCAGGGTGTTGTAGAGGGTGATGAGGTCTCCCCTCAGCCTCCTCTTCTCCAGACTGATCCCCCCCAGTTCCCTCAGCCGCTCCCCATCACACTTGTGCTCCACACCCTTCACCAGCTTCGCTGCCCTTCTCTGGACACGCTCAAGTATCTCAATGTCCTTTTTGTAGAAGGGGAGCTCATCCTTTCCTAGGCAGCACTGGGCAGATGCTTCAGTCTTCCCCTTCCCTCCCCTCCATCGTGGCAGCCAAAGGGTGCTGAGAGTGAAAGGGGCTGGAGGGGCATCACCCCAGCACCTCTGGCTGCAGATGTGACACAGCAGGGGACATGCCTGGGGCTTAGAGAGAAGGGCAGAGTGCTGCATGCAAGGTGTGGGGACACTGCTGGTGAGGCACAGGGTCACTCTCCCACAGCAGGACTGACCGGTCCAGGTTCTGCTCCTCAGGACAGCACAGAAAGATCGCAAATTTAGCATGATGGCATCAACCATCCTCCCACTGGGGACAGACCCTTTGTCCTCAGAAGCCACCAGTCTCTCTGGAGCTTGGTCCTCCTGGCTCACATGGCACAGTGTTAAATCTGCACTCTGAATGCTGCTGGGACTGAGGCCCCCAGGCAGGGGTGTCCCATTCCACGGGTCGTGCAGCTCTCCTCTTGCAACAAGAGACCCTTAAGTGGTGGTTCCTGTGCGCTGTGCTCTGAGCTGTCTCGGGGAGAGGTGAGGAGCTGTCAGGGCCCTGGGGTGCCATCGGCTCCAGCTGTGCCCTGGGAACCCCACAAATGCCCCTCACTGCAGCGGGAGGCTGCAGGGCTGTGCCAGCCTCTGTTTGCCCTCATTTCTGCTCCTCCCGGCACAGCCGTGTTTGCCTTCACATGGCACCCGGCGCTGAGCAAACAGTGCGTGGGGAGAGCTGAGCAGCTGGCAGGGAGGGCCAGCGCTGGCTGTGTCCCCACTGCCACCTCCCTGTGCTCCCCCCGTTGCAGGCTTTGCAATAAAAATGTGGATCCGGTTTGAGCTGGGAAGGCCTCAGGATGTGGAGACCGGGTGAGAGATTCACCAGCCTTGCTTTCAGGGGCAAACAGTTCAGCTTTACCCCCCAGATGCTGTCACCCCTATATGATGGTGGCGGTGATGACACAAGAATTTCTATGTGGGAAAGGTAACTTGCCACAACAGGGTGGGTGCCAGGAGTGGGCATGCACCCTGGATCCATACCAGTCTAGGCATGAGTCCTGAACCTGTACCATCGCTCCTCTCCAGGCCATTGTTCTCCCAGGGACAAGGTCTCAGCCATGGCAGGACTCCAAACTCTGCTTTTTTGCTGTTAGGGTTTGTTATCTCCTGTTTGGTGGCTGCAGGCTCATGGCAAGGTAGGGCTAATAGCCAAGGAGAGCTCACAAGCACCTCAGGACCCAACTCCACATCCCCAGCACTGCTGGCTCAGCCAGCAACAGACTCATCAGGTGTTTCCCAAGTCCCCACTGGGAAAGTGCACCAATCAAATCGATGGGCTGGTTTGAACTGATTTCTCCAAGTCCATAAGGATGACATGAAGACATCTACAGACCAACGTCTGTTGACGACGGAGCAAAACCATTCCAGTCTCCATCTGGGGTGAATTCAAGGTTGTAAAATTACACTAGTTGATGCTGGTGTCTTTTCTCAGCAGAAGGGGGATGGCTGACGTGATCATTTGTCACTTGTGAACTGGTATAAGCCAAACTGGAAGAAATCCAGTCCTCTGTCAGCAAAAGAACAAACAGCCCAGATCTGTTCTTGGAGATTGACCCACAGGGTTATGTAGGCTCACCATCTCCACACAGGAGGGGTCCCAATCAATATAGTTTATTATAAGCACTGTTTGGGTGTCCCCCGTGGTCATTGCCCTCCTGTGGCGATTTCCAGGCCAGAGAAGTCCAGCACTTTGTGTGTGGACAAGGCTGGAGGTGGTCCAGGCTGGCTCAGGCCTGGAAGAGAGAAGCAGCTGCAGTAGACTGGGGTGCTCCTACAGACCTCCCCTGCTTTGCTGGACCTGGTCCTAAAGCACTGCTGGTGATCAACCTCTCCTGGTGATTAGCTCAAATCTCACCTACTGCCACTGAACCTGTCCCAGCCTTGCTAGACACAAAGGCCACAACGATGTGCAGTTGGGAGTCCACCAGCCAAGCTGCAGAAGGACCAATGGGCACAACCACATGCACTCACACCATCACATTCTACTGCTCATCAGCACATGCCTCATATCCTCCCACAGGACACCAAGCAGCTGGAGAGTTGTAGTGTCCCCAGAAGTACGCATTCCCCACTGAAGATCACTAGCAGCAAAGAATGAGCACGCAATGCCGAAACACCTCGGGCTTCCTGTGGTGCTGGGCAGGCAGCGCTGGGTCTGTGGTCTGTACTGCTGTCCCAGCCCCACTGCTGGGGAAGGTGTCCAGGTGGACCAGGCATGGGGTGGCCAAGGCAGGAGCCAGGATGACTAGTTAGTGGGATGACACTCACTGATGGAGGATAAATATGAACATCTCAGCAGCTTCCCTCCCCAGCCCCAGGTTACACGTAGGGATGCAGCTCCCTTTCCACCTGGCCTACCACCCAGAAGATACAGACACTCCTGTTTGCAGCCAGGCTTCACAGGTGAGCAAGCTGTACCCTGGGTGGGGAGTGGGTTTGGCCAGCCAAGCTCATGCCATGAAGAGCTCTGCTGCTGCCAAGCTGATGGCAGCAGACCTGTAGTTTGGGCCTTAGGCAGACATAAAGCTCCTCTGGCCCCAGGAGAGCCCAAAGCTGACCAAGACTAACTGCAGCTTCACTTATTTTGGCTCCTGTCCTCTTTCACTACCCACTGCCCTCAGACCCAGGAGTAGAGGGATGCTGAGAGATGGCCTCAGGTGTCTGTGAACCTTTTTGCTGCAGCCCAGCAGTGTCTTTGTTATGGTCCAGAGCTAAAGGCAGGGAGGATCTGACCACTTAGGGTGCAGCACTCCATGGTCTGGTCCAGATGTGGGATGAACTTGTCATGTCAGGGATGGGACAGATCCAGACAAGCCCTGAAGGTCTGGATGTGGTTTCTGCATTGGGTCCTGGCCACGGGATGGTGCTGCATGGACCCTGGGCTGGGAGCTTTTGCTATTCTTCACTTCTTGCTGCCTCACCCTTCCCAAGCAGCCTGCAGGAGGGCTAGGGTGGGCCACCAGCTCTGGGCTGGGAACTGGGTGAGACCTGGGTGCTCTGAGCCCTTCCTACCATCCAGGGCACGTGTCCAGCCCTGGCTGGGGGGCACAGTGTGGGGTGCCTGGGTTTGGCTGTGACAGGGGCCAGGGGTGCAGGCACAGGGGAAGTGCACGCTTTCCTTTCAAACAAGCTGTTAGCATTCACCTCCATAAATAAATAAATACCAGGAGCCTGGTGCTCGTCTGCTTCCAGCCGTTACAAAGAGGCCACTGTCTGCAGCCAGGCACCTCCTCCAGTGTTGTCAGGACTTGCTCATCCCCAGGGCCACGGGGTTTTGCAAAGCCAGGAACGGACTGTTCTCCAGGGCAAGAGATCCACTACGGAGAGTGTTTGGGGCTGGCCAGGGGCAGAGCCCTGGGGGTGCCCAGGGGCCAAGGCAGAGCAGGTCCTGATGATGGGAGGGAGGTGGTGGGGAATTACCATGACCAAGCAGCCAGCAGCTGAGCCAAGCCAGCTCCTTGGGAAACCCAATGACACAGGGAGATGCGGTCGCCAGCTCAAGGTCGAGCTATGAGTCAGCAGCATGGGTAGCAAGGTGCAGGACTGGGGACAAGCCTACAAACTCCATGGCACATGTAGCAGCGGCAGGCAAAGCAGGAGTGAA
The DNA here is from genome assembly GCA_028020825.1 of Podargus strigoides. Classification (NCBI taxonomy): domain Eukaryota; kingdom Metazoa; phylum Chordata; class Aves; order Caprimulgiformes; family Podargidae; genus Podargus; species Podargus strigoides. Next base: position 6,760,046 of record CM051648.1, read on the forward strand.
GTTCAGAGTGAAGTTCCAGTCCTGTGTTAAAAGGAGTAAGCAGCTCTGCCACACTTGCTAAGCCCTAGATCTGCTATCTGAGGGATGCCCAGGCTCTGTGCCACAGCAGAGGGCAGGAGGCAGACCAGCACAATGCATGAGCAGGGCCACAGGGCTCCAGGCTGGGGGGGAGAGGAGGACTGTCAAAACAGGGTTTGATTTGGGGTCTCCATTGGCACTCTCAGTCTTGCTTTTTATTTCTGTGAGCAAAAGATTAGCAGGCAAATTAGTTTCAGGAACAGTTCATGTCTGCAAAGAATCGGAGGTCCCCTGGCGGTGCAGTGCTGGTGCCAGGGGGCTGCTCCAGCTCCGCAGGGTCCCATCCCTGTGGCAGACCTGAGCCACAGCCTGCCACAGAGCCACCTCTGCACCCTACATGCCCTCTGCAGCTAAGACACTTCCCAAAGCTGTCAGAGGAGCAGGGTCGTGGCAGGGCTGACACATCCCCACAGGGTGGGAGCCTGGGCCATGCCTGGCCTCCTGCACACATCGCTCCTCTCCTGGAGAGCCACCCGCTCTGGCTGACAAGGTGGTCTGGGGTCTTCCCGTGCTGTGCCCTGATGTCCCCTGCTGCAAGACGTCTGGGATAGGGAAGTAGAATAGCAGAGAGTAGGGTCCCTTGCCACTGCAGCCACTGACTCCGGTGAGGGCAGGGAGGGAACTGTGCTCCTGAAGTTAGGGCAGACAGGGGCACCTCAGCCAGGACATCCAGCCCCTGGCATTTGCTGCTGCACCAAGGAACAAGGCAGTGGTGCTGGGACCATGATGGCTAAGCTGAGCTAAAAGCCTGGCCATCCTCAGCAGTCCTGGCAGACCCAGCAAGATTGGAAGATCTCCAGCTGCCCGGAGATCTGGGTGGGTGCTGGGAACCTCCTGGCTTCCCACATCTCTGTCCAGGCAGAAGGCAATGAACCCCAGGTCCACGTGCCCATTGCTGGGGGAGGTGCACAGGAACGCAGTCCCTGCTGTTAGAAACCTGCCAGGCACTTGGCCGGGGGAATCCTCAGTCCCAAAACGTTGCAGTTTCACATGAGTTGCTGGTGTGCTTTATTTGTCCTAGGGCAAAGGGTCTTGCCATGCCCTCCCATCCACCCCCTGTGCCCCACTGCTGCTCAGCTCTCCTGGGGTGACCTGGGTGAGGGAGGTGCGGCTCAGCCCAGCTGCTGGCAGAACCCACATCTGCCCTTTATGTAGTTCATGACCCCACGTCTGTTTGCAAAAAGAATGTCTGGGCCACACCCCTGGCTGACATGACGTCCTCGCTCAGCTCTGTGCTCAGGGGCTCTGCCCACATGCATGCGTGCGCGCGCGCACACACCCCCACACCCCCACCCCCCCCCCCAGCCTCCCACAACACAAACAGCACTTGGGCTACACCAGTCCCGATGAGAGGTGGTGGGAGGCTGCAGGTTGCAACTCACCAGGTTGGGCAGGGAGGGACACAGGGACCTGCTCTGGTGCTGGCTCCACAGGGCATCACGCAGCTCAGCTGTGCCTGGCTGTGCCCCTAGGAGAAGGTTGGTTTTGCAGCTCTCGCAAACCCTCTCTCCTTTGTACTGCTTGCATGTTCACCTCACTGGGCTGGTGCCCGGCGAGCTCTCTGTATGTGGTCACCTTTTCCTGGGGCATCCCCTTGCCCCCAACCAGGGCAGGTGCCCCAGGCTCTGCTCTCCTCCCCCATTGCCAGATCTTGGGGTCTGGGTGCACCCCTGAGTGATGGACTCACACAGGCTCATGGCAGTGGGGGACAGTTCTGTAGGCTGTGGACAAAGGTTGCGGGAGAAGTGAATGTACAACTGTCTGTGTCCATACTTCAGCTGGAAAACAGAAAATGTCCAGCCATCATTAGGGCAGAAAGGAGCTGCAGTCATTTTCCAGGCAAGTGACTGGAACAAGGACCAGGCATGGTTCACAAGAAGGGAGACCTGTGAGGTCCCTGAGCCCCTGGGGAAAGAGGTCTCTGCTGGCCTCCTGCCCTGGGCTGGGGATGGAATGTGGCCAGATGGGCCCTTCACTGGTGCCTGGCTGCGCGCCAATGGCAGGGCTGGCTCTGCAGCCACGGGGCAGGCCTGGGGCAGCGTGGGCTTGGTGGACCCCAAGAGCATCCTCAGCTTTTACAGTGCCTCCCTGATCCCTCCTCTGTTTGCTGGAGGCATTGACTGAGGCCAAATCTTCTCTGTACAGACCATATGTCATAGCAGGTTTCCAGTCCCGACTCCTCCCAGGAGACCCTCTTGGTCAACAGCCAAGACCCTCTCCAACACCCAAACCAGCAGCCCAAGGGGTAGAGCAGGGAGGGACATGGATGCATGCAGTACCTGGGATGCTCCTTCCTTCTCTTTCCCTTAGGTTTTGTTTCCAGAGAAGAGCCTCAGGCTAGCTGAAACCTACAGACGTGGGCTTTGAGCTACTCTGCCTAGGGCTGAATCCCACCATCCACAACAGTTCACACCCAGTGGGGGAAGAAGATGGGTGTTTGCAGGTTCACTGTGTTTATGGGATCTGAAAAGCAAAAAAGGGGAGAAGAAGCAGGCAGTCCCAGGGCTGGCATGTGTGTGTGCACATAGGTACACAGAAAAGATGGGTGCAAGGATGGAGAGTGTGTGTGTGCAGAGCTGGGGTGTGCATGAGAGGAGTGAGGAGTCTGTGTGGGAAGAGGGGGGTGTGCGGTGCAGGGGAAGAGGGGCCAGCACTGCAGCCTCCCCAGCTGCATGTGGGGTGGGCACGGGGCCTGCAGGGGCTCTGACCGTGGCACGTCCCAGGGGGAAAAGCAGCTGTTGGAGAGGAAGAGGAGGAACAGCTTCCTGTGAAGCATCGCCAGGTCTCCAAGGTGCCCAGGGGGTCACTGCCTTGGGATGGCAGACCAGGAGGGCTGCGGTGACGGGTCCCTGTGCACTGCAGGGTTATGGCCCCACTAAAGGAGTTTGCCCAGTTTGGTGCTCAGGTGGCAAAGGAGAGGCTGGGGAAGACAGGAGGGGGCTCCTGGGGATGTGGAAAATGTTCTGGTCCATCTGGGGACATTTAACCCACTGCTTCTCAGGCTGGGAAGATGACAGTGAGGGACACACTGACTGCCAAGGAAGAAGGTCCTGTCCCAAGCAGTGGAGGGACGCATTCATGCTGCAAAACCCACCACAGGGGGTTTCTGTGGATCCCATCCAGGCCAGGTCTCCCCATGTGACCCAGATGTGACCCGTCCGGACCCCAACCCACCTTTTCCGGCCTCCATGGTAATTAAGCCCTGCAGACTGTTCAGCCTCTCTGCCGCACCTTGTGGGCGGGGGCAAAGTCTACCGCTCCCCCCATCCATGCCCTGTGGCTGTACCGCAGTGCCTGGCACTGGGACCCTGAGCCCCCACCTCCCCAGAGCTCCCGTGGGAAGAGGAGGGGGCTGCACCCTGCCTGGCTGCCCTGCTCTGCACCCCCAGACACCCCCAGCTCCCACACTCACCTGCGCTTGCCCTGGGCCCCACAGACCTTGAATAACCTGTTCCCACTCCTCCTCTTGCCTCATGACAAAGCACCTGGCACTCAGCGAGGAGGGTAACCGCAGTGAACTGAGCTCACTGCCACGCCAGGGACAGTGGGGGACAATTACCAGGTCATGGGAGCTGCAGCCAAGGGCCCCTTCCCCATCCGGCTTGCTCTGTGGCACACCCTGTGTTAGGTGCCCGTTTCCTCAGAATACGGGGGATTTGCTCTCCCTTTTTGAGCACAGGGAGACATCAAACTAGAGGTGTGTAGACTCCGCATCTAGATTCCCAAAGTGCTGTTGCAGATCCAGGGTGAGCATCTGGTCTCCCCACTGGCCTGTGCACCAGCAGTTTAGCCTGGGTGTCTGTACAGTGCCAAGTCACTTCTTGCTATGCTGCACCCTCACCTTCCTCACCTCCCAGCTGTAGGAATTTCTTTGAACTCTGGCCAGTGGCATCTGCCTCATGGTAGACCTGATTGCTGCTTTCATCCCAGTGAGCTCCATCAGCCTACCCATGCTTTCTGGGACCCACATGTCCTGCTCGCCCCACAGCCCCAGGGATGCTTGGTGGCCTTTGCCTGGGCAAATTGAGATAAATACCAGTCGGTTGGTCTGGTGTGTGAACGACCGACTGTGGTTGGCTTCCTGGGGCAGAGGGATGCCCACCTACCTCTTGGTCTGGGCAACTGCATGGCACTCTCACCCCAGCCTGTGGGGCACCCCGTGGGCAGGAGAGGTGCAGAGTTGCACGTCAGGCAGGGGCTCCATGGGATCTTTGGGTTGCATCTCACAGGCAGGAGCAGCAAGAGGACACAGGACCCTCCTTCTGCCTGGAGGAGAGAGGCAGAGTCCACATCTCTGCTTTGTTTGCAAGAGGGTCAAGGTGTCTGCGGCCAGTCTGGGACACCTTGAGCTGTTTGGCTTGTTTGCAAGTAGCTGGGCAAGATGTTGAGGCTCATTGCCTGGGGCTGGAGTGGCCCAGCCAGATCCTGGGGGCTGTTTGTGACCCTCAGTTAGCTGTTGAGATGCTGTGAGTGCTGGAGGTCTCTGACCACAGGTGATTCTGTTCCTGTAGCTCTGAGCTCAAATCACCCATAGGTCCCTGGTGACTGAAACTAGGAAAATAAACAGTGTGCGATCACACAGCCCTTAGACACTGCCCAGCCATGCCCTGAATGGGCCCTCCTGGTCCTTGCTGGGGAGATGCTGGGTGGATGCCAGAGCAGGCAGGGTACAGGCCTGGCATTGCCACCTCTTGCCAAAATACTAGGGATGGGTGAGACTCCACCTGTGGTCTGCATGCACCTTCACCGGGCAGGGCTGGGGGTCGGCTTCTGACTGTTGGGGGTTCCTGCTGCCCCAAAACAGGGAGCCCTCACCCTGTGCCCTTGGGTGCCCTTGCCTGTTGCTTCTAGCTGGCCCAGGGCTGGAGCAGGGCATGACACACCACCGTGATTCCCTGGCACCATCAGCATCCCACAGGGATTTCTGCTTATCCCAAAGCCCTGCCCAACCAGGAAGGGGGGCGAGTGACTGGCCACAGCGGGGCTGGGCACCAGGGGTCACCTGGAGTGGTGGGAATGGGACTTGAGTGTGACTTGGGCTACCGCCATGCTGGGTGCAACCTGTCAGAGGGCTTTGGAGGGGGGGTTTGTGTGACAACTGTATGTGAATGACCACGTGTGTAACTGCTCACACGCCTGAGTAATGCAAGGTGTAACTCTGCGTGTGTCTGTGTGTGTGCCTGCAGCTCCAGCCCTGAGTGTGTGCAAGGCACTATGTGTAACTGTGTTGTGTCTGTAACCATCGTGCTGTGCGTGCATGTCTCGTGTATCTGCGTTTGTGACTGTTCACCAGCGTAACACACTCTGCATGCATCCATATGCATCCATAACCGTGTCTGGAGGCGCGTCTGCTGCTGTGCAACCCACTGCGTGTGCAGGCACGTGTGTGCGACTGAATGTGCTTGTGGGTGACACGGCAGGGTACAGGATATCTCCCCCAGCAGCGTGTTGCCTCCCAGTTTCCCCCTGTGCCCAGGGCAGAGCTGTGCTGTCCCTGCAGGGTGGCACCTCTGCCCGCTGCTGCGGGAGATGCCGGCAGGGCCCCAGCAGGCTGGGGCAGGGTGCAGGCAGCGGGTGCCAGCAGCTGCCCCCACCCTTGCTCTACCTGTCAGACAGGTGGGGCTGGCTGCCTGCCACCGCCTGCCACCGCCTGCCACCGTCACTTCTGGGAAAGGAGGATGCGGGAGGGATGGTTCTCGGCACAAAGGCTGGGACCTGCCCGCAGCTAGAGTGACCCTCAGGACCTGCTCTCTGGGATGGCTTGGGAAGGGCTCCCAGAACCAGGGACCCTGGAAAGCCTCAAGGCTGGAGTGTGCCCAAGGAGAGGGGACTGCAGCCCACAGACACTCAGCCCATCCATGTGCCCATCTCCTCTCCTGCTGTTCTCAAAGAACCCGAGGCATGTCCCAGGACCCCCTCCCTCCCCATCCCATGGCTGGAGCAGGGTCACCTGCATTTGGGTGCACCCTGTTGGGTGAGGAAGGTGAAGGGCTTCCCCTGCATGCCCCGGGGAAGTCAGTGCCCATCTGCCCCTATGGATCATATGTAGACCACCCTGGCCCAATGGCAGAAGCTGGCTTGGGGACAGACACTTTCTGTCCATCCTGGCAGACCTGCTGCCCACTCTGAGCCTGGCTCCTGACAAGGCCAGCACCACAGAAAGGCATCAGCTGGAGACTGGTGCCACACAGCGCCAGATCTTGCTGTGCTCAGCTGGGTACACTGGGAATTTACAGGGAAGAAAACTGGGACACCCAGCAGCTCTGGCATCTGGAAGCCTGTGTAGAAGACCTGATGGGCACCAGTCATGCTGCAGCCGCTGTGTCAGATGCTGCTCATGCACCAGAAAGTGCTTGGTGCCACGAAGGCAGCAGCTGTCCTTAGAGCAGGTGCAGATTGTCCTGGTGGGATATGGTGCCAGGGAATGCAGATCCCACTGGGACAGTGCAGCTGATGAACATGCTCTATGGTCTCATCAAGCAGAACCTGGCCCCCAAGTCACGGGATCACAGAATGTTAGGGGTTGGAATGGACCTCAAAAGATCATCCAGTCCAGTCCCTTTGCAGGAGCAGGATCACCTAGATCAGGTCACACAGGAACGCTCAGCAGCACCTCCATATGACTCAGGCACTGGGCTTCATATCAGTGCAGCCTGCTGGCCCCCTAAAACATGCCTCAAGTAATGGCAGTGGTGGAGGTGGCTCCCACAAAGTGTGCTCTGAAACTTGGCTCATTTTAGAAAGGCCTGGAGCAATGAGATCCTCTTGTAGGACCCACCCTTCGCCTGAAAGCAGGCTCAGGCCTGGACTTGCTCGCTTGCTGACCTGGAGGCAAAAACTAGAGGAGCGCCAGCCCTGTGGAGAGCCTGCAGATCCCACAGGAGCCCACATTACTCCATGATGACAGCACCGTGGCCAGCTGGATGTGACCCAGCTGAGAGTCTGTGCCCTGGACACTTTGGCCACCAGAGCTTGCCAGCAGATGGGGGTCACCTTGACCTGGGATGTGTTGTGACAGCAAAGATCCTGCTGCCCTACGGGTCAGTCCCCTGAATAAAGAGTGCTTCGTCAAGGGGATTTGCCCCCCAGACAGATCAATGTGAAGGGACATCCTCAAAGGCTAGATGCTCAGCTCACCTCAGCCAAGATCTTCATCTCCCTGGCTCACCCCATCCTTTGGAGGAGGGAGATCTGCCACCTCCACCCCACGCAGACCTTTGCCCTGGGGCTCTGGAGGAGAGCATAGCTGACGCAAGAGCACATCTCGTGCTCAGTGGGTGTGCCCACAGTTCGGCAGGGCACTGCCACCCCTGCCTCTGCGGTATGGACACACCACACAGCTGAAAAATTCTGAGGTTGGTGGCCAGTGACAGGATACATCACTCAGACTGCCGGGGTCACCCTGCCCTGCGGCACAGCTGTGCTCTCTGGTGCTGTGCTGTTCTAGTAGCTTTAGAAGAGGTTGAGCTGGGGATGGCCCCACTGGCCCAGCCATCAACTTCAGAGGCCAGCAGGCAGGGAAATCTGGCACATACCATACCACACCATACCGCACCATACAGTACAGCAGGCTGGACATTTCTGTCCATGTCTTCCATCTCTGCTCATCAACCCCTTCAGCCCTGCCAGAAACAGACATGGGAGGGGTGTGATGCTCTTGGCCATTGCCATGGCAGTCCTGACCTCCCTGGCCCTCCACAGAGTGACACACTGACTGTGTGGTGGTTTCCATGTCCCCTCGAGGTGCATCAGGTAACATCGTTGGCCATCAGCAACTCTCATGCCATACCTGGTGCTGGAGGCCAGGAACCCCCCAGGGCTCTTCTTGGAGCACCTAGAAAGAGATTGCACTCTCCAGTCTGGCCTGATGGACACCACAAAATGCTCAGCAAATGGTTGCCCATGTGTCTGGCTTCTTTAGGCCCTCAGGAACGTGGCACTGCAGTGGGGTGGTCAGCTTCTGTCTTCCAGCTCCCATCACTGCCTTGAATCTTCTCTCAGGTGTTTTGGACACCAGTGCTCCTCATCTTCTGTCCCTCTCCTCCACCTCGTTCCCCTCTTCTTTCCTCTCTGACTGCACGTGTTCACGTGCTCTGTCATAGGATTCTGGGTGCTTCAACAGGGAAAGGCAGGGAGCTGGAACAGCCTTGCTCATACACCTCCATGCTGCAGCAATGCAGGTCAGGCAGGAGGAGTGTCCTGGCCACACTGGCTTTCAAAACTGTGGCTTTTCAAAGAGTAGCCTTGCTGAACTGGAGCCAGAATGTACCCAAAATGGTTTGGTCGGCTCAAACACCTTAATTTACTACCTGGATTCTCAGCTGAAAATGTAAAAGTGAGTACACGGCCATAGCTGGATGGGAAGGTGAGCAATGAATGGAGGAGAAGAGGGCTACTGGAGACCTCACTGTGAAATGAATCTGAACAAGCTGGAGGAAAGAAAATACCAGCTGGGAGCTGCAGCCCATGAGTTAACATCACCAAGCCTGCAGGAAACCTTTCCAGGACACAGGACCACACATCCTGATGGTTTGACAGAGGACTTCTGGGGGTTTTCCACATTGTCTTCTCAGCAGGAAGCGGGGAGGAGACAGAGGTGCATGATCACCTATGAGAAGCAGGAGATCTCAGGAGGCATTGGTCCATTGAAGTGTAATGTATGTGTGGTAGGTATCGGGCTGCAGTAACCCTGGGCAGCCTCTTTGGCTTCTGCCAACCTGCTGCTGATGCCATGATCTTGGTCAGGACCTTCAGTTCATGTTCTCTTGTTCCTGGACTTCCCAGCTTGTGCTCTCTGCCCAGTGGCTCCATTTGCAAGCTGGTGCAGTGCCAGACTCCGTGCTGCGTCTCGTGGGTAACAAAGGGGAGAATTGGCAAGGAAATGAGAACACAATTAACATTCCTTTTTGTTCCACAATGAAACAGGACTGGGATTTTTGGTGGCAGTGGTGTAGGAAGCAGGAGGGAGGAAGCTGTGAGACATCCACCCAAGAAGACCCACCAGTGCCACTTTTTTGAGGATGCCAGGGACCAAGGGCTGAGCATCTATCCTGTTCCTGGGCAGCTTGGGATCTGGCATTTTCTGCAGGAGGGGAAGCATCTGCACAGGGAACACTCTGGGGAGGATGCAGAGATGCAGCTTTGTCAGACCTGTGTGAGAATAAAGCTTTGGGCTGAGAGCAGGTCCCCAAGTCTGTTCCTGAGGAGCAGGGACCAGCCAGTGTGGCCAGCAGGAGCCACACGTGCAGCATGGCTGAGCCGCATGCAGAACCCTGATCCCAGAGAAGCAGCAAGCACAGCACAGGACAGTTGGGGCTGGCGCCATCCCTCCTCATGGGCATCAGGGCAGCCTCTGCTTTGCTCCCAGGCTGCAGGGTAAATGTCTGGTGCTGAATCACCATGAGGGCAATCAGAAACCAACTGTTTGGGGAGCCTGAACCCTCCAGCCCCATCCTGGACGTGCTGGCATGCCAGGGAGGCAAGCAGAGGACCTCCCAGTACAGACTCCTAAGAACTCTGGCTGGAAGCAAGGGATGGATGGGATGCAGAAACTCGAAGGCAGTGCTGACCACAAGGAAAGGGGAAGATGGTCATGGGCAAGCAGAGGCATGTGGCATATGCCAGGGTGGTACCCCCATGCCCTGGGAGTACTCCCCAGCATACCCAGCCTGCTGTCTCTGGTTCCAGGCAGCCACCTAAGCAGCTTCCCTGTTCCTATAGTGAGAACAGCCACTCTCTTGTTTAACAACCAAACAGCCCAGGGTTTTACCAGATGAGTTACTGTCAGAAGGTAGCTCTCCTGGATGAGCCAGACACCCCCTGGGCAGTTACTGCTGGAAGAAATTATCAAAGAAATTGTTGGGCTTCGAAGCAGGGGGAAGCATTGTCTGGGAGCCCAGGCAACTGCTGTTACCTTGGGGAAGAGGGACGCAGCCCTTGGGGGCCTGCCCAGCCCCAGGCATGCCAGCCCAGCCCTGAAACTGGGCTGCGTTGGAGCCTGCTGTGGCAGCACCCTGCTATGAACTCCCAGCAGCACTGTCCTTCCCAGCTCCTCTGTGATATATATCCCCTGGGCAATAATGCTGCCCTCCGTATTACACCTGAGCAGCAACCCTCCTATAATTCAGCTTCCAGCAGTGCAGGTATATAGAATCCCCATCCCTTCCTGCCCCCAGCACAGCTCCTAAAGCTCCATCCACCAGCCCCCTCCCAGCACTGCAATCTGGAGCTGTGTGACCTGCCCCACACCCTTCACTCCCCTGTAGAGCGCAGAGACTCCCTCCCATGCAATGCCCGTGGTCCCTGAGGTGTACCTCATTGCTGACTCTGTGGATGACTGTCCCCAGAGCACAGACCCTCGTGTGACAGCGACCCCCTGCTCTGCCATCTCTGTACACGTACCTCAGCTGCTCCCAGGTCAGCTCGGGGGTATGCAGATGGGGTGCCCCATCAGCAGGACTGCTGCTCTAGGCATATTCAAGTCAGACAATTGCTAATCTGCCCCACTGCTGGAAAAGCACCCAAAACAGTTGGGCAGCACAAACTGCCTGGCACTTTTGCTCTCTCTGGAGCCTGGGAATGCCTGCATGGCTCCTCCAGTCCTGAAACCTGGGAGATATCAGCCTGGGTGGCACGAAGCAAGCCCAGGGCTGGTCAGGGCCTGGCAAGGGCAATGCCAGGTGAGATCCAGTGAGGAGAGGGTTTCTTGTCCCAGCTGCAGAAGTCCAGCTGCGATAAACATCTCCTACAGGTTCTCAAGGCTTTTGTCCCCTGGGTGTTTTCAGGAGGACCAGGCCAATTTACACACCTTTCTTTCTGCAAGACTTTTCACAGAGTCTGAAGGGCTGATTCCCACCTGGACCAGGGAGAAACACCCCAAAGAAATGCCCCACCAAAGAAATATTTCCCCTGAGGAAAGAAAACATTGGCTATTTTGAGCCAACCTTCCTTTTGGGTCAGGTGCTGCCCAGGCCCCAGACCTGGGCTCTCTCCTCCTGCCCTCTCTGTGGAGCTGGGGCCAGTCTCCATCCTTGTGCTACTGGGATCCCTGGCACATGGCAATGGGAAGGCAGCTGGGACCCCACAGCCCCCAAGTCTCTCCCAGTACGGGGTTCAGTCCTGCTCCCTGACCATGCTGAGCCAGAGGTAGGAGGGTAAGAAAGGGTGAAAGCCAGTAAGGAGTGCAGGGAGCTTGAGGAAAAGGCAGTGGGAGTGGGAGGGGGAGTGGGGGGTCCCGGGGAGATGATGTCTGTCTCCCGCAGGCTGCCCCTGTCCCCATCACATTCCCGTCTACCCTGATCTGCTGCAAGGATGACCACAGTCTGGCTCAGCTGGAAAATCAGGTCATGCCGTTGTGCTCAGGGGCAGTTCATGGTCTGGCATGTGGGATATTGGACACCTTCTTGCTGGCCCAGCCGAAACCTCTCCTCTCACCCCATGTCTCTGCTCCCATTTGCCACATCTCATCCACAGCAGTGTGCTTTGGGTCCACAGGTCCCAGGCAAGCACTGGCCAGGGCAAACTGCCCTCCTCTTCCCTAACTGGGACCAGGGACCAGCAGTGGCCACTGTGTCCCTTTGAGGGGTCTGAGGAAGAGAAAACCTACTTTAATGCTCAAACTTGATGGGCAACCAAGAATCTTCCTTGGGAACTGTGTGCCAGAAATATGTTCAACCTGAGACCACCTGGTGGGGAAGGTCTCCCAGCAGACCCCAGTGTAAATGTGTGAGGGGAGGTTGTTTTGGAGGAAAATTCTCTTTTTCTCCATTTTGTGCCATGGATCGCCACCGCCATAAAATCCAGCCACCTCCAAGGAGACTGAAAACCTGAATAAATCATCTCTTTTTTGTGCTAGTGTGCTGAGAGGCTCTGCTGGGTTGGCTTAATATGGACTTGAAGGTCACTGCAAAGGTTACCCTGAGTGTATGTTGGTGTGTGCATGTGTGTGTGTGTCTGGCCTTGCTCACACTCCCCCAGTCCTCCCTGGCTCTTCGCCCTACACACCCACGCAGACTTCATGGGAGGCTGCAGGATCTGGTCCCCCTGCCTGTGCCTGCACATCCCCTGCCTCTTTCTCCTCCTCTGGCACAGGGTGCCCATACAGCTGAGGGGGTCTATGGACCCCTGCCTCTGCCCCAAGCCTCCCAGATGGCATGATTCCTGCTCAGTAATGGCAGTGGTGTGGTGATCGTGGGTAGTGGGGACAGAGGGGCATGAGAGGCAAGGCAGACAGGTTCCCAGCTGCTGCCAGAGCTGGTTAAACATTGTCCCAGGCCAGTTAGGTAACACAAACCACAGCGGGAAAGAAATGAAACTGCTTGAGCAAACAGAGTGCGCTTGGCAGGGCAACAGGCTGCGTGACAAAGTGCTCCCCTTTCCCTGCCAACCTGCTGGGTTATCTATTGATGGAGAATAAACACCTCACCCACAGCCCCGAACCCGGAGGGACAGCAGCCAGGAGCACAGATGGCTCCAGTGAGACCCTGCCTGGGACTGGGCTTGTCCACTCACCCTGTCCCCTCCCTGGACACGCTGGTTGCCACCAAGCACCATCTTGGCCCCCTCCCATGCATGCCACTTGTGTGGACAGCCCGAGCATCTCAGCATTGTCCCTTCTGCCGGCCTGTCCAGTCTTCTCCTTGTGGCAGCTCCAGGAGGTCAGGGATGGGCCTGGAGCACCCTCCGCTCGCTGGAGCCAGCAGACACCAGCTGGGAAAACCTGTTCCCTGGGGAAGGTTACGCAAGGAACGTGATGGAGATCTGGCTGCAGCCCAGACCACAGACTGACTCCTGGTTCACACCCAGGGACTGGGACCTCTTCTTGTACCACAGGGCAACCCTGATGGCTTCACCTCAGCATGTGGATCTGAGAGCAGTACAGCTTCAGCCCAGCACACTAGAAGGTGATGGATGGAGGTCTTCGATATGATTTTGTCATCCTCAGGTTTTTCATGACTGTAGACCCCCTCTTATGTCTGGCTGAATTGCAAGGGTGGGCATGGCATGGCATGGCTGCAGGAAACCAGGCATCCCATCTGCCCCAGCAAGGCAACTCATGTAAACAGCAGTTGAACCCACCCAAAAGAGGCTGGACCTTGCCCATGGGCACCTCCTGCCCCTGGCAAAGCAAGTGGGTGATGCCCTTGATGCCACTGCAGCATCTCCAGGAGGTCCTTCAGCTGCCACTGAGCTCACAGCCTGGGGGTTGCCAGCAGAGTCGGGCACCAAGGGCCATGGTCACCAGGAGTTTGGAAAGGAAACAGGAGACTTGCAGCAAGGTCTGTGGTTTCCCCAGCCCCTGGACCCATCTCTTGTTACCCATGTCCTGATGAAGCAGGGGCCTGGGCTTCCCCAGGCAGCATGGTGGCTTGGCAGCAGGGATGCCCTAAGCCACCAGACTCACTCTCAACTGTGACCAGGCAGACTGGGACCAGTTCCAGCCAGGACAGCCCCAGGAGGCAGCACAGACAGTCCATGTGAGACCTTGCTTTGAAGGACTTATTTCTGCGTCTTTTGCATCGGATCACACTCTTGCAAGTTCAGGATGGGTGATTTTTAACTGTACCATGTCTCCAGCAGTATTGAAGGGCAGTCAGGGAACAATGGCTGGGTCCTCCTGCCAAAAAGGCATCTCAGGCTTTGCAAGGCACCCTTACTGCCTAGGGGCATGCCAAAAACACCCCTCACCCCCTGCTGGTGGGCTGGCTCCCCTCCTTTGTCACTCCAGGCCCTGGGTGAAACTATTCAGAAGGATGTGGCATTGCTTTTGCCTGGGCATCCCAGACCTGGTCAAGCTCCAAGCTCAGGGGGTCCCAGGGCCTTTCCCCTGGCAGGTGAACAGGAGCTCAGCAGTGCTGTCCCCTGCATGCCCACATTCCACAGAGTCCTGTACACGAGCAAGGGGTTAGGGTGGCAACAAGACCCTTGGGTGCCCAGCAGTATGCAGAAAGACTCATTATGAAATGCAGGCAATGCTTGCCAGCCGGGAGTGATGCACGGACCACTGTTTGCCAGGAGCTCATTGTAGAAACGTATCTGAGAGCCTTCTTGGCCTCCAATCTCATGAATTCCTTCTTGCTGCCCCACAGATATATCCTATGGGTCAGAGAGATCCTCCTTGGAGCACCCTCCCTGCCTCCTCGTGGCTGGGCTAGCTGGCAAAGGCTAGTGTTGCCATTGAGCAAGAAGAGGCATATGATGTTGGGCTGGCGGTCCCCTCTCCAGAAGATGTGGTCCTTGAAAGGCACTCAGGTTCTAGGAGAAGGTCCCAAATATCCAGACCAGAAGCTGAACAAGCCTTGAACATTGCAGTGCTTGTACTTCTTCTTGATATCCCTTCACGTGAAGGCACTGGCCAGACAGGGGCTGGAGGTCCTCCTGCAGCCTGTGATGCCAGCCAGGCTGGGGATCATAATCTGGAGGGAGCTGAGAGAGACCCCCCCAGCAGACAACCCAGAAATTTGCTTCCCGGCAGCCTGCAAGTGGAAAGCTTTGGCTTGGAGCTGGTGCTCCAGGAAAGCCCTCCTGCAAAGGTGAGTGCCAGGGCTGAATTTCTGGAGGGTCCTCAGAGGGACGAATGTTTGGAAGTGAATGCAAGATGCCCCTGCATGGCTGGCTTTTAGACAAGGCCTCCAGATCTCACTCCTACTAGCCTAGGGACAAGCAGCCCACCTCACCTTAAGGAAGACCCTATGACCCTGTGCCAGGACGACCAGGCAAGTCCAGGGCTCAGCAGGCAGGAGGGATGGTGGCAGATAGGTTTCAGGCAGTGGGACATCCCAGGTAACATGAGTCTGATCCCCACCACGTCTTTAAGAAAAAGAAGCAAAATGACAGGGACGTACAAAAAAACCCAACCACACAACAATTTATTCCTCTTCTGTTCCCATTTGAAAAGGAGGAAAACACACACACCTGCTGGGTGCCTGGCTGGGCTAGCATCCGCCTCCTGTGGCTGACACAGAGCCAGTCTGTGCCCCTGTGACATCACTTCAGTCCAGCTGAGCATCACCACCTGCCACAAGACACGTGTGCCCTATAATGCACACTCACATGGGAACATCTTACTCATGAAAAAATATATCTGTACATTCATTCTGAGCTTTTTTTTTTTTTTTTTGGTCTTACATAAATTAGAAGCTACTTTTGGAGAAAAGGCCTGTTTCTAGATACAGGCAGCCAGGCTGGAAATGCAGAGTGGCCCTGCTGTCCCAAGTCTCTTCCCCCTTGAGGGCTTCTGAGGGCCAGGAGAAGCTCCAAAATGTTCCCATCTTCTTTCAGCAGGTACCACACTGAGAAAGTCCTGCACAGGAGGGCCTCATCCATCCCATGCGGAGCAAACAGGACGGTGGGCACCTTCAGCACAGCATGAGCAGTGATGAGGGAGGACCCCATAGCTGGGACAAGGTCTGTCCGGTCACAGGTGAGATGGTGGTGCTGCGTCTCTGTCCAGGCAGGAGGTGGGTGACAGCAGGAGATCTCCTGGGCTCTCACTGTGGTGCCACCTGCCACTTGAACTTCTCTTTCCCTTTGCATTTGTCCAGGCTTTGAAATAGCCAAAGTCACTGTGACTCCAGTTGGAGGCACAAATCCAGCGAGGGAAATAATGGTTTACAACAACCTACTGGAGCCAAAATATTAGCTTTAAACACCTCAGTGCTGGCAGTCACCAGCACGAACGAGCATGCCCATGTGAGGGTTGGAGTTTCACATGCTGCACAGGGCAGCAGCTTCCAGATACAGCTGCAGGTGAAGTTTCCTGCTGAGGAGCCCAGTCCGGGGCTGGCCCCAAGGGGCTTGTCAGACCCCGGCTCATCCAGGACTCCTACAGCTCCTTGCTCCTGTTGAGCACCTCCTCCTCCTTCCAGCCACTGGAGTTCTTTCCAAACTTGTACACTAGCCGTCGCCCATCGACTCTCTCCAGGATCTCTCGTTTGTAGTAATACCTGGAGGAGATGGAGGTGGAATCAGGGCTCTGGGTGCAGCCCCACGTGGTGGGGAGCTGCTGGGGGGGGATGAAGGCTGAGCCTCGGTGGGTCTGACCCAGCCCCGTGGGGCAGGTCCCCCTCTGAGACAGAGGAGGGCACTCACCGCATGGCTCTGCTCAGTTTCTCATAGGTCATGCTGCTGTTTTTCTTCTTCTGGCCCCAGAGCTGAGCCACTGCTTCCGAGCGCAGAAACTTGAAGACACCCTCCCGCCGGTCCTCCCACTTCATCAGCCCCTCGTTCAGCTCGGGGTGGATCAGGATGTCCCGGATGAACTCCCACAGGTGGGTACCTCTTGGGGCTGAAAGAGGAGACCAAGCTATAGCAGAGGGAAGATCCTGTGGGTCCCTGCACTTTGGACATCCCCAACCCCCCCTGCCAAGGGGCACAGACAGCAGACATGGCCCTTCCTCCCATCTCCCCTCCACAGAGCCAAGCCTGGGGAAGCAGTCCAAGCTCCCGAGCTGCAGAGTCCACGTACAGTGCTTGCTCTTCCGGCTCTCCAGGCAGTCTCTGCTCTCCTTGCTGAGTTTTCGGGGCCGTCCCCGTTTCCGCTTTCCGTGTTTGCTGTCCCCTTTCTTGTGCCCTGCAAAGCCATCTGTGCACACAGACAAGGGGACACATTACACTGTGCAGAGCCTGCTGGGCTGCAGCTCCCTGCTCCCTGGGCACAGAGATGTTCTCCTCAGAAGCAGAAGCACAGGGGAGAGCTGACTGGGGGCTGGGGGGCTGCACCCTGTTTTCGGGCCCAAGTACCAGCAAACCATCCCCCTTAGAGCAAGCTCTCCCCATTCCCTCCAGCCTCAGCTCACCCTCATCTGTGCCACCGTGCTTAGGGCAGCATTCCCTTGCTGCTTCCTTGCATCCTTGGTATTCCCAGTATCATCGCCAGCTGGGATCAATACTGAACACAGCTTTTGGTGCCCAGGATCTCTGGCTGTAGCCTTCACCCAGCTGCCACCACGTATGCCTTCCCACCAAGCTCATTGCTGCCCTGGCTGTCCCAGCTCTGCCCCAGAGCCTGCACCATCACCGTGCTCAGTGGAGAGAAATGGACCCAGGGAGCACAGAAAACCAGCCCCCTCCCTCCTTCCTGGTGTGAGTACAGATGTTCAGATGTTGTCCCTAAATCATTGCCAGATGGGATGTGCTCTGCAGCTGCAGGACCAAGCCCTCTTCTCCCAGCTTCTGGCAGGAGCCAAACAACTCACCATCAGGAAAGAGCTTTGCTTCCATGGGGTCAAGGTCAAGGTCACTTCCACCGGAGTCCTGGGAGTTGGGGCTGTGGGACATCACAGGCCCTGAGAGGCAAAGGGATGGGGCTCAGACCGTCAGCTGCTGGCATCTGGAGGTGTTACCCCCTGGCTTCCCCCTCAACCCTGCCCCAGGCCCCTGCAGACAGCCTGGGGCAAGACCCAAACCCACCCTTGGCAGTGGGGCAGTTCCCCACTGATCTCCCAGATCAGTGCGAGTGAAGGGAGCTTCTCACTGGGCAAAATACTGACCTGAGACATCGGAGCTGCCTGGGGACATGGCATCAGGCAAGCAGGTGAAGTCTGTGGACAGGAAAGGGTTTGTGGGCTTCATGTCTTCCAGGGAGTCCTTGGCACAGGGATTTCCCAGCTCTGGAAGGGGCAGAGAAGGGAAGAAGGGGTTAGCCCTGCGTTCATCAGCACATTGTTCCTGGGGAAAAGGCTCGGCTGGGGGTCCTCTCTTACCCAGGTGGCTGCAGTCCAGGAAGGTCTCTTGGGAAGTGGCATCCTCTTTTTCCAGCAAGTCAATGATCCAGTTCAGCTCATCAGAGGCTGCATGGGTGGGGGGACTGGGATTAGCAATGCCTGTTCGATATGGAGGGGAATGGTGTATGCTGGGAGCTGAGCCCAGACC
The DNA here is from genome assembly GCA_028020825.1 of Podargus strigoides. Classification (NCBI taxonomy): domain Eukaryota; kingdom Metazoa; phylum Chordata; class Aves; order Caprimulgiformes; family Podargidae; genus Podargus; species Podargus strigoides. Next base: position 6,777,995 of record CM051648.1, read on the forward strand.
TGTCTGCACTCTGGTCTGTGCCCCTGTGTGCCCCATGCAGCCTGCCTAGTGCCACCTGCTGCAGGCAGCCCTCCGCAGTGCCTGAGAAGCAGAGGCTTCTGGGCTGGTGGGGGGTTCTCAGCCTCATACTTTGAGCTGCCAGACCTAGGGACGAAGGGGACATTGGGACACTTACTGATCTCGTGCAGGCGGTCATATAGCTCATCCCCCAGGGGCCCAAAGATGAGGCGCATCTGGTCCCTGGTGCAGTGGCAGAGCGTATGCCCATCCATGTTGCAGCAGGAGAAGTCAATGGAGCTGGCATCGTACTTGTTCTTCTCCACGTGGTAGCTGATCCACTCTAGCACCTGCACCTTGGTCCAGAAGTACGGGAGCTCACTGAACCACTCTGGCTTGTCTGCAAAGGATGGAGAGTGTGGCTCAGGGGCAGGTGGCCATGCCAGTGTCATGTGCCATGTATGGGCTGCCAGCTGTGCTTGGGCACTGGGTCCAGTCCTGTAGTGATCAGGTGGGACACAGAGGGCCCTGTGCTCGGAGGGTTGTGGGGCTAACAGGCGCTTAGACCCTGCTCCTGTCCTGGAGGACAGCAATAACCTGATGCTCCCTGCACCATTGGTTTCAGTGCCGTTTGTCCCATCCATGCTGGGATCTGTCCTGCTCTGCTGGTGTGTTCCTCGTGCCTCCCCCATCATGCCATCCCATGAGAGTCCCACCAGCAGTATGGGACTCTCGTCACCAGGACTGTACTTCCAAACTGCTTTCCTGGTGAGCCCTGGCAGCCCATCCCTGGGATGTGCTGGGGAGGAGGGCTCCTGTTCGGAGTTGACATGATCTGAGCAGCCACACCTTGTGCCACCCAGGGTCTCCTACAGCAGCCTTTTAAGCCAACACTCCACTAGGGAAACTGAGTCATGGTGGAAGCTGTTGACCTGCCCCAGTGGGACAAGGACCTTGCAATGTTCATCCAAGCCAGCTGTGCTGCCTTGCTGCTGCCTTGCGTGCTGGGTCCCCTGCGCAGCCACCACTGCTCCGCCGGTCCTACCTGTGCTCTGTGCCAGGGGCTGGCTGGGGGGGAGGCTCAGCCCTAGGGTGCTGTCATCCCCAAGGTGTCCCAGCATGTCCAGGGTTGGCTGCACCTCATCTGGCTGGTACATGGCGCTGATGTAGTTAGAGAAGATGTTGCTGATCTCACAAGATCCCGCCATCAAGCTCTGTGCAGAGAGACCACAGTGAGGCCTGTCCCCGTGGAGGCAGGGGGACGTGAGCCCGCAGCACCTGCAGCACCCCAGGGACCGGGCTGGGTGAGGCTGGGCTCTCCCTCCCTCCGCCCATCGTCACCTCTCAGGTCACTTCTGCAGAAACACCCGCCCAGCACCCGCCGGCCGGGGTTGGGGCCTGACTCACCACCGCCCCGGGCCCGGGAGCGAGGGAGGCCGAGCTGGAGCAAACTGAGGACACCGCGTCACCATGCTTGCAGCAGAGCCTGGTCCCCAGCAGCCTGGCCCCACCAGCTCTGCTGGCAGCCGGCGCACAGGGACAGCAAGCAGGTGGCTCGCAGAGGATGGTGTTGCCCAGCCCCTTGGTGGGGATGTGGGGACGGGCCACAGCAGTGCCTGGGCTGGCACAGCCCCCTGCCCACCACAGGGGCGCCGCTGCCACCAGCTCCAGTCCTCTCAACCAGTCGCAAGAAGCACATCCCAGTAACTCTGCAGGCAGGAGGGGACCAAGCCCCTGCCCAGCTCTCATGGAAGGCACAAATCTTGCTGTTCGCTTGACAAAACCTGGGGGCTGGAGGGGGGGCCCTCCAGACTGCCATCTCGCTACCCCCTCGAAAGGGCTGGCAGCCACAGTGAGCGACCAGGCAGGCGGCGAGAACAGACCAAGCGCATCCCCGTGAGAGCGAGGATACCCGGGGAGGGGAGGCAAGCAGCTGCCCCAGGCTGGGGGACGTCACAGGCCCCGGATAAAAAAGCTTTGGTACCTTCTGCGTTGGCAATCCCTGCAGCAGCAGCTAATCCAGAGAAGAGCGAGGGGAGATGGCCGCTAGCCACAGCTCATGGGCCCGGCGAGGCTGGTGCCGATAGGCAAGCCCTGCCTTCGCCTCCTCTTTTATAGCACGGGCGGCGTAACGCGATCTGCCGGCCCGAGGGGAATTCCAGCCCAAAACGTTCATGCTCCCAGATCCAGGTGATTTGCATAATATGAACCACCGGGTCCCAGCCCAGCGCTGCCTTGCCGGGAAATCTGGGTTGGCCAGTTTAATCATTGTCAGAGCCCTTGCCCTGCCGGTGCCCAGAGTTTCACCCACACCGGCTTCGCCGGGTGTTTTCTTCGCTGCCGTTTGCCTGGCTCATGTTTGTTTTCTCGCAGCAGCAGGTTCACGCGGTGCCCACTGCCAAGCAAACACACCCAGCAGGGCTGCAGTGGGCCCCAGGGGCTGCACATCCCTCCCTGGGGCTCTGCCCAGGACACGGGGGCTGGGAACGCGGCCGGAGTGCCCACCCAGCTGTGCAGCATCCCCCTGCGTGGGAGGGCAGCCCGGCCCTCGGACCGAGCCGTGCTTGCACGGGTGCCTTGGCCGTGTTTGGGGCACAGGCTCGGTCACTCCCCGGTCTGGCACAGACACAGCTTCTCCCAAAAGGGGAGGAAGAAGCCAGTGACCAAGCGAGGCAGATGCTGGGAGGGGGACTCAGGTGGGGATGGGTGGACTGTGTAGGGATCGAGAGGAGACCAGGCAGGTGCCCAAGTATTGCTGCTCTCTCTGTTAGGATGGGTTGTTTTTTGCAGGGGTACTTAGGGCCCTGTCTGGGTACATTCCTGCTGGTTTTAGCCCTGTGCTGGCAGAGGAGCCCCAGGTCAGTCCAAACGAACAACTTGGCACCCATTTGCCCACTGCTGGTCCTTTGCCAAGCCAGCCACATCCACGCCACACATGGGCTGGCATAAACCCAGGGCAATGTGTGAGCAGGGCAGACCCTAGCATCACACAGCCAGGTCCTTGTCACTTCAAACTGGTGCCTAGCAGCAAACCGTCTCACATGACAAGGTGGTGACAGACTGTCGCAAACATGGATGCTCTACCCTGGCCCATGGGTCAGCAAGGGCAGGGTGGTTGTGTGCCCCATCCCCCTCGTCACGTCACCCTGGCCTGCCCTGCTGTGCTGTGGCCCTGGGGCAGGCAGGGCCTGTGTGCCAGCCAGGAGGCACCAGGTCACACTAGCTGATCACCTGCCCCAGCTTCATTCCTCCACAGCACAGTCATGAGTGCTAGGTGCTGCCAGGCCCTTTTGTTTCCTGGGCACACAGGGATGTCCCCACGCCCGGGAGCAGCCCCTGCCTTTGCTGCCAAGGGGCAAGCCAAGATCAGCAGGGAAAACATGGGTGCTGGGCAGACACAGAGCCTTAAGCTGCCTTCAGTCAGGAGCTGAGCCCAGGGCTCCACGGTGCCTGGGAACCTGGCTGCCCAGCCAGGCTTCCTGTGCTTGTGGTGAGAAACCTGCCCTGGGGAAGCTTTTTCCACCCCCTGCTGAAATGCAGGTGTCTGTGGAGCGGAGTGGGACATGACAGCTCTGCACCGTGCCCTGAGCCATGGGCCGAGGGGTGATGGGGAGGGCAGGCAGCATTTCCGAGTCTCCTGCCCAGCTGACCCATGGCTCTCCCCCACCCTGAAGGATCTGTTCAGATGCCTGACGGGGCTCTTTGGCATGGACCACACTGAGCATCCCCTTTCCCAGGCCTCCCTTCTCTGCAGACCCACAGCAGACCCCGGGGAAGTGCCGCAGTCAGTCTATGCACCCGGGCTATGCCACTGATGGAAGAGTTGCCCTCAGTGAGTGACACCCCCCAGTCCCTTACATGTGCCTGACATGCTGGGAGCCCTCTGGGTCCTCCTGGGACCCAGCCTGCCCCCTCTCCTTCCCCTTGTGTTTGGGAGCCAGCAGGCTGGTAGACCTGAGCAATCCCCTCCAGCACCCTGCAGACACCTCTGGCTTTGCTGACCTGGGGAAATGGCCTTCCTGCCCGTGTGCCTGACCAGTGCGCTATAACCCAGGCTCTGTAATGGGCCCTGGGGAAACGATCACAGTGGGGGAGCCTCCCTGGAGATGCTGGGACACTGTGCCAGGAACATGAGAGCACATAAACCTCTCCTGGGGTGTCCCCATGCCCTTCCCAAAGCCACAGGGCAGCAGCAAGCTGCTGGATGGTGCCCCTGGGACCCTCCAGTGCCAAGGAGCAGCTGCAGCACTGATGGGCTCGTTGCAACTCCTCCTTTAGCCTGGGAATGGGTGTCAGAGGGTTGCCACTATCTCATTATCAGAGCAGGTGACTCCCAGGGATGTGTCCCTGATGTCCCCTTGCTGCTAGTATGAGATCCCAGGGCACCTCCAAGCACATAGGGAGCATGGCATAAGGTGCTGCCAGCCCAGGCTTGGCATCTTGCTGCAGCGAGAAAGGTGGTCGTGAGTTTGAAGCGAGTTGGTGACACGAGGGCCAGCAAGAAAAGGTGTTTGTGGTGCAGTGAGTGGCTGTGACGCCAGGTGGGAGGGGGATGCTACTGATGTCACCTGCTCTGCCAGGAACAATTGGGCCCATAGTACCCCCACATGTGCTGCCCCACAGATCCTGTTTGCCCTGGCAGCACCATGGTGTGGCTGTGGGTACAGAGGCTCATACTGAGATAAGCCATGACACCGGCTGAGGGTTACACAGGACAAGGTGCTGGGGACTGGTATGGCTCTGGGCACCGCCAGCCCTCCACACTCCGTAGGGCTGGACTGACACCACTCTCAGGACGGGCACTGCAGGGTGTGTTTTGAGCCCAGGGCGGGGGGACCCCCAGGTCTCACCCTGTGGCACCATCAGGGTGGCCCGTGCAGGAACAGGGCGCGTGCCAGGAGGAACTGCATCCCGGGTGGTCGCTGTGGGCACAGCCCACGGCTGGCAGATCCCTGCTCAGCTGCTCCATCTGACCAGTTTAACCAGTGCTGACTGGCTGGGGAAGAGAAAGTGGAGGTGCTGAGGCTGCGACTGAGGGGTGCAGCTCACTGCCTCCTCCGCACCCTGCAGCACCTGGGGCTGGGACAGGTTGGCTGCCCAGTGTCTTGAGGAGCACAAGCTGGTGCCAGCACTGGGCACCTCTGGGCACTCAGTGGGCACCACACGCTGGCACTGGGGTCACACACCCCCCCCGCCCAGCCCCGCAGCCCCCCTGAGCAGCTCGGGGGGGTGGTGTGTGTCCCTGCCACCCCCAGCTCCAGCAGCTCTGCCGAGCCCTGGGCACTGCGGTCCCACAGCCGGGGCTGCCACCTGCCGGCTGTCCCCAAAGCCACCGGGCTGCTCCCCAGCACGGGATGGGCGGGCGCCCGGTGTCCCCAGGAGCCCGTGGCCCCCAGCACCCTAGCCCCACGGGAGCAGGCAGGAGGCACCCGAGCCCCACAGTCCGTCCCCTCCGCAGTCCCAGGGCCCTGCCAGCTTGGGGACCTCCTCAGCGGGACCCAGGAGAGCCGCAGAGCCAGCCCGGCCGGGTCTGTGCTCCCCCCTCCTCAGCCCCTTGGCTTCCCCCCGTGCAATGCCAGCTGCCCTGTCTGCCCGAGGGCTCGGTGCCCGTCAGGACGCAGGTGTGGCCAGGACTGCAGCAGCATCACTTCCCCCAGCCCTTCCCCCAGCCCCAGTGCCAGGGGCGTCAGGATGGGACGGGTGGCTCCCACCTGTGCTCTTTCCCTCTTCAGAGCCATCTCTGCTCCATCACTTAATTTCAGTACATTTTATTTGTGAAGACAAATAGGCAAGGAACAAACACAGCCATTGAAAAAACATGTACATCATGAGACCGAGATAACTTACACTATTTACAGGAACACATCGAGGTATAAAATATATGTACATGCCTTGTCCTGTGACAAACCCAGACTGCTGGGCTGGGCTGCACAACCCAGCAGAGAAAAAAAAGCCTTCACATGAGCTGGCCTCTAGAAAACAGCTCCGAGCAAGAAAAGGCACCTGCTATTTGCAATACTTGTGCAGTGAGGCGGCGTGACAGAGCAGGCGATGTGACGCTGCAGCTGCCCGACCCTGCCAGGACGGGAGGGTACCGGGTGGTCCCGGGGTGTGGGAGCTGTGGAACAGCCGGCAGGTACCGGGGCAGAGCTGTCATGAGTGAGAGGACAAGCCCCCAGGGCAGGAGGAAGGCGCAGGGCTGTGCTTTTCTGGGGGTGAGGCCCGGGAGGTCAGGCCAGGCCTGGGGGCTTCAGGGCTGTGCTGGGCTCCCTCCCAGTTACAGCTGGAGCACCATGCAGCATGTGGAGGGGCCAGGGGTCCTCTTCCCTCCCCAGGAGGCTGAAGGGTGCTCAGGGAGGGTGGGCAGCCTGCAGAACAGAGCAAAGCTCCTGTCAGCTTGATGAAAAGCAAGTGGGAGCCCTGTGCTCTGCAGGGATCGTACCTGGACCCTGTCCAGTATGGGACAGGGAAGGAATGGGATAGGGACACTGGGAGAGCACCCTGGGGAGCAGGCACTGGTTCTGCAGCACCAAGGCAGGAGGCGGCATCTGAGATAGATACCAAGGCAGCTCTGCTCGGAGGTGCTGAGGAGGAACAAGTCTGGGGGGGACAGGAGCCTGATGCTCTGGCTCCTCACAGCTGGCCAGAGCTGCAGCACCAGCCTGTCCTTTTGTGCCATAAGAGCTGTGGGTGCCAGAGAGGGGGCAGTGCCCAGGCTCCCTGGGTGGGCTCACAGTGGTTTGGGGGTCCAGTGCTTTCGGGCTCCTGAGTCATCTCCCCACCTTGTGTGCAAAGCTCAGCTCCAGGCCAGCACTACACCCTCCACAGAGCGTGGAGCTGGCTCCTGTGTGCTGGAGGGAGGAGACCCATGAAGCACGAGTCAGGGCCCAGGTAAAAAAGCATCACCCAGTGATATGAGGAAGGGAAGGACCTCCCTGGACCACAGGTATCAATCATCACATCCTTGCCACAAACCAAGGCAACCAGGGGTGAAGAAAAACGAGGTGCATGGTTCGAAGGCAGCTCCAAACTGTCCCAGCCATGGAGGGGCTGGCAGAGGGGCTCAGAGGCCACAAAAAGGGACTTAAGCTACATAGCAGTGCAAGTTCTGAGCCCCAGGGAGCACCCCAGCACCATGCAAAAGGATGAAACAGCTCACATGCTTCCCCCAGCAGGCAAACAGCCTTCGCCACCATCCCGAGCCCCAACTCCACCTTGGCTGTCCATGCCATGGCCCCAGTTTGAGCTCTGAAGGACCAGAGTCCAAGGGGCCACCCTTGCTAGACCACCTGCATGTTGGGACCTTGTGCTTTAGTGTATGGGGGAACCTGTCACCCAACCTGACAGTGTGGCTCAGAGCGGCAAGCCCCTTCCCAAATCCCATTGTGCAGGGGAGCGGGGGGTGGCCCTGTGTCAGCTCCCCAGCCACGAGCAGGGGTAATCTGGGGGCTCCAGGGTTACCCTGTTTTATGTTCAGTGCCTGGGACAGGATTCAACTGTTTTGGGGGTGAAAAATCAAACATCACACATGAGAACTGGCTTTTCTCCTAGACCACCCCCACCCTGGACAGAGGCTTTTACAGTACCAGGTCCCTGCTGCTCCAGGCTGCCACTGAATTACACCAAGGCTCTGGAAAATGGGGACTAGGGCCAGCCCATGCCAGTGATGGGCTTCGCATGGACATTTCCCAGACAAGCAGAGCTTCATTGCATCCACAGAGACTATCTGTGAGAGCAGAGGCAGGAATGGAGGCTGAGCTGAGCCTTGCAGAGGTCCCTTTCCTTCCTTCAAAGGGACAAGAGGGACCACTTCCAGGCTGCAAATCAACCCAAAAACTGATGGCAACAACACTGAGCCTCAGTCCAAGCATCCCATCAGCAACGGGAGCAAAATCACAGTGTTGCGACTCAGCTAGGGGATCCCACTGCAAAGGGGAGAGCTGGGAGCACAGGGAGAGCAGAATGCCAGTCCTGCGCTGCCCAGGAGGAGGCAGGGAGGGGGACATGGGGGGTGGCTCAGACATGCAGTGAGGTGGGGATGAGGCCACATGTCCCCAGGATGAATTCAAGTGTCAGAACCATAACAACAGCAATAATTAAGATAACAAAAAAACTAGAAACACAAACTCCCCACCACATCCCCAAAGCAAAACCCAATGACGACAGCACCCAGCTCGCACCGTGAGGTAGCTAAACCAGATCAACACCCAAGAAACACTCTCCTGTATGGGAAATAACACACACACACACACAGAGCTATGGGATCACAGTCACCCCTCACTTCAAAGACCCACACACTTGCTGCTGTGCTGCAGTACCCAGCTCCTACCACCTGCAGGCTGTGGAAGCCTTGAAGCTCCCTCATGCTGCTGGACATAGTGAGGTGGATGCTCAACCCTGGGACATTAAGCAGGCACTTGCAGCCTACACACAGAAAGAAACTGGTGATGAAAGGTAAGGCAGATCTGACCCCAAGCCCCCCTAGAGCTGGTCCCGTCACTGAATTCAGCAGAGAGCAGCGAGAGGTTTCGGGTCAGGCACTGGCAGATCTTGGTGCAGACACCAACGCACATGGTACACCTAGCTACAGACAAACACACCACATCCTGCCCTGCCCCCCCGCCCCTGGCCAAGCAAAGGTTAAACCAGCTGAGGAATGAGCAGGGAAACCCTCTCCAAGACAGGCTGGGAGGGGAGCACCTCCTCCAGCCCCCCACATGTGTGTGTTACTAGCACCACTCCTCCACTAGCTGTGGCAGGAGGACTCCTCGCCTCGATGCAGCCACCAGTCCTGGGCTGCGTAGGGCTCAGCCACAATCACGAGGGACCGGTCACTGTCCTGGGCAGGGTCACACCCCCACACTCCATTATGCCCTCCACCAAGGCAGCAGAATGTTGTGGGTTTTTTCCCCCAAAAAAGGCAAAAAATCCCCATCAAATCAATAGAGATGCTCCTGCCTTTCAGGATGCAGAAGAATTCCCACGTTCCACCTGAAATGGTGGCAAATGACCTGGGGCTGGTCCACAAGTCACTATGGTTGGATAAAGCAGAGGGAAAATAGTCTGTGCTTCATGGGGCAGGTCCTGGAACCTCTGGTCTCCGAGATCCCAGTTCAGTGCTGGTGGGATCACATGGAGAAATCCTCAAAATTGAGTTCAAATGCTGCTTCTTCTGTGACAGAGGGGAAGTGAGAGCATGTGAGGCAAGAGCACCACTCCCAGGGACTCCCTGGTCATCCCTCAACAATCCCTGCCTGGCCTGAGGCAGGATGGCACAGGCGATGGTCCAACGAGCCACAGGAGATGGAGGAAAGCTCCAGTGTCAGTCCAGGGTCTTGCCAGCCCCTTGCACAGGAGAGATGGAGAAGGGTGCATGGAGAAGCTGTATCCTTGGGGACACACTCCTGGATGGAGCCTCCAGCATTTCATGGAGGTTGGACTGTGCAAGATCATCCACTGCTGGATTGTCCTTCGAGCGTGGGGTGAATCAGGGGACTTGTGCGAGACCAGTGTGTGCAACCCCTGCCCCACCCCACTCCTGCACAGCTGACTCCATCCTGACCTGAACTCTGGCTGCTCCGTGCCTCACTCGGCCCCCACTGGATCCACAGGGGCCGATGGGCCAAGCCTGAGCTAGCCCCCTCCTGGGTAGAAGGCTGAGAGCAGAGCCTGGGGGAAGGAGTTACAGCTTCCAGCTCCCAGTGGTGGCAAAACCAGATGGGTCACAGGGGTGGGGGTGACAAATCCAGCAGGCTTCTTTGCCCTGTAACCTCTGTTCTTACTTTGTTTCTCCATCTCAAGGGGGTTAACACGCTGCAGGAACCCACCACAAAACCCCTGCTGAGGGCCAAGGTGTCAAAAGCAGGGCTAAGCAACCCTTACCTTCCCCACTGCAGAGCAGGGTGGGCACATGGGGTAAAGCCCAAGAGCCATGGGTCAGCTGAGTTCACAACTGGGGTTTGGAGAAAGTTGAAGAGAACTGCAGAGGCTTTGTCTGGACATTGCCCAGTGGAGATCTTCCCAGGCTTGCTGTGCCTCTGCGGCTGGGAGATGGCAAAGGAGCTCAGAGGCGTACACCTCCAGTCACTGGGGACAGGTAGGCAGAGGATGGGGAATGATGGGACTACCTGGAATCCTTCTGAAGACCCCCCACAGCAGAAAGGCTGTCCCACATCTCCAAAGAAGCAGCCCCTCTATGCTGTGGTCCTGGCCAGCAGACACCAAATGTCCTCATGGCCACGGAGTGGAGAAACTCCTGCAGGAACCAGCCTCACAGCCAACAGGGACAGAAGAAGCACATCATGGTGGAGGCCACATGAGCCCAGGGTGCCAGGAGGGAATTGGGTGTCTCTGAGCAGGAGCCAAGGAGCTCTGACCCCTGACGTCCCAGCAGGTGTTGCAGCAGGGTGCGTGAGAAGAGAGATGAAACATTTCCCAGTCACTGGAAAACCATCAAGAAACCTCAGCAGGAGGGAAGGTGGAGCTGACGGTGCCCCATGGAACTGCCTCCTCTCAGGAGCTGGCTGTGCTCAAAGTACCAGATGGGACATTGTCCACCCTGTTGGGTGAGGAACAAAGAAATCCCTAACCCTGGGTCGAGCTCCTGTGGATGACAGGGTCTTGATAGCAAGGGAGAGGTACCCCGACCTTCACCCTCCTCTCATGTCTTCCAGTCTTTTTGCAGTTCCTAGTTCGACCCCGCGGGTAGTCTCCTCCCGCTCCAGAGCTTCACTGTCAAGTCACTGAGAAACAAAGGTGAGAGGGATGGCGTGACCCAGGGGTTCCCACAGGAGCACTGCGAGGAGGAACACTCCCCACCCCAGCCCATGGCAGCATGCAGCCCACAAGACTTCCAGGCTCTTTTCTCTTGGCAGGAGGTTGCCCGATCGTTCTGGGGCGTAGGCAGACCCAATGGGACTCAGCCTCCAGCTCACCCCACTGGCAGCAATTGGGGACAAAGGGAAATGGTGACTTTGAGGGCTGACCCCAACAACAGGACTCCTGCACCCCTTTGATGAGCTCTAACTAGATCAAAGCAGTGACACCGCAGAGAGCTTCTGTACTTGGTATCCCCAGGGCATGGGCTGCTTCGGGGGTGGCTGCTGACTCCCGCCCCACCATCCAGGCAAGCCACAGCTTCCATGGAGCTGCTGCAGTAGATGTGGGCACTTGGCAAGTAAAAAAACCCAAACCAAAACAATGTGGGGGTATGGCTGGGACAAAGGGGCAAGTCACTTCTAGCAAAGGCTTATCAAGTGGGGAAAAACGCAAAATAGTTTCATACCGTGAAGAAGCAGCTCAGACCAGAGAGAGAGAAGGAAAAAGAGAGAGGAGCAAAAGCAAGTAACAGAGAAAAAGACAGAGGGAGAAAGAGATGAAGAAAAAGAGAGAGGAAAGAAAAGACAGAAGAAGAGTGCATGAGCACGAGAGTCAGAGAGAGCAGGAGGGTCAAGGCAGACTAGTAGCACGGCCCTTTATGGCAAGGACGCGTCGTGGAAGGCAAGGGGTGAGCCCAGGCACGTAATTCCATAACTTTACCCGGCAGTCACTGTGGCACAGATGGGAAGTGGGGAGGAGGAGAGACAGAGAAAGAGAGAGAAAAAGGAAGGGAGAAAAGGGACATGGTCGAAAAGAGGATATCAGTCTTGCTGCCAAAGAGCTCCCCGAGAGCAGCAGAGGATGCCCAGCCCCAGGGGAGAGGGGTCCCTGCGTGGGGGACAACCCAGGGCATCACTGGAGGATGGGCAGGGGACAGCTGGGGGAACAGCTCTTAGCACTGCAGCGGGCAGGCCATGCCACAGGCAGGCCAAGGTCAGCAAGGTGAGTTGAAGGAGCGGAGGGACTAGAAAGCTGCGAAACTACCCCCTTCCCTCCCTCCCTGCTCCCTGTCTACTTAGCAAACCCACCCAGGCCCGGGGATGACAGTTCAGCGCAGGGGTCTCCCACCTCCCAGGGGCCCTAGGGAGCAGAGAGCCCAGAGCTCACCTGGAGGCAGTGAAGATGTGCTTTGAGTTGGTGCAGATGGCGTTGATGGGGCTGTCATGCCCTTTGATCTCCCCAACCGGGGTGAAGGTGTCCACGTTCCAGACTTTGATCATGCCTCCTCGGCAGGCACTCAGCACCATGGGGCGGCCGGGGATGAAGGCCAGGGCACAGACCCAGTCTTTGTGGGCATTGGGGATTTGCTGTAGATACAAGCAGAGTAGAGATCATGACCAACCTCATCTGCAGCACCACCAGCAGCCTCACGTGCCCAACCTGGGAGGCTCACATCCTCATTGTTGCCCTGTAGCTAATCTGGATCGTGGGGCTAGTGATGCAAAGTTAGGAAGCCAAAGGGATGGATTCAAAAGTCAGGGCTTGGTTTGTTCCCTGGGCAGGAGATAACAATCCTGTCTTCAGAGAGGAACACAACACCTGGCACCGCAGTCAATGCTGCAGCCTGTGTGCCATGGGGAGCTGGCATTCTCCAGTGCCTGACAGCACAAACTTACGGGGGTACAGAGCCACCTTGCACATGCAGTGCCAGATTCCCAGGAACGGGAGTGCCTTCCCTGTCTAGCTCAGTGTAGGACACTGGCATTGGGTCCCCAGACCCCCAACAGCAATACTCCTCTGCCCCATGGTACCCCAAGGACGTGTATGCTGTATGGTCCTCTCCAGACCTGGATAAGTTCCTGCTGCTCCAGATCCCACTTCTTTATGCCATTGTCCCTGGAGCCGCTGAAGAGGATGTCTCCCTGGATGGCCAAGCACTCAATGCCGTCATAGTGAGGGGGCTCAAAGTTGTGAGTGGGGCCAATATTGCCCACCATGCCCTCAGCAATCTCAAACACCTGGGGGAGAAACAGTGGGTGAGAGACCCCAGGTAGTGCTGGAAACAGAAGTGACCCTCTCTTGGAGAACTTGGCCATCACTCTCTGTTTTCTAGGCTCAGGGCACCCAGAGTGATGCTGGAGAGGGGAGTGGGCACTGGCCAGTGGAGGGTTTTTTGGGGCTGAGGTTTCACCAGGGGTCCTGCCACCATCAGGGAACCTCTGCCACCAGACAGTCCCCATTCTGCTGCAGTTCACTCAGTGAGCTTTCACACACCTCCATGAGACAAGCTAACAGCTTGCCACAGAAGGAGATCCTGCCTCCCTCATCATCTCACCATCCCTCTTCACTCTCCTGGTGCCAGCTCCAATTCAACCTACTAAAACCCAGCAAAAACCTAAATGGGAGGGGCAAGCTCTTGCTGTGCTGGAGCTGTGAAGGAGGAGGTGCAAAGCATCTGTATTTGGGGAGAGAATCAAGCAGAACAGGATGAGCTGCTAATCTGGGCCAGCCATAACATGCAAATACTGGCCACAAAGACCAAGGGATGAGAGAGACGAATCCACCTCCAAAGGTGCATTTGTAAGGTGGACCAAGCAAAAAGCAAGATTTGGGGTGAGGAGATACAGAAAAACCTCACATGCAGAGGTGAAAACAGAAATCTGGGCTCGGATTTCAAAAGAGGCATTAGGGGTTGCCAGCATCTTGGCTTTCCTATGGGACACAGGGCTTTGCACTCCGAGGGAGAGAGTACCTTGACATAATGATCTTTGGAGCCTGTGACCACCAGATCATGGTTGCTCGCTGTCTGGTTTACTGTGAGGCACATCACAGGCCCGATGTGGCCACTCAGCTTCCCGATGGGCTGCAACCTGAGTTCAATAACATGGGTTAGTCAGCCCCTTCCTGCGTGCCAAAGCTCCTCCCAGGGGCTCTCCCAGGCAGAGACTCCCACCGCCCTTGAGTCCTCTAGTAGGTGTTGTTCCCTTTGGGGGACTGGGAGCAGGAACAGCCCTCCTCCTCATGATGCTCAGGGAGGAAGGCAGCCTTGGGGTATGCCAACATCTGGCTACATACAGAGCCCAGGCAGCAGCAAGGGGTCAGCAGCCCAGAGCCCACCTGGCAGGAACGGGGGCAAAGGTAAAACCAGGGGGGTACTGCTGCTCATCCCACAGGTCTTGCCCCTTCTCCTAAGCTCTGCCCAGCTAACGGACAAACCCCCCACCCCAAGGAGCTCCACTGCTGCTCATCACCCCTTGGGTTCCATCAGAAGGGGTCCTGAAAGTCCTTATTCCACACAACTTCCATTGCTAAAAAGGCTCTCACTATCCCCAGAGTCATTTCAGGCTGAGCAGTGTCCCCTCAGCATCCACAAACTGTCCTGCCACTACCTCCTCACCTGCTCAGCTCCCAGATGCGGACGGAGTTACCAGTGGCAGCGTAGAGCATGGTGCCAGTGGGGTTGAGAGCAATCTGGTTGATCTGGTGCTCCCCCTGCACACTAGCAACAGTGCGGGTAGTGGTCCCAGCACATGCGTCCCCAGAGATCACCTGTCCAGAAGACCTAGGGGAGGGAGAGATCAAGAGGGGAGGATGAGCAGAGGAGATAGAGACACCAAGGCCTCACTGAGGAACTACACAGGGCTGCTGGCACAGGTGGGTTCCACACTGGGGAAAGGCCCTAGAGGTATCACTGTCTCTCTGGCCACCATGGGATCAACAAGACCTCTGTCCCCTAGGCTAGTGCCCTGCTTGCAGAGGGAGCCAAGGATGTCATGTGCATGCAAAACATGGAGCATCCTGCCCTGGCTTCCATTTGAGGGCTGATCTTCTCTCCTCCCATTCCTCTTTGCTACCTGCAGGAAGAGCTGGCCAGTGCTGGCAGTCAGCACAGGGAGGCAGAGGTATTTGGCCTCTGCACCAAGGGAGAAGCACCTTCAGGCCAAGGTAGATGAGCTGAGGCTGGATGGAGAAAGGAGCTCTATGCTGGAGTGAGCTGGTAACCCTGGCCTGCCTCTCCTGGTAATCCTCTCCTAACATCTAAGCCCTGCTCTAGTCTGCCAGTCCACAGCTACAGCCTGTCCCATGTTCCTTTCTGGTCCTCAAACTCCTCATAAAGATCCGAGTTTCCGACTGGAGACCCTGTGATTTACTCAGCCATGATGTTGTAAGGGGCTGTGCCTCATCTACCGAGCTGCTGGCTCTCTTGGCCTGCCCCAGAAGTAGCTGCAAATCTCTCCAAAGCTGTTTACCCTGAGCTTTCGCTCTCTCCCAACCTCCTTGTTAGATGCAGCACTGCAAACTGGCACTAAAGCAGCTGGTACTTGGCCCTGTCCCCAGCCCCAGTAGGTCCTGGGACTGGCCTCTGCAAAGCCAGAGATGCCCAGAGTACCCAGGGTCCCCCACAGCTGCTCCCGTCGGCCACGTACGTGAGGGTGCGGATGCACCGGGCTGAGTCCCGGATGTCCCACACTTTGATGTACGACGTGGACACGGTGAACACCAGCCCTGTGTGGCTGCAGTACTTGACAGAAACCACGTTGTTTGGGTGACCCTTGAGGGAAGCAATTTCTTGGCCTGTCACCAGGTTCCACATTTTGCAGCTCCGGTCTGTGGGAGGAGGAACATACCCAAGAGTGTCAGGCTGGGGGGTTCTCCCTCCGAGAGCATGTTGGCTTGGGGGCGGTACGCCTTCTGAGCATTGCCTCCCCCACCCGCAGGGCCAGAGGAAAGGAGCCAGAGAGCCCCAGCACTGGAGCAGTGCAGGGCAAGGCTCAACCCTGAGGACAGGAAAGAGGCCCAGGAGGAACCATCCCCATGGTGCCCGGCACCTCACATATTCCCCCGTGCTGACCTGCTCCCCTAGAGACTGCAGGTCAGCAGCCCCCACATCCTCTCTGTCCATCACACACCTTTGGACCCAGTGAAAAGCAGCTCGTCGGTGGCATCCAGGCAGAGCACGGGCTTGGTGTGTCCTTCTGCCATGGAGACGCACTGCAGCGGGGCTGTCCGGGCATTCTTGGTGCCACCCACCGGGTTAATGATGCCCCTTGAGTGGGAGAGAAAGAAAAAGCATGGTGGGATGTGTGTGGAAAGGCACCATGCTACACAGCCCTGGGGGCATGGGAGAGCAAGAGCTGCCTCACCCCAAGCATCTTCGACCACCTGGCAGTGCGATGGGCCCCTAGGTCTGAACCTGGCATGTCTGAGCAAAGCTCTTCATGGAAACCCCAGGCATCTCCCTGGAAGCAGCCCCTGCCTACTGCCTCTGCCTCAGCAATACAGGCTGGGACCACAGGAGCTGCCTCATGGCCTCTGCTCTCCTGCTGAAACTCCCATGCCTGGCAAGCAGAGATCCAAGGAGCCAGGGGATCCAGTTCATCCATCCTCAGGTCAGTTTGTGACAAACTCCGCCTTCTCCAGCCTGAAGCTCTGCTGGGATAAGTGTTTCAGGGTACGAATATCCAGCACTCCAGTTCCTTGGAGCCTGTCAGCCTGTGGCTGGTGACATTTGGAGACAGGGCCCTGCTCCTTTGCATAAGACCACAAGGATGACAAAGGACAGCACTGGCATTTACACCCAGCATCCTTGTCACAATGGCTGTTGAAGCTCTGCACCCACCACTGGCTCTCAGCAGGAGAGGATCTGTCCCTACCAAACCTTCCTCCAAGGGACACCTGATCTCTGTCCCTCTGGACACAGCATCTGCCAATCCCCTACATTTAGGTGTGCTGGGGACCACCCTTCTAGACCCTTCTGCACATGGCCACCAAGAGGTCTTCTCAGCTGGCATCCCAAAGCACAGTCTCTCCTGGGCAGGGAATCTGAGGCACAGGGCTGGAGAAGGGCAGGCCCAAGGTCACGTAAAGTTTGCATTAGTCATAAAGACAAACACAGGCTCGTTAATCTGGGTTTGGAAGTCACATGCATGTGAGCTTGCTTTCTCAGTTACAAACTCAAATTAAACAGCCCTCCCCTGACCCCTGGTGTTTTACTAGAGGTGATGCTGCATCTGAATGGGCATCCTGGCTCCCCAGGGTGAGATGTTATTGATGGACTTTGCTTGCTGCCTGACTGCAAACTGCCCAAAGTGACACAGCACAGAGATGTCTGGTGTCACCCCCCCAGTGACTGGGCTCCTGTGGGAACTCAGGGCATGGGCAATGTGAGGGAACAACCAGGTGCTGGAGGGCTGGTGTTCCTAAAGGATGGGGGAAAGGTGGCCCTACCAATGTAGGCAGCAGGGTGCAGTGGAACAAGCCCAGTAGCACCTTTACCCAAGGCTGAGCTCTGCACCACAATCTGACTTGGTTTCTTTGGGAAAGAGATCCATCCACCCACAACGTGGCACCAGGGAAGCAAAACCAGGTGGGGAGAACACCTGGATATAATTCCCTGGAAGATGCTTGCAAGAAGGGACACACTGGGAATGCCCAGAGTTGCTTGCCCCCTTCCTCAGCATCATGCTGTCCTGCTGGAGAGATGGGATGGGACATGGTAGCGTCATGCTGACAAGAACCCATCAGAGATGGAGGAGAACATGCTGCCACCCCAAACCAGCTAATGCCTATAGATGAGCCCAGCGCCACGTTTCCAAGGGCTGATCAGAGCAGGAACAACTGAAACTCACAACTGAGGGGACAGTGTCAGACACTGGAGCTGGCATGCTGGGAGGGGACAGCAGACACAAGCTGGGAAGTAGGGGAGAGCAGCAAGGCGCAGGTGGAGCACGCAGGGACTAGGGAGAGCAGACTCGTGAGACAGCAAGAAGGAGGAAAGGAGGAAGGGATAATAAATAGAAAGTTGTCTATACCTCAGCACCTCCGAGACAGAGGAATCGCTGTCATCCGACCTAGGGGCAGAAAATTAGCAGGATTATGGGAGAGAAAACCCAGACGAGAGGAGGCAGCAGAGGAGTCAGAGACAAAGGACTGTTATTGCATCCAAGCCAGTGTAGGAGAGAGAAAATGAGGAGGGAGAGGGAGAAAGAGAAGCACATGTGGAGAAACAAGGAAGAGGGCGGAGGAGCAGGAGGGCAGGTGAGGATCAGACAGCAGGTCTCCATCAGGGAACGTCAGTGCTGGTCGTAATGCTCCGAGACAGGGGCAGCGGCCCGACCTGCTGCAGGGGGAGGCTGGAGCAGCATTTGTGGGTTGGTGCCAGTCCTGCAGGTTCCTGTGAGCTCCCAACCTGTCTCAGCCCACCCTGCTCCAGAGCCTTTTCCAGTGATACAAGTCTCCAAGTAGGGCTTAGCCAGAGGCCAAGACTGCGAGCTCCTGCGAGCAGCCAGCTCAGAGGAGATACTCGGCAGGCAGGACAAGGGTCCAGCATGGCCCTTGGAGAGCACCCACTCCTTCATGGAGAGGAGCAGAGAGTGAAAATGGTAGCGGAAGGCTAGCTGGAGCCAACCTAGCTCCTGTACTCCTACACCCCTGTGGCACCTGGTTTGTGCCATTTGGTGTTATAGTATGAGGGTCCTCTCCCTCAGACCCTCCCACCCCACCAGGACTTACTTATCCAAGGCAGAACCCTGGCTCTGGTTGCTTGTGAGACGAGAGAAGACATTGCGGTCGTTGCGCGGACGGGTGGGTGGGGATGAGGGAGGTGTGAAGCCAACATCTGGAGGCCTGAGCCAGAAAGGATTGGAGGGACACATGACTTGGGAACTGCTCACCTGGCAGCTGCCTGGCACACCAGGGCCCAGCAAGAGCTGGCACATGCAGCATCTCTCCCTGCTTGTCTGGGCTACCCAGCCTCTCCCTGCCCAGATGGCCATTTCTGCAGCTCCCAAGCTCACCTGGCAGGTTGCCCACGGTCATAGGATTTCCTCCTTGTCAGAGGCGAAGTGTCCGAGCCGCGAGATTGCCTGGGACTAAATCAAAACAGAGCACAGTGGGTTCCTGCCCCACCTCGCTGGGATCCTTCCATGCTGAACACCCATGTCCCCAGCAGAACAACGGAGAAGCTGGGCTGTCCTGGAGTCACAATCACAAGATCAGAGGATGCCTTGAATCATCCCATGAGCGCAGAGGCTCTTAGCAATCCAAGAAGCCTCCAAGGCTGCTGATAACCCAAGCAGCAAGTCAGGGACCTTCGCTCACCCCCCTTCCTTCCCTCCTCCTGGAGTACCCCTCTCCATCTGCAGAGGATACCATCATACTCCTAGACACTTTCCAAGGCTTGCTGGAGAAATCCACCACTGCTTGCTGCAGACAAGCCCGGATAGATGCAGAATTGGTCTCACCCTCACTACTCTGTAACTCCACAGCCAGAGCACAGCTTCCCACCTGCTGGCCCATGCCTCCACGAGCCTCCCCAAGCCCAGAGACCCATCACCCCATGCTCACAAGGTGCTTCCTCTTGTGGGCAGGCTAATGGTGCGTGACACCTTCTCCTTGTAATAGGGGTCTCGGATGGAGAAGCTGATCCCATCCTCTTTGATCTCCATGAGGGATGCCAAGGACTTGGTGATGTTCTTCGTGGAGACGTCCAGCGTAGGTCCTAGACACTCAGCCGACACTGCCTTCATCTGCCCCGAGAGCTTGGGCTCTCCCTAGAGCAGGGCAGAGGGCTCAGGCACAGGTAGCCAGGGGGAAGGACAGAGGGAGCAGCCAGAGAGCTGTGGGGTGGAGCAGCTCATCCTCACTGGCCACTGGAAGCTGAGTTCCCCCTGCATTGTGCTGGGATGCTCATCATAGTGCCAGGTCTCCATATTCTAAGCAAATGTGACAGCCTGTGCAGAACAATAGGCTTTCCTCCACCTTTGCCTGCAATGGATGCAGCACTGCACAGGGATCTCCTTGGTGCCCACTCAAATCTGGAGGGTATTGGCTGGTGTGGTGGATGTTTTCCAAGTCTCTGGTGCTGCAGAGGACCACAGGACCAGGAGACCTGGGTTGCCCTCGCCTAGAGCTGACCCCACCCAAAGACCAAGTCATACTGCCTTATGCCAAGCCTGGCTCGCCAAGAGTCAGGCTATGGAGCAGCAGCCTGAACCACTGCTGAACAATGTGCCCCTCCATCCCTCCTCACATTCCCTGTGATGAGGCCACACAGAAAGGCCAACCAACCTTGAACTTGAAGTCATCCTGGCTTGCTGAGCCCTTCATGGTGAAAGACTGGGAAATGCTGCAAGGAGAAGGGAGCAAAGATGGATCTTCAGTGCCAAGCCCCTTTCAGAGAGCTGGCTGCCACTGCCCCACCAGACTCCTTGGGTCACCCCCTGCTCCCCAGCACCCTTTCTGCAAGGCATGACCTAGCCTTCACTCCCTGCTGGTGTCTAAGAAACAACTCCACTCCCCTCCCCAAGGGCTGGGCACCACAGGAAAGCTTAGGTGGGGCTTTGTTCATCCATGTCCATCTGCAAGGTTCCGTGGGCAGAACCAGACATCCCACCCCATCCCTGGCCACCCCAGCCACCACCAGCTCAGGCAGGGCTGGGCTGGGTGCTCACCTCCCATCTGAAGCTAGGCTGAACTCTGAGATCTCCTCGTCCGTGCTGGTGTAGCCGTTCTCTGTGCAGGAGGGAAACAGCACATCAGCAGTGCAGAGGGGACCCTGTTGTGCTGAGCCCCATCCAAACTGCATGGCGGAAGGGGTGGCCATTCCTCATCCCTGCCAGGTGCTGGAGCATGTGGCCCCACCTAGCACTGCCCTCCGGGCAGCCCTGGACATGCTGGTCTGAGCCATGGCACCTCCAGGCGCTCCTTGGGGCGCCAGCATGGGTGGGCACCTCGCCCCCAGGCAGCACACCCAGCGCGCGGACATGCCAGCCCCGGGTCCCACCTTGCTGGACATTGTGGATCAGGGCCTGCAGCTCGGGGTGGGACTCGGCCTTCTCCCGCAGGGCATCCAGGATGGCGTGGTTCTGCGAGGAGCCAGTCATGTCTGTCTGCCGCAGGCGCCCTTCCAGCAGGCGGATCTGGGCCTCCTTCTGTGCCACCTGCAGCCCCTGGGGAAGAGCGGCCATGCCAGCCCTCAGGCGGGTGTCTGGGGTCCCCACCCTGGCACCTTGCCCCTCTCCCCAGCTGCGGAAAACCCCATCATGCGTCCGGGCCCCCACACCTTGTCAATGGAGGCCTTCAAGAAGTTGTCCAGCAGGAGCCGGGCTTCGGCCAGGGAGCAGGAGCTGATCACCACCGAGGTGTCCGTGGAGTCCAGCTCCTCCTGAAACATGGAGGGATGAGCGCTGGGTGCAGTGGGGAACCTTGGCACTGGGCTTGGGACAGGCCGAACAACGGAGGGGCACCGCGGCCAGCACTGCCCAGTGCCCACACCCGCTCTCCTCAGTCTGCCCACGTGGCTCCTGGAGAGACCCGGCCATGGAGATGGCCAACACAACCTGATGGGCTTCCGCATTGCTACAGGCATCCTGGAGCCAACCCTGAACTAGACGCTGATCTGCAGACACCAGCCTCACCCGAATCCACAGCAGATCAGGTCACCAGCCCAAAGGCAAGTGTGAATTAACAGCAGCCCCTCCTTCCCTGCAATCTCAGTGGGTACAAGTCGGGGACAGCACATGGCCTCCAGCCCAGGCTGCACCACTAGAGGGGAGCCGGGAGCCACACAGCGTCCCTGTGGCATGCCAGTGTCCGAAGGCGACACAAACCTGCAGGGTTTCTGCTGGAAAAAAAAGCCAGTTCTCCCCAGGATGTTTCCAGCACGTGAAACTCCCATGGGGACAGGTGACCATCAGCCCCACGAGCAGGACAGGGGCTGCAGCTTCCCCACATCCTGGGGCAGTGGGGCACGGGGCACCAGCAGCCTGTCCATGGCTGTGCAAGGACCTGGCAGCACTCCCTTCCACAATTAACCACCTAATGAGTGACTGCGTGGGTGCAGCCCTACGGAGTGTGTGGCACGGCTCCGAGGAGGACTCTGGGACACTCAGCCTGGCTGTGCCCGAGGACGCCCTCACTTCCCAGGGATGCTCCTGCTCTCTCCCTGCCAGCTGGGCCCAGTCCAGCCACCCACCTTGGTCTCCTCGATCTGCATGATGGTGGCCTGGCAGTCGGAAATGCTGTCGTTGATGTAATCGATGTTGGCCCCCAGCACCTCGATCTCCTCATTCAGCTCCTGCAGCCCCTTCTGCTCCTTGGGGGCCTCTGCCTGCAGTTTTGCCCTCTTGCCCAGCAACGCCTCCTGCAGCAGTGCCAGCTCCTCGCGTTTCTGGGGGAAAAGGGAGTGGGATTGGCACTGTTGGCAAAGCTCTCCTCCTGTCCCACACCCACCACCCAGCCCTCTCTGCCCGCAGTGCCACCATCACCTTGATGAGCCGCTCCATGTCAGCCTCCAGGTTGACGATGGTCATCCTCTGCATGACAATGTCGAAGATGCGCCGCTCCAGTGACTGCCACTTGAGGCGGGCGGCTTTGCTGAAGGTCTGGCTCGTCCCCTTCTTGGGGAACTTCTTCCTACATCAGGAGGGGAGAAGAGGCACATGGGTGACTGGCCTGGAAAGCTGTGCTTACCCCAGAATGATGCGTGGGCTTCAGCTGGCCAAGAGTGGAGGAGGCATATGCCTTGTTTCTGGATTGCCCAACTTTTCCATCACTCCTTAGGCAGAGGGACAAGACAAGAGCCCAGCAGGGTTTGTGCCATAGTGTTTAACGCTCATGGACAGCCAGCCAGCACTGGGCTCAGGCCCAGGTGACAGTCAGTCACATGCTGCCAGCACAGCCTGTCAGTGGGTCAGTGGTTTAACACAGGCCAAATGAGCAATAAGAAGCCGGCATTCAACCTCCAGCACCAGCCAAAAGCCAGACATGGGAGTCCTGGGATTCCTCATCACCCGTCCATGCAGCCTCTGCCCTGACCTGGTGGGACGAGCCCCATTCACAGAGGACGAGGAGTCTCCCAAGAAGTTGTTGATTTTCCTGTTCCACTGGCGTACGATGCTGGAGACGGAGCGAGCACCGGACTCGGGCTCAGAGGAGGTGGTGCTGGCTGAAACCTCCGCGCCCGAGTCCAGCATGGCTGGCTTCTGGCTCATCCTGCCCGCGACCCGGTCTGACATGGGCTTGGCAAGACGGCGCAGCGCTGAGACCTGCCCAGAGGAGGGGCGGAGAAGAGGGTGTCAGACGAGCATCCCCAGCCCAAACCTGTTGCCATCACCCCCAGGTCCCCACAGGACCAAGAGTGGCAGCTCTGGAGAACCAAAGCCTCAGGGTGATTTGTGCCCCTTGGGCTTCCCCTTTCTCCCTCGTAGCCCATTCCCTGCCACTGGGCTCAGCTGCCTGGGGAGATGGGCAATTCCTTCGCTGCCTGCAACCATCTCCCACCTGCTTACTGAGCCATAAAAATCCTTCCACCCTTTTGGGAAACCTGCTTCCAGAGCTGGCACTGTCTGCAGGATGGGGGGTCTCTGAGCCAAGCGCTGGGGACAGGACCCCCATGGGGGCTGGGGGCTACATGGAGGCAACCCCCCCCAGCCCCTCACCTCCTGGGTTTTCCTCCGCAGGACTATCTCCTGCTGCCGCTTCTGAGACTCCAGAGCCCGGATCTGAAACTGCACAAGAGAGAGAGACTCCTGCAGTGCTGCCCAGAAACCCCAGTGATGGTCGCAGTCCTGGGGCTCCCACCACCAAAGCCTGGAGCAGTGAGCAGGGTTCCAGGCTTGAGGCTGGCCCCGATGGCACATTGTCTCCACGAGTGGTGGGGAGTTCACAGCATCTCCCACAACCACCCTGGGAGCTGCGGGAAGCCCTTGGGAGTCATTCATCCAGGTGTGCTCTGCTAGGGCTGCACAGCCCTTGGTGAGTCCTTGGGTGCAGCACAGCCCCAAGCGTCACCGACTGATATTTATGAGCACCTCAGAGTGTCAGAGCAGGACAAACATCCACCCCCAGCCTGCACGGAGAGGCCCAGTGGCATGTGGGCAGGCTGGGCTCTCACCTCCTGTCGGCGCTGCTCCTTCTTGAGCTGTGCGATCTCCCGGTTCCTCTTGGTCTCTGCCAGCCGCCTCCGCTGCTGCTCCTCCCGCATCTGCTTCATCAGCGCGACCTGGAACGGGAAGGTACCGCATATCGGTGCAGGCACCTGGCTGTGCCAGGGCGCCCACCCCCAGACAGACAGACAGATGTCCTGCACTTGCCACCAGGAGTTGAAAAACATCACTTCTGAGCAGGGGACCAAGCTTGACCAGGCGATGCCCTCCCTGCCCTGGCATGTCCAGGTACCTTTGCCTTCTTCATCTCAGCCACCTCTGCCTGCAGCTTCCTCAGCTCCCGCTCGTAGCGGGACTGGTTCTTGAGCAGGCGAGCATGCTCCTTCTGGGCTGCCTGGAGCTTCTGCAGGTCCCGGTTCATCTCCTTCAGCCGCTTCTCATAGTCTGCTTTGATCTTGTTGGCTTTCTCCTCCGTGTAGCACTCCATGGTGCCTGGGGGAGCGAGGAGAGGGCTTGTGATGGCCACACACTCCAGGCTCCTCCTGCACACCCTGCCTGGAGGCCCAGGCACTGCTCCCTCCTCATCCCACCAGACCCCTCCCTCACCCCGCTGCTCTGGCCCCATCGCAGGCTGGGGTCTGTCTGGGGACATCAGCTGGAAGATGGGTTAGGGCTCAGCACAGGACAGGGTCAGTGCGTTACAGCACAGTGGCTGGGCTGAGAGACCTAGTCATGTGCAAGGGTGATCCTGCCCTGCTGAGACTAGAGATCAGCTACACAACTTGGTCTTTGGGGGGGTCTTTATGTGCCCCTCAGTGCCTCAGTTTCCCCAAGTGTTCCTACATCTCATGAAGTGGTGTTCAAGGCCAGAAGAGGCTCCCACAGCAAGACAAACAGGGTCTTGTGGATCCTTCAGGCAGAGGCAGGGGATGGCAAAGCTCTACCAGAGCCAGCTTTGTGTGCAGGGGGTAGACACTTTGGCTCTGAGTCAGCTGGGCAGGACTGGGGTCTGACACTTCAGGGATGGAATCTCATGTGTGAGGCAGTTCTCACTGAGGTTCTGCAGGACCCGGTCCCGCTCCAGCTGTGTGTCCCGAATCTTGTTCTGCAGCAGGATCAGCTTCTCCTCATACTGGTGCTTGAGAGTCTGCAGGCGTCGCTGGCTGTTCTCCAGCTCATCAATCAGCTTCTGCTTGATCTCTATCTCGCAAGTCAGATCTGCCAGGTCGGCCTGGAAATTCACGGCTGGAGGCCGGTGGGGGACAATCAGGCTGGGAGGGATGGGGGAGCATCACTCCCACGGCCCCACTGAGCCACAGCACGAGAGAATGACAGAGGGAGCCGAACAGAACCCACTTTGCTGGGGAGAAGCAGTACCCCAAAGAGTATTGCAAAACCCCTGCAGCAACCCTGGTGCTTTTCCAAGCCTCCTAGAGGAGACGTGGCCAGGGCGTCCCATAGACCCTCCCTTCCCAGGACCAGGAGTCACCATCAAATGCACCTCCATGCCCTGGGCTGCATGTGTGGTTCCACACTTTACCCTTCTCCTCTGCATCTGAGTCCGAGTCCACCAGGCTCTCTTCACTGCCTGAGTCCTCATCTTCATCCTCACGTCCATCCTCTTCCTCACAGCCACTCTCGTCCTGTTCCTCCTCCTCCTAAGAGGTAAGTGCCTAACCTCAGCTTACAGCATGGTCTTACTCTTCTGTCTGCAGCTCTTCCCTCCTCCAAACCTGAGCTCAGCCCACAGTGATGGGCTGCTGGCCCCACAACAGGACTCAGCTGCCCACACAGGATGCACAGGCGCTGCAGCTCCATTTCTGGACCCCCAGGGCACACTGCTAAGAGGAGCAGCTCTGTGCCACATCCATCCTTGCATCCATCTCCCCAGCTGAGTAGCACTGCATTGCCCAACCCCTCCTTCACCTACATTTATCGAAACCAAGACCAAAAAGATGTGGGCTCCTCACTCCACAGCAGGGCTGGCTGGGGAGCATCCAGTTTTCCCCTACTCCAGCACAGAGTCCTGGGCTCCACAACTGCTCCAGCCTGCTTGCAGGGCTAGGCTGGGCTTGGTCCCTTTTCCACATGGGGCAATGACAAACATCCCCCTCAGTATGAGCATGAAGGCCACTCACCTCTTCCACCTCATTCTCATCTGTCTCCTCCCCATTGTCCTGCTGCAGTTTCTGCCGCTTCTTAAATGCTTCCTTCTCTGGACTGGGGGATAGCAGAGGGGTGCTGGTGAGTCCCAGCGCGGGGGAGCCTGGAGACAGGTTCTGCCAGGGCCCCCCTTGCCTCCTGCTTTTGGACCCTTTGGGAAAAACAGCCTCCAGGATCATGTGGCGGCTGAAAAGGAGACCAAGGGCCAGGCAGCACTGGGAGGGGAACCCAGGTGCCTGGGCTCTGTCTCCACGCTCTGGCTTTAGCAGGGACAGGGGAAGCGGGGTAACTGACCCCGGAGAGGAACCAACACACAGTCTCCCCCTTCCCAACATCGCACAGCAGCTGCCTTCACCTTTTCCTCTGCTGTCTCCTCTCTTTCTTCTTCAGGCGCTCCAGGTCCTGCTTGGCCCGCCGGAGGACATCGGAGGCCTCGGTCTCCACCGGAGCAGCGGGGCTGCACAGGCCAGCCAAGCCAGATGCTGGGGACGAGCCCATGGAGTAAGGGGGCCGGGCAGAGACACGCGAGAGGCTGCGACGCAGGGACTCATTCATGGATTCGCTCTCCAGGAGCTTTGTCCTAGGGAGTGGAGACGGGATGTGGTCAAAGAGGGGACATACCACTGTCCCCAGAGGGGATCTTGCCTGGTTTTAAGATGGTGTGAGCCAGGGACAGAGTCACCACAAAGGCATTCCCATTCATGTTGGGTCAGAAGGTCAGGGTGCTATAAGACAGGGTCCCAGGACTGCACAAGAGATTGGGATGGATCCCGCTTTCAGGGGCCAGCAGTCCCTTGGAGACACCAGGCACTCTTGCCAGGATCACCCCCTCCATCAAGGGCCACGCAAAAGCTGACGATGGCCAAAGCACTGCCTGGCACCAAGGCTGGGACTCCTACAGCCCCAGTGCAGGAAAGGGCAGCTGCTACTCCTGCAGGGCTTTCACTCATCCCAGTGACACTGGAGGCACCGAGATGTGAGCTACACCTGGGCTCAGACCCCAGCATGGCACCTGCCGGCCCAGGGACCTAGGTGACTCCCCACCCCCATGTCCGGCTCACCTCAGCTCTTCAATCTCCCGGATGTAGTTCTGGATGAGGCCACCGATGGCTTCATTACTGTCACCTGCAGGAGCAGAGGTGCAGGTGGATCAAGGCAAGACACGAACTGTACCCAGAACCCATCCCAGCTACGCTGGCTGGGCTGACACGCCATGCCATGCATTAGCTCAGCCTCACCTGCCTTGGCCAGCATCAGATTGGCCTCCTGGCTCATGAGGTGGGTGACCCTGCTGTTGATAGCATCGATGGCCTCCTGCATGGCCTTCACCCGCATGCGCAGGGCACTGTTCTCCTTCTGCAGCATGGCATTCTCACGGAAAAGGTCACTGTAGCCCTCCGAGCCATCCTCCCCAATGACCCTCTTGCCCTGTGGGGACAGCAGGGGAGTCCCTGAGTGCAGGGCGAGCTGGGACACGGGGGCCCACCACTGCATCCCTGGGGGCAGCCCGAGCCACCAAAGCAGTGGCAGGGACAAATCTAAGGGCCGGGAAGGCCTGAGCTCAACTGGCAGAGAGTGAGAGATGCTTCAAGGCTTCTCCCTGCCTTAGCATCCCCAAGAGACTTGCCCAAGGTCCTGCCTGTGGCAGGGCAGGAGCTGAGCCCCCATCTCTTAAGCCTTCTGACTTCTACTAGCAGAGGGGCAGAGTATGGTAAGCAGGAGGGTCTTTCCCACTAAAATCCTCAGTTCAAGCCCAAGGAGGAGGCTTTCTGCTCCTGCCTCCACACCACCTCTGCAGGCTTGCTCATCCACTCACCGCCTTGTACTCCATCAGCTCCATCTGCAGGCGGGCGATCTCGGCCCGCAGCGCGCTGATCTGCTGACTTGTCTTGTCCTGGTTCACCACCACCTTGTTCTTGATGTTGCGAGCCCGGTTGGCATATTTGAGTGTGTTCAGGGTCTCCATGAAGTCCCGGTCAGATGGGCTCACACAGGCAATCATGATGGTTTGGCTTAGGGAGGTGAAGGTCAGGGTGAAAGTTTCCACCACCCTGCGCTGACTTGGCACCTGGAAACCTGGGACCCAGAGCAGGCCACGTGCCCCCAGACACCCAACCTAGGCCCTTATATGTTTTATAACCAAGGTATAAACTGGATTCAGTCCCTCCCAGAGCCAGAGCACTGGCAAGACCCCACAACCAACATATCACACAGCACTGAGCAAAGACATCCTCCCCCAGGCAGCCCACCAGGAGTAATGGGGAAGAACGGGCTCTTCAGAGAAGTAACCCCAAAGCAGGCAGGGAACTCAATCCTTCCCATGCTGGGCAACACTACCTGCCAAGTCCCAGATCTGCAAGGGCTCCAGAGTGTTTTGCATCAGCTAATTCTGCCAAAGCTGGCTAATTGTGCCTGGGACTCATGAGGGGCCAAGCTCTTTACATCTGCAGAGCCATGCACTGCCTGCCAGGAGGCATCCCTTCCCTACTGGGCAACCCACAAGGCATTAGAGTGCTGAAATAGCTCCTACATGGCTCCACAGACCCTCAGCCCTATTTGCAGGGGAAGAGCCCCTGCAGCCCGCTCCCAGGGCTTGGCCCCAGCCTAGGACCCCCTTACCTATTGCCCCCGAGGGAATCCTGCAGCAGGCGGGTGAGCTTGGAGTCACGGTAGGGCACATGCACAACTTTCTTGCTCTGGTCTCCAAGGGCACTAATGACGTTCCCCAAGGCCAGCTACCAACAAAAAGGAAAGGTACCCCCAAATTCAGCCCCTGCTGAGAATATAGCTGTCACATAGCCAGCATGCCAGGCCTGGGACATGTGCTGTAGCGCAGGTTTGGGGTGAAACAGGTGGAGGCATGGGGCTTCCCATGACAGTCTCAGCATTTGTCCCCCTTCCCTAGGCTGTGCCTCTTCCACTGAGGAGCAGCATCAAGCCCTGGAGGTTTTTTAAGCCCAAGTTAGCAGACCTCAACTTTTTGGGTGCCCTTGCGCCCAGCTGTACCGCTCCCTATAGTCCTGCCCTCAGCAGCAGAGCTGTGCCCTCACCACTGCCATTTTGAATTGCACATGTTCCTGCCTATAGGGCCAAGGAGCATAAACCGCAACAGAGACAGCAGCAACCTCAGCAGCCCAGAGGAGCTCCAGGCAGGACCCAAAGGTGTCCCAGGCTCCCTCAGGCAGCCCCTGCTTCCCCACTCCCTTTGCATGCCAGTGCCTGGGCCCATACCAGCCCACAGTTGATGGAGATGCCTTCCTTTGCTCTCTCGCCGGTAGCACCCGTTCGCTTCAGCCTCTCTGAGCCAGCCAGGTCTACGAAGTGAAACTTGGCTGTGAGGGTCTCATACTCGGTGGTGGGCTGGGCTCCATCCAGGAGGGTGGTCACCTCCCCGTTCACCTGCAGCCAGGCACACATGGAGAGGGTCACCACCACAGACCCAGAGTGGGCAGTACCTCCCTTGGCCACACTCAGACGTCAGCAAAAGCCTGAGCATTCACCCTCTGCATCCAGCCCCTCCAGGCCTGGGGAGAGGATCCCAACAGCAGCTTGCTCTGGGCCATCCCTTGGGCCAGACCATCCCTGCCTTGGAGGGAGCTGCTTCAGGGCAGACCTCAGCTCCCATTAAATGCTAACACTGGCTATGACTGGAAAGAAGAAAGACAAAGCCCTCTCTCTCTTTGCAAGACTTCAAACCCCTTTCCAAGGGACCCACATACATTGCCCGGGTATCAGAGCCAGGAACAGCCCAGCCATGTGGCAGGAGCACATCTCACCAGCTCCGGGCGGGTGCACACTCTCATCTGGCAGAGGTGAATGGTGAAGATTGCGTGGGACCGGGAGCTCTGCACGTTCATCTGGGTGCTGGCAGTGGTGCGGGAAAGAGCCCCCTGTTTTAGGCACTGGATCAGCTACAATGAGATGGGGCAGGGAAGAATGAAACCTTGAAGCATCCTTCTAGGGAGTCAAGACAGCACTATGCTGCAGCCAGTGGACACACTGACCTCTCCCTGCGTCACCCCAGGGCTGCTCTGTCCCATTGCAGGAGAGATTCCCCCACACCCTTCCCCTAGCTGTCCCCATGTAGCACATCCCTGGCAGGTGGGCACCCAGCTGCCATCCCTCCCCCATGTCTGTCCATCCCACACCCACCTCATCCTGCGAGCTGATGAGGCGCGACGTAACCCCCGTGGTGTAGATGCTCCCACTGGCATCCTCATGGATTTTGATGTTGGATTTGCGGTGGCGGGCATCAGGGTCACGGGCACTGTCAAACAGGTCCAGGATCTCCTCGTTGTAGAGCTGAGCAGGGTGGAATCAGGTGCAGGGTGAGCAGTAGTAAGCAGGAGGCTGCTAGAGCCTGGCACAGCGAGACCGAGAGGAGCTGCCCTCTGACACCCTGCTGCTGCGGTCCCGAGAGCCAGAACAGGCTGCACAGCCAGGGGTGTGGATGTGCTCACACCTATGTGCACACACGTGTGCTTAGGCAAGGCTGGCCCAGAGTGCTGGTGCATGTGTATGTGTAGGAGAGGACACACAAGCATGTGTGTGAAGACAGGAGATGATGCACAAGCGAGCTCTGACCTCACCCTGCTAGGATGGGATGCCCAGAATGGATGGGGTGTGTGCGCACACATCTGCACAGGTGTGCATACATGTGCTCATCTGCCCCACGATGCTCTGAGCTGCAGTTCGGCTTGGTTCCAGCTGCTCAACCCTGTCCTGTCCCTGGTCCACACAAGCAACCCTGTGGGAATCAGAACACTTTCAGAGCCCTGTCCTGAGAGCCTGAGCAGATACCTGGGAGCTACACATCCCCCTGGCCATCCCTGCTCACCCAGGGAGCCCCCAGCCATGAGTCAGCAGAGCCCCCTCTCCCACCACAGGTCCCTGAGGTCATCTCTGCTAAGTGGAAAGGGGACAACGTGGACCAGGGAGTGCTGGACAAGCAGGGAAAAACCTGAGGACCCACAGCTGACAGAGGGTGCCCTATCCATACCTTGACCATACATTGCAGCATCCTCTCTCATCCTGGGGTGGAGTAACAGCCCTGCACATCTGTCCCCCCGCCACCACCACTCAATGCCACACGTCACCTTCTCGCACCCACATCTCAGTGCAGTGAGCAGGGTCAGTCAAGGACTGCAGCTCCTGGCCAGCAGAGCGGATCAGGCTAATCCATCTCTGGCCACCCCAGGTGCAAACAGGCTCCCCAAGGGTTTAAACTCCCTCTCCCAGGAGGGGAGTCACAGGACAGGGATCAGCAGGGCCAAATCCTGTACCACTGGTAAACAGTGGCTGACATGGCCACGTGGCCACACTGCCACAGGATAGCCACTATAACCACAAAACCCTCCCTGGGCTGCCTGGGTAAGTGTGGCTGTAGGACAGGTCTCAGCACAGCAGCACAGGAGCTCCTGGTTTGGTGTCCATGCCTGTAGGGTGGACCAGATGGCCTTGGTCACCAGGCCATCAGGCAACAGGTTTCTACGCTCCTCATGCGTAACAGGGCCTTTGGAAAGCCTTCAAGCCCCCCAGCTGGCACATGGCCCTCCCACTCTGGGGCTGCCAGTGTCCCACTGGTCACAGAGGAAGCCTTGTTCCCATCCTCCACCACAGCCACTGGATAAGCATCTCTGAGGCTATTTTGAGAGACAAAACCACCAGAGGTCAGAGGTGGTGAAGAGAGAGAAATGCTGCAGGAAATCCCCATGATAGCTGGTGTGATCCCATGCAGGGCTGCTGCTCTGACACCCCCAGGTGCCCCTGGGGTTGGGCTGGACCTCTTGGTCTGCAGAGATGCTTCCTAGGATGGCCTGGGACAGAGGCAGCAAGGTATCCTTTCCCCAGTATTCAACCTTCACGTGTCCCAACCCCAGCCAGCAGGTCATCCAGCTCCTTAGGGCAGTGTTGGGTCATCCCAGACTGAGTGGGAGAAACTGAGGCAAGGGAAACTATAGCTGGACAGCAGAGGATCTCTTAGAGGGCAGACACAGGAGGCTGAGAGGGAAGGGAAAGTGTGTCACATAGGGTGAGGGGACACACATTGAGCTGAAGGTCAGTAGCTGATTTTATAGCCCAGGGGAGGCAGGACTATGCCCTGACCCCAGCCTCCTGCTCTGGCAGAGGGATTGGACTAGATGATCTTTTGAGGTCCCTTCCAATCCCTAACACTCTGTGATTCTGTGACTCTCCAG
This sequence comes from Podargus strigoides, assembly GCA_028020825.1. NCBI lineage: Eukaryota > Metazoa > Chordata > Aves > Caprimulgiformes > Podargidae > Podargus > Podargus strigoides. The sequence goes on from CM051648.1 coordinate 6,810,057, forward strand.
CAGGAAAAAAGCCTGACCAGGTTCATCCCCCAGGACTTCAGAACGGGCAGGATTTTGTCCCCATTTCCATCCCAGTGCACAGGCTCCCCAGAGCAGAGCCCCATGAGGCCGAGGACGCATGAGAAGGCAGCCAGGAGCCTGGACAGCCTGAGTGGTGGAGAGGGAAGGATGTGGTCAGGCAACAGCACTAGAGGAGCTGACAAGGGCTCTGCAGATGTAAAGTTGATTGGGAATGATTTCTCCGTCAGGGTCAGCCCTCCAGGCTAGGAGGTGACTTTGGGCATTGCTTCCCCTCTCCAGGCCATGGACATCTGGAGGAACCCAGATGTGATGGTCATCAAAGCCACGTGGAGGCAAGACCACAGCACAGGGGCCTCTCTCTCTGCCTGCCTGTCTCCTCTGGGCTGTACCCCAGATCGGGACACCAGCCAGATCAGTTTTGTACAGGAGCTCAGCTTTGCTCAACTCCACCCTATGTTTTCTCAACAGGGCCTTAAAACATTTCCCATCTTGAACTTCTTTGCACTTTTATCCCAGGACCAGCCCCCAGGGAAACCACTGCAGACACACAAGGTTCACAGGCTTTCTGGGACAAACTTCTCCATGAAAAGAAGCAGTTAACAGAAGAGGCTTTTGAAATGAAGATGCCGAAGCAGAGGCGGGAAAGGATGCAATGAAGCATTCTCAAGGTCAAAGAGGCAGCAAAGGACATGGGAAATAACACAGCCCTTCCTCAAACCCCAGAAAAATGGCATTTTTTCCTCTCCTCGTTTCACTGAGAATGCTGGTCCAGACCCAGGGGAGCAGGTATGCCGCTCCCCGACCTCTAACAGGAGTAAGGGAGCCCAGAGTCCCCTGAATCTCCAAGGGACCAAGGCATAAGCCCCTTCCCCATAGTGGGGGCTCCCTGCAGCCAAGAAACTGCCACTCCAGTTTGTGGCCATCATGAGGTCAACAACAGTCATGTGCTTTGAGTCTCCTTTGCCCTGGCACACATCCCTGGCCATACGCCTGCTCTGGGGTCCAGCTCAGCCAGGGAGCAGCCAGGACATGGAGCACCAAGGAGCCCAGGACATGGGAGCTGAGCAAAGGACAGGGCAGGACCACAGTGTCACCCAGACCTGCTGTCACCCACCTCCAGGAACTGGGCGCTGACTTTGAACTCAGGTGCCGCCACGCCCTGACTCTGGGCTGCCCGCTTGCGCTCCTCGATGCCACTGAAGAGGTGGCCGATGGCCCGCGGGATGATGCCCTGCTCATCCTCAGAGATGCTCATGTCGAAGCCGGTGCCCATGGTGTATGTCTTCCCTGCTCCAGTCTGTGAAGAGGCAGTGAGGGGGGACCTGGCTGGGCCCTCCCAGGCTCAGCTCTGCCCACTACGCCCCACACCTCTCCCTGCCACCCCAGGCTCCCCAAATGCCTCTGTTGAGCCCCTCTGATCCCCACTACTGCTCCCACCCAGCCCTGCCTGCCTCCCACCCAAAGCCACCCCCATGCCCCAGCACTCACGCAGCCCAGGGACAACTCTGTCCCCCCTACACCCAGGAGCTTACACACCTCCCTCCCCCTGTCCTGAACCTCTGTGGGTGCCACCTCAGCATTCCCAGCACCCAGCGCTGCAGGAGAGCCCTTTGCCCATGGCAGAGCCTGAGGAGCGGGCAGAGCGTGTACCTGGCCATATGCCAGCACAGTGGCATTGTAGCCCTCGAAGCAGCCTTCGATGAGCTTGCCCACGCATGTTGTGTAGATCTGCTCCTGCCATGTGCCCAGGTCAAAGACAAAGTCGTAGGTGAAGGCCTTGTCCTTCCCCAGCAGCACCTGGGGCTCGCCGGGCGTCACTGAGGTGCAGATGTGACATCCCTCTATTTTCTCTTTGGACAGTTGGGGACGGATCCTGCAGGAAGAGAAGCAGACTGAGGGCAGCCTCGGGGCTCACCCCAGTCCTGGGGGACACGAGCCTGGGCCTGCAGATGTGAGCGTGGCCCATTCTGGAGCCGTGGCTGCTGCAAGCAGCGGAGTGGCAACACCTCTGCCTGCAGTGCGCAGCAAACAGTGCAGGGGATGCTTTAGCTCCTGCACCACTGACAACCTTGATCTATCTGTGGCTGAGGAAAGAGGCTGGCACATCCCAGCAATGCCACCAGGCACCTCCACAGCCGAGGTGACAGGCAGGTCTGGGTACCATGGCACAGGCAGAGCCGGTATGGGCATGCAGCCTGCACTTAGAACTGCCCTTGCACCGACAGCTGAACACAGCCCACACGGGGCCAGCCAGCCTCCCCTTGCCTCTGTTGGCTCATTCGCCGCCCTGCCCCTGGCCAGGCAGCGAGCTCTGGGCTGCACACAGACACTGATCAATACATCGAAGCAGCCCTCACGGGCACTGGCAGGGTATGGGCGGGCAGCCGGGACGCGCTGCAGCCAGCCACGCTTGCTTGAGAGACAGCAAGGACAAACTGCAGTTACAAAGGCTTGAAATGCAAAACATACGAACATGACGAGCCAGTCCCAGCGCCAAAACCACCACCCAGCCCAGCGGCTGTCCCCAGCCGTGGACTCAGTAGATGGGAATGGGACAGGCGAGGCTGTGCTGGGCTCCTGGCTCTGGCAGCATGCACGACCAACCCACCGCATCCCCACCCATTGCACCTGACCCCTCCTCGAGAAACCTGGATACAGAACAGCTGGACCCACGCAAGCACGGCTCCGCTTCGGCACAGGCACCGGCTGCAGCAGCTCCGGCTCTTGGTGGATGCGCCAGCTGCAGGAAGCTGGCAGATCCCAAGGGACTCATGGGGAAAGAGGGAGTGTGGAGCCAAGCGCCATGGCAAACAGCTCTCATTAGAGCTAATGACTGCACATCTCCCCTCCCTGGGTGCTTCATAAACACAGCTATTAATTCCTCTGAAACCGCATCGCTGGCAAGCCAGTGCAGCGACAGCAGCAGACACTTTGTGGATTCGGGCTCTGCACAAGCCACCGCTCCTCGCCAGCCTGGCCGGCGGCAAGCAAAGCCCGGGAGGGCCAAAACCCTCAGTGTTTGGGGGGACAGGGTGTCCCCAGCGGGGCGGGAGGCAGCGCGTGCACCCTGCTCACCCCGCTGGGAGCCTGTGCGGCAGACGTGGGAACAGCTTCATGTGTCTGCGGGTATATTTAGCTCAGCAGCCACAATAGAAAGCAGTTTCTGATGTGCTCAGCCCTGGACTCACTCCTGTTGCTTTCCCAGGGTCCCACCCTGCTCCAGGAAAATTAACCCCAGCTTTAATTACTTTGTGACCAATATAATGCGCTTCCCCCCCTCCCCACTTCAGACATGCACAGCAACAGTGTCCCCCGGGAACGGGCAAAGGGACAAACTGGAACCACTGTATTTTTGGAATTTTTTTTTCCTCTCAAGAAAAATGAGAACAGGGTTTTCAGCAAAACATTTCTTTCTTTTTACCCCCAGCTCCCCCCAGGTGATTAAATGTGTGCACGTAGGTTTGGAAGAGAGGCTGAGCAGCGGCGTTGGAGGGGTGCGTGCACATGAACTTTCCGTAGGACGTTTGTGTACCCACCTCGAGCCTGGCCACACTGGGCTGTTCCAGCAGTCCACACAGCAGCACCAATTTCTCCCCCACTCCTGCTCCCCAAACCATGCTGCCCAGCCAGCTCCAAGCACCTGTGGGACCTCATCACTCATCCAGTCCCTGCAGGTACTGCAGGGAACCCTTCAACATGCTCCCCCGTGCTGTCCCATCTCCCCAGGGTGACCGGAGATGCAGGAACCTCCTGGGAGGCTCCTACTCTCCAGGCAAGCAGCCAAGCACCACCCAGAGATGTCCTTGGGAGTTCCTGCCAGCTGGTGTGTGACTACTATGGACCCCCACTTCAAGAATGGGACAAGCGGAGCAGGCAGGCAGGGACAAGTGCCAGCAGCCACAGCCCTGCATGGGACAGCACTGAGATGCCACCCAGCATCACAGGAGATTTATGTGGCCACCAAGAAACATCACAGAGGGTTTCTCTACGCCAGTGCAGCTGATCCTCCTGCTCGCCACTGTCTGACTGTCCCAGCTCTCCCACACAGGGGTGTCCCATCCCTGCCCTCCACGGAGGAACACCACCAGGCCACACACTGGGCAATGTGAGACCGCAGTCAGGATGGGTACATGTTCATGTGTAGTTCAAGTCATGTCCAGGTACCACAATACCTCCTCCAAACATGACATAAGAATCTGCAGAGCCATCATGGGCTCTCTCCTTGGCTCTGTCCTCAACACCACCATGCGGGAGGAGCTGGCAGTGCTTGCCATGCTCTGCCTTAGTTTCCCTGCTCTGCAACAGAGATCAGCAACTTTGGTGGTCATAAAGTCACTGTCTGAGTGTGTTCTGGCACTCCTTGTCCCTTCCTCTACCAAAAAAGATGCTGGTCATGTTCTAGCTGTCCATGAGCCCCCCAGAACTGGGTGTGATGCTGTCAGGGCCCAACCTGTGGGACAGTGGAGCTGCTCCCTCACCTGCACCTGAACATAGCCAGCCAACCTGCTCTGCACCTGGTCATGGGCCACCAGCCAGCAGGACAGCTTGTGCCCAGCACCAGGGCCCATTGCAGTGCCAAACATGCTGGGGTGCCCTGTCCTAAATGGCTGGGACACCCACAGAGAGCCTGGCTTATCCCCTGGGAGCTCATGGCACAGGCTCCTATGGTTGTGCAGCAATTAGGGACTCATCTGCTAAGCAGCAAACAAACCAGGCAGGAGCAGAGCAGAGCCCCAGCTCCACCGCGCAGCTTGTGCCCGGCCGTCCTCGCTCTGACACAGGTGCCTGCTGCTCCAAGCCGGTGTGGGAAGGACAGAGGCTGTCCTGGGGCTGGCAAGATTATCAGTGCCAGCCCCATCTCCCTCCCGCCGGTGTGAATAAACCAGCCTCAGTGCAGCCAACACTCCCAGGGAGAAGAGAGCTGGCAGGACCACAGCGGGACCGCCAGCCCGGCCACCGCCTCCAGCCCCGCCAGGCTCAGTTCACTGCAAAGGGACAAGGGGCCAAGCACCCAGGACAGAGCTGCGCGGTCCTGGCAGAGTTCCTGCCAAGCAAACCTGGTCGCTCCCCAGCACTGGACACCTGAGACAGGGCTGGGAACAGCTGGATGCACAGGGACAGAAGTGCAGGCAGGGGTGCAGACCGCTCCTGCCCAAACCCGCAGCTCTTGCTGCAGCACTGCCAGGCCTGCTCCAGCACCAGCATCCAGACCTGGTGCGTGTGCCAGAGAGGGCCCACAGCCACACGGGGACACAAAGGGGACCTTGGCCGAGAGCCCCTCCACTGCTCTGCCCCCCCGGGGGCTGGCAGGCTGTGAAAGCACCGTCTCCACGACTGGGCTGCCAGGGCGGCCGAGCATCTGAGGGGAAGAGGGGGAGTGGGTCCGGCATCCCGAGGGGCCCGGAGCTTCAGCGCGCACGCGGACCTGCTCAGCAGCCAGCACAAAGGCCGAGCTGTTCGGTGCCACTGCCCTCTGCCAGCGCTCGGCCGGGCGAGGGGAGCCAAGCGAGGCTGGGAGCCAAGCACAGGACGGGCACTGTGGGCAGCCCTCACAGGGTCAGTTTGGGGGTCCCTCCACCCAGCAGGAGCAGCCCCCCTGGCAGAGACCTGCCCATCCCAGCCTCTCAAGCGCTCAGCCAGCGGAGGGGATGGGGTTCACCACAGCGGGCACAGCCAGTACCCCTGTGCCAGGGCTGCATCCACCCGCAGACACCACCCACCCCCCATGCACTGAAGGGAGGCTGTTTCCTGGCACAGCTCAGCTGACATGGACTGCTGGGTTCATGTCCTCACGTCACCTTGCCTCCTCTAACTGCCTCAGTTTCCCGCCTCCCAGCCCACCACTATGGCAGCCCCAAGGGGCTACAGAGAACCCTTCGGCCCCCAGCACTTTGCCAAAGCTGTGGCAGCACACTCCATAGCCCTCCTGCCCGTAGTGAAAGCCACGACACCCCTCCACACCAAACTGCTTACACCCACAGCCAGGCACACGCTGAGCTCCCCCAGGCTGCCCCACGCTGCTGAGACACAGCCGCCCCGGGACAGGGTGGCCATCCCACCCAGCACAGCCTGGCAGGAGAGGATGGGCATGGGGGCAGAGGGGATCCAGCGTCCCTCAGCATCATCCACCCAGCATCATCCCCATCAAACAGGGGCTGTCCCAGCTCCCCAGGGACACCGAGCACACACCCACTCACTCACATTTCCCATTGCTGGCAGGGGACTGCAGGGCAGCCCCTCCACACTGGGGGTGTGGGTGACCCCCCCAGCTGCACTGCCTTTCACTGCCTTTTATAACCTTGCAACTGCAGATGGGCAGAGCCTGCCCTGGCTGCGGCAAGCTCCTGATCCTCCAAGACCCTTCAGGGAGGGAGGGTGGCAAGGAGCCATTCCTCTCCCCTCCTGAGGCCAGGGCCGAGGAGGCTGCCCAGCCGGGCAGGGCTGGTTTCCCAGGGAGCCGAACCAGTGAGCTGGGGAGCAGCAGGGAGAAGAGCTCCACAGCACTTTCCCTCTCTGTGCCAGGCCTCAGAGGCTTGGAGCCACTTGCTCTTGTCCGCCCCGTCTACAAAAGGGCAAGGCTGCTCAGTGCGACGCTGGCAGCTGCAGCACCAGGTTGGGGCTGCGGCACCTCTGCCCCCCGCCTGGCCACAGGCACCTCTGCCAGTGTGGGCAGGCAGAGGTTGGAGCAGGCAGACGCCAACTGCAGCCCGGCTGCCGTGGACATGTCTGCCAAGACAGGCAGGCTGGGCAAGCCCTGGCAGCGCCTGGCTCTGCTTCCCATATTGCCCACGTTCACCCTGCTCCCATCTCTGCTCCCTGCATCACCTGTGTTAACCCTGCTCCCCACATTGCCCGCATTCACTCCATTTCTCCTCCCCATATGACCCTGTATTCACCCCACTCCCATCCCCACCCCACTCCTGTCCTCACTCCCTCTATTGCCCCATCCCCACTCCCTGTGTCACCCGTGTTAGCCCTGCTCATGCTCCCTCCAGCCTCCCCAGCATCTGAGCTGAAGGAGCATCTGCCAGACAGCCCAGACTTCCACGTAACCCATCTGCCAGCCTTGCTACCCACTCTGCTACTCCCATGCTTTGCTCTCCTCTGCCCCAAATTGGCATTTCCATGCTTTGCTGCTGCCCTGCAGCCCCACCCAACAGCACAGGGCAGCCAGGAGGAGGGCAGCTCTAACATCCTCCCCTAGGACAGCCTGTGGGTCAAGGACACACCGAGCATTGCAAACCCCACAGGAGAGTGGCACATGGGGTGCAGCGTGGCAGCATTTGGGGCACTCAACCTGGCCATGCAGCTCCCTAGACAGCATCACCAGGGTAAGATCAGAGCAAAGTGCTCCAGGTTTTTCCATATCACCAGGCCAGCACAGCAAGCATGGGGCTGCCTATCCTCGCCAGCAGACAGCAGCTTCCCAGGCCCCAGCTCAGCTCAGCATGGCTTGATCCCATGGGGGGATTTTCTCCCTTGCCCAGGAAGGGATGCCCCCAGCCCCATTTCCCGCTGAGCACAGGGTCCCAGGAGAGGGCTGGCTGCCAATGGCTGGCTGTTTGCACACATGTTGCTTTGGACCCAAATCAAGACTAAGTTAAACATTTAATTACCATGGCAGGGAAGTGGCTCAGCAATCAGAGAAAATTGAATCAGGCTCCCTGGGGACTGCCAGGTCTGGTCAGCAAATGCTCCAATTAAGAGATATAGCAAGCAACCTCCTAGCAAGAGGGAGCACAACACAGGGAAGCACCAGGCTCAGCCTGCCTGTGGAGCCACCCACGCCACACCATCGCTGCCTGCGTTCCAGGCAAACACCAGCCCAACACTGAAGCAGCAGGTGCCATGGGCAGCATGGCTGGACCAGCACCAGGAGCAAGATGCAGCTCCTTGGCTGCTGGGTCCCCACATCACCGCAGGACCAGGCAGCCTGGGGACAGGCAGGTCCCCACAGAGCTGGGGTGTGCATGGAGGCATGCTGGATACAGCTCAGGGGAGGGACATGCCTCCACCCCACATCCAGCCCCCAGCAAGCAACTCCCACAGAGATTCTCCACAAGGATGTGCTGGCTGTGCCAAGCCTGCTCCCTTGCGGGGCAAACCCCACTGCCTTGGACATCAGAACACCCCTCTGCCCCCCCCAATCCTCCCGCTCCAGGCTTTCCGAGGCTTAGGGAAACCTTTAAATCAGGGCTTCACAGCCACCATGTGCTGCTCATTAGCTCTGGCAGGAGCACCCTGGCGCTGAGCTGCACCATCTGCTCTGCACCAAGCCCCACCACGGGCTGGGGACAAGGGACGCACTGCCTGCATGGAGACCCAGCACCCAGGGACAAGCAGCCCAAGGCAGCAGGCAGAGACCAGCAGGGCCTGGGGGAAGTATGGGATTGTGCTTTACCCAGCCGAGAGGGGAGCAGGAATAGAATGAGTTTGGGATCTCCCTGGACTCCTCCACCCCCATAAGCAACTGGCAATGCCACCAGCTCCATGCTGGACCTGCCCCAGAGAAGAAACTGGGAAACACCAGAGGATGTTTGCAAATGACAGACCCAGGACAGACAAAGGGGTGCAGTGTCCCAGAACACTAGGCAGTGTGGGCAGCACAAGGAGACACGTGTGGCAGCACACGCGACCCAGCGCACACCCCAGCAGGGTCCCTGCTCCTCTCTGGCCATGCAGGAATGGCCACGAAACCATCGGCTCAGCAGCAGCGTCAGCAATGTCTGGAGAGCGACTGGAAACCATCATTTGACAGGAGACTCTGGGCCTGACAGGCCATCGGCCTGCTCCGGCGGGGGCACAAAGATGCCATGCGTCTGACAGAGACAGATGGATGCACTCCCCCTCCCAGTTCCCCAGCCCAGTACTGAGGCTCCCATTTCCTCCCAAGCCAGTGATTCACATGCACAGGGTCTCTCCCAGGTGCCCTTGTGAGGTCCCCATGTCCCACTCCCACCCCAGGATTGGTGCACCCATGCTGGAGATAAGGCTTTCCCAGCCCCCGGAGAGCAGGCATGCCTGCAGCCCACCCCAGCACGCTCTGACTGCCAGTGAAGCCCCTGCCCTCTTGCCACCAGGCAGGAGGGGATCTGAAATATGGGGGTGATTGGAAACAGGTCCCTGTGCAGGGTGGCAGGTACATCCCCTCCCGGCTTCCCTCACCCTCCCAGGTGCCCCTACACAATAGGTGTGGGGTCCTGGAACTCGAGGGTCAGGCAGTACATGTTGATGAACTTGCATCCAGTGAGATGCCAAGGATGAGTCCATCATCCCCAGGCATCACAACTGCCTCTGCCAAGAAAAAAGGGAGGGTTATTGTCATAGGCGACTCCCTCCTGAGGGGAATGGAGGGCCCGATATGCTGACTGGACCCATCCCACAGGGGAGTCTGCTGCCTCCTTGAGGCTGGGGTAAAAGATATTGCCAGAAAACTCCCTGATCTGGCACAGCCCTCAGATTATTGCCCACTGCTGGGTTCAGGCTGGCAGTGATGAAGTTGTGAAGTCCAGGGGTGATCAAAAGAGACTTCAGAGCACTGGGGCGATTGGTTAAAGGATCTGGAGCACAGGTAATTTTTTCATCAATCCCTTCAGTAGCAGGAAAGAATACTGGAAGGAACAGGACAACCCACCCGATCAACACGTGGCTCAGAGGCCGGTGCCATCGGTGGAATTGCGGGTTTTTTGACCATGGGGTGGTTTACACAGCACCAGGCCTGTTGGTGACAGATGGGGCTCGCTTGTCTCCAAGGGGAAAAGGATTTTGACCCACAAGTTGGCAGGGCTCATTGAGAGGGCTTTAAACTAGGGTCGAAGGGGCAGGGGAGTAATACCAGGCTAGCTGAGGATGAGTCTGGTTTTCCTACACCTTCTAGGGTGATTGCTGTGAGCTCGACTCTCTCTGAAATGCCTTTACACCAACACACATGGCATGGGGAATAAGAGGAACTGGAGATCTGCGTGCAGTCGAAGGGCTGTGATTTGATTGCTGTTATGGAGACGTGGTGGGATAGCTCACGTGACTGGAAGGCTGTCATGGATGGCTATGTGCTTTTCAGGAAAGACAGGCCAACAAAGCATGGAGGTGGAGCTGCTCTTTATGTGAAGGAGCAATTAGAATGTATTGAGCTCTGCCCAGGGGGTGGATGATGAGTGAGTTGAGAGTTCTGTGGGTAAAAATTAAGGGGCAAGCTGACATGGGAGACACCATTGCAGCTGTCTGTTGTAGGCCACCTGACGAAACTGACGAGGCCTTCTACAGACAACTGGAAGTGGCCTCAAAATCACAGGCTCTGGTTCTCATGGGGGACTTCATTTGCTGGAAAGGCTACACAGCCAGGCACACACGGTCCAGGAGGTTCCTGCAGTGCACTGGTGACAACTTCCTGGTGGTCGAGGAACCATCAAAGAGAGGAGCACTGCTGGACCTTGTATTCATAAACAAGGAGGGACTGGTCAAGGATGTGAAGGTAGGGGGCAGCCTTGGCTGTAGTGACCAGGAGATGGTGGAGTTCAAGATCATGTGCAGTAAGCACAGAGCAACAAGCGGGGTCACTACCCTGGACTTCAGGAGGGCTGACTTTGGCCTCTTCAAGGAACTCCTTGGAGAAATCCCATGGGACAGGGCACTGGATGGAAAAGGGGGCCCAAGAGAGCTGGTCAATATTCAAGCATCGTTTCCTCCAAACTCAGGATCGTAGCATCCCAAAGAGTAAGAAATCATGTAAGGGAGCCAGGAGACTTGCATGGTTGAGCGCAGAGCTACAAAATAAACTCATGTGAAAAGAAAATTTGCAGAACATGGAAGAAGGGGCTGACCACTTGGGAGGAATACAAGAATGTGGTCAGAGAATGTAGAGATGCAATGAGGAAAGCTAAGGCCTCCCTAGATTTAAACCTGGAAAGGGAGGTCAAGGATAACAAGAAAGGATTCTTCAAACATATTGGAGCCAAAAGGAAGACTGGAGGAAACGAAGGCTCTCTGCTGAATGAAGTGGGGGCCCTGGTGACAGAGGATACAGAGAAGGCGGAGTTACTGAATGCCTTCCTTGCCTCGGTCTTTACTGCTAAGGCAGACACTCAGGAGCCCCAGACCTTCGAGACTGCAGAAGAAGTCAGGAGAGAGGAAGACTGGGCCCTGGTTGAAGAGGACTGGGATAGGGAAAAGCTAGGTGAACTGCACACCCACAAGTCCATGGGCCCTGATGGGATGCACCCGTGAGTGCTGAGGGAGATGGCAGAAGTAATTGCTAGACCACTCTCAGTCATCTTTGAGAAGTCCTGGAGAACAGGAGAGGAGCCTGAGGACTAGAGGAAGGCCAATGTCACTCCAATCTATAAAAAGGCCAGAAGGAGGACCCAGGTAACTACAGGCCGGTCAGCCTCACCTCCATCCCTGGAAAGGTGATGGAACAGCCTGTTCTTGGTGCCATCTCAAAAAATATTGAGGAAAAGAGGGTTATCAGGAGTAGTCAACATGGGTTCACCAAGGGGAATTCATGCTTGACCAACCTGATAGCCTTCTGCGAGGACATAACTAGATGGATCGATGAGGGGAGGGCAGTTGATGTGGTCTCCCTTGACTTCAGCAAGGCTTTTAACACTGTCTCCCATGGCATCCTCACAGCCAAACTTAACAAGTGTGGACTGGATGACTGGGCAGTGAGGTGGACTGGGAACTGGCTGAAGGACAGAGCCCAGAGAGCAGTGGTCAGTGGGGCAGAGTCTGGTTGGAGGCTGTGACTGGTGGTGTCCCCCAGGGGTGGGTACTGGGTCCGGTCCTATTCAATATATTCATTAACGACCTGGACGAAGGGACAGAGTGGATCCTCAGCCAGTTTGCTGATGACACAAAACTGGGAGGAGTGGCTGACACCAGAGGGCTGTGCTGCCATCCAGTGTGACCTGGACAGGCCGGAGAGCTGGGCAGGGAGAAACTTAATGAAATTCAATAAAGCAAGGACCAGGAGCTCAGTGCCACCCTTTTTCCCCCAACATGCTGCCCTTCCTCCTTTGCCAGCATTGCTCACTTCCTCCCAGACCTGTGCAGGGACGGAGACATCCCACTCCTGCCACCCAAGCAGTGTGCCCCCCCACGCTCACAGGGCTCTACCAGTGGGTTATCTGAGTTACTACACGCAGCAGTGCAAACGCTCACATGAAGCTCTGGTCCTTGTGACTTCTGAGGAAGATTGTGCCAGCATGTTACACTCTGCCCCACTGAGCCTCCTGCCCCCAGCACCTCCATCCCTCTTCCCCAAGCACCCACTCCAGAGTCCTTGGGCTCCAGCACTCAGATGTGCCTGAGGCTGTGGCCAAGGAGGAAGGAAGAGCCTGAGGAAGAAGTCGGAAGCAGTTTTGTGCCTGGTGCTAAAGGTCAGGCTTGCACTGTGCTCCAGGGAGGTGGCAGAGTGCCTGCAAGGCCCCTGACTGCAGCAAAGCCCAGGCACAGGGGGGCATGAGACCTTTATTAAAACTTTCAGCCCTGGAGAGGGCCAGACCAGTGCAGGAATGCCCCTTGGGCCACCCCAGTATCAGTTTTCAGAGCTTTGCCCTCAGTGCTGGCCCAGACATAGGGCTCACAACACGGGGAGAACAGGCTCAGAGCTTGTAGGGGGGCTTCTGAGTCACCCCTCCAGAGACCGGAGAGGCACCCACCAAGAACAACAGCCAGACATGGGCGGATGGGCAGGAAGGTGTTCACAGCCCCGTGGGGTGGATGGACCATGGGACAGGGTGGCCTGGGGCCAGGCTCAAATACAGCAAGCCATGACAAGAAACCTCCTCTACCACGTCTCGGCTGCAGGGAGCTGCAGAGGAGGGGAAGGGATTTCACTGGGATCCTGTGGAGCTTTGGCTCAGCCCCAAACCCTCATTTGGAAATGGAGATGATGACCATGTTGCACCTACGTGGATCAGGGCAGAGGCGCAGATGCCAAGTGAGATGGGGCTGCCAGCCACCCCTGGCTTCACAGCAGGGCATAGCCAGCAGGGACACGGGGACATGCTGGGGCAGCACTGGACCAGCCCAGTCTGCCTGGAGGGGAAGGGTGGTGGGAGGCCGGTCGACTTCCCTCCCGCTAAGGCGAAGGAGAAACCCACCAGCATCCGAGCAGGGCAGGGAGTCACCCACAGCGCTGATCTCCTGCAGCAGAGCCCAGTGGCAGCTGCTCTCACAATCCACCACATCCCAAAGCTGTTTAACCAACGACAGGGACTGTTTTGACAGCTTCCAGCAGAAAACAGCCCCGTGGGACCACGAGGGCCAGCCCCCCCTCTCAGCAGAAACAGCATGACAGGCGCCCAGCCAGGGCTGGCTCCTCAGCACTGGGCTCAGCGGGGGTATCGCCTTCCCTCTCCAGAGGCCAGGAGCTGTGTTCCCGACAGCTTTATTGAGGGCTTCATCTCCTGCAGTTTTCTCCTGCCCTCAGTTCCAGGGCTGTGGCAGGGAAGCAGCAGCTGGCTCTGTCCTCTGGCTAAGAGACAGCCCCGGCCCCCCAGGTTCCTGAGACTTCATGGCATTACATATTTAAATCTCTTACTGATGGGTGATGGGTACAGGCACCAAAAGCCTCTTAAAGCTGCTTTGCTCAGAGTGATGCCACAGGCATGTCTGTGTGGGACTGCAGAGTTCAGCCCTGCTCCCCAAGAGCACCAGCACCGTCTTCATCCTCTTTCTAACATTTCCACTGTAAAAGTGAGTGCACGCCTGACTGAAGCCAGGCACAGAAAAACCCCTCACACCCACACACCTGGGCTCAGCACTTCCACCTGAGACCTGTGGAGCCTCCCACATCTCTCTCCAGGCCAGGGAGGCCAACGTGCCCCAGCTCACCGGGAGCATGTACACCCCTGTGTCACACCAGGGCTAGGAAGCTGCAAAGTACAGCAGCAAAACAGACACAAGACACGGGGGGCCCTCACTGCCAGGGCTGAGCTGCTCTCAGTGGAGGCAAAGGATGGGCAAAGCAGCTGGGGGTGCCCACACTGCGTCTCTGCCTGCCCAGCACCTCCAGGCCATAGCAGCCTCCTGAGATATTTCCCTTCTGGGATCAGCACTGCTCACCAGGGAGGGCTGTCCCACCACAGCAGGACAGGATGCCCATCCCGTCCCTCCCTCCCCAGGAGTTGGGCACATCCCACACAGTGGCATGCATTTGCCTCATCTCTCCCCTGCACAACCCTGTGACATCTGAGCAAAACCAGCCCAATACCAGCCAGATCTGGCAGGAGACAGCATCCCCACAGTGCCCCCACCGTGTCCCTCCAGGAGCACACCTAAGAGGCTCAGAGCTGCAGCAGCACTGTGGTGATGGTGGGCAGTGGGTACCAGGCTGTACCACCCCTCTTCATGATGGAGCCCTTGTGCACCAGCATGGCACAAGTTGCGCTCATACCATGTCTCCATCAGGACCCAAGCTGCCCTGGGAGGAGCTGGTTTGGAACAGCTACAACACCACCTCCTCAGGGACAGACCCCAGGCTTCGAGTTTGCAGGAACCATCCCAGAGGAGCCCTGGCCACATGGCAGCAAGGATGCTGGGACTCTGACAGGGATGGGAGTCCAGCTGATCCTGGCACCTGGCCTTTGCCAGCATGCTCCCACTGAGCTGAGGCCCTCCAGGGTACATGGTGATGTCCCGTCCCAAGTGGCTCATCCTGTCCTTCTTCACAAGGAGAAGGTGAGAGAATGTCCCTGGAGCAGGAGGCAGACAGCACCAGGCTGCCCATACAGAGTACAGAGCATCACAGCAGCAGCATTTATGAGAGCAGCAGAGCACTGGAGGTTGCAGGGTTTAAATAAACTTGAAATCCGACTCAACTTCCTTCCCCAATTTCACAAGCTCCATTTCCTGAGTCTCCGCAGCCGGCCAGGCCCGCTCGGGTGCTGCGGGCAGCTCTGCACCAGGGGTGCCACTTTATTTCCAATGAGCGGGGCAGTTTGAAAGTGCCCTCAGGGAGCATTTCTGCAGCAAGCTGGGCTTCTCGGACCTCCCCTGGCCAAGCAGTTTAATAGTCTTTAGGTCAATACGTACCATCAACCCTTCCTGACACAGCAAAACCACCCGCGTGCCGTGGGGCTGGGCTCTACCTCCTGCAGTCAGCAAGGCGAGACCCGCTCCCCAGATGCACCCCCAGCTCACTGTGGCTGGAAGAGCTGACAGCACTTGACTGCGAGCACGGGTGCTGCCGGGAGGGCAGGGGTGCTGCTGAGGCTCAAGGGGAGGCACGAGCCCCAAACTGACGGCTGTGCTCCCAGACGGAGCACAAGCGGGGAGCTGCCGAGCTGGCTGCATTGCAGCCACCCATTTCAAGGTCACCTACAGAAGGAACCAGCAGTTGTTGCCTTCCCCAGCCTCTGAGGAAACCCCCCCAGCGGCAACGAGCGAGGGCTCCCGGGCAGCGGCAGGTGGCAGCTTCCCGGCTGAAACCGTTACACCGGCGCAGAGCACGCGGGCACCCAACCTGCCCGCTGCCGGCAGCTCGGCCCCATCGCTTCCTCCCAGCAGCATCCGCTAGAGCCAGCACGCTCAGACGTGCCCGCGAAGCGACACACCGGGCTTAGGGCTGATGGGCAAGTGGAGGCAGAGCCTGCCTGCAGGGAGGGCGGGAGCTGGGGCAGGATCCAGCCCTGCCCTGGCAGTCTGACATGCAGGTACCAATCACCCCCCGGGCCAGGAGCAGCCGCTGGGCCTGCATTCCCCTCTGCAGACAGCAGTGCTGCAGCAGGTACCGGCCATTTCACTCTTGGCATGCAGGAAGCCTAAACAACACCCCTGTTAGCACGGCACTGTGATCTGCCTGCTTTGTCTCCCAGCCTCCTTGCTCCCAGCCCTCCTCCTTTGTCCTGCCAGCTCACCCTCGCCACCCCGTCACCCCAGCTGCCCAGTACCCACCAGCTGCACCAATGGGATGCCATCTTGCTCCCTCGAGGAGGGGGTGGGAGAGAGTTGGAGCTCCCCATCCCAGGTCCTCATCATGGACACCCCTGCTACACTGCAATGCTGCACATTCAAGTCACCTCCCCGTTGTGACTCCCTCCCTGTGCACCGGACAGTCCTCAGACCCATCGATGGCATGGGCCAAAGGGATTAGGTGGGAAGAGCCCAGCAGAAATCACCCGACAGCCGCCATCCCCAGTGGCACCCATTCCACCTTCCAGGCAAAAGGCACTCCGGCCTTGGGCCAGGCCTTTGTTAAAAGGTTTCATCCTGAGAGAAATGCAGGATGGAAGACGGGAAGAGTCTGGCCAGCAGGAAATGTCCACCCCCAGCTGCCGGCATCACTCGGTTCCCGGGCAGTGTCGTGATAGGGACACCCTCGCCCTGGCACAGCCCAGCCCTGTCCCTGTGCAGGCACCCCAGCAGCACGCACAAGGGGCGGATGCTGTCACCGCCTCTGCAGCTCCCCCGTCCTTTAGAACCACAGCCTGTCCCCATTTCTCAGCCTCTTGAACGGAGAAAGGCAGAAAATCACCACCATCTGCTTCCAAGACAGGTTGAGCGGACAGGCAGGACACTGGGAGGTGTCCTGGTGCACACACATGCGTGCACGCGCACACCGCAGCAGCGTGCACAGCCACACACCCATCCTCTCCCCCTCCACCACTGACGCTGCACCCAGCATCTTTTGTGCTCTCGCTCTGCCCAGCCCAAGGCAGCGCCCTCCGCAAATCCTCCTCCCAGGACTAACGCAGCCCCCCTGCGGACTGCCATCAGCACTGCCACCCGCCTCATGCCACTGGGGGTGCGGACAGGGGGACACGGCGTGCTCTGTCCTCCCCGGGGTGACCCCGCGGCCCCACGGTGGGTGACACGGCAGGCATAGCCCGGCGGGGAGGCCGGTGTCACTGCGTGGGGCTGGGCCTGCCGAGCCATGTCCCCACGGGGACCCGACCCTCCCCTCGCCCAGCGCCACCCCGACACCCTGCACGCCGCGGGCCAGGCCGGGCTCGCTTGTCCCGAGGATGCGGGCTGAACCCGCGCCGACACGGGGCGGGCAGGGGGACGCTGTCCCTTCCCCACGCTGCTGCCACGCGGGACGGCAGCTCCGGCCGTGACAGCCGGGCAGGGTCCCTCCGGGCAGGGTCCCTCCGGGCAGCACCCCCTCCTCCGGGGTCCTCCTTCTCTTGGGGCGAGAGAAGCAAAGTGGCGGCGATCTGCGGGACCCCAGCGGCAGCGCACAGAACACACCCAGCCTGGCACGGCGCTAACAAAGAGCCCCCCCGCTTCCACGCACCCCCGTGGGGCTCTGCAGACGGTGCCCGGGCTCTGCCACGCCGGCTGCCGCCCAGCCCCCCGCCCCTGGAGCCCCCCAGCCCCCCGGAGCTCGATGCGGCCGGCAGCTCCGTTATCGAGGTGCTCGAGCTGGAAGGCGCATTGTTCCCAGCGCGGAGCCAGCACAAAGGACACCGATTGCCGCATCGCTCCCGCCACCTGGGGGCGGGGGGGGGCAGGCAGAGACCCCCCATACACCCCCCCAGCACCTGCCCCGACACCACCGTGGGGACAAAACCACCCGCGACGCAGCCAGGGGCTGCCGAGCTGCAAAGGCTGGGGACAGCCCGCCCTGCAGGTGACGGGGCCGGGGGTTCTCAGCGCCCCCGGCCCAGGGGACGCGGGGAGCGGTGGGCACCGCGGGGCTGCGCAGCGGGGGAGCCCGCGAGGTGAGGGGGGAGGCAGCCCCGAAACGATGCGGGGTGGGGGGTGGGGAGGATAGCGGCGGCGCCGAGGCTTGGAGGGGGGGCAAAACCCGACTGGAGGGGGACTCGCCGCCCCGGGGACGGGCAGCGCCGAGCAGGGCATCCGCAAGCCCCCGCCGCGCACACGCAGCTGCATCCCCCAACCCGCCCGGGGGCATCGGGCTCCCGGGTGCACCGAGCGCCCTGTGCCCCGGGGGGGTGCCCCGAGCCCCCCGAGCCCCCCGCCCCCTTGCCGGGAGCACCGAGCCCCCCCCCCCCCCCCCCGGCACTCACCTCACGGCCACCTTAACGCAGCTGTCCGGGGCTGCCATGCCCCCGCCGCCCGGGCACCCCGGCCGCCGCTGCCCGACAGCATCCGCGGGAGGCGGCGGGGGGAGGGGCGGGGGCGGGCCCAGGTGCGGGGCGGGGCGGGGCGGGCACTGCCCACACGCGGGGGAAGGCGCGCGCACGCCCCCCCGCGCGCAGTCCCGCCCCCCGGTCCCCGCTCTCCAGCGCCCGCGCTTCCCGTGCGCGCCGGGGTCCTGCGGGGCGGGCGCTGCCCGTTCCGGGGAAGGAGCGGCCCTGGCAGATGCTGGCGTGGAAGGAACCCCGGGGGGCTGGGGGTGCCTGGGGGAGCCTCATCTGCCTGCCAGCCCAGTGCAGCCCAGTGCAGCCCAGTGCAGTCTGATGCGGCCCAGTGCATCTCGGTGCAGACCTGACCGTCTTACCGGCCCTGGGAGCACCCAGGTCCCTCGCAGGATCTCACTCCCCCTGCCCTCCTGCCTGCCCTGTTCCTGAGCCTCTGCCTGTCACCCAGCCCCTCTGTCCCCAGGGGCGAGTGGGGGAGGCTCACAGCCAGCCTTGGTGGCTCAGGTGCTGCTGTGCAGGGACATGGGAACTCTTCCTGTTCCTGCCCATGAGTGGGACACAAGGAGGGAGCATGATGTCCCTGTGACAGCCCACCCCTGCCACTGCTGGCGTGGAGCCCCTCGGGTCGCCCCCAGCTCCCCGCCAGGGCACAGACACAGGGGTATCATGGGAGGGGCTGGCAAAGGTGGCTTGGCAGTGGCAGGAGGTGGGCAGCCGGCAAGCGACCAGTGCGTGTAGATGAGGGTGCAGGTGCTGCTGGGTGTGCGTACAGGCAAAGGCAGGGGTGCTGAGCACAGCCGTCACCCCACATGCTGTCCCCAGCCACCCACCACTGACAAGGCCATGCTACGCTTGGCACTGAGGTGGGAAACACCTCCCTGCAAAGGTGAAGATGATAGCCCCGTGTAGTCCCCAGGCCAAAACCCTCCGGCCCCATGGTGCCAGTAAAGGATATTTCCAGCCTGCTTTGGGGTGTGGTGACTTGGTTTGGGATGGGACAGAGACCAGGACACTGGAGGTCCTTGCCCATCCAGGTTATGGTATAAGAAACTAATTTCTAATGACACCAATTTCTGATCTCTATGACCTGGTGATGGGCACGGAGATTCTAGAACACCCTTGGGATGCTTCTACAATTATGATTGTGTTATCAGGCCTTTGGAATATTTTTCAGTTTCTCGTCCTGCTTAAAATGAAACCATGACATAGAACTGGGTGCTGTGTAGCTGCTACAACCTCTGCAGTGGGCCCTGCAGTGACCTCGTCCCCCACGGGACATAGTGCAGATACTCGGACACCGGCAATGAGTGATGCAGCTGTCCTGGGTGCTCAGCTGGTGCCAGTTGCCCCTGTACATAAGAGGCAATACATGAGAAGAGCAGGTTGGGAAGAGGTGACTACTCCACCTCTGTCCCTTAGTGAGCTGCAAGACATCCGTAAAGATTATAGTGAGGGTGAAGGCGAGCCACTGGCTTCTTGGCTGCTTTGGTGCTGGGATAACGGAGCTGATGGTTTGGACTTGGAAGGTAATGAAGCCAAGCAGTTGGGACAGATGGCAAGAGATGTGAGCATTGACAAAGGTCTCACAAGAGAAGAGCAGCCTCTCAGTCTCTGGAGATGACTCCTGTTGAGTGTAAAAACCAGGAATCCCTTTAGGGACGCTGCTGTGTACAGACCAAGCAGGTAGATGACCAATGGCAGAGGTGTCCAGTATCTAAGAGGAGCAGGAGCTGATTTTTGCTGGCTTGAATGACCCTCAGATGCCAGTGGATCCAGATGCACTTAGAGTTACTGGACCCATGTGGCACGACTGGGTGTTGAACACGCCACTGGCCTATGCCAATACATTGGTGTTATTCAGCTGGAAAGATGATGATGAACCAACAATAGGTGACCTGGATGCTTGACTGAGGCAGTATACAGATAATATTTCTTCTTCCATACAGGCTGGCATCTCTGCTGTGGAAACACCATTGGATAAATCCACAGCACGGCTCAGTAAAGTTCTTGCCAGGCTGTCCCAGGTGGAGGACAAGTGACACTCCCTGTCTGTGCCAATGAACGTTTCAGCCATCCAGGGAAAGCACTCCCCTGAAAGGCCTGTCGAGAGAGACGGTACACATCATGGGCTAACCTATGGTTTTTCTTAGAGATCATGGAGAGGACATGAGAAAATGGGACAGGAAGCCTATGTCAGTTTTACAGGCACTTGTGCATGAATTGCAAAGCAAGAAGTTTGCAAGAGGGAGCTCTATCAGGAGAAGTGCTGCTGCAGTCTCCAGAGGGCAGCCCCCAAGACAGTGTAGATGGGCCTCAGATCCAAACTCATGACACATGCCCTGTGAGGATACAAGTGTGGCCCATGTGAGTAGCTTGGACCCATATGCCAATGACAGCTCCTTTGTTCAGGATTAGAGAGGCCCTGCCTCCAGCCAGGTGGAGGAGAGGGACAACAGAGTCTATTGCACTGTGTGGATTCGATGGCCTGGCACATCCATACCACAGAAATACAAGGCTCTGGTGGACACTGGTGCGCAATGCACCATAATGCCGTCCAGTTACATCGGGATGGAATCCATTTCCATTGCTGGAGTGCTGGGGGGATCCCAGGAATTGGCTGCAGTTGAAGCTGAACTCAGCCTGACTGGATGTGTGTGGCAGAAGCACCGTACTGTGCCTGGCCCTGATGCCCCACGCATCCTGGGGGTGGATTATCTCAGCAGGGCATATTTCAAAGACCCGAGGGGGCACCGCTGGGCGTTTGGTGTAGCAGCAGTGGAGATGGATGAAATTGAACTGCTGTCTACCCTGCCTGGCTTGTCAGAGGACCCTTCCATTGTGGTGCTGCTGAAGGCTGAGGACCAGAAGGTGCCTATTGCTGCTAGAACAGTGCCCTGGCGACAGTATTGGACAAATCGAGACTCCCTGAACCACATCCAGAAGCTGATTGGGCAACTAGAGAGCCAAGGGGTGATCAGCAAGACACGCTCACCCTTTAATAGTCCTGTTTGGCCAGTGCAGAAGTCCAATGGAGAGTGGAGACTGACTGTGGACTATTGTGGCCTGAATGAAGTCACAGCACCACTGAGTGCTGCTGTGCCGGACATGCTAGAGCTCCAGTATGAACTGGAGTCCAAGGCAGCCAAGTGGTATGCCATGACTGATATCACCAATGCATTCCTCTCAATCCCATTGGTGACAGAGTGCAGAGCACAGTTTGCTTTCACCTGGGGGGTGTCCAGTACCCCTGGAATCAACTGCCCCAGGGGTGGAAGCACAGTCCCACGATTTGCCATGGACTGATCCACTCTTCACTAGAAAAGGGCGGAGTGCCTGAGCATCTGCAGTATATTGATGACATCATTGCATGGGGTAACACAGCAGAAGTTTTTGAGAAAGGGAGGAGAGTAATTCAAATTCTACTAAAAGCCAGTTTTGCCATCAAAAGAGGCAAGGTCAAGAGAACTGCTCAAGAAATCCAGTTTCTAGGAATTAAATGGCATGATGGGTGTTACCAGATCCAGTAGATGTAATTAACAAAATAACAGCAATGTCTCTACCGACTAACAAAAAGGATACACAAATCTTCTTAGGTGTTGTGGGTTTCTGGTGAATGCATATCCCGAACTACAGTCAGACTGTGAGCTTGCTCTATGAAGAGCAAACCACAGCACACAGTGCCCAGTGATTTTGCCATCATCAGCATCCTCACCACAACTTGTGAAGATGGACTGAACCAAGCATACCAGATTAGAGCTCCAGATGCACGTCACACCATTTTGACCTGCCCTAAAGGACTCTCATGACATGAGACCCATGACCATGGACTAAAAGGACTAATACCTATGTATATATGTGTAAATATTGAGGAACGGGAAGAGCAGTGACTTGGGCATGATGTAACTGGTACGGGATAAGGGGTGGAATGGTGTCCTGGTTCCCCAGGAACAGCCCCTGAGCCCAGCCATGGCAGGCAGGCCATGAGGAGCCCCGAGTCAGCTGGGAGTCTCAGGGCAGCTGCCCCAAGCTGACTCACAGGCGTATCCCACACCACTGACACCAAGCTAATTGTAAAAGGAGGGAGTTTACTGAGGGTGGAGAGTTCTTCTTCCTGGGGCTCCTTCTTGCTCCTTCTGCATCCTAAGGACCAGGCTAAGTATAAACTTGTGCACTTTACATTGGTGATTGTATCAGTTTTGTTTCATTAAATCTGTTTCTATTTCAACCTACAGGGCTTCTCCCTTTTTTCCCTGGTTCCCCTTCTCAGCTGGGGAGGGGGGGTATCAGGTGGTAGAACAACTGCTACAGTTTAGCCCCAGATACAGGCTAAAGGTAGACAGTTGGCATCACTCAAACACCTTCATGGCTTCACCTGGTCCCATCCTGGAGCTCTGCAGTGGGGGGATTGACACCATTGAGCAGCAGGAGCCAGCGCAGGGCAGTGGTGAGTGGTGAGCTGAGAGGCTCCTGCCAGAGCCACTGGTACTGCGGGGCTGGTGACCCGAGGACAGGGGGTGAAGCTGATGACATGGGCATGACAGGACAGTGCCCAGGTACCCACACAGCTCTCCAGCATGCCCAGTCTGTACCATATGGCTGTGGGGGCCAAGCAGTAAGCTGGGCACCCATGCAGCAGAGGATAGTGCCCACAGGGCAATTGGCTCCATGCTGTGAGCTGTTCTCGGGAGGCTAGTGAGGGGGACATGTCCAGGACCCATCAGGGAACAGGACAGGGGACAGGCAGGTGCCGAGGAGCTGAAGGAATCTTGTCCTGGCTTCCCTATCAGTTGCCTTTGCGTTGCTGGGGCTGATGCCAGGTGGATGCACTGCCCTGTGCTGACAGAGCTGGTGCTGCCCAGGGACCCTCTGGCTCAGCAGAAAAAAGCATCTCCCAGCCTGAAGCAAGTGTGGGACCTACAGGTGAACCCCAGCTTTGCAGGTCGGTGTTGATGTCAGAGTGAAGAGCAACAGAGTGTGAAGGGAAACAGGCATGCTGAGGTTTGGTGCCCAGCATGGAGCCCAGCACCTGCCCTCTGCTCTGGGGTCTGGATGCCTTCACCTCAACAGCACCGTCACTTCACCCCGTCTGCTCCTACTCCTCCTGAGGCTCCCAAGGTACCAGGGCCATGTGCCAAGTGCACACAGGACTCTGCACCTTATGGGAACTGGCTTGGCGTCTGCTGTGATGGGCAAGTTCTAGGGCACCTCATGCTGGTATCATGTCACGGAAGTGAGCAGGATATGGCCTGTCTGTTGTCCTGCAAGGATTTGAGGAGCTGGCATTTCTCTTCCTTTGTCCCTAGGGGCCATGTTTGCAAGGACACCTGGGTCAGGGGTCACTTCCCATCCTGAGCTGCTGTTTTTAATAAGGCTGGATCCTTCCCCACTGAAGCTCCAGGCAGAGGGAAGCAGTGACCGTGCCATGGTGTTGCTGGCCCTATCTTCCAACTCCCACCCTTGTGTCAGCTGCCCCACAAGACAGATCTGTCCCCCAACTCAGCTAGAAATCAACTCAAGAAAGTACCCCTCAGATGCTAGTTTGGGGCAAATCAGCCCCTGTGCAGCCCCAGACCCCAGGAGAGGGTGCAGAGGCACTGCTCCATCACTGCAGTATGTCCTCACCATAGTGTCACCCTTCGTGCTTGGAGTCCCCAGTGAGCACCCACCTGCCTTGGAAGGTGGCACATGCAGTCCTGCACCTCACTAGGTTTCCTCATGAGGAAACCATCACCATTCACCTTGTAACTAATGAAGCACGTCCTTGACATCCATCCCCTGGGCAGAGCAGATGGCAGAGCCTCGTTGGCAACCACCCTTCCTCAGGATGGGGTGGATGTGTGTGTGTAAGGGGGTGTACGTCCTGCCCCAGGGCAAGGAAGCGAGAGCAAGGGATGCAGTGGCTGCCCCTATGCCATCCCTGCTGATTGCCTGCATCCCCTGGGGGAAAGCTGTCTTCGCTGCCCTGTCCCCTCTGCAAGATGGGCTCTCCAGTGCTCAGGCTGCAGCTGGAGCTCAGCAACAGCCATTTCGCGTTTAAATTAACATATAAATGCCCTGGTGGAGAGTAGGCAATCTACTGATTAGCACCTCCCTGGGGACCCATCTATTTGCTGCATTTAATATATATTGGGCAAGGAAGAGCCCTGTGTTTACTTTGGCTGGGCTGAGGTCCCTCTGGAGCCCGATCCCAACAAAGACACGGCCTGGGGCGATGGGGCTGCCCCAGGCTCAGCACAACATCAGCTGCTACTTGGTACCAGGCAGGAGTGTGTGTAGGCAGCTCTGTCACGGACATACAGCCCCCTCTGCTCCCCACGCTGTGGCATCTCTGGACTGTCCCCTGCAGAGCAATGGGGATGCCTGTGGACTGGGTGAGACCATGCTGTGGGCTGAGTGGTAGGTGCCCGAGTCCAAGAGAAGTGACAGAAATCACACTGTAGTGGCCAGCTCTTTCCTTGGATAGACCAGGGCTGCTGCACTGACCTGGATGTGTACTTTGCCCCATCCCTGGTTTCGTACCCAGCTGGGAAAATGAGCCAGGAAGCCCCAGACCTCACCCTGGCACGAAGCTTGTGCCTACCTGCTGCCCAGCCTGAGGCAGATCTGCCCAAGCCACTTCTCCTCCCCACAGGAAAGGCTTGGCTGCAAGCAGGAGGAATAGGCTCCAGTAGAGACATAAGGACACTGGGTCCAGCTGCTGGGATACCAGGAGACCCTCAGAGCATGGCACCCTCAAAATGGCTGGTTGAGGCATGAGCACTTGGGAGCAGGGACAGACCTCCCTCAGCATGAAGGCTGGTGGCTGCCGCAGAAATCGCTGCCAGCCCTGGTTAAACGTGGTCTTGCATTTGCAGCCCCCTGCCCAGGCTGGGCTAGGCAGTGAGCAGCTGTGGGCTCAGGCTGTGCAGGCAGGGTGGCGGAGGAAGGAGGGGACAGGGGGATTCACAGAGACACACAGCAGGAACGCTTTAATGACTTGTCCAGCTCTTACAAGACCCTGCTGGCACAGCATTGTACTGTCCTGCACCAGCATGCTGGAGACCCAGCCCAAAAATCCTCCTGCAGGTGGACAGAGCCCACCAGGACCCCAGGCAGAGAGGGGGAGCAGTGTGGCACTGCTCCAGTAGTGCCCTGCAAAGTCCTGAAGGGACCGTGCCTGCTGGGCTGCATCGGCAGGCGGCTCACAGGTGAGTGGCAGCGATGGTCTTTTGGGAGGGAGCTGTGCCGAGCCCTGGGGAGCTGGCTGGTGATGCAGCTGAGGTGTCCTGAGGGGCAGAGCCAGTTTTTGTGCCCTGCAGTGTTTTTCTTCCCTTTAGAAGCTCCACAGCTGCTTCCTCCACTTTATCCATCTCCAGCTGGCTGCTGGCTGCCATCTCGTCCCTGGTCACTGCTACGAAGGATGGGTCACGGGCCAGAGATGCAAGGCCCCCGGAGGTCAGAGCCTGCAGCAGAGGATGGAGTCACAGCCCAGTGTGGGCTCAGTCTGTAGGGTAAGTGTCCCTGGCTGCAGGGAGCCCACCCTCACCTCCTTTTCCCTGCTGCCCTCTGTGCTGGCACATACCTGCTGCTCACCCTCATAGCTAAGCTTTGCCCTCCAACCTCCCAACTTGGCATGAGCATGGCAGCCCTGCCAGCCACTTTTACTCCCTGGCAGCCCTCCCTTTCCCTCTGCCAGGCTTTGCCCCTGCCTTACCTCCTGAATGAGAAAGGTGATGGCTGGGGTGGAGGATGTGCTTGGGTCACTGCTTTCACCCCGCTGGCACCCTGAGCTGGATGCTGTTCCCATCACAGTGCCATCCTCTCTGGGCAGCTGGGTGAGAGGAGCAAAGAGCTGCAGCCTGGGCTTGGGCAATGCCCATGGAAGATCTCTCCTATGTTAATACAGGGACTGGAGGTACAGTCCCATCCCGCTGGAGCTCCTGGGTCCAGGGCACCACCCACAAAGGGACCAGCAGGGCCATGTGGGCAGGGAGAGCTAGGAACTCAGTGAGCTAGCCTCATCTCCTGCCCTGGTGCTTGCCAGGATTTATGCTGGATGAGGCACTGTGGCCAGCCAAGGGCAGCCAGGGGAGTGCGGAAGCAAACCTGACTCACCCCTTTTTTCTGCCCTGGCTCTGGAGGCAGCTGGGGAGCCAGAGAGATCCCAGCTTGGATCAGCACCCTGTGCCCACTGCAGCGCAGGGGAGGGGCCTGGCTCCTTCCCTGAGCTGATCAGAAAGGAAAGCACCAGCAAAGCTGGCTTCATGGTAGTGAGCCCCAGAGACCAGCTCCAACCCACCATGGCTGTGACAGCCTTTCCCAGGAGGGGAGGGAATGTGTCCCTCACATTGCTGCCTCTGGACACACGTTGCCCCGTTTACCTCCTGGGGGAGAAGGTGCAGCCCTGATGATGGGTGACCCCCAGAGGTGGCTTCTCGCCTCATGCTTGGCCTCAGTTGCAGCCTCTCCATGGGTGAGGGGTGGTTGCGCTCTGGGAGAGAGAAAGGTGGGGACATCAGATGGGAACAAGAGCAAGGACACCACTGGCACCCAGGGCTAGGAATGGGTTAACTAGACAGGGGGAACCAAAGGGTTTAAGGAGTTCAGGACCAAATGAAGTCCCAGCACCTGCCCACTGCCTCCTGCTGTCTCCTCACTCATGGCTGGGAAGAAGTCCCTGTTCATGGAAATGATCTTGTGATCCTGCTGCCCACGGGTGGCCAATCCTTCCCTAGCCCAAGGCTCCATGCTTAATCACCCCAGAAGGTGGAAAGGTGGGAGGAGGGTCTTGTGGGGCTCCCCAGACAGGTCTCACTGTTCTCAGGGCTCTCAGCTAACCTCTAAGTTGCTAGGGTCCGTGTCTCCTCCTGCCTGCCAACATCAGCCCTTTCCCCTTACCCTGACCCTCGGGCTGGTTCAGATTGCCCAGAAGAGGAATGATGCTGAGACTCACCCCGTGCTGGATGCCTCGGTGCTGCTGGCACTGTCTTCCTCAGTATTTCGTCCTCATACTCCATCCTGGCAAGGGCAGTCAGATGGGTCAGCCAGGGCAGGGATGATGTGAGGAGACCAGCTCCACCCAGGGTTGTTGCCCTCCCCACCTTCTCCACCCTGGGGAAAGCAACTGGGGGGGGGGGCAGGCCAGGAGGGGCACCTTGGACAGATGAACAGGGTGGAGACCCCAAGAAGTACATCCTCTTACATAGGTAAACCTTGTCCCTTGTACCTCTGCCCAGGCAGGTGCTGGTGGCCCCTACCTGGGCCTCGGCACTCAGAGATTGGTGGGAAAGGGGGAAGGGTCCTTCCTGAGGTTTCTGGAGCCCTGCTGTCCACGTCGATCCTCATGGCACTGAGATGAAGGAGTAATGGCAAGGACAAGAAGGGCACGTAGGGAGTCACACACGCTGACATGCGGAGCCACACACCAGCCCTGGAGCTACCCTGAATATTTGGGGACATCTCTGGGAGTGCCAAGCTGGGGTTTGGGGACCAGGGGTGTCTGCCCTCCCTGTCCCCTTGCCTGGGCCCTGGCTCACACACCAAGGGATGAATTTCTGCACAAAACTCCTGTGTCCATGGAGCTACTTCCATAGCCAGACTCGATTCCTCCCCCAGTCTGCAGGGACCTCACTGCTGCAACTCAGCCCCTTCTCCAGACCTTACCATGAAGAACCCCTGGAAAGACCAACGTGCAGCCAGCCGCCAGCACAGCCCTGCTCTGCCCCTCCTCGCCTGCCCACACGAGGCTCACCAGCTCTTACCCCTCCAGCCAGTTGCTGCTGTTAGCGTTGTTAATGTTGGTGTTGCCTTCCTGGGGAAAGTCATCGAGGAAGACAGGGGAATCGAGGTCCTCGCTGCCCACCTCTGTGAACTGCAGGGGCCTCTGGCTGGCCACCTGGGGCTGTAGGGGGCTGCTGGGCTCCAGGAAGCTGTCGACCTGGCCAAACAAGCCACCTGTCCTCTGCAACCAACAGGGAGGGCATCAGGGGAGGTCTGGAGGTCTGGGCTGCACTGGGGCCATTCCCATGGGAGGAGACATGTGGTGGCACCCGCAGGAACAGTGGTCTCTCTGCTTGTCTCTGCTCGGGCTTCGCAGACCACTCTGTCTCAAACGCCCCGCTGCCCAGGTGGGGAAACTGAGGCACTGAGGGGTGATGGCCATGCAGCAGCACTGGGATGAGAGCCAGCCCTGTGCATGACACATTCTGCCACCTCTGTGGGACAGCCTGAGCTGGTGGCACCTCTGGACACAGCAGGAGGTGCAACCTTGCAACACCAGAGCTGCCCAGGCTGTCTCAAAGACTCCCAGGGAGTGGGAAGTGAATCTGTTCCTGCTCTGGTGATGATGACAGCTGAGCTGTCCTGCCTTAGCCTGGCAGAAGATATGAATGGGTCCCTCCTAATCCATGGGTAAACATTCAGCACACCCCTACCAGGCATATGAGGAAGATCCTTTTACACAGGGGAAACTGAGGCAGAGAGCAGATTGCCCAGGATAACTCAACCAAGATGTTCTGATGCTCAGGGAGAGGAAAGATGTGCTGATCTGTCCTTGTGGTCCACACTGTCTTTCATGGTCAGGCTCACCTCTATGGACTGTGCTCCAGCTGCTGGTAGCCATGCTGACCCACCATCAACACATCGAAATGGGGGCTGAGTGGGACCAACACCTGGGTTGCCCTGAGGGCTGCACTCACCCTGTATATCCCTTCCTCCATGGCAGCCTCCACCATTGCTCTTTCCAGCTCCTCCTCAGCAGTCAGGTCTCCAGAAATGGCCCGATGGATTTCAGGAGCAGCTTCTTCTTCAATGCTTCTCAGCCCAGCCTGGTGGGGACAAGAAAGCATGGCCGTATGTGGCCTGACCCCACCACCCCTCTCACTTTGGGCTTTGGAGAGGGAAACATGATGAAGCATGCTCACCTGGTAAGCCATGCTGCCCTGCCAGGTCTCCTACCAGGGACAGGCCATGGGTCGCTGTGAAACAGCTTCTGGGCTAATGCTGTCCCACAGAGGGGTGTGATAAAGGCAGCCTGATGAAGGGTTGGGCTGGCGATGCCTAACGGGGAGCTGTGCCTTTGTCCCTGATCTGGAGATACCTGATCTGGGGCCTGGCTCTTTTCCTTGCCTTGCACCTTTGGGGCTTTGTCTTTTATCTCTACAAGTCATTTCCCCCATCTAAGGTCAGGAAAGGCTGGGGACTTCCCAGCTGCTCTGGCTAGGCTCATAAATCCTCTCCCACCCACCCTGACAGCATCCTTCAGGGCTGCTGTGCAGGCTTCTCTGACTGCAGTGGTCCTGCTAAAGATCAGCAACATCAACCCCTCTCCACCTGATGTTGCATCAGGCAATGTGAGATGATACAATGAGCGCCAGGCACACAGAACTGTCCGCAACACTGCTAAGGTGAGGAAAGGGAGAAGGCCCTGGGAACGAGCAGGTGGATAAGGGCCTGGGTGAGCCCAGAGCTTAGTCTGTGGTGGGGGTTTCCAGCTCTTGAAACTGCTTGGTGAGGCATCAGACCCTGCTGAGCCCTCTCTGTGGGTGAAGTCAGTGGGACAGAAAGTCAAAAAATGTCCTTTTCTCCCGGAGTCACCTGCACCCTGGAGACTAACATAACCCTCAGTGGTAAAGTGCTCATGGCCAGTTCAGCGCTGGTTCACTTGGGGCAACCTCATTTCCAGAACCTGAGGCACAGAGGTCCCTATGTGTCATTGCAGCTCTGACTCTCTAAGCCACCCTGAACTTTCCTGATCTGGGGGAAGCTTCTTCCCTGATCTGCAGAGCTCCCCACCACACCCTGCCTGCCCCCAGGAAGGGTCACCCCTCCAACACCACCCACATGCTACCAACCTGGATCTCCACAGGGTTCTTCTTGGGCCGGTACCCGTAATACTCCTCCTGGCGCTTCATGAACTTTCTGAAATGCTCTTGGATGAGGAAAGTAGCATAGAATTTGCCCACTGTCACCTCATCATCTGTAGAGGAGGAAACCAACCTGATGATACCACCTATCACAAGGCCTCAAGTTGTTGGAGCAGCCGAGACCCTGACCATGTGTTGCTCTGCCCCTCTGGGAAGTACCACCAGGTGACATACCTCCAATGGGTGGGATGACCTGGTCCAAAAGCTTCATACTTGTTCGCTTCCAGATTTTTTTGATAATAGCTCTGAGCTCCTCATTAGACTGCTCAAAGTTACCTGCAAGAAAAGCGAGCAGGACAGAGCAGTTCATTCCCAGGGCAATGTGAATATGAGTGAAGACAAAGCATGTGAAAACCTGGCCAGACTCCTCCAGGGTGTGACAGCTCCTCTCCAGCCTCCCCACCCAAGAAAAATGAGCTTTGTAAGAAAGTGGCTTTGATTTTAGCAAAAAGACTTTAACTAGAGAGCAAGTCAGACCTAGCAAACGGGTGGAGCATTAGTGCCACCATCTCTCTTCCAGTGATGAACAACAGATTTTGACCTCCCCTTTGGTGCTTTTACAGGCTTTAGCATTCCTGCTTTCCTGCAATCCCAGTCTGTCCCCATGTGTGCTTGGGTATCTCCTGTGCTCCCCCCTGGGCTGCCTGCACTGTGCTGGAGGCCACATTCCCCAGCCCAGTGGGAGGGAAGGCACCAGTGCCACGCTGCTGGAAGACGCCAGCCCCAGTGGCCCACCACTGCCCAGCCTCACCTCCTGCCAGAGCTGGCTTCCCCAGCCCAGCCACAGAGCTGCTCGTGTGATACTGCCCACCCCACAGGCATGGAAACAAGCTGAGTGGCATCTTCCCAAAGCAGAGCTTTGCAGACCATGCTGCTGGCAAGGTAGGGGGTGAAAGCAACTCCTCCCCAGCACAGCTAAATTCAAAGAGGATCCATCCCCTTTCATTCCAGTCTGAGATTATAAATACACAGGGGAGCACAAAACTGGAGCAGGTGGTGCTATGCTGGGGGCAGGGGGACATCCGACTGCACTCTGCAGTGTGGGAAGGGAGGCCAGTGGCTGTGCACTGTGGGCAGGGATAGGAACTGGGTCAGAACCACTCCTGAGCTGTTCAGGGTGAAGTTGCACAGCTGGGGTGACATTGATTCTTCCCTCAGGGCTGCAACACATGTGCCTGCAACTAATGATGTCCTTCAGGCTTGGCCTGAGCAGCCTGATGCATGTGCCCATGGTCTCTGGCCCAATGAGATATTTAATAACATGAAGCCAAGGGTTGCACTAGAGGGTCTAGCCCCATATAGACAAGTGCCCTGAGGTCCCCAGACATAGTGGGGGAACAGCATGTAACCAGCACCCCGCAGCACAAGAAGAGGGTCCTCCCATCAGGCCGTAGAGTCAGACAGGAGTATCACTTACCTTCTATCTTGATCTTGAGGGCTGTCCTCACCAGTGCAAAGAGGGTCGCATTGAAGGTGACAGTGCCATCGCTGTTCAGGGGCATGTTCATGCACACGAGACGCTGCACAGCAAACCAACAACTGTGACCCGAGGCAGCAGAGCAGGCTGGCAGCTCCCCGCAAACACAGCCTGTCTTGGCCAGAGGGCAGCCATGCTGCCTGGGGAGAGGCTCTGCTTGGGGCACTGAGCAGCCAGCCAAGGAGCCCTCCCAGCTCTACCCGCTCTGCCCAGGCCCACGGGGCTCCTCACCACCACTCGGCAGCACACAGGCCAGGGGCAGCAACATCACTCATCCTAACCAGCCTGCTAAACCAGCCCAAGCTGTGGGGAGAGCCAGGTCAGACTGGTGGAAATGACCTGAACTAGAGAGCATGGGTGCCATGGGAGAAAATCACAGAATCATTTAGGTTGGAAAAGACAGTTAAGATCACTGAGTCCAACCGTAAACCTAATACTGCCAAGTCCATTACTAAACCATGTCCTTTACATGTCTTTTAAATACCTCGAGGGATGGTGACCCCACCACTGCCCTGGGCAGACTGTGCCAGTGCTTGACAACCCTTTTGGTGAAGAAATATTTCCTAATATCCAATCTAAACCTTCCCCGGCACAACTTGAGGCTGTTTCTTCTCATCCTATCGCTTGCTAGTTGGGAAAAGAGACTGACCCCCACCTGACTACGACTTACTTTCAGGGAGTTGTAGAGAGCAATAAGGTCTCCCCTCAGCCTCCTTTTCTCCAGGCTGAACAACCAGTCAGCAAGAGGCACACCATTCCTCTCAGGGAGATGGGAGTCATTTTGTGTTGCGCTCCACCCTCCAAAAAGTGTCCCAGGCTGCTGTGGGATCTGGGGATCAAATCTCCTAATGAGTTTGCCCAAGACCCGCAAGGGTCAGTGCCTGAGCTCCTGCCCATGTGCTTTACATATGAGCCTAACACAGGCCCTGGATTTGTGCAGAATGAGCTAAGCCAGGAAAAGTGCTCTTGTGCCTACAGAGCTGGTGTTTCCAGCTCCCTTGGGACTATCAGCCCTTGGAAACAAGGGCCTTCTACAGCCAAGTGGATGTCACCAGCTACTCAAGCCCAGCATTGCCCTCTTGCACCAGATGCATGTGTGGGGCACCCCAGTGTGGCTTGGGAGTCCCTCTGCACTGAGGGCTCCAGGTCAGGCAGAGACCAGCCCACTAGTGTCATCCCCCCTGGTGTGGGCATGAACACATGCAAGTCCTTATCTTTAGAAGTCTGAAACACATCAGCTCCATGCAGGTTAACAGCATCTCTCCTTGCCCCCAGAATACTCCCCTCCCTTAACATGAGAGGTCAGAGCTGCATATAAACCATGACACAGGGAAGCTGGCTGGATTGTCAGCCTCAGCCTCCTTGGGGAGGATGCAGAAACGGCTTGGGGAAGGTGCCTCTGTGCCCACACACCCTGCCACCTCCTTGCCTTTTACCTTACAAGCTACACGGTGCGGGCAGAACTTCCCAAAGCCCAGGGGAGGTTGGATACGTCTCAGCAGAGTCACTACATCCAAGTGTTTGATTCTGCCCCTGTGGAGGCAACAAACTGCATCAGCAGTGTGGTGGCAGACACAGGGGACAGTGGTGCGGGAAGGGGCTGGGTGGGTTTACTCTTGTGGCCTGCCCCATGCTACTGCAGTAGGCAAATCCCTACACTTCCCTATGCTTCTCTTGAGGAAAGGAGCTGTTCCCTGTGGCACTGGACAGCAGATATAGGTGCGGAGTGGCATGAGAAGAGTTGGCAGCATCACCAGGGCTGGACGAAGAGGGGACTGGAAATCTCATGTCTCCAAACCTCCTGATAGCTTTTATGAGCCCTAGAATACACTGGCAAGTCTACATCCATGGGCTCCCCATGGGCCATCCCCTCCGTGCCACTCACCCCCTAACACTCACTTGGCCTCGGGGTCGTACTCAGCCCAGATCCGTTTGAACTCATCCAGGTGATGGGGCCCAAGGATGGACCAGTCGCGTGTGAGGTAGTCAAAGTTGTCCATGATGACGGCCACAAAGAGGTTAATGATCTGAGGGCAGAGGAGTGGGTGTGAGGGACCCAAGTTAGGACAGGGCCAAGCACTCAGTAAGTCCCCCCACCAGAGGCATCGACAGCCCTAGCAGCTGGCAGCACGGAGCAGGGTAGCACTGCCCGTTGCCCCAGCCAGGGCCATGGGAAACCACAGGCAGACCTGTTCAGGAGAAGGGGCCTGGGTTCCCCTGGAGCCAGAGGATGCTGTGGGTCACCCCATGCAGGGATGGGCCTCCCACCCAAGGAGAGATCATGTGAAAGGCTGCAGCAGGCACTCAGCATCTCTTCCCTCCCCACCCTTGCAAGAGCCCACACAGACACATCTGGATGGCAGCATATGGGGGCCGTGGGAAGGAACTAACAGGGGATCCTGGGGCCCACAGGAGTGTGGTTTACAGCATAGCTGGGTAGATGGGCTGGGGGACGATGCCCTTCGGATGTGCTGTGGGCCCAGCCCCATGAGATGCAAGGCTGCCCAGGGCCAGCACAGGGGTGCCAGAGGGAGCCCTGTGGGAGCTGGCATACCAGGAAGGCACAGAGCATGTAGAAGCTGATGAAATAGAAGTAGGCGAAGCCCGTGCCGCAGGTGTATTCCTCGCCCTCGGCAAAGTCTGACTCAGGGTCGCACAGCTTGCCATAGCTGCAGCCCAGCAGGATCTCCTGCCAGGCCTCGCCGGTTGCACACCTGGGGAGAGGGGACACTGGTGACCGCCTGTCTCGGACATGACCTGGGCACACAGGGAGGGCTGTGGCCAGCCCAGCACACAGGGGAACAGGGAGCCACTGGGAAAGGAGCAGTCAGGATCCCAGGCTTGCTGTGTTGCTGTGGGGAGTCTGCTATTGAAAGTGAAGTGTTGGGAGTCACAGAAAGCCTTGGGCTGAACTCTTGCTTCCCCTCGAGTTTTCTTACAATTCACAAATTAATATCCAGTCTGGGAAGAAAACATTCAGAATAGAAACCGCAAAGTGCCCCTCTCTCCTGCAGCTCAGCCACATCAGGCAAACCAACAGCCACTCCTAAAATGCTTCCACTGCTGCACAAGATTTTTCTGTGTGGCAAAAAAGAAATCAACTACAGAAAGGCTGGTCTCCCTCACTCCAATCTGGTGGGCTCCCATGCCAACCCTGACCCAGCTCCCTTCTGGAGCTGCATGCTTGCCAAGACAAGACTGACCTGAAGAGCAGCAGCACAGCTTGTGGAAAGGTTTGGAAGTTGTTGTTTCGATTGATCTCAGTCCCGTCCACCATGGCAATCTTCCCAAACATCTGTAAATTGCTTTGTCAGGTCCCCAGCACCCTTTATCAGGCACTGGCCACCCTCCAGAGCATCCCTGTCCCTGAGCTCCTCTTCCTCATTTACTTGGCTTTGGGTGTCCCTGAAAGAGACTGAGACTGGGTGTGGGTGCTCTGGGGCTCATGAGCTCCTTGGACATTCCTGCTTATGCTGAAAATGCCCCTGTCTATGCTGCATTTCATCTGGGCCAAGGAGACAAGGTCTTATGAACCAGGCACAAGCACTGGTGACTGTGTGTCTGGGTTGTGCTGTTGACTCCAAAAGTGCTATTTGCTGCATGCCTCAGTTGCCCTAGCTGCAGCCTGGGGACGGGAGGCGGCTGCTGGGGCTGTAAGCATCCTTGGAGACCAAGGTAAAATGATCCCATCACATGTAACATCCCAGGGAGTGCATGGCAGAGGACCTTGACCCTCTCCGTCCCACCTCCCCAGATGCTATCAGGCTCAGGGCATCTGTTCAAGACCAAATTCCATCCCCCGTGCCTCTCACCTGCATCCCGATCACAGCATAAATGAAAAACAGCATCACAATCAGCAGGGCCACGTAGGGCAGAGCCTGCGACAAAAGAACCATGGATTGTGTGAGACACCGGCCCAGCATCAAGGCAACCCAGGGACAGGAGGCTGGGTCTGGAGCCACTGCATGAGGCCAGCAGCCTGGCCTCCATGTGGGCAGGGGACAGCTTCCTTTCTGTCTGTTCCTCTAACCACCCTCCCACTAGCCCCACTCTTCACTTCTTATGCATGGGAGGCTTATGCCAACCCCCAAGGGAGAACCAAGCCTCTGCAGATGGGATGAAGGCTGAGCACAACCCAGGGATGCCCAGGGCTGAGGGAGCTGCCCTAGCTCAGGGGCTGTGTGCTGAGATGCTGCAGCATGCCTTTGAGCCACCCATTTAGTGCAGAGCCCAGCCTTGCTGGGACCAGAGCTGATAGGCCCTGCCTGCTTGCTCAGCCCAGCTGTGACAGACGGTGATGTCAGCCAGGGACAATCCCCCCACCTTCCCACCCATAGAGGTAATGTTGTCTCATACAGCACAAGCCCCTGGTCCAGACTGAGGCCAGCAGCCTGCCAGCACTGGACCTTTCCTCCTCTGCCTGAGGATCAGAGCTTGCTGCCAGCCCAGGACATGTGCTTGTCTGGGAGGGGAGAACTGTTCCTCACATACCTGGAAGGACTTGATGAAGGTCCACAGGAGGGTCCTGACACCTTCCCCCCGGCTCAGCAGCTTCACCAGCCGCATCACCCGGAACAGTCGGAAGAAAGTGATGGAGACGCGGGAGTTGTCATCAGAGTCCTGCAGGCAGAGCCCAGCACTTGGAGGGCAGCAGGTGCTGATGCCTCCAGGCAGACAAGGGGGGGTCCATGTCCTGGGGGGGAAGGGTAACGAGATTCCCCCTCCCCCAAGGCATCAGTCATGGTCCCCACAACCCTTGCCTGGACAGAGGACTAGACTGCAGAGGGGATGTGCTGGCACTTTTCCTCTAGACTTCTCAATGAGTTCATCTTCCCAGCCCCACCGTCTCACACCTCTGCCCCCCCCCAGCTGCTCAGACACCTGGTAATGGGTATAAGAGCAACCCTGTTGGATGGGGCACTGCAGGGAGAAGGGCATGCTGTGGTGCAGGCTGGGAGAGCTGAGCTGTTCACCCCACGCCAGACAGGGGGACCCAAGGACTGGGCTCTCACTCAGCTCATTCCATATGGGACACTTCCAGCTCAGGGCCTATCTGTAAGGTGAGCAGTAGTGCAGGCATCAGGCACATGAAGGGTTAATGATGGCTATTTATGCACAGAAAGGTTGGTTTGAGAATGTGGCAGCAAGGCTTTCATGGACCAAAGGAGGAACTGAAGACAAGGTGGCTCTGGTGGGTACTTCCCAGTGTCACCCCTGCCTGCAGTGATGCCTACTCTTTTGGTGTGGCTGTGGGCTCCACCAGTTGTGTCCCAGGGCTGGGAACTCCTGGGTTCAGGGCAGAACAGGCAGCCGGGGGGGAGCCAGCAGGCACAGCTCCTGGGCTAAAAGGGCCAGGTCTTGTCTGGGGCACTGGCAGTTGGAGATGCTGTGGGCTCCATCACCTACTCCCTTGATTGCTCCAGCATGGCACAGCCTCAGTCCCAGCCTCTGCCACCAGGAACCATGAGCAGAACCTCCTGGCCTCCACCAGGCACTGTCCATCCTGATCCTATCACTTCTTGGGATGTCTTTCCCACAGCCCCCTCAGCCTCGTAGAGCTTCACTGCTGCCACTGGATCCCCCTTACTCCCATCATCTAGCCCACACACTCCCAGCTTCTTCAGGACAACAAAATCCAGCTGTAAACACCCCTCCCAGCAGCTCCATCTTCCCCTGTCTGGTATTTCTGAGTTCCCAGGGCTGCACTGGAAAACACCATCTCCTTTCTCCACCTCTCCTTTCGCCTTTTGCTCTCCTAGTGCCTAACACCTGCCCAGGGAGCACAGTGGGCAGGAACGTCTCATCAGTTCCAGTGCACCATGTCCCCACCACCAGGACCTGGGCAGTGCCCAACGAAGACCAGCCTGCCCTCCATGGTTCCCAGTACCAGGACCTAGAACCCTTGAGAAAAGGTTCCAGCACGTGGGACCTGCAGACACCCCCTCCCCATTTTCAGAGTTCCTACATGAGCTCCTATGGGCAAATCCAGGGCACTCCCTCCCCATTGCAACCCCACTGTGGTCTGAGACACCAGTGCAGGGTTTGGCTCACTCAGCCTCCCCACACATCAGGCCAGCAGCCACTGGACATGGCCAGCTCCTGGGGGAAGGCACAGCGCGAGGGCTGCCCCTCTAACCACTTCTCTGGCTAACAGTGTCAGAGGCCATATCCACGCAGGTGAGTCCCTTCAGGCCTTACACAGACAGGGTGATGGCCAGAGGAACCAGGGCCAACTGTCCTGCCCTCAACAGTCAAGGACACCTTTGTTAGCTGCTCCATTCAGATATTGCAGTGACAGGGGCTGGGATGGTGGAGGGCAGGGCTGGGCCAGCAGATGGACCCAGCAGGGCTGGGGAACAGCCTGGCACACCTCAGGGTGGGACGAGGTGTCTGTGTCGGGGGGGTGTTGCCCCAGGTCCCTCTCAGCAAAAAAAGAGCTACACCCCAGAGAAAGCAGCAGTGTCTGGTGTGTCTTAATGGCATGCAGGACACATGCAAACACTGGCCACAGGCACGCTGGGACAGCCACGGGCAGTGAAGGGGAGCAGGGCGCACCGCAAGCACATGCAGCTGATATTTACAATGCTATCACAGCCCCCGCCGAGGCAGTACAATCCACCACTGGATGCAAGAACAGTCTGTCAAGAGAACAAGAGAGTCAGCAGAAGTGAGGCAGGAATGAAGAGGGAGGGAGGGATGGATGGTTGCAAAAGAAGACACAGAGACAGAAGAAAGAGTAAGACAGAAACTGGGGACAAGAGGAGGTGGTGGAGAGAGAAGCCTAGGGGAAGGACAGGCAGTGACCTGCCTGATGGGTCATGGGCTCATGGATAAGGTGATGTGACTTTTGAGGGGCAGAAGCACCAGATGGATGGCCAGGGAAACACACTGATCATGAGGGACTTGCACACTTTTGTGCTCCGTTGCACCTCACCTGCTGCAACATACACATCTGAGGCAGGGGTGTGTGGGGCAGGGGTGTGTGGGGCAGGGGTGTGTGGGGCAGGGGTGTGTGGGGCAGGGGTGTGTGGGGCAGGGGTGTGTGGGGCAGGAAATCAGGGCCAAAGCTCAGGGCTGTGTAATTCTGCTGCCTCCCGCAGACACCCTCAGGCCAGGTGCCCAGGCTGTGGCAGGTGGAGGCAAGCTGACCAGTTCAAGCCACCCCATGGCTTTTCCCCCAGCAAG
This sequence comes from Podargus strigoides, assembly GCA_028020825.1. Taxonomy (NCBI): domain Eukaryota; kingdom Metazoa; phylum Chordata; class Aves; order Caprimulgiformes; family Podargidae; genus Podargus; species Podargus strigoides. Next base: position 6,848,693 of record CM051648.1, read on the forward strand.
CCTGGCTACTCTCAGCAAAGCTGCTTGGACACCAAGATGAAACCAGTACAGGTTTGCTGGGAGCCAGCACCGAGACTGGTAATCCCATGTGTCAGTAGGAGGCAAACGCTGCCTGGCATCATTCACCCACTAACTGAGAGCAGGAACTACATCCACATCGGCACACGCACGGCACACGCATTCACACACAGAGGCGTGTTCACTCACTCACACACATGCACACACACCCCTGAGGTTCCTCAAAGCTACCCGGAGACATGTCCCTCTCTGCAGAGAGCCCAGGGTGCTCTGGGGCAGGGGGGCACCAACACCTGACCCTCGGTGGGGTGGTACAGCTCCAATGCCCCCTGCACAGACCAGGCTTACTCCTGGGGCCCAGCCAGCGATTGCAGGAGGCTCTGGGTAGGCTTGGGGGGATTGGCCCTTGTGAAGGGCTGAGCTTCCAGGGCAGGCAGTGGCAGGAGTGACACAGCAGCATGGGTGCTGCCAGTCACCTACACTTCAGAGCTTGGTGTAGCACTGCAGAGGGGCCCCCATCCCTACTTCCCTCTTGCCCCAGACACCTCAATAGCCCCTGGATCTGGGATCTGGGGTAACTCAATGAGCTGTGAGGATCTGGCTGTGGTGGCTAGCAGACGGCTCCTGACAGCACAGCCCTCCCCACCACCTCATCCTGACAGCCACACACAGAGACATGAGGGAGGAGAAAAAAGGCAGAATGGAAAGAGAGAGGAGGAGATGACAGACTTTGCAAACCAGAGTTGCGTGCCTGGGTGCCACCAGGAATGGCTTGGCTGCTGCAAGGTGTCACCCACCACTCCTGCACTGCGGTGCAGCCTTATTTCATGAAGGCCACCCTCCTGAAAAACACTGCAGCCCCCAAGGTCTGCCTGGGCTGGCAAGGTGATCTGTGATGGGTGCTGTGGTTGCAAACAGCTCCTGGGGACCAGAGATAACAGACCCACCTTGCACTGACCTCTCAGCAAGGAGGAGACTTACCAGAAGGGGAGGTGAGGTTGCCCCTCCACCTCCTAATCCTGATCCCCTTGCACATCACCAGATAACTGGGAAAAGCTTGGTGATGCTAGGAGAGATGTGGGCTAGATGGAGAAGAAAGCACATGGAGGAAGGGTGCAGCGGCCATGAGGGAATCTGCTCTCAGGAGGAGACACAGATGGTCACTGGGGCATGAGACCTGCCAGAGCATGACTGCTTGTGATGGAGGTCCCTGAAGAGCCTGGAGGACTGGGAGGGGAGACCAGTGCTCTTAGTGCCCCTGCACCCAGACCTGGCAGAGAAGACCAGAGAAGCTCAGGTCATACAGGACCATTCTTGAAATCCTGCCTGGCCTTCAGCACAGGTGTCCAGTGACAGGACAAGGGACAATGGGCACAAACTGGAACACAGGAGGTTCAATCTTAACATAAGGAAACACTTCTTTGCTGTAAGGGTGACTGAGCACTGGAACAGGCTGCCCAGAGAGGTGGTGGAGTCACAGAATCCTGGAATCACAGAATATTCAGAGTTGGAAGGGACCTCCAGAGATCATCTAGTCCAACTCCCCTGCTTAAAAGCAGGATCCCCTAGAGCACATCACTCAGGACTGCATCCAGGCAAGTCTTGAAACTCTCCAGAGAAGGAGACTCCACAACGTCTCTGGGCAGCCTGTGCCAGTGCTCGGGCACCCTCACTGAAAAAAAGTTCTTCCTCATATTTAAATGGAACCTCCTGTGTTCCAGCTTGTGCCCGTTACCCCTCATCCTGTCACCGGGAACCACTGAAAAGAGTCTGGCTCCATCCTCCCTCAACCCCTCCTTTAGGTATTTATAAACATTAATTAAATCACCCCTCAGTCTTCTCTGCTCCAGGCAAAAGAGTCCCAGCTCTCTCAGCCTTTCCTCACAGGGGAGATGCTCCAGTCCCCCAGTCATCCTCGTTGCCCTCCTCTGGACTCTCTCCAGTAGGTCCCTGTCTCTCTTCAACTGGGGAGCCCAGAACTGGATGCAGGATTCCAGTTGTGGCCTCACCAGGGCAGAGTAGAGGGGGAGAATGACCTCCCTCGCCCTCCTGGCCACACACTGCCCTGTGCAGCCCAGGGTGGCATTGGCCTTCTTGGTGGCAAGGGCACATTGCTGGCTCATCTGTGATTGGTGATTGATCATCACATGATTCTGTGAAAGCTGCTGGCACTGGTATGAAATCTGGGAGCTCCCAAGGCTGAGAAGCCCAGAGCCTCAGAGGACAGCAATAGTGATGTGCAGGGCTGTGCAGGAACGAGCATGCTGCTGTCACAAGGGAGGAAGGTGGATGGTTTTGCTTGTTGCAGCTCTGTGAGGCCTGGACCACCCTCCGCAGAAAAAGGTGACCACCACCAATGGCCCCTGAACAGCCTCTCCTCCCCGACACAGAGAATGGCTGAAAGTCACACTGCACAGGGGTGGCAGTGGCAGCAGCTCTGCCAGACACAGCCCTGCGGTGCACCGGGGCTGGCAAGCCCTGCTCCCAAGAGGAGACGGCATGCAAAATCACTAGAGGGGGTTAATTTATAATCTATCTGATCCTACAGTTGCTTCTAGAGCTACCACTAGATCTGCTAAATGCAGCACATGATCTCCTAGTGCAGAGGGGCATTTTCAGTGCCAGACATGGGGTGTGGATGTCCCAGTGCTATGAAAGGCAGTGGCATGCTGGTTTCCTAGCACTGCTCTGAAAATGCTCCCAGCAGAGCGCTTACCATGTAGCCACTGCCTGAAGCCACCCAGCCATGCAGTTTATATGGTATAGAGCTTCTGAAATAGTGTATAGAGTATACACATGCACACATATACAGTCAGTATGTGTATATGTATGTATTGCTGTATAAAGGGACATACGCAAAGCAAATGCCTTGAAATTTGATATGTCTGATCCTCCCCTGGCATGGGACAGCAGTGTCCCATGGGTACAGGGAGCCGTGGGAACCCTTTTTCCTCCCACTTGCACTGATTTCAGGCTGGACACCTGTCTAGGTGGGGAAGACAGGCAGGGCAAGCGGGGCAGGGGCTGGCGTGCATCCTGCTGCTCATGGTCCAGTCCCGAGTGAATACACTGTTTTCCATAGGATCCCATTGCCTACAGACTTAGGGAAAGAGAGGGGAGGGGGCAGTGTGACATGTCAGCCAGCTGCAAGACAGTCCCCTACGTTTAAACAGTGCTTTGAGGTCCACAGGGCCACGGCTGTGATCTCCACACACTCATGCCATGGGCTGATCCTGGCTTGTCCCTCCTCAGAACCAAGAAGAGCAGGGAGAGAGGAGAGGACACCAACACTCCACAGAGCTGGACAACACTCCAGCATCCCTGCCTCACCCCAGGGCAGGCACTGCAGCACAGCCTCAGGTGAGTGCTGGCAGCGGTGCTCTGTGGAACATCCTTGTACCCAAGCAGCCTGACACTTACGTCAATCTCGCTGAGGATGACATCAATGATACTGCCAATCACTATGAGGAAGTCAAAGACATTCCAGGGGTCCCCGAAGTAGCCCTGCCAGGGAAGAGCCAGAGAAGAGGAGTGAACATCCAAGGGTCAAGTTGAGGAGGAGAGAGATGCTGGAGCCCAAAGGAAGGAGTGCCAGAAGGATCACCAGTCAGCTCTGCCACCTCAGGGAGAGCCAGAAGAAGGGATGGTGGTCAGATCTGCTACCCTATGGTCAATTGTTTGGTCCTGTCTTACAATGGTGTGAAACAAGGAGGTGGATTGAGGTGGCTAGAGCTATTACCCCACAGATGACCCTGAAGATGGGAACAATGGCTGGACTGGGTTGGATTTGGCTAGCAAGGATAGTCCTGACAAACAGTAGTCCTTTCACAAACTCACAGGTTTGAGCTCTATGGAGCTGCAGGCCTGCGGGTGCTTGTATGAGAGAGATGCCCAATACAGGTTAAATGACCCCCCTGGCCTTGTGCAAGACCCTCTCCTGCTCTCTGGACCATGCCCTCCTCTCACCTTGGCTTTAAAGGCCATGAGCTTGAGGATCATCTCCAGGGTGAAGAGGATGGTGAAGGCCACATTGAGGATGTCTGAGATGTGGTTCATTTCTGCAGATTGGTTGTAATGCTGAGGAGAAGACAGGAGAAGCAGGTCCAGACTCCATTGTGAGCTCAGACGTATGTGTTGGATGCAGACCCTCCTCCCACAGACCTGTGGCTCAGCAATGGTCAGCAAAAAGGAAACTTCCCCCCTGCAGTCCCTTCTCTGGGATCCCCACATCCAACCAGTCCCACTTTGCTCCTATGCCCAGGGGTGCTGAGCACACACCACAAGTTTTGCTGTGTAGGAAAGAAGGTGAAGCTTCATCCTCAGAAGCTTTCTGGGAGGTGGCAGGGCTGAGCTAGCCCATCTGCTGCTGTGGACACCCCTCTACCACCCATGGTTGGCACTATGCCCCTTACCTGCATGCCCAAGCAGATGGTGTTCAGCAGGATCAGGAAGAACATGAGGTACTCAAAGTAGGAGGAGGTGACCACATACCAGATCTGGTACTGGTAGGGGTTCTTGGGGATGTAGCGCCGCAGTGGGCGAGCCTTCAGCGCATACTGCACACACTGGCGCTAGGGAGGGGAGGGCAGGTGTGATCCCACAGCGAGCACAGGGCAGTGCCAGGGGCACAGGCACAAAGTCAGCACCACTGGCAACACTGCAGATCCCCACAGACACAAGTTGGAACCCGCCCTTCTCTCTTGGCCCAGTGACAGCGATGGTTCAGTTATCTGCTGTGCTTTCTGCAAATACACCCCCAGAGCACCCGCATGGGACCAAGCTTCCAAAGCCACTGCTTGCCTCCAAAGATTGCCATACCGACCTTGAATTGAACCCTCCAGCCTGAGCCTGCCTGGTTATCATGGCACTTCCCCAGGGTCTCTCAGGACTAGCCAAGAGCATCCTGAAGACATCACATGAACCAGGGGTGAATGGGACACTAAGTTTTCTCTTGGCACCTGGGGGCTGTTGAGCAGGCCTTTCCCTCCCCAGCAGGCCAGGGCCATCTCTGCTGGGTTCACGTGCAGCTCACATCACCCCTGGCACCCTCAGTCCAAGATGTCTGTGCTGCCTCTGCAGGCTTGCTCGGCACAAGCCTGTGTGCCAGCAGGCATCCCTGGCCAGCTGTCCTCCCCATTGTGTGCCACATCCTCTGCCGATGATGGTCTCACTTCTGCTGCTTTCAGTCCTGATGTCCCCAGCCAGAACCACAGCATGACAGCATCACAGAATGGCTGACAGTGGGAGTTGCCTATGATTCTATGATTCAAAGTTCCCTGCCCAAAGCAGGGCCAGCTAGAGCATGATGCCCAGGACTGTGTCCAGTTGGGTTCTGAATACCTCCAAAGATGGAGACTTCATAACCTCTCTGGGAAATTTGTTCCAGTGCTTGACCACCCTCACCATAAAAAAAGTAGTTTTTTAATGTTTAAATGAAATTTCTTGTTACTTCAGTTTGTGTCCATTGCCTTTTGTCCTGCCACTGGGCAGAAATGAAAAGACCCTGGCTCCATCCTCTCCAGCCTCCCATTAGGTATCTATCACATAGGTAAGATCCCTATGAGCCTTCTCTTCTTAACACCAAACAGACTCAGCTCTCCTTGTATGACAGATGCTCCAGAACTTCAATCATCTCAATGGCCTTCTGCTGGGCTCACTCCAGCAATGTCCACATCATTTTTGTATTGGGAAGCCCAGAATGGGGCAGAACCCTCTGCTCCAGCTCAGTCTGGTCCAGCTGACCCTGTCCCAGCAGCAAACAGACCTGGGGCAAGTTCAACTCATCTGTGCCAGCAGTGCCAGATTCAGGGCTGATCCCCATCTGCCAGCCCCAACATTGCCAGATTCAGGGCTGTTTCACCTTGTCCTGTCCCACCAGCCCCATTACCTGGTTTTTGTCCAGCTCACAGTTCTTGTACTCGCTCTCTCCTTGCTCCTGGAAGGTGACAATGACAAAGCCCACAAAGATATTCATCATGAAGAAGGCAATGAGGATGATGTAGATGATGAAGAACATTGCAATCTCCACCCGGTAGTTGTAGATAGGGCCTGCATCCTCAGCATTAGTATCAATGGCCATGTATAGCAGCCTACGGGAGGGAAAGCAAGGCAACAGAGATCCTAATTAGGTGGGAAAAACCATCTGTCCTCTTGAAGGTTATCGAGAGCTCTGAGGACATCCCAAATCCAACAACGGTGGGACAGGGCTGCTGGGATGTCCTTGTCAGCTCCACAGCAACTGCCAGGATGGCTAGCCCTACTCCTTGGCCTGGATAGCTCTTCTTTCTCTACCATGGTAAAGGCCTGGGGCAGTGACCTGCTCTGAGTACAGACCCGTCCCCTCGGCAGGCCCCAGCACACAGCCAGACTCACTCTGGCCAGCCCTCGAAGGTGGAGACAGTGAAAAGTGACATCATGGCTGAGAAGACGTTGTTGAAGTGGAAGCTGCTGAGCAACCATTCACGATTCTGTAGCTCAATCTGCATGGGGTCCCCATCCACGTAGTTGATGAAATAGCCCCTGCAGCAGAAGAGATGCAGCGCTTACCAGGCAGGGCTCCCTTCATTCCACCTGCTGCGGCACTCACCCAGGGCTCTTTGGTCCCTGGGAGGGCAGGACAGCCCTGTGCTTGTTTCCAATTTACCCCAGGGTGAAGGAGAACAGCACGAGACCTCAGCTTCACTTTTTGGATGCAACATCTCCATGCAGGAACACAAGTGGTCCCCGCCACACCCCCCCCCCCCCCTCAGCCCTGGCCACTGCCCAGCTGGGGCTGAGCTGCCGCGAGCTCTTACCTGCACTCCTTCTCCGTCATCTTGGATGGATCTGTGCAGCTGTAGAACTTGCCCTGCATTTAACAGAGATCAGGAGAGGTTGTGATTTTGCTGTGCCTTCAGAAGCCCTGAGGGGTTTTGTCTTCTTGACAGCCCAGTTGGTCCCCACTCTGTCTCCATGGTGACTCAGGCCCCTACCTCACATCGCCACTGGCTTCCCCACTCTGCATTCCAATGTAACCCTCTTCACAGGGTGTGTCAGCAGACACAGCAGACCCTGCGGTCAGTCCCAGGCTGAGACAAGTGAATGTTGCCTAGTGATGGGAACGAATCTCCCAGGGCCTTGAGCTGAGATCTATCTAGCTCATCCCATCTGGGAGCCAACTATTTGGAAAATAGGGAAGAAAGCAGTAACTACTACAGTAACTACTAAAAGTTAAAATATGCTGACAGGTCTGCTCAGTCTGCAAGGTGTCCTGAAAGCTCTCCCCGTGCTGGCTGGGAATTTAAGCTCAATTATTAGAACAGAAATGAGCTCAACCAGGGCCAGCTCTGCCTTAGAGCAGCCAAGGCCCAGAGAGCAAGACTGGTGCTGTGAAAAATGATACACTTTGCATCCAAAGCGCAGAGGAAGTCAGAAGCATTTGCCACCTCAGGAAGAGGAAACTGAGGCACTAAGTGGGGAGAGGCAGCTGGTCCCCTTACATGTGCTGCCTGGACCTGACAGCATCCTGGGTGTTTTCTGCCCTCCTCCCACTGCAGGCTCTTCTGCCACAAGGTCTGGTGCAGGCAGGTCTTCTTGCAGAGCACAGAGAGCTCAGCCTGTGCTGACCTCAACAATGGGAGACACCATCCTCAAGGGTTATGACTAGAAGAGTCTGTTGAGGATGTGCGTGAGCAGAAGGTCTCTCCTACCCATCTGAGACACTTCTCACCTTGAAGAGCTGGACTCCGATGCAGGCAAACATGAACTGCAGCAATGTTGTGACGATCACAATGTTACCGATAGTCTTGATGGCCACGAACACACACTGGACCACATGCTGCGGAGGCCGAGGACAATGCACATGTGAGCATGCCTGGGGCAAGCCCCTGCTGTGTGTCCCACACCCTCTCACTGCAGGACGGGCCCCAGGAACAGTGTGAGGCTGCCGTGAGCAGTGGGATGGGTCAGACGTCTTCCACGGGTGGGCAGTGGGAATTGGATTCTGGGCGCAGCAAACCCCACGGGCATGATTCCTGCCACATAACCTCCCACAAGGACTTCCATGAGTCAAGGACCCCCAGCCCCAGCCTCCCTCTTACCTTCAGCCCCTTTGCCCTGTTAATGGCTCGGAGAGGCCTCAGCACCCTCAGCACCCGGAGGATCTTCACCACTGAGATGGTACTGGACCTGAGGAGGAAGGCAGAGCCGAGGGGCAATTCTCCTGCCCAGGCCAGCCTGGCACAGCCCCTCCAAGCAACCATGGAGGCCAAGCTTGGACCAGGAGTGAGGGAGGGGCAAGGGATGGCAGAGACATGCAGATGTCACTAAGCCATCACCCCAGATAAGGCCAAGGGACACTGGCAGCTGGAGAAGGCAGCTCCAAATTGAATTCCTATCCAGATCTTTGCCTTTGACCCTCAAGAAGTTTGCCACCCTGCCTCCCACTTGTCCATGCCCTGTCCCCCTAAGCATGACTTTATGGACACTAACACATGGGCTAATGCCCAGCCCTTGGGCTGGCTGCTCCTTCTCCATCCAGCATAGAGAGCTACAGCCCCCCAGCTGCCCTGCTGGGCTATACAGACCAGTGCCCACCCTGCAAAGCATGGAGGTGCTTACTCAAATCCCATGGAGATGAGGGAAACAGCAACCACCAGCAAGTCGAGGATATTGAAGGAGTTCCTGCAGAAGGAGCCTTTGTGCAGGAAAGCACCATAGGCTGTCATCTGGGGAGCAGAAGGAGTTAGGAAAGAGACCAGGCAGGACTCAGGGGCATGGTCCCTCCACAGCCCTGGAGCGGACAAGGAACAATGGGCTTCTCACAGCTCCATGGCCTGGGGACCCTGTCCTGCTCAGATCTCTACCTTTGCAGCCAGGCATGAAGCTGACTTCAACTGGAAATCCTCTGTACTGTACTGACTGGAGACAAAACACTGCCCAGTCATTCAGCAAATTAAAGAGGAGAAGAGTAAAGGGACTTGGAGTGGGAGCAACACACAGCAGCTGCTTGATTTACTGTTTTACTCCACAAATTTCTAATGCTTTCTCTAACTCAAAGTTTTTCTTAAGGACATGTCAGAATGAAAATGTTAGTACCATGGCCTGTCTGTCCCTGTGTCATGGCACAGCTGACTCCACTGCCTGACCTCACTGGCAGGGACACATGGCCTCTGGGGCAGGGCATGCACCACCTAGACTGCGTGAACTCTGGGGACGTGAGGACCAGCCAGCAGCTTCTCCTTGCTGGGACCTTGAGCTTGTGACCAAAGAGCATGAGTACCCATGCCCAGAACAGCCCAGACCCATGCGCTGGGTCACTCACATAGCTAGGACCATGGGGCAGAGGGACTCACCTTCAAGACGATTTCGACTGTGAAGACGGAGGTGAAACCAATGTCAAAGTATCTGAGAATCTGGGGACAGAAGCACCAGAATCGGATGAGATTTAGGTGACGTGGGAAATGCTCCAGTGTCCACAAACATGCTGGCATTGTGTTTTTGCCCTCCACTCTGTGGACTGGAAAGTCCATGTAGTTCCACAGACTCTGCAAACCCAAGGAGACTCCAGAACTTCCCTCCACTTTGCTGATTTTCCCCAGTGTGTGATCCAACCTGCAGCCTGGGACCAAGCTCTCAGTTTCCAAGTGAGTAAGGCTTGACTTGAATCACCTGAAAGCACCTTATTCCCAAAAGCACTGAATGTCCTGGGAAGTTGTCTGATGTGAGACCCTGCAGTCCTTGCCAGACACTGCATGGGTGCATATCCATTTGTGCCTCCTGTGGCTAGACCTGAGTCTACCACTGCTCCATGCCTGCAGCATTTCAGGGTGCTGCAAGCACCAGGGGTCCAGTTTACCACCTCACAGGATGTCCCTATGCCCAGTAAGCCACCACAGCTTTGAACCATGGTAATCTCACACACCCTGCCAGGTGGATCTCTTCACCCAGAAGTAAATTGAGAAACGGAGCAGTAAAAGCTTGTCCCAGCTGTGCCCCGAATGGAAAACACAACCAGCCTCTCCTCCCAGAGACAGGGATGAAATCACAGCTACCTGCCCAGGCATGACATCTGCAAGCAGGTCTCTCGATTCCTGGGGAGCTGGAGGTCTCCATGAGGTCTCCCCCACCCATCCCAACCCTCCACATCTACATGGGCACCTGGTTGCGGAAAGACTCGGCCCGGATGGGATCCTCGGCTGCCAGTGAGATGCTGCTGAGCAGAATGAAGAGCAGGATGAAGTTGGTGAACCAGGTGGCGTTGACAATTCTGTGGCACAGCATCCGAAACCTGCCAAGGGACAGAAATGGCATGAGATGCTGTGAGGGGTCAGAGGGACATCAGATAGGGCCCTGATAGCCTGGAAGAGGGTTTACAGCTAAATTCTGAAGACAGGAAGGCCCTAGGCATGAAGTTATGTCTGTGCCAGCCCTTCACAGAGAAAACTTTTCCCAGTGACCTGGCTCCCCTCACTGGGAAGGGTCGATGCCAGAGGTACAGGGGCCAGGCCTGGCATCACCAGGCAGGGAGAAAGGTCAATGCCTACTTGTTGGTTGGGCTGAATATGAAGAAGGAGCTGGCTTCAGGCATGGGCACGGCCTTCTCTTTCAGCTGTAGTTCTGCGAGAGGACGTGGCCGAGGACTCAGGGGGATTTCAGGCTCATCTTCCTCATCGTCACCTACAGGGGAGCCATGAGTAGGGAAAGGAAAGAATCACCCAGAGAGGGAGAGGGAATATGACCTTATGGACAATCCTCTGATCCTGATTTGGCATTTGTGCCAGAACGACCCCAGTACCCCGAGGCTGGCAGAAGGTCACCACATCCTTTGCACCTCACACAGCCAGGGTTCTAGCACCATCCCTTTGTAGTGCCTCCTCAGCTTTCCTGCTGCCCTGCCAGAGACAAGTCTTACCTGGGAAGTCTGCAGAAGGGTAGGGGTCTTTGATTTCATTGACATTTGATTCAAATTCATCCACTTTTAACTGAAACAAAGGAAAGACAGAGAGGAGAGCATGCAGCTGTGTGTGCCAGTATTCCTGCCAAATGTTGCATGTTGTCCAGACCACATCATCTTGGAAGCTATGTGGGACAAGCAGCATCTCTGCATTTGGTCCGTACAGCACCAAGCACATGCAGTCCTGGCCCAGGATGGAGCAGGGTGAGGGGAAACACCTCAGGGATGCTGCAGTCTGAGCAAAGAGCAAAACCAAGAGGATAGGACAGGGAAATGTGTCCTGGGAAAGAGCCCGGGGCCATGCACCTATACTGGGGTGGAGTAAGACATGAGGCGACTCCTGTGTGAGTTCCCATGGGGTATCTCTGAAAGGTTGATAAGGAAGTAGCTGCTGGCCCAATGCTTATAAGAGGCAGCTTGGCACGCACTCAGCACAGCTGAATAGAGGGTTTTGCATACAGGGCGTGCTGGTGTGGACATAAAGGAGGTCTGGGATGCTGCTGACCTGCTCTGCTCCCCTCCACACTGGTGCACACCAGCCCATCTCAACCACTGACAACTGGCTGTGGCCAAGGAAATGAATCGGAGGAAAAGGATCCCCAGCAATGGACCTGTTTCACCAGGCAACATGTCCTGCCTGGGTCCAGAGAGTCCCCATCACCAGAGGATGCTAAGGTGAGGAGTGACTCCGGCCCAGAAGAGTACAGAACCAGTCTGCTCCAAGCCTTTGCTAGTCCTGACTGGTAGGAAGAGCCTGGTCCCTCACCAGGAGCTCTCAAGGCCCAGCCCCACCAGCACTGACCTTGGCTGTTGTGGGAATCCCTTCTCCCTTCACTTTCTGCTCAGGCTTCTTTGCCAGTATCTGCTTCTCATCTTCAGACTTCTCTGGGTAACCTCTGAATGAAGAGGAGGAGAGAGCAGGAACTGAACTCTGGGCAGGGGCATGGGTGATGCCATTCTGTCCCATCACACCAAAGCACCTGATTTAGGAGCTGCCCCTGCGAGGGATTGCAGCTCTCACCTGGACATCTTCCGCCGCCTGCGTGCCTCTGCTTTGGCCTTCTGGGCTAAGGTCAGGCTTTCAGCCTCAGCCAGGTTATCAACTGCAATGGCCAGGAAGACATTGAGGAGGATATCTGGAGGGACAGCACTAAGGACATTAACTTGATTTGCATTTGGAGGATGTGGCCAGAGCTGCCCATGGTGCCCTGAGGAACCTTTCTGGAGTTGAGCCCTTGAGACAACTCTGGGTGGCAATCCCTAACCCTGCACCCATCCTTGAGAGTACTGAGCTCTGGGCTGGCTGCCCTCTCTCTGCCTTAGCTCAGTCCATCCAGCTCAGTCTTGTTACTGCATTGACTGATGGCTGAATCAATGCCTGCTGGTCATCCAAACCTGCCCCATGGTGTGCTCTCCTCCAGACCCCAGACCTCAGCCACCAACAATGCAAATCCTTAAGCCTGTGGTTCATTCCCCTGCTGTTCAGAACTGAAACGCCTTAAGCAAACACTGAAAAGGTTAAGGAAGCTTCACCTTCTCCCTGTTCCCAGTCCTGTGTAGCTAATGCAATGGCACTGGGTACACAGAGACTGGGCCTGGCTTCACAGGCAGAGGATACAGTTCCCACAAACAAAGAGGATGATAAAGTAGATGCAGACCAGCATGCCGGGAAATGACGGGCCCCCATAGGCCATGATCCCATCGTACATGATTGAATTCCAGTCCTCTCCAGTCAGGATCTGGGAGCAGAGCAGAAATGGGGACTCAAGAGCCCCTGCAGCAGAGCATGGCAGAACCCCACAGTTCGATCCTGCTCTCCTGGCTTCAGCCCCAAACCCTCACAGCCCCTAAAGCCCCACGGCCAAACCCCACCTCCATGCTCCATCCCTGAACCTGCCCTACTGTTTGTGAACCCAATCATGTTTCTCTACTCCTGCCTCAAAGCCACATCACTTCCCACAAACCCATATCTCTCTGAGCCCCAGCTCTTACCAGGAGACCCATGGCCCAGGAGAGACTCCCAGCACCCTGTCCTCCAGCCCGCTGCTGCTCTTCCCACAGCCCCATACCTGGAAGACGCTGATGAGGGCCTGGGGGAAGTTGTCGAATGTGCTGCGCCGCACTTCCATGTCCTCAAAGTCAAACTTGCCCCCGAAGAGCTGCATGCCCAGCAGTGCAAAGACAATGATGAAGAGGAAGAGGAGGAGGAGCAGAGAGGCAATGGAGCGTACCGAGTTGAGCAGGGAGGCCACTAGGTTGCTCAGGGATGTCCAGTACCTGAGGAGAGCAGAGAAAGGAGTGTGCGGGAGGTGAAAGAGTGGGAAGGCTGTGGGCAAGACCAGGTAGGTGCAGAGAACAAACCACTCGGACCAGGGGAATATACTGGCAACCCAGCAAGGAGGGCTCTGAACCAGCACCCCTCACAGACTGGGCATTGGGACTGCTCTAGCCAGGGCCAAGGGGGTGGAAATGAAGCTCCAGGCATGGAAAAGACATCCTGCTGCCTGCACAGGGCACTAGCAGGCAGGATGGGGAAGGGGTTGGTGCCAGAAAGACCGGCCAGGAGTCCTGGCCCAAAGTACCCCCATTTACAGCACCCCAGAACCCAGAGCGAGAGAGGGACCCCAGCAAGTCCTGCTCTGTCCTCCTTGCCACTCCTAGACCATGTCCTGAAGACAGAAATCCCCAGCTTGGCCTTGTTTCTCCATCTAGGAGCTGCCAGGTCTGCTCACACTGTAGCCCCCAGGGACAAGGCCAGTGATGCCTGGGGACTGCGAGCCCCCAGAACTCACAGAGCTTCCTCTCCAACCTGGTGATCTTGAAGATGCGGAGGAGCCGGATGCAACGCAGCACAGAGATGCCCAGGGGTGACAAGGTGCCAAGCTCCACCAGGATGGTCTCCAAGAGCCCCGCACACACCACGAAGCAGTCAAAACGGTTGAAGAGTGACATGAAGTACTGGCGCAGGCCCAGTGCGTACATCTTCAGCAGCATTTCAGCCACAAAGAGGGCTAGCAGCGCTCGGTTGGCGTTGTCTGGGGTGGGAGATCCAGCCCGTCAGAGCATGGACCTCTTCATCTCAGCATGGCACAGCAGCAAAGGAAGGAGGGCAGTGCTGCTCGCCTCCCTTCTCTGCCCACCACTGAGCCCTGTGCTGCAGCAAGTGCTGTTTTTCAGAGAGGAAGATGAGGACAAGGAGAAGGGTGATGTGCAACCATGTGCTTGTATGTGTGAGAGTGCAGCTGTACTGTGCATGTGAGTTCATGCAGTCTGAGCATATGTACCGGGCTGTGCGTGCATTTGTATGTGTGGCTGAGCTGTGTACACGTGTGCATAGCTGTACTCTGTGTGTCCGTGTGTTAACGTAGGGGTGGGGTGCAGGCGGTGTGACTGCATGCATAAATGTATGGCTGTACTGCACGAGGGCAGGCAACATGTGCTTGTGTGTACTATGTATGTGCAGGTGTAAATGTATACGCTCCATGTGTGTTCACCATGCAAACCCATGTCCCTAAGAATATATACACAGTGCATGTGTACATGTGTGCACCACACACGTCCAGTGTGCAGCTGTGTGACTGCATGGTGTACACACACTGTGCAGGCTCTGTTTGTGTGCATGGGCAAGTCTGTACATATCTAAAAGCTGCTGTGCCAGGCCAGTGTGGCTGTGCATGCTCAGTGAGGGTTCATGCATGTCTCCAGGGCTGCGGGGTGTCCCAGGCCCTCCCTCTCAGGCTCTTTGCTCACCTTGCACATGTGTCAGCCATTCTGGCTGCATGTGGTGCTCAGAGGCAATGGAGAGGGTGTTCAGTGCCACCAGCAGGATGACAAGCCAGTAGAAGAACTTGGACTTCACCACATCCCTGCACTTCCTACGAAACATTCGGTTCCAACGCCTCCACTGACGGCTGGAGAGATGGTGAAAGGGTCAGCAGGGACAGACAGCAGGTCCTGCCCAGCCCAGGGCTGTGCCTGCAGACTTCAAGAGCAAAGCCATCCCTGCTCCGTTCTCCAGAAGCCTTCCCTGAAAGGGGCTGAGGAACATAACACTGCCCCTGGCATGTGATGTGTTCAGTCAGGCATTGAAGTTCATTCACACAAACACCTCCTGGTTCCTTTTTGGTCTACAGTTACCTCTGGTTGGCTGCTACAGGCCCAGCTCCTAAATCACAAGACATGCTGCATGAAGCTATGAGAGGGTGCTTGGAGCCTGGTCCCAAAGTAAAGAGGTTGTTCACCATGAAGTGGCTGTTTGCCAGTACCAGAGGAAAATTCCCTGTTTGCTGCCCACAATGTTTGCATCTACTCCTGAGCACACAGTCCCTAGCTCTCTCCCAAGAAACTGGTGGCCAACAAGAAAGCCTGGCCCAGCCAGGACAACAAGCGAGGGACTGTGCAGGCCCACATACAGAACAGCAGATGGCTCAACCAGTGCATACTTACAAGTAGAGAATCCACTTGTTCATGCCCTCAATTTCATACAAGCTCTCTGTCTCTGACCCTCCTTCATCCGATGGCATCATACCTATGGAAGGAACAACATCCCAGGCTTTCCTTGGAGCCCTTGGGAAGAACATGTGGGAGGGAACCTCTTCCAGGAGTACATCAGGAAGAGCTTCTCCACAAGAAGTGAAATCAAAAACTGCCATCCTGGGGAGGAAGTGGCGAGAGCTTGGACAGTAGGTTTTAAGCGTCAGGTGCAAACCAAGTAGGAGCCACCAGGAACACTCACCCTGCAGCAAGAGCAGCAGCATCCCAGAGGGGCAGCCTGAACAGACAGTGTGTATGTAGGCTCCCCCAGTGCAAGACACTCCCAGCACAGAGAAAACTGGGGTCAGTTGTGATCTGAGCAAATGCTGAGCAACAGGAGGTTTGTAAGAGCACTGGCCACAGGTGTGGAAGAGGCATTTTGTCTTTTCCACTGTTTCCCAAGGCTCTTTGGCTCAGCTTGAGGCACCAAAAGTTATTTCACTAGGCAGGGTGGCATAGCAGATGCAGCGGCTCAGCAGCAGAGCTCCCCAGGCCTTGCTGAGCCTCTGGCTACATGCCTGTATATTCCCTGAGCCACTTCTAATCCCTGAAAATTGTCAAGCAATGGCAAGACATTCATGCATCGGTTAGCGTGCGAGCTCATAACCCTGCACTCTGCCCCTGCACACAGAAGTGCACATGCTCCTCATAGCTTCTCATGCCCATTTCAAGTGCATTTTGCCAAAGGAGATGTAGGCCTTCCTAGTGGTCTGCAAACAATAACTGCAGTAGTTAAAGTGGAGATTTAGCAAGTTATTG
Organism: Podargus strigoides; assembly: GCA_028020825.1. Taxonomy (NCBI): domain Eukaryota; kingdom Metazoa; phylum Chordata; class Aves; order Caprimulgiformes; family Podargidae; genus Podargus; species Podargus strigoides. The sequence goes on from CM051648.1 coordinate 6,864,936, forward strand.
CTAGTTTGGGTCAATAAAATGATTTTCAGGGGAAAAAAAGAAAAGAGGAAGAAAACTGTTCTGCAGAAGTCAAAGCATTTTCTTTCATAGTTTTCAAGCAAAATGAGTCTTTGTGACTTCTCCAAAGAACTCTACCTTGCTCAGTGTTAGGAACCCAGCCCTCATGTTAAGGGTCTTTCACCAAGCAGAACTAGTACCTTCTCCCCTGGCCCGGTCACTGTCCATGACCTCTGCATGGGTGATCCAGTCCATGTAGCCCTTCAGATCCTCCTCCAGCTGCTGCTTCTCCCGCAGCTTCTGAAATGTGCCCCGCGACTTGGCCTTCTCACGCTCTTTGGTGAACTCACTGGGACAAGGCAAGCAGCAGAGTGAGACTCAGGAAGGGATGGTGTGGTCAGTCCTTTCAGAAAGATAAAAGCCTGAAATACCTACTGCTGTCACTAGATTGCTCTAGTTACTTTCCTCTTTTGTGGCCCTGTCCCACGATGCAAGACCATGGGGGATCATCACCCAATGCCTGATGGCAGGCAGGGTTTCTTCCCCACCACTGGCTGCTCTTTGGGAGCTCCTTGCTGCAGAATGCCGTGGTAGGACAGGCCAACTAACACGAGAAGTTAGAGGCTGTGGGAGTTCTCTAGCCCTGCTAACGATTACAGCAAGTGGAGTCTCACCCACCTGAGAGGCAGAAAGCTGCTCAAAGCTCTCCATGTGAGGAAGGTGAGCTCATCACATGGCAAGTAAATAGGACACTCTTTTCACAGGACATGGAAAAGACAGGATTGCCAATACAGGGAGTTCCACTCTTCTCATTCTTTTCAAATTAATTTATTTTCTCTCCTGGTATCTGGCAAGACTGTAGATCTGCTGCCCAGCCAATCTGATGTTGCCATGTGTTGGTAATAAGTCTCAGATATTATAACAACAATTAGACATACTAAGCCTCAGGACTTGTCAGGCCTTGTCTGGGTTTTCCTGATCTCCAGCATATTTTAGTTATATTTGCAAAAATATTTCAGAAACTTTTGCTGTGCCTGCAACTCACTCTAGGATCAGATGACTATTGTCCAGCTTGTCCTGCTGTTATAGCAAATTTCATGCAAGGATCAGATGCCTGTGGTCTGTCTGGTGGTTTTGAGCTTGTTTTAATTATATTAATACCTAATTTGTTTTAACCTTGTGCAGTTGCATGGTTCTTGCCATAGAAGAGGACTAACGAAGCCAAAAATTAGGGTATAACTAACCCTGTGAACTAATAGAGATGATAAGTGTGATCCGCTTGCACACACAGGACTGAAACGTATAAAAAAGACCCTGAGCCTACACAAAACTGAGAAGAAAAGGCCCCCACACTCCCCAGGACAACACACACTTGCTAGCAACAAAATCAGGGTGCTGGCACCTCACCACAGCAATGCTGGTAGTAGGTTGAGCGGTGCATCAGAGATATTTTGTGCATAGCAGCTTTAACGGTACTACTATGGGAATTAGAACTAATTGAGTCTTTAGCATTATGGTCACTGTAACCAGCCTGATGAAAGCTAATTGTTGTATTTGGATGAGACTGTTGAAGCATTAATTAGATTAATGATAAACCTCTTGGATCCCTTTCGTTCATGTCAAAGGTGTATTCCTTAGGTTGGCCATAAGAAAATCATGTGTTCTCTCAACAGGATGGGTACCAGTGAGTCTTGACCCACAGCCATGGGGTAAGGACTGCTGCTCCCTGCTCAGCTGCTTTTGCTGTGGGTGCTGGCAGACCACACTCCAAACACCTAATAACATGCTCCATGGCTGTGTTTGCTGACAGCAGCTTGTGCTACAGGGAAACCTCAGACAGTCATGGACACTAACGCAAAAAGTAACTCAAGGCTCAGGGTTTCTAAGCATGCAAAATATATGGAGAGGAATAGGAGGAAAAGGAACAGAAACTTTTCCAGGCTTTCTTCTTGCACAGTTAAAACCAGCCAATGTCTACCCTCTGATCACACTTACTGATCTGCTGGTAGAGAAAGGACAGGGTGGCACTTACCCGCTGAGCACCCCCAGCACCAGGTTGAGAACGAAGAAGGAGCCAAGCAAGATAAGGCTGACAAAGTAGATCCAAGGCCACTCATTCCCAATGGCATCATTTACCTGACAAGGAGGGAGGCAGATGAAGCATCCTGAACACACTTTCCGCTGTCTCCCCTTAGGGCTCCCATAACAGCTTCTGGGATCTTTGACTCTCTAAAAAAGTGAATGCTTGGGACGGTACCAGATAAACCTGACTCTGAGCCCTGCCTCCTTATGACTCTGCATCTGTTTTTAGCAGAGGTAAAGCCAGACCCAAACATTTTGGGAGCAGGTATAGACATCAGTCCCATGCCTAAGACTCAGCAAGACAGTCTCCCAAAGACTGCAAAATATGGGGATTTGCAGAAGCATCCACCAGCCAGCCATCGCTGTGCTTGCCCTGTACCCCTTCACAAAGGTGGGTGCTGGAGCACCCTCCTGTCTGTCTGGAGAGCAAGGACAGCTTCGGCAGTACCTGCAGAGATGCAGAAGACATGCCTGGTGCACTAAAGGATGTGCATCACAGTATGAAGCTGGGTGTGGCAGGATGTTTTTCACTGGCAGAGAAACCTAGGCCTGCTATGGGGTCCTGTATCCTGGAGGGAATTCCTCGCTCAGCACACAGTCACAAGCAGTGACCTCTGCCAAGCTGAGTACCAAGTCCAAGCTGCTGGAGCCTACCCAGTAGAGGACTTCAGTCCAGCCCTCCATGGTGATACACTGGTAGACAGTCAGCATGGCAAAGCCGAAGTTATCGAAGTGAGTGATGCCATTGTTGGGCCCTGGCCAGCCACTTCGGCACTCAGTGCCATTGATGGTGCAGTGTCGCCCGTGGCCAGAGCTGGTGCATGGGGCTGGCTTCTCTGATGCCACCGTGGCAATCACATCTGAGGGGGAAAGCCAGTGTAAGCAGCAGGTTAGGTCAAGTAGAGCAGGCCCCAGCACCTCCCAGCCTCCTGCAGAAGCTTTCCAAAAGGGGCTTCCTTTACCACCTCTTCACACAATGCACCATCACTAAGATGGGTGCTGTACCAAACATCGTTTGGTCCTGCCACACTCCCAGGCCCGATGCTGGCAAGACCAGACTTTCTGCTACCCACATGACCTCTGTGGTCACCACAGCAGCCACATAGAGACATCTCTGCTATATTGATCCCCTGTCACAGCCCCACCTGTCCCAAGATAGTAGCAGGTCTTGTGCATCTTGCCCTTGAAGAGCTCTTGCCCGACAATGGCATAGATGATGATCATGAAGAGGACCAGCAGGGCGATGTGGAGCAGGGGCACCATGGCCTTGATTATGGAGTTCAGGACAACCTGAAGGCCTGCACCAAGGAGAAGGGAGAGGAGGTCATCAACTTCCTAAACAGCTTTGGGTGCACCTTTCATTCCTGTCAGCCCCTCTGACAATGCCCCATGCCAAGGAAAGAGGGCACAGGTGGGTTGGGACTGAAATCTCTGAAGCAAGAAATCCTTTCTCTACCCGCCACTCAAGCATGCGGAAAATCTCGGCAGAGCCAGGCTCCAGGCAGTGCTGGAGGCTGCTTTGTGCCTCTCCATTCGCTCTTATCCTGGTTGCATTCACATGAGTTATGGGAGGAGATCCCTGCCCGAAAAAACTAGAGTGAGGTACTGGCCCCTTTCACACTGGCCACCCAAAGGTGCTGACGCTCAGCTATGGAGGGCTGCAGCACGGATCTGCTGACCTGCAGATCCCCAGTGTTGACAGCTGCAAGCTGTAGGGACAAGCAAGAACCTGTGGCTCCTCCACACCTACCTTGAGGCTGGGCAAGACCCTGCAGCAAGAAAAAACCTGCCCCATGGCCCCCCACCCTGGCCAGGCACAGGGGCTCAATCCACCCTTCAGGCCTTCATGCTGGCCGGGCACCCAGCACCCACTTGGTACTCCAGACACCAGGCGCAGGGGTCTCAGCACACGAAACGCTCGCAGGGCCTTCACATCAAAGCCACCTTTTCCTCCTGAAGTTCCTCCCTGCTTTGCATTGACCTGCTCCAGGGTCATGGTGATAAGCCTGAAGAGCCGGGGCACAGAGCAGGGAAGAAAGGGGAAAAAAGCAGAAGGAAGGACAGGGAGAAAGAGAAGGGCGTGAGTATGGAGACCAAGAAATGTGTGCTAAGGATTCAGAGCTCTACAGGCAGGAAAGCAAGGGACAGGACTCTACCAACCGTGCTCACCCTGAGCTAAGTCCAGCTCCTGAGTGCACTCATAGTTGAAGCATCCCTGCTTTGGGTGCCACCCTCACTGCTGAGCAGCTGGGGGCTCTCCCACCCCTTGGTGCCCAGTGGACCCTCTCCCTGTGTGCCAAACCCTGGAGGTCCCCATGTCACTCCCAGTCTCCAGGGTAAGGAGACCTGAGAGGCATTAAGGAGTCAGACAGGAAGAAAGAGGAGTTAGAGAGGATCCCAGGGGATGTCAGGGCATGAAAAAGGGGTCCATGGGAGAAGGCCATGAACTGAGTATACAAGTTGCCCCCAAACCCCAAACCCACTACAGTCACTAGAAAAAACAATGTAGTTGATGGGCTATGGACCAGGCCTGGCACAAGCTGAGCACCAGCAGCTTCCCCTCCTTGCATTACCCTAGGGACACGATGGAGAAGTCGAGTACGTTCCAGCCATTTCGGAGATAGGCATCCGTATGGAAAAGAAACCCGTAGGCAATTATCTTGAGCATCGCCTCAATGGCAAAGAAGATCAGGAAGGCGTATTCAATCTTCTCCTGGGGATTGAAAAGGCAAGCAGGAGAGGATGCTCCATTAGAGCAGACTGTCACCTCCCTTCTCAACACCACCATGCACAGCTGCCCCCTGCAAGTCTTTAGATCAGCCCCTTCTGCCAATCCGTCTGTGATCTCACACGCACACCAGGCAGCACTGTGGGCAGGAAGGGGTGGCATGTTGAGCCACCACATGCCACTGCCTGCAGCATGATCCCCTTCATCCCTTCAATGGCATGTTGCCAGGACCACGTCCCTGGGCTATGGGCACCTGTTCTTACAAACTATGGCAGCAAAGTCACCATTTCCCAACCCAGCACCCAAAGATGCCTAGCCCAGGGCACTGCACATCTCTATTTCTCCTCCCTGCTGCCTCACCCTCCCATAGCCTTCCTCCTGCAGGCAGCGCTGGTGCCTTCTCCTCATCATCTCCAGCTGAGGGTTTGCTGGGTCTGTCCTGGAGACACCACAGTCACCTTGGGACAGGCCAGCTGCATTGTGGCTTCCCTTGTGCCCTGGGCTCCCAGGGAAGTGAGGCCTTGGGCTCAAGACCTCCTGCCTAATGCCAGAAATCTGCCTGGCAGAGTGAGCTCCTAAACTGGCCTGGAGGTTCTGCTGCGCAGAGGCGTTGTGCCCATTCCCAGGTGGGACCTGGCACCCCTGTGCCGAGGCTCAGCACAGCCCTGCAGCTGCAGGGCCCAGAATAGCTCATCTTTCCCCAGAGCGTGGCCAAGAGCTGCTTGTGCCCACCTGGTTCTGTCTGTCACTGCGATCACTGCCTTAGCTGCTGATGGCCCTTTCCAAACTGGGATTAAAATCCCTCCGAAGCAGCCAGATGCATGTGGATATTTATATTTCTGGCTTTCCCTGTCCCCTCTCCTCCACCTGCATCCCATGAAGGGCAAGGAGCATCCCTGCTTGGGCTCTGCAGGGAGTTGCACCCAGACAGGCAGAAATGTCTCTCTCAAACCAAACTGGGAACAGATCTCCACTGGGGAAGGCTGCAGTGCTGCAAGCACACCTTCCTCCCAGGGTCTCTCTGGCTTGCCAAATGGCAAATGCTGTCCATTTAAGAAACCAGGGCCAGAGCTCAGATCGGAGCATTGCTTGCTCAATTACCATGTCCAAAAGCAGTGGCCATGACAAGTATCCCTGTATGACTATCACCCATACAAGTGCCAGTTCCTTGTTGGATCTGAGGGCAGCAATGGTAACAGCAGAGACCTAAGCATTGCAATTACTGGTGTTATCAGGGCTCTGTCTTCAGGGTTTTAGCTAAGGCAACACAACGCTGCTCACCTCCCACACTTATCAGTGACAGATGACGCCTGGACTGTCCCCAAAAGCCTGTCCTTGCAATCCCAGACATGTAAACACAACCATCATGAGGATAATATCAGGTACAGTGGGACTGCAGAGCTGCACCAGCAGCCACTGTTGTGGAGGGGTATCTCCCCTGCTGCAAACGGAGGAGAAATGGGGGAGTCCAGCATTCCTGCATCTGCCAAGGCTGGTGAGTGTCAGCATCTAACCCAGAGCCCCAGCACTGCAAAAGCTAATTCCTTGCCCTGCTTCATTCAGCAGGACAGAATCAGGCTCCAGGGTCTCTGACTAGCAAGGATCTCTAAAAAATCCTTGCCCAGAATCAAAAGGTGACTTGCTATTCCTTGGAGGTCCTTTTGAGCTCAGACCAGCTGAATGGTGTTTTGGCCAGCTCCAACAGTATTTGCCCACCATATTCAGTCAGTAAGCAGCAAGTTTCAAACCTGGACCAAGGGTGAGCCAGCAGGCAACCCTCTGTAACCTGACTACATTCCCTCTGTCCTGGGAGAAGTAGCAAACGCAAATTTCCTTACAGTACCAGCTCACTGTTGTGCTTTGCAGACCAAGAAACATGCTCAGAGCTGGATTATCCTGATCTGTCCTGCTGGTGTAACCCCTCTAGTACAAGGCAAAGTCTTGGCATGGCCAGTATGCAAGTTCTATGCAGTGATCCATCAGTGCTGGCTGGAGGGATCCCCCATCACCTGTCCTACAAGTGTGGGTCCAGTTCCCCCAGCTTACCTGGCTCTGAACTGTGGGCAAGTGCGGATGTTAGCAGAGCAAGTGGAGCCAGGCCCCTGACTATAAAGACATCTCACAAGCACCTTTGTCAGTGGGCTGAGGTGGGGTAGCCTTTCAGTAGGGCAGGTCATGGAACACTCTCTGGATTCTTCAAGTGGTAGATGTAGCAGCAGGACACACACCGGCAATGAAACTTGTGTGGCCACAAAGCAACGTCCTGAGCCAGGGCAAACTTACTGCTGCCTTCAGATACCAGCAGAAAGAAGCGAAGGGATATTTTGTCCTGGCAGACTTTAAACCAGGCCAAGCACCGCATGTCTTGCACCTCATGCAGACCCCACTTCATGTGCCCGGGCTGATGTGAGAAGCAGTCAGTCAGGCACTTCCCCCAGCTCTGATGCTGCCCATGTTGCAAGTCAACATGGAGACTGAGCACTCACAATGAAGTTTGGCCATCCTGTGCTTATGCCATGGGGGAGACATGGCAGACCCTGCAAGCCAGATGCACACTGTGTACAGGCATGTCATTGAAGCCCTGGCCAGTTTCTAGCAGATGAGGACCCACTCTATGCCACCACCACACAACTGTCCTCTCATCCCCTCAAGAATTCAGAGCTGGCTGCCCTTGGTGGGAGGCTGCTTAGGGACGGGTGGCAGAGTTGCAGGGCTGCCTGGCAGAGCTGGGATTGGGTGTATGAGGAGCCCAGCCTCCAAAAGTCACTATAAAAATATGCAGGTCTTTATAGCATGGTGGACTTCTATATACACACATGCTTCAACCACGTTAGGAGACACCGAGTAACCAGACATGTGGCTGCTGAATGAGCCACAGAGCAGCAGGAATAACAGCGCAGTGCAACATGACACAGCTCCAGACTGCTCGGCATTGTCAGCTCCCAGCCCCTATGGCCACACAGGGCTCTCCAGAATCAGCCCCAGCTCCATGTCCCTGGTGTCTCCTCACAGGAAACAGGGGAAGCCTGTTAAAGGATAAAGCTGCCTACCCAAAACCCCAGGCTGAGCCACAGAGACTGCCAGGCTTGCCAAGCCACGAGCTGGGCAGGGTGCTGGCCCTTGACAGGGGAGAGAAGGAGCAAAGGGGAGAACTGAGGCAGGGGAAGTTCATACAGCTGCATTTTCATGTGCATCCCTCAAGATGCTGGGTAAAAGAGCAACAGTAGTTTCTGAAGTCCCATGCACTGAGCCTGTGCATGAAGATGTGCAGGCATGTGGTCTATTCTCACAGCTATTAGAGGGCTCTAGGAGACCAAGGGTGATCCCAAGCTCTAGGCAAGCCATATACTCAGGAATTCGCTGCAGCCAGCCTCAAGGGACAGACACCCAACAGCAGGTACTTGCTCTTCAAAACCAGCACTGCACCAGCAATCTCTGCTCAATGAGTGCTTGACTGCCCAAATGCAGGCGTTTTCAGTGCTACTGGAGATGCTCTGGGTTTCATGAGACAGTCCTGGGGTGGCAGATGTTACACAGGACCCACAAGCAAGTCACACCCCTCCAAAGCAGCAGATGGAGGTCTGGGAGACCTGCAACAGCATGAGATGCCCATACTCCTGTAACTGAATTGTGCCAGGGGCTGTGTTCAGACTTTAAAACACAGCGGTCCTAGGCATTTGTGGCTGAGACACAACCCAGTGTAACCCAAAATGCTGGGATTTTTGGAAGCATATTTCTTTATATTAAACATCTGTTCTATCTAAACATAAAGCTATTATCTGTGATACTGAGTTCCTACACATTTGTGATTACCTGTGTTATTGAGAATATCTTCTGCACAGCTCAAGCTCCAACTCTGTCCACTACTCACCAGGCCCCATGCTCTACCTGATACTCTTATAAAGCACATGGGACTCAGCCCAGATGCTTATGGTTGCTCTGAAAGGGTGGCCTCCCTCTGAGCACTCACCCTTGGGTCCCATTAGTGGGGAAAATATAGGTACTTTAGTGTGTGTAGCATGTCAGACACCATCCACCAGAACTGCAGGAGGAGACCAACTGCCCTAGGAGACAAACCCTACTCTAAATTTGCCTTTATTTATCTGTTGACCATAAACAGTCCAGGCAGACAGTTCACATGTAGACACCAGTATTTTCTCTGGTGAATCCCCCTGAACAACCTGCCTTGCTAAACACATTTCTGAACTTGCTTGCTCCTGGAGCAAGGCTTCTAGTGAAAGACAAACAGTGTGATTTGGAGCACATTAACAATTTTGGAAACTAAAGTAAAAGTGAAAATAAACACTGTGAATTTTTGATTGAGTTGAAAAGTCAAAATAATTTCATCAGAGTTGAAGAAAATATTTTGATTTCATTAGAATTAGGCAAAATTAGACAAAAACAGCATTACAAAAAGAATCTCCTAGTTTGGAAAACATCTAATCTAAAAAGAATAATAATGAAATATGTTAAAATTAAACAACTGTATTTCTTCCAGGATAAAGTAAAATGGATTCATAGAAGATTTACAGGTTAGTAAATATATTTTTTTCATCCCCCAAAATGAGTTCTGGTTAACAAAGCTTTCATGAGACTAATTGTAAATCTAGTGTAAGCTCTGTGTGCCAGTCTTCCCTGAGTGGTCATGGAAAGACAGAGTCACAAGTGTGGCTGCTCTCCACGTTTTCCAACCTTGCAGGAAGAAAGTGGCAAAAGAGGTCTCCCAGAAGATCCTCCCTTCCCAAGACTCTCCTTGCTGGAGACCCCCTGCTTCAGGACAGAGTGGATCTCACTGCACTAAGTGTCTGTGGTGCTGGAGGCTCCTCTGAAGAAAGCCCAGGCTAGGCAGGCTCCTGCATGCCCATTAGCAGTGAGCTCTGATGAGAGTGACCCTCGATCCTGCCTCTACAAATACCATGGGGGCAATGTCCTCACTGCTCTGACTCAGTTTCCTCCACAACATTTCAAGGTCTTTAGATAAACTCAATCCTCTCTAGAGAGGACTGGGCAATGAGGACAGGCAATTAAAAAAGTGACAGGAAGAAATTAAATGCAATTCAGCATCTCCACTGCAGGAAGAAACACCTCCAACAAGCCTTTGTTGCACCACCTGCAAGGCCCCATGCAGAGCACAGCCTGATACCCAAGGTGATGGGGGTCTGGTTCAGCTCTTAGCTGGGATTGCTCCTACAAAGCTACCAGAAAATGATGACAAAGGGCCATGCAGTGCAGGGATGAAAGAACAGAGGCCTGGGGCTGCCAGGCTCCCAATACAGGTGGCTGGTGGCATGGCAACAGACTGAAAAATCCCCCAATAAGATATAGTATAAGTAATCTAGTACACAATAAATATGAATAGATTAAATTTCAATTACAGATGACACTACTCAGTATATGCCTGCCTGCCATTAACAGGAAAGGCTGTTGGTCCTTGGGCAGCATCAGTCCATGTCTGGGAGCACTGCAAGGTGGGTTGCTGCCAGGCTGTCCTCTGTCATGCCACGCTGCCACATGCTCCCATCCCTGCTGTCCCCGCCTCCTGCCTTCCGTGCTCAACCTGCCCCAGTTTTACTTTGCCTCTTTAATCTGCTGGCTGAGATAACTGCACCTTTCAAATCCTGTTATGCCCCCTTGTCAGGAAAGAAACCAAACCAATGTCTTGAGCTGAACTCTGTCCCCAGCTCAGGTGTGTTAGAGAACCTGGTCAGACAGTGCCAGGAGGCTGGATGAACACCCCAGGAATTAACTATCTGGGGGTATTTTTAATTCCCCTCCTCTGGTTCTAGCTTGGTTTTATTTTTAAAAGACATAATAACACAGTCATTAGTGACACACCTCCCCCCCTTTTTTTTTTCCCCCAAAGAAATGAGAAGTAAACACTATCTTCAGTGCCACTAAAAGCCTGTTGAGAGGAAAAGAGACAAAAGCAGTTCAAGGAACTAAAAACTGCACAAGCAAAAGCTTACTTTGTATTTCATATCTCAGATTCTTTGACTGATCTAGTATTTTTTCCTGCAGAGTCTAAGGAACATGCAAAAAATCTAGAGGTGCTTTTTTAAGTCACAAGTTGGCAGCAATACCTGAACACAGTACACCCCACACCAACACAGAGGAGTCCTGAAATTAGCAGAACATTTCATTAAAAAAAAAGGTGCATTTAGATGCTTTGTTTCAGTCACCAAACTCAGACTTTCAATGGAAATCAATATGGATTGAACCACAATGAAGATCTGAAGAGGGAGAAGGGGTGGCAAACTAAAAATAGTGCAAACTATTGATTTGGATCACATAAAAACATCTTATTCCAGGCAAAACAAAATGGAGTAACTGGGAAAAAAATCATGAAATAATTGATTGGAAAGGAGCAACACCTTTGCTTAACAGAGACCTTTTTTTCCCCCCCTCTTAAATAAAGTACCAAAATTAAAATACAGTTTTGAAATGATAGGTGAGAAAATTTTATTCCAAAAATGCTGAAACAAAACATTTCAGCATTTCTGGAACAGAATGTTTCCTTTTGGAAGTGTCACAATAAAAAACTGAGGGAATCTGTTCTTTTTTTGGCATCAATTCTTCCTTCCTGTGTACTTCACACACCGATAGCTGCCTTTGATGTCAACCTAGGGATGGTTTCATCGCCCCTGAAAACCCATTTTGCAGCACTTTCTCCACCACTTTGCCTCCCTCTGACTTTGCAGCATCTCTCACTGGACCAATGACTGCACCCCATAGGGCAGCAGCAGATGCCCCCACCGCAGGTGTACACCCATGCCATGCTGAGGGACCAGCTCCGCAGAGCCCTCAAAGCCGAGCACCTGGCTGTGCAGCAAGGAAGGTCCACAGGGCAGCAGGAAGGGCTGCACCTTACCAGGCTGGAGTTGGCAACGTTGGTGTCATCCTCAGGCATCGGCAGGTAGATGGCCAGTGCAACACAGTTGGCAAAGATGGTCAGGAGGATGATGATCTCAAAGGGTCTGAGAAGAAGTGTTAAGGAGTGGAGACAGGAATGAATAAACAGGTACAGCCCCGCCCTGCCCTGCCCTGTCCTGTCTGGGTATGTGTGGGGAAACCCCACTGGCTGTGTGAAACTATCTCCCACTGGGGCAGCGAACCAGAGAGAGCAGTCAGACTTTACCCTCTGCACATCCTCTGTTGCTGCACATTTCTTGTGTCGATAAGGAGGGAGGGACTGGGCCAGGATGAGATGCGGGGCCTCAATGCTCAGGGCATGGCTGATGCAGAGGGACTGCTTTGGCAGAGGACATATGAGGAGGGGACACAAACTTAAAGGCTGCAGTGGAGGAATAACAAGGGGATAGGGGAGCTGGTAGTTTCCCCCTCATTATTCTTCAGTAAATCATCCTGAAAGGTCAGGACACTCCTGCATAACGTAGGCATTTAACTGAAGCACTGCCCTTTGCAGTGTACTGGTCCTGGCTCCCTCTGTACTCAGTGTCCTTGAGGGAGACACTGCTGAGCAACAGATCTCAGGTGGGATGTGTCTCCCTGACTAGAAGGTATCTAGGGGCAAGACAGCTCAGTCAGGGTCTCCTCATGCAGGACATCCAGCTGTTAATGTCCCCAGGTGTCCTACAGCCTGTGTCCCAGTGCAGGCAGTGCTCTTGTGACTGTCCCCAGGAGTGCCACTGGCTGGGAGCAGCCAGAGTGCTCAGCTTGAGTTCCACCCCACTCCCTAAAAGATGGAATTGTGCTGGTTTGGCCCTATGACATCTCTGAACAAATGGGGTGACTTGCTGTTTCCCCCTGAAAGCCCTAGGACAGTCACTTGGCCAGTCCCAGCCTCCTGCTGCTGTCACTGGTCTGCTGGGCCACTGAAACCTCAGTCAAGCTTCAGCTATCACGTTCCTGAAGCCCCAGAAAAGCTCAAACTCTGGCTCCAGGACCTTGTCAGAGGGACCCCACTCTCCGTTCCTAGAATCATAGAATAATTATGGTAGGAAAGGACCTCCAGGGTCATCAAGTCCAACCTTTATCCCATCGTATTCCTAACCACTAGACCACTAGAGCCTCCCAGAATGGTCCAAACCTGCCACCCTGTGGCACCCTGGGAGTGCAGCAGACATCTGGTCAGAAGACAGCCATCATCTTTTGCTGCCTCTGTGCTGGTCACATCCAGGCCCTGCTGCAGCTCTGAAGTGCTTGTGCCCAGCCAACACACCATGCAGCTATACACATACCTAAAAGCAAAGAGGTCTTCTCCACTCATCTAGTGGCCTCACTGCCAGAAGACAGCTGGGTACAGTCTGATGCAAAAATCTACAAGAAACATTTTGGTCATGATGCTAATCTCAAAGTTTACTGGCCATTAATGTTTCTTGATGAGGACATCGCAGTTGTCCCTGATACATTTGCCTTGCCTGTACTCCGAGAAACCACTGAAACTAAAAGGAAATGGACTAAATTAAAGTGTTGATCCAGCTGGCCACTGAGCCAGACCCACCTACAGTGTAAATCAACAAACAGCAGTGTAAATCACACTTCCCTCCAGCCCCTTCTCCTCTCCATTGTCCTATCAGCCAACATCCCCACTTATGACCACGGCCAGTGTCTACCCCCATAAATTCTTTTGGGATCTCTCATCCCCACCTGTAACTACCAACTTGCCACCATGGGCAAACTGGTAAATCTCATCTAGGCACAAGTTCCAGGAGAAGCCAGGATTTCCCTCACTTTGGGCAGACCTTCCAAAGGAGAACATGCCCCAGGAACATGCTCTGTGAGAACATCTACAGCTCAGCCATACAGACTGATGCCACTACAGAGCCCAGCACAGCCCTTGAAACTCAACAGAGGCCCTGCAGCCATACTGACGCTTCCCTATGCCATGGTTAATCAACTGATTATCTCAGCTTTCCAGATAATTATTCCAAGGCCTCACTTGCACTGCAGCGGCCATACCACCATCCAGTCCAGCATCACTGGGCACGGGGCACCTCGGGAACATTCTCTCCATATTGGCTGAGTGCTATTAGTTGTGTCCTATGCACATCACAGGTTATTTTGCCTTTTCTGCATCCTTCTGTCCATCAATCTGATATCACTTTAAAATCTAAAGTCAGATGGAAAAGCTGTTCCCTTCTGTGTTTCAGGTAATGGGACAGAGCCCAGGGGTTAGAGGCTTTCCTGCCTGCTCTGATAGGCTGAGATGAATGTTGCCAACACTCATCCCTGTCTCCATGTAGCTGCAATGTTGGAGAGGTGCAGGGACCATTCAGTATCACAGAGCAGGTGGGAGAGAGCTGTGGAAAGAGGAGCAGAAATCATGGCTCAGGTCCTGCCACATTAGTCACTGACGTGCAGAAGGGAAAGAGCCTTTGTCCATCCCTCTGCTCTGGAAAAACAGCCACATACGTATTTCCTCCCTGAAGGGTGACCTACCTTATAACTAGAGCTGGAATCAGCTTGCTGTTTGCAAGTCTGAGAGTCTGACACTGTTATTAGGTAGAAATGCAGTGGGACAGATTGAACCAAAAAAGAGGCATGTAGTGCCACTGGATGTGGTGTCGCTGCCTCTTGCCACTGAGCCAGAGCCTCAACATCCTCCTTATTTCCTTGTCCTGCAATCTCACTTATTTTTCTCCAGCATCCTCCTGTCACACAGCATCCAAGGGTCCCAACATCTGCCCTGAAGCAGGAATTAGGCTCTTAGTGCCTTGCAGCTCCCCAGACTCCTCACCCATCTGCCTTGAAGTCCTCACAGCTGCAAAATGAACCTGGAATACCAGGATGACACCACAAAACTAGATGTGTCCCAATAACCATCAACTTGCTGAGCTAGCTTTGAGGCACACAATATCCAGCAGTCTGCAGAGTACCCAGATTTCCTTGTGCTAACAAACATGGGGTTTGAGATGTGAACAATCTTCAGCATAGAAACCCCTCTGCCTCAAGCCAGCCTGACTTTCACCCACCCAAGGCTGAGTGCAGTGATACTCCCCACTCTCCAACTACCTGGAGAAGACCCTAGCCTGCTCCTGAGGCTCAGCTTTGTACTCTTGACAGCAGAAGCTATACAGCAGAGAGGAGGGCAAGGAACAGGAACATGTACTGCCATACTGAACCCAGATGCCAGGTATCCCCACAGAAAATGATCACAGCTAATCTCCCCTTGGCAGCTTGCCTGACCCTGTCATGCCATACAAACCCTGATCCCTGAATGAGGGCAGCCAGGTGCATTTGGGTATAAATACAGCCAGACACAAGAGAGGTGCTGGAGAAATCTGATGCCCTGGATCATTTGTCCCCCACAGGTCAGAACCACCTGCACCTGCAACCTTGCTGGTGGGACACCCACCTCTCCCCTCCACACTCCCCTTCTGGAGCACCAGTGGGAAAGACCTCTACTGTGCTACACACTCTCTTTGGCATCGGCCCAGGAGGAGGAATGTGTTTGAGCATGTTGGAAGATGCAAGTCCTATTTCCAGCTCTTCCTCTGCTACTGCACACAAGTTTCTTCCATACTCAGTGCCTATTTAAGACATGACACAGTTCCTTTCCATGTGCTTGTAGAGCAACTCTGTCCTCATGCAAGATAAGACAAAATGGAGAATACCCCAGTTGTGGCTCTACTCCCTTTCCTTGAAGGACAGAGAGCCCCTTTGCAGTGAAGGAACAAGGGCTCAAATTCCATGGCCAGTACAGCACCAGTGGAGGTATGTGCATGCCCCAAGTGCCTGCAAATGGGCACCCTGGGCTTTGAACAGGACAGCATCTCTGGCGGTGTGGGGGCATGGTTCTGGTGTCCCCACAGCGCTATGTGGACAGAAACACAGCCAGCCTTTCCTAAGGCAGGGCCTGACCCCACAGCCCTTAGGCAACCAAGCCACTTCCAAGAGAAACAAAGTCTGGCCAGGGCTGCAATGATCCTGCCAAGGCCATGAATATGCAGATAGGTTCAGAAACTGAAATGAGAAAAGTTGGGGTGAGAAAACTGGATTTGCTGGAAACATTCTCAAAGTCCATTGCTTTTAATTGAGCCAAATGTATTGCTGAATCCAAAGTGAAATGTTTCACCTCCCATCCTCCTCCCTTCTGTAAGAGATAGATAAACAAAGAAATATCTAATGGCCTGAAATAGTTCCTGGATGGGTGGCAGAAACATGACATTTTGGTATTTCTGAGCTATGATCTATGGATAAAATGGCAAATCAAAGAGCAACCACCCAAACCCCATCCCTAAATTAAGCCAGAGGCACAGAGATACTGTCCCTCTGAACAGTAGCACTCACAAAAGCCTTCACCTGTGACGGCAGTTCCAGGAAGAGATGGGAAAGGGTGGCTGAGAGGACAACAGTGTCAGCAAGGACTCGGGGGATGCTGGCCAGCCCCACCACCAGGGTGGGAAGCAGCTGCACGATCAGGCAGGTGATGACACACACAAAGAGCCATCCCAAGCAGCTTGTCATGGCCTCACTATGCACCCCCAAACCTCTCCCCTGGGGCAGTCTGTTGTCCCCAGCTCCAACCTCAGCTCTCGCTCCCCCAGCCTGGCCCTCTTCCTCTGCCTAGCCCCATCCCCACCCCAGGATGGGCACTGTGCCCCCTCCTTACACATCAAAACCTCTTTCCTCCCAGTGGGCTGTCCCCTGTTTCTCCTCAGCGCTGCTCCTGACAGCAGAAAACACGTTCACTCCCACAAGTCCCTTGCCACCCAGGCTGTCCGTGCCAGTTTGTGCACCACCCTACCAAAGATCCCCATGGCCTGACCCACTTCTCAGCCCCGGCTTCCCCGAAAAGCCTATTCATGCCCTCAGTCTGCACAGCCATTGCCTTTGCCAGTACATCCTACTGGGGCCCCTCAAGCACTTTGTTGCCTTTTACAGACCCAGTAGCACAGGCTGGCAGTGGGCTGACAGCTCTCATGCCTGCAGCCCATGGGATCCTGCTCCCCAGCACCCCTCCCCAGCACCCTTGCTCACAGGTACACACACGGGTGCTCCCAAGCCCACACAGCCAGAAGGATACTTCCACTCCACGATGCTGATGCACGCCTTCCGCAGGGGGTTTTGCAGGGTTAAGCAGAACAGAGCCCTGGGTGGCCGGGGGGCTGCTGGCGGCACTGGCTTCTTGGACTTCTCCTTCTGTTGCCTCTTCTTCATGTCATTCTGGGGAGAAGCAGGTTCCATGGTGTTTCTTCCCTAGCTGTTTCTCCCCTCCTGCCCCACGGCCAAGCCCCCCTTCCCCAGGTCCCAGCCAGCTGGAGCTCCTCCGGGTCTCCCTTCCTGCGGAGTCTGTCTCCTCCGCACACCGGGGGAGGCGGTGGGGGAGTGGGGGCTGGAGCCTGCACTCGCATGTACAAACACACAAAGCATGAGTTTAAATTTAGATCCCAGCCTGGCTCCCGGGTGCTGTCACAGCTCCTGAGGCAGCAAAAGGGCCCCTGCAGCTGTTGCTTCTTTACCCAGCGCATCGAGTGCTTCACATGCCACTGACCCAGGCCGGGGGTGGGAACAGGCTGCCTGGCGCTGGGCACACCGCCTCTGAAAAAAAAGCGCCTTTGTCTCAGGCTAGCTCTTTCTCCAGCTCCCCAGGCCTCCCTTGCCCAAACAGGGAAGCTGGGCTGCCTGGGGCAACGCATGCAGCACCATTTGCTGAATCATGTTATTCAGGGTGAGATGGAGAACTCAACTCTGGCCCACTCCCAAAGGAGGTTACCCCACAAACTGATCAGTCCCCTCACTCTGCAGGATTTCACCTTCATTTGGTGCAAACTGCCCAGTTGAGACATAGAGTCTGTGATGCTGGGGCTGTAGGGCCTCAGGGGTTGGGTCCATCTCACTGACAGGGACTTTGACCCTAGCCTCAGAGCTCCAGGGAATCATGGCAAGTCCAAAAAGTGCTCTGGCTTGCTTTTCTGGAGGGGCAGAGGAAACCCTTTGCTGGCATGTGTCACTCAACCCCTTGCTCAGCCTCACCTCCCCAGGCCTGCTTGCAGGGTATGGAGGATGGCTGGGGATGCAGGAACACAACGAGCCTAGGCTGGACTCTGTCCTGGCAAGTCCATCTGGATGAATGGTATGAATAGTTATGGTAACCCTGAGCTGGAAGGCAGACAGGGAGAGGCCAGTTACCAGCACCTCTTCACAGCAGGGGAAACTGAGGCACCAGGAAGGGCTGCTCTTCGGATTTTCTTAGGGTTCCCTGGACTGAGTCAGCAAAATAATTGCAGCAATCTTATTACTTACAGTTATGTCCCATGGCAAATGGTATCCCTGTCCTACAGGGATCTTACAGCCTAATGTGACAGATCAGCTGTGCCCCAGTCAACCCCATGCATCCCAGGGACCTGCTATACCCACTGCACCACACTGCCTTGCCCAAAACTTCATCTCCTTGGCTTTGCAGGGTCATTCCACTGTGGAGGGAAATGACTTTGCAGCAGTGCAGCAGGCCATGTGGAGGACCAGGAGCACCACAGCACCAAGCAAACTGATCACTCCCCATCCATGTGTTTTGGTTCCCCAGGAACAGACCCACAGCCCAGCTATGCAGGCAGGCCATGAGTAGCCCAGAGTCAGCTGAGAGTTCCAATCAAAGCAGCTGATTCACAGGTGTATCCCACACCACCTCATCATGCTCATGATAAAAGGAGGGAGTTCTTTGCAGGGTTCCTCCCTCTGCTTCTGCTATTGATATCAAGGGCCAGGCTGAGTAGCACCTTGTATGTGATTGTATCAGTTTTGTTATTTCATTAAATTTGTTTCTATTTCAACCACAGGATTTCTCCCTTTTTTCCCTGATTCCCCTTCTCGGCTGGAGAGGGAGGATCAGGTGGTAAAACAACTGCTACAGTTTAGCCCTGAGTACTGGCTAAATATAGACACCATGGCAGGGAGATAGCACAGAAGAGCAACTCCTGCAGCTGCTCCAGCCAGATTTGATGCATTTTGGAGGAGGGGGAGGTCTCAGTTGCAAAGGGGTTAAATTAGTAGCCTGACCCCTCCTACACCACTCTGCTGCATTTTGTGCAAATCAAGTCAAATCATTACTGCTGAGGGCTCCAGTGCTGTTTCCATGTGAGGCAGATCCATGCATATTCCCATTTCCCATTTAGTCCTTGTTCTTCCCTCTAAACCCTGGTGAAAGCCAGAAGCTGTATTTCTTCCGCTGCCTGTGCAGAAGAACCTGTCCCAGGGACAGCAAGGGTGTGGGGCCCATCTAGTGGTGAGCCTGAGAAGAACCATCCGCCCTTTGACTCGCCCTGGACAAGTGTCGGAGGAAGAAGGCACGGTGAGCAAGCTAGGGCTGTGCAGCCGGGCATAGGCAGGGGCTGTGGAGAGGACACTCTGAGGCTCTCTGATCTCCTCCACACCCCTTCGCTCACACACCCTGTGTGGACCTGCGGCCAACTGCTCGCCACCTTGCTGTGCTCTGTATTTGCACGGGGTTGTGCTGGCAACCACCAACCCGACACGGCTTTAACAAAACACGCTACAATGCTCTGCTCGATGGAGATGTTCATACCTGCCTGCAGGGAAAGACTGCTTCCTCGTGAAACGTCTTCACATCCATCCTCGTCTTCCTCGCACGCTTCATAGGCCTTTATGTTCATCTGCTCCACCACTGCACAAAGACACAGCCTTAGGAAAGGCCCCAAATGCAGAGTCCATGATGGAGGCCTGCCACACCAGGTGGCTGCCTTCTGCTGCTGTGAAGAGATGGCAACACTGCCTGCACTGCCTGTCCTCCAGCAGTGACCATGCCAGCTAACAACTCGCACCACCCAGCATGCACAGAAGTGGGTGTGTGTATGGGTGTGTGAGTGGGTGGGGAGGTGTGTGTGTGTGTGTAAGGGCCAGAGAACAGAACAGGTGTTTTTGTGAGTGCTGAGTGGGTATATTTCGATCCATGTGGCCAGTTGTATATATATCTGTATATATGTGTGTATGGACATGGCCCTCGTGCCCCGTATCTGGGGGGAAGGAAGCTTTCTAAGCTCCCAGGGTGGTCCCTGAGGGTTGCTTCTTGTCCTCTGTAGCATTGAGCACAGCTCGTTGTCAGGGCTCCTGAGGCCCTTTTGCCTCTGTTCTTGCCTGCTACTCTTGCACCTCCAAGGCACCACTCGTGCCCTGGCTCTGTTGGGCTCTCTTGCCCATTGCAAGTTTGCAGCAGGAGCAAGCCCTGTTCTTCCCTTGGCTCCATTTTGCCAGAGGTCCTTGCTTGCACTAAACAGCTGTGCTTGGAAGGGGTCCAGGCTTGCTGCACCATCCGGAGCTGCCACTTTGTAGCTCTCCCTGCATGCAACACAAGCGCTGGACAGGCACAAGACCACTTCTCATGCATCACCAGCCAAGAAGCACAACGAAACAAGTGTTGGAAGTAAAAAAATTGTGCTTGTCAACACTAGATGCCACACTTTGGAAAATACCCTGTGGTACCACACACCTCTTTCTTTGTCTTCTTCTGTGTGTGGTCAGTCCTGATCCTCTCACTCTTCAGGAGTCAGGGAGCGCTTGGCCTGTATTTCTGCTGTTACTTTCTGTAGCTCTGTGACTTGCCTTTGCCACACTGTGAGGGATGTTTCTTTGAGCTAAGATGAAGAATGCATCACCCAGCTCCTGGCTAAACGTGCGCATTGTTTTAATGCCTGTGATCATCAGCTCTAAAACAAAGTGAGAAAACTAAACAAAACTAAACTAAGCAGAACAAGCCAAACCACTATAGGTTTATGGGGAACAAACTGGAAGAACTAGAGATCTGTGTGCGGTTGCAGGGCCATGATCTCTTGCTATTACAGAGACATGGTAGGATAGCTCACTTGGCTGGAAGGCTGTCATGGATGGCTATGTACTTTTCAGGAAAGACAGGCCAGCAAGACAGAGTGGTGGAATGGCTCTTTATGTGAGAGAGCAACTGGAATGTATCGAGCTCAGCCTAGGGGTGGATGAAGAACGAGTCATGAGCTTATGGATAAGAATTAAGGGGCAGGCTAATATGGGTGACACTGTTGTGGGTGTTTACTACAGATCACCTGATCAGGAAGAGGAAGTCGATGAGGCCTTCTACAGGCAGCTGGAAGTAGCCTCATGAGCCCTGGTTCTCATGTAGTTGTGAATTGGCAGTGTTAGGGTAACGGTTGAACTTGATGATCTTAGAGGTCTTTTCCAGCCAAGGTTATTCTGTGATTCATGGGGGTCTTCAACCACCCTGATATTTGCTGGGAAAGCAACACAGCCAGGCACACACAGTTCAGGAGGCTCCTGCAGAAAATTGATGATAACTTTCTGACACAGGTGGTGGAGGACCAACAAGGAGAGGTGTGCTGCTGGACCTGGTATTAACAAATAAAGAAGGACTGGTTGGGGATATGAAGGCTGGGGGCAGCCTTGGCTGCAGTGACCATGAGATGGTGGAGTTCAGGATCCTGTGTAGAAGAAGCAGGGCAATAAGTAGGATTATGAACCTGGACTTCAGGAAAGCTAACTTTGGCCTCTTCAAAGACCTACTTGGATGAATTCCATGGGTTAGGGCTCTAGGAGGTAGGGAGGTCCAAGACAGCTGGTTAATAGTCAAGCACCACTTCCTCCAAGCTCAAGTGCATCCTTATAAGTAAGAAATCAAGCAAAGGAGGCAGGAGACCTGCATGGATAAGCAAGGAGCTTCTGGAAAAACTGAAGTGGAAGAAGGAAGTTTACAGAATGGAAAAAGGGACTGGCCACTTGGGAAGAACATAGGAACATTGTCAGTATATGCAGGGATGCAAGGAGGAAGGCTAAGGCCCACTTGGAAATAAATCTGGCAAGGGATGTCAAGAACAAGGAAAGCTTCTTCAAGTACATTGGTAGCAAAAGGAAGACTAGGGAAAATGTGGGCCCATTGCTGAATGAGGTGGTTATCCTGGTGATAGAGGACACAGAGAAGGTTGAGCTACTGAATGCCTTCTTTGCTTCAGTGTTTACTGCTAAGGCTGGCCTTCAGTAATCCCAGAACCTGGAGGTAAGAGAGAAAAACCTGGAGAAAGGAAGACTTTCCCTGGCCAGGGAGGACTGGGTTAGAGACCACTTAGGCAAAGTGGTCACTCACAAATCCATGGGCCCCCGATGGGAAGCATCCACAAGTGCTGAGGGAGCTGGCAGATGTTATTGCTAGGCCACTCTCCATCATCTTGAAAGGTCCTGGAGAACAGGAGAGGTGTCTGAGGAGTGGAAGAATGCTAATGTCACCCCAGTCTTCAAAAAGGGCAAGAAGGAGGACCCGGGAAACTACAGGCCAGTGTTTTGCCAATTACTAGGCCCAGTACAAAGGACACAGCCTGCAAAAAGTCAATCCAGTAAGCAGATTCTATTGCACATAGAGGAATCAGTATATAGAGGATCGCGGGGGGTACAAACAAGTCAGATAGATCACAAATAATAGACATCAACCCCAGCAACCCCAGGAATGACACCGCACGACCCATAATAGATGGAACAAACAAAGATACAAGGTATCCCATAGAAAAAATAGGAGACAACCAAGTCAATAGGCTGACCATATGCGACAAAACTAGCCCCATATCGTCCCCCCACAAAGCCCACGTTTGTAAGTGCCAGACCTGACTGGGGCCCAGTTGCATGAAGAGTCAGGAGGTCCTTCCCCAACAGGAAACTCTGCAAAGTGCATCCACCTCACAGACAGACACTCCACCCTTCCTGCAAGTGGTCCCAGCTTTTATACCCAATGCAGGGCACCTGGCACTCATTTACCCAATGTGGGGCACCTGGGGCTCGTTTACCCAAGGGCTTTCCTTACAAGGCCGGCCACACCTTGGAGGAAAGCCAAAAGGCAAACTCATCCCCTCCTCTTAAAGGGCCATGGGGCCCACCCATCAACCTTAATTCAGGGCTTGGCGTTCAGACCCCAGCACTTCAACCAGTCAGCCTCACCTCCATCCCTGGAAAGGTGATGGAACTCCTCATTCTAGACGTTATCTCTAAGCATGTGGAGGAAAAGAAGGTTATCAGGTATAGTTAACATGGATTCACCAAGGGGAAATCATGCTTGACCAATCTGATAGCCTTCTACGATGGCATGACCAGCTAGAAAGACTAGGGGAGACCAGTGGATGTTGTCTATCTTGAATTCAGCAAGGCTTTCAACTATGTCTCACATAACATCCTCTTTGCTATTTGACTCAAGGTGAGAGGAGAGGAGAGCCAATGCCCAGCATTCTGCATGACACACTGATCTAGGTCTGAGGGCTCCATCCAGGAGAGCAGCTCTCTTCAGTACAGGTCCCAGACCCATCCAGGAGACAAGGACAGAGATAGGCACACTTAAAACATCACACAGGCAGGGACTGAAGGCCCTTAGGCTGAGCTGAGACACTTCCCCTGGGCCCTTGGCAGGGGTGGGCGTGGGGTCCAGAGGAGGCCGGTCCCAGCCATTGAGGCCTATGGGCACCCCCAGGACCCTGGCAGAAGTTGACTTGCACTGCTTATATGCTCACCTTAGACATTGATGGTTGGCCTCTTTGGAGACCAAGTATTGGGCCAGATGGACCTTCACTTTGATGGAGTACTGTTGTTCTTAGGCTCTTTTGTTTTAGCATGTTTTTCCAAGGGAAACAGTTCAGACAACTCTGAAAATGAGTACAAGGAGAAAAAAAAAAAAGAAATGCACAGGGAGACAAAAAGGTATTGCTCATCTCAGAAAGATTTACAAACACTGATTTCAGGAGCACATCCTGCTTCAGACCAGCTTTGAACTTTGAGCTTCATTAGTGTCAAAGATGTGGGGTTTTGACATCCTGTGGAAACTCAGCTCAACTGGATGAACACAGGCAACTTTCAAAAACCCCACTTCACACATGCTTTTTGCAAATTTGTT
This sequence comes from Podargus strigoides, assembly GCA_028020825.1. Classification (NCBI taxonomy): domain Eukaryota; kingdom Metazoa; phylum Chordata; class Aves; order Caprimulgiformes; family Podargidae; genus Podargus; species Podargus strigoides. The sequence goes on from CM051648.1 coordinate 6,888,572, forward strand.
CAGATGGTCAAATGATCACAAGATGATCCACATCGCTCATGCTTATCAGAAGGTATGTGCCTCCTTTTCCCAGAGTGACAGTGAGAAGAAGCCTGAGGGCAATGAATCACAGAATCACAGAACAGCCTTGGTTGGAAAAGACCTCTAAGATCATCAAGTCCAACCATTAACCCAGAACTGTGTGAGAATATAACGGAAGATTGGCGAGGAGGATAATAAACACGCTCAAGTGACCTGCACCTGGGGTGCTGAAAACCACATATATCGCACAACTAATTGTTGCTTAGTCTTGTGCCTGACAAGTAGTACATCCGTGGTAAGATAACACAGGCCTGTGATAGAGGCACCCTTTTCCAAAACATGCTTGAGATTCCTGCCCTGCTGTGGGAAACACCAAAGCACAGTGGAAAACTACTGCCTGCAAGAAATCCTTGATATACTGGTGAAAGCAGCAGGTTCAGAATCTCTTTCTGACTCTAGCAAGAACCGAGCTCTGTGGTCCTGTGTTCCCGCCTGTGTGCCTCTGCCCCGGGTGCTGCTGCGGAGATCCCCCGGTTCACAAGGTAATGAGAATAAATTTGGTCTTTGCGTTTTTATCTGTGGTTTCATGGTTGTTCCTGTGGCCTGCCTGTGTTGGCTCACACACACTGCCAAGTCACCACTACCTCATGTCCCTCAGCAACTCATCTACACAGCTCTGAAATACCTCTAGGGATGGGGACTCCCCCACTGCCCTGGGCAGCCTGTGCCAGTGCTTGATAACCCTTTCAGTGAAAAAAAATCTTCCTAACATCCAATCTCAGCCTCCCCTGACACAACATTACCCTTCATCCTGTCACTGTTACCTGGGAGAAGAGACCAACCCCCGTCTTGTTAGGATCACCTTTCAGGGAGTTGCAGAGAGCAATGAGGTCTCCCTTCAGCCTCCTCTTCTCCAGACTGAACCCCCCAGTTCCCTCAGCAGCTCCTCATAAGATTCATGCTCCAGACCCTTCCCCAGCTCTGGTGCCCTTCTCTGGACACGCTCCAGCACCTCAGTGTCCTTCTTGGAGTAAGGGGCCCAGAACTGAACACAGTATTGGAGGTGCGGCCTCACCAGAGCTGAGTACAAGGGGACAATCACTGCCCTGCTCCTGCTGGTCACACCATTTCTGATACAGGCAAGGATGCCATTGGCCTTCTTGGCCACCTGGGCACACTGCTGGCTCATGTTCAGCTGCTGTTGACCAGTGCTCCCAAGTCCTTTTCCACCGAGCAGCTTTCCAGCCACTCCTCCCCGAGCCTGTAGCATTCCATGGGGTTGTTGTGATGGAAATGCAGGATCCAGCAGTTGGCCTTATTGAACTTCATATAGTTGGCCTCAGCCCATCAATCCAGCCTGTCCGGATCCCTCTGTGGAGCTTTCTTACCCTCAGGCAGTGAAGATGCACTCAATCCCCTCATCCAGATCATTGACAAACACATTAAACAAGACCAGCCCCAAAAGTGAGCCCTGGGTAACACCACTTGAAGAAAGATATCAGGGCCTTGGGATGACTTGTCAAGGGACTGGGAGCACAAGTCATGTTCTCCTCTATCCCTCTAGTTGCAGGGAATGATGAGGGCATAAAAAAGAAGAGCCAGCAGATCAATGCCTGGCTCCAAGCCTGGTGCTACTGGCAGGACTTTGGGTTCTTTGACCATGGCTTGATTTGGATGCTGTGGGTGCTCTGGATTCTCCTCTGGCAGCGTCCTGCCTTAAACAGGAGGGGATCACAGAAGAGTCAGTAGCACACAGCATCTTCGCCAACAAGCTTACCAAACGGTGAAAAGAGCTTCGAACGAGGAATGGCTGAGGAGGGAGGTTGCAACTCACAGTCAGGGGAGGAGGTGGTGCACGGGGGTGTAAAGCAAAGGGTGACAGGCGAAGGAACAAGAGGGACCTCAGGGATGATGGCGAAGGACGAGAGACACCTGCCTCAAGTGTACATGTGCAAATGCTCACAGCCTAGGAAACTCAAAGGAGCTACAGACCTGTGTGCAGTCACACAACTAAGATGTTGTTGGAATAACTGAGATGCGAGGGATGGCTGGCACGGCTGGAGTGCTGTGGCGCGTGGATGCAAGCTCTTCAGGAGAGATGGGGAAGAGGAGGAGGGGGGTGCCTCCTACTTGAAGGAGCAGCTCAGATACATGGGACAGTCAAGAGCCTGAGGGAGAGCGTGAGTCAGAAGCAGAGGAGAGGCAATGCTGGTGACATGGTGGTGGCAGCGTGTTGCAGACAGATGTCCCTGGACTTCCGGTGAGCATTCAGCTTCCACAGTAAAACGATAGCTGGGACGCTACAGGAAGCAGCTGTGAAGGGCAGTGGAGGTCAGGGAAGCTGGCAGACTTCCAGGGACAGCCTCCAGCAAGCACAAGAGCGGTGCGTTGCAATACGGAAGGAAACAAGCAGGTGTATGAGATGTCTGTTTGGAGGGACGCAGCCCACCACAGCATCTCTTACATTTTTGATGCAGGATGAATCTGAAGAGGTAATGGAGAGCATCCAAAGCCCCCCAGCTGATCTCCCAGTTGTGGCTAGTGCAGCAAAGGATGAGATGTCCCAGCAGCTGTCCCAGGATGGGGATGTGTATCTCTGTGTGGCAGGCAGGGCTGTCGCTGTCTCCTGCAGAAACGCTGCAGACATTGGCAGGGGAGGGCAGGACAGGTAGAAGGGCTGAGAGGCCGCAGCTGCGACCAAACCCCTGAAGCCAAGAGTCTGCCTGGGGAAGGATCCCCAGTGAGTCAGAGCTTTGGAGGGCCCTCCCAAAGCAGCTGGCTGGGCAACAGGGGAAGGAGAGCTGCCAGGCTTGGGCTCCTGCCATGCTCCTTGGGCAGTCCTGTCCTGCACAGGGCTGGGGGCCGGGATGGCTCCTGGCAGAGAGGGAACTAGGGAGAGAAGACCACGGGAAAAAGAAAGGAACCCAGACCCTCACTCTAGGGCAGACCCTTGCTGAGGGCCTCAACGGGTGCCCAGGCTTGCCTGGCAGGCACCTCTGAGCTGCAGGCTGCTCCGGTATGCAGGGAAGGGGGGACATCCTGGCTGGAGGGTGCCTTGCTCCTTACCTTCACTGAGGAAGAGCTGGCCAGCAAATCGCTCAGCCTCCCGATCCTCCCCACAGCCCTCTCACACACAGCTGCGCTCGGGCTGCTGGTGAAGGTCAGCAGCATCTGGGGGGAGAGAAACTGCTGATGTGCCCTGGGAGCTGGTGCCCACACCAGTAGAAGCAGCACTGCCGACGTCCTGGCTGGATTCACACAGTCCTTGTGGCCAGGCAGGGAGGCAGAAGCCACCCCCAGGGCAGTGTCTGCTCCTTTCCGTGCCCTCCCCCAGAACTCAGCCCTGTGTCCCCTTCTCCATGAAGGCTGGGCTTTTGGGCAGGAGCCTGCCTGCGGGGTCTGCAATGGGGGAACGGGGATATGGCCCCCTGGGAAGCCAGAAGTACAGAGCTTCAGGGCTAGGCTCCCTCTGCAGGCAGGTCCCAGTGGGTCTCTTCCCTGGTCAGATCTGGGGAGGAAAGCGTGAGGGACTGCAAGGCAGAGGAAGAGCAGCACCAGCTGCCACTGCTGCAGTGCCCAAGCAGAGGGGTCAAATGCCTCCCACCGCTTTGGTGCAAGGAAAGCCACAGGGACGGAGCTGTCCCAGAAGTGCCACTGTCAAGGCTTTGCCATGACACAGGAGGAGGCTGCACAGGGCAAGTCACGCTGACTGCAGCCAGCAGACAGTGGGCTCCCAGAAGAGCATGGTGGGCCACTCCAGGCTCCCCCAAGGGAGCTGGGCACCCTCCCTGCAGTGTCCTTTGTGCGTGGCACTGGGGAGGGGGCTGTGGGCTGTCCACTCAGGAGTGGACACTCCCTTCCTTTCAGGGTGAAGAACAGCTGCTGCAAACGCCACTCTTCACCAGTGCCTGTAAGATTGTCTGCAGCTCCATGGAGCCAGAGGCAGGAGACCTGAACACCAACATCTGCAGCATGATGTCCATGGCATCCAGGGTCTGCAAGGACACAACACAGGGTTGTGGCAGTCTTTCTGTGGTCAGACTTTCTCACTCCTGGAGACGGCTCCCATGCCAAGGGAGGACATCCGTGCTGCCTCATGGTGCCCAGGGGAGGACAGAGCAGACAAGCTGCCATGGGCAGAGCAGCCTGTGGCGCTGGACGTGGCCAGGCCCATGGGAAGGGGGCGAAGGGATGAGGGTGGGAAAGCAAAGCTGAGACGCAGCCCTGCCTTGGGTCTCTGTTTCTCAGCATGTGGCAGCCAGGGAGCAGCCCAGAGAGACTCAGGTCTCCTGTAGCTCGGCCAACACCCCAAAGTAGTGAGTAGGGACCAGGCCCTGCATGTCTGCTTTTGGAGGAAGCAAGAAGACACTCTTGAAGCAGGCCTGCAAGAGGCTGTCCTTTTTGCTCTCCAGCACCATCTCCACTTTGTTGCAGAGAGAGAGGGACCTGTGAGACACTGGTGCTGGGAGCAGTGTCTTGATGCCTTGGGCAGGTGGACACAGACCTGCTCCCCTACAAGCAGGGGTCCCTGAGAGGGATGGAGGGCATGTGGGGAGGCACCTCCTCCCTTCTCGACATGGCCTGGGCCAAAGGCCGGGAAGCTTTCTGCCCTCCCCTGTGCAATCCCAACAAGCCACAAGCAGGACAGAGCAGAGGCCTCTGACAGCACCACTGGACTCTGCCTGGATGGGGATGGCCCTGGCCAGGCCCAGGGCCACGGGCTGTGGAAAGGTGCTGGCCAAACCAGGGGCTGGGCAGATACCTCAAGGCTTGCTTCCATGGCGAGCTGCTGCACCACTGTGCACAGGCGATCCCTGGGCTCCTCTTCCAGCAGCACCTGCAGAGCAAAACCAGGATGGGACCTGGCAGCCACCAGCACCCAGTGCCAGCAGACCCAGCGCCAGGAGGTGGGGTTGGTGGAGATCCTCTACCCCTACCCCAGCACCGGCCCCTAGTGACCCCTGACACCCCCTGTGCTGGGGTCTCTGCTGGCAGGGCTCCTCAGCAGCACTCGAGTCCCCTTGGGGCAGCTCAGTGTCCAGGAACGCCTCTCCCTGCCCTCCCCCTGCCTATGCACTGTCACAGTGGGCCACTGCCTGGGGACCTTGCCTCGCTCCCCAGACCCGCTGAATGTCCCCTTACCTTGATATTGTCTGCCAGCTCAAATCTGTGGCAGAACGCATTCAGGTCCTGTGACAAGCCCTTGTGCCTGGCAGCTTCGCACAGGGTGCGGATGGTCTCCAGGAACTGCATCTTCTGGGCCTCCTCCTGGCAGCCAGGGGACAGAGAGAGAAGCAAGGAGAGTCAGAAGGTGGACACACAGCCAGCAGGACTGGAGCACAGGGGCTGCAGCTGCCATGCAGGAGACCTGAGGGGAGAAGCTCTGCCCAGCCAGCAGCACCCCAGAAGCATCCCAGAAGCCCCAGCAGCAGAGTCAGTGGTCCTGTCAGGAGCTGCAGGCACAGCTACCATAGAAATGGCCGTGGTTAGCTTTTCTGAGCTCTTTAGAAAAGCCTGGGTGAACTGCATGGCTTTTTTTTCCTCTCTGTATAGATTCTGCCAGCTGGATGCAGCAGAGGAGGCACCTAGACAAGGAGGAGAGCAGGAAGGGCTGTGGAGAGGGGCCAAACGCCAGGAGAGGAAGGAGCTCTGCCCTCTGTCCAGCGCTGTGCCCGCTCCCCTAGCGCAGTCTCCCTATGGGTGTCTGGGCTGGAGGGTGCCTGGCAGATGGGCTGTGATGCTGGAGCATGGCACTGCGTGGAAAGCCAAGAGTGACCCGGGCTGAGGAACCTGCTTGCAGACAGGCTGGAAAGGTCCCTGTCCCCTCCCCTACTGCCTCCTGGCAGCCCAGCTACCTCTTGCTGCCTGTATCCCGCAGCAGGAGCTGGATCTTCTCTGCTCTCTCCCACCCTGGAGGAGACTGTGCTGGGGCTGGCTCCCAGCCCTGAGCAGCATTCCAGCAGTGCTGTACCCCCTGCTCTGGGACTCCCACTGCCAACATGCCGGGGAAACAGGACCCTGGGACCCATCGGGCTATGGACGCTGGCCCCAGCCCTGCCCAGCCTGGCGGGGCCCCTCACTTACTGGTTTGCAGCGGCTGGGGCACACAACACCTTGCAGGGCTCCAGTGGAGACCTGCTCTCCTAAGGAGTCCTCTTTTCCTCACAGGCCACCCTGGGGGCACTGGGGTGTCTCTTTGCCATCCTGCTGGATGGAGGAAAGGGGCAAGGGTGGGGAAGGGGGAAGCTTTGGCAAAATGCCTTGGAGCTGGGGGACTGCTGGGGGTGGCAGGGAAAGATGTGGGCTGTGCTGAGGGGCTCCTTGCCAGCTCCATGCTCCTGTCCTGTCCTGTCACTGTTGCTGAGTGGAGGGGTGGAGGGAGGGATAGTCTGTTGTCAGAGGATGTCAGAGGATGTAGGGAGGCAACCAGGAAAGCTAAGGCCTCCTTGGAATTAAACCTTGCAAGAAAGGTCAAGGACAACAGAAAGGGCTTCTTCAAATACATTGCAGATAAAACTAACACTAGAGGCAACGTAGGCCCACTGGTGAATGAGGTGGGTGCCCTGGTGACAGAGGATAAAAAGAAGGCAGAGTTACTGAATGCCTTCTTTGCCTCTGTCTATACTGCTGGAGGCTGTCCTGAGGAGCCCCGGGCCCCTGAGGCCCCAGAGAAAGTGAGGATAGAGGAGGAGTTGCTGCTGGTTGATGAGGACTGGGTTAGGGACCAATTAAGAAACCTGGACATCCACAAATCCACGGGTCCTGATGGGATGCACCCATGGGTGCTGAGGGAGCTGACGGATGTCATTGCTAGGCCACTCTCCATCATCTTTGTTAAGTCGTGGGGAACGGGAGAGGTGCCTGAGGACTGGAGGACAGCAAATGTCACTCTTCATAAAGGGCAAGAAGGAGGACCCAGGTAACTAGACCAGTCAGCCTCACGTCCATCCCTGGAAAGGTGTTGGAACAACTTATCCTGGGGGCTGTCTCTAGGCATATCAAGGATAAGAGGGTCATTAGGGGCAGTCAACATGGCTTCACCAAGGGGAAGTCATGCTTGGCCAACCTGACAGCCTGTTATGAGGACATAACCCGGTGGACAGATGATGGTAAAGCAGTGGATGTGGTCTATCTCGATTTCAGTAAAGCATTTGACACAGTCTCCCACAGCATCCTCACAGCTAAACTGAGGAAGTATGGTCTGGATGATGGGGCAGTGAGGTGGATTGTGAACTGGCTGAAGGAAAGAAGCCAGAGAGTTGTGGTCAATGGGACAGGGTCTAGTTGGAGGCCTGTATCCAATGGAGTCCCTCAGGGGTCAGTACTGGGACCAGTACTATTCAATATATTCATCAATGATTTGGATGAGGGAATAGAGTGCTCTGTCAGCAAGTTCGCTGATGACACAAAACTGGGAGGAGTGACTGACACACCAGAAGGCTGTGCTGCCATTCAGAGAGACCTGGACAGGCTGGAGAGTCGGGTGGGGAGAAATTTAATGAAATACAACAAGGGCAAGTGTAGAGTCTTGCATCTGGGGAAGAATTACCCCATGTGCCAGTATAAGATGGGAACTGAGCTGTTGGAGAGCAGTGTAGGGAAAAGGGACCTGGGGGTCCTGGTGGACAGCAGGGTGACCATGAGCCAGCACTGTGCCCTTGTGGCCAAGAAGGCCAATGGCATCCTGGGGTGTATTAGAAGGGGGGTGGTTAGTAGGTCCAGAGAGGTTCTCCTCCCCCTCTACTCTGCCCTGGTGAGGCCACATCTGGAATACTGTGTCCAGTTCTGGGTCCCCCAGTTCAAGAAGGACAGGGAACTGCTTGAGAGAGTCCAGCGCAGAGCCACAGAGATGATGGAGTGGAACATCTCCCTTATGAGGAAAGGCTGAGGGAGCTGGGTCTCTTTAGCTTGGAGGACACTGAGGGGTGACCTTATTAATGATCATAAATATGTAAAGGGTGAGTGTCATGAGGATGGAGCCAGGCTCTTCTCAGTGACATCCAGTGACAGGACAAGGGGCAATGGGTGCAAGCTGGAACATAGGAGGTTCCACATAAATGTGAGGAAGAACTTCTTCCCAGTGAGGGTGACAGAGCACCGGCACAGGCTGCCCAGAGAGGGTGTGGAGTCTCCTTCTCTGGAGACATTCAAAACCCACCTGGATGCGTTCCTGTGTGACCTGATCTAGGTGATCCTGCTGCGGCAGGGGGATTGGACTGGATGATCTTTTGAGGTCCCTTCCTATCCCTGACATTCTGTGATTCTGTGTATGGGGCTGCAGTGGGCGGAGCTTCAGTGGGCGGAGCTTCAGTGGGCGGAGCTGCTCCAGGGGGGGTTGTCACCCCCATTGTCACAATGCTGTCACCTGGCAAGGTGTCCAGGGGTCCCCGTCACCCCCACATCACAATGCCATCACCTGGCAACGCCACAGACACAATGTCTCTGGGCAGGGTAAAAGGGCCCAGCCTGCAGTCCTGCTGGGCTGGGGGCAGCCTGAAGACATACAAGAGGAGTCCCTGAGGAGTCAGTGGAATTACTTGGAGGGGCTGAGGGAGGTTCTCTGCTGCAAGGCCACCTTCACAGCTCATCTGATGGACAGAAATATATTTCAGCTGGAGAGCAGCAAAGACCAAGGGAATGCCTTCTGGAGGAGCACTGCAGAACTCGCCATCCTCTTCCCCTGCAGAGCCAGGGGCAGCAGCCATAAGAAGTGCAATGCTGAGATGTTGCAAGGGATCCCTGTGCTTTGGAGCACACAGTGGTGTCCCGCCAGGCACAGGAAGTATTCTTGTCCCCAAGGGTGATCAGGCTGGGGGCATTTGGCCGTTCTCAGAAGCCCCTGAGATGGCTCCAGGTTGAGGGAGAAAAGGGCTGGGGCAGCTCCCGGGAGGCGTGACCAGGCTGTGGGAGGAGAAGGCAGGTCTTGCTCACATGCTCAGGGAATAGCCAATTGCCAGCCAGCTCTGGGGTCAGGAAGGAATTTTCCCCCAGGGGAGATTGGCCCTGGTTCATGGGGGTTTTTTGCCTTCCTCTGCAGCACTGAGCACCACCACTTCTCAGGGCTCCCTGTGGTTCCTTTTGGCTCAGTCACTGCCTGCTGCTTGAGCACCACGAAGATGGCCTCCCGTGCCCTGCAGGTGGGGCAAGGAAGGCTTTTTTGCCCCCACCGTGGGATGGTTTTCCCTGTGGGGTTTTTTTGCCTTCCTATGTAGCGCTGAGCATGGCCACTTGCCAGGGCTCCTTTGGGCAATTTTGGCCAGGGGCCTGCTCCTCGTGTTCCATGAAGGTGGCCCTTGTGCCCCGCATCCGGGGGAAGGAAGCTTTCCATACTGCCAGGGCCAGCCCCATGGCCCCTGGGGATTATTTCCTGGCCTTTGTAGCATTGAGCACAGCCCCTTGGCAGGGCTCCTCTGAGCCCTTTCCCTTCATTTCTTGCCTGCTGCTCCTGCACTTCCCTAGTGCCACTCGTGCCCGGCTCTCTTGGGCTCTCTTGCCCATTGCAACTTTGCCACAAGTGCAAGCTCTGCTCTTCCCTTAATTCCTTTTCCCCAGAGGTTCCTTCCTGTACAAAACTAAAACTATAAAAAACCCACAAAAAACAAACTATAAACTATAAACCAAACCATAAACCCCAAACTATCAACTGCAAACTACCAACCCCAAACTATACAATGCAAAGTACAAATCCAAAACCATGAACAGAACTATAACCTCAAAACTGTAAATGCCAAACCATAAACCAAACTGTAATCCCCAAACAATAAACCCCTTAACATAAATCAAACTGCAGACCCTAAACTATTACCCCCAAACTACAGAGCCCAAACTGTAAAACAAACTATAAACCCCCAAATATAAATGAAACTATAAACCAAACTATAAACCAAGCTATAAAACCCAAACTATAAATCAAATGCTAAATTAAACTACAAACCACAAACCCCTAACTGTAAGCCAAACTACACATTCCAAACTATAAATCGAATGATAAACACAAAACACCACAAACTTTGAATACAACTATTATCCAACTATGAACCAAAAAATAAACCCAACTGTAAAAAACCCAAACTATAACCCCCACATGTAAAGCAAACTGTAAACAACTTTATAATAAACCATAGAAAGTCTGTGACATTTGATGTCATTTGTGTCTTAATTTCACATCTGGGATCAAAACGAATCTCCCTTGGCCTGAACTGGGTCAAGACACTCAATGAGAACCGATAGAAAAAGGCATGCCTTACTTATCATTATAGAACTGCTTGTTACAGTCAGGTGTCCTTGAAAATGTCCAGATGATGAGTGGAGACATTCATTTGGAATAGCAGGATGTTACATAATATTCAGCTTATCTTATTTTTCTGTAATTGCCAGAAGTGTGCAAACCCTATCCTCAAGTGACCAACCCTAATTATAATATGAAAACCTCCCATCCGAGGCTGAAGAAGCCCACCTTTGCAAGAAGACCTTCACCCACCGGTGAAGAATAAAGAACCACTGTGCCTTTAAATCAGAGTGAAAAAACTTGTAAGCAATAAGTCATCAGTAACAATCATGTACATGCAAACAGCCTGATTTCTGGCACTACAAACTGTAAAACCGAGAGGTTCTGTGTGTGCCAGCTCTGTGGGAATACCCACTGCACCCCTTTCTGCGCAGAACTGCAATAACCCACCTCTGCTCTGTGTCTCTGGGCGTCTCGCGCATGGGGCACACGGCCCCACATCTGGGATGACATCGGGCAGCAGCAGGACCCACAATGACCCTGGCTCTGGGGCTGTCCCTGGATGCAGCACTCAGGGCCAGGGCTGGGGCCTGTGGGCGGTGAGGTCTGCAGGTCCCCCCCAGGGCTGTCCATGCTGGGAGACTGGGAGACACCTGCTCCTGCTTCTGCAGCACCCCTGGGCCTGGCCTGGGCCCGGGCCTTCTCCATGACCTGTTGCTTCCCCTTCCCCCAGCTCTAGTCCTTCCCTTCCCTTCCCTTTCCCTTCCCTTCCCTTTCCCTTCCCTCTCCCTTCCCTCTCCCTTCCCTTTCCCTTTCCTTTCCCTTCCCTCTCCCTTCCCTCTCCCTTCCCTTTCCCTTTCCTTTCCCTTCCCTTCCCTTTTCCTTCCCTTTCCCTTCCCTCCCCTTTCCCTTCCCTCCCTTTCCTTTCCCTTTCCCTTTCCCTTTCCCTTTCCCTTTCCCTTTCCCTTCCCATCCTTTCCCCAGCCCCAGTCCCCCCTCACCCCGGTCCCCCCAATCCCTTCTCACCCATCTCTCCTCAGGCCTCTGCCCCCACGCCGTGCCCCAGGCCGCCTCTGGCTCCGCTGATTGGCTCAGCGCTGGCCAATGGCGTGGCTGTTGCTGGGCTGGGGCAGCCCTGGCCTCTGCTCCCAGCCCTGGCCTCTGCTCCCAGAGCTGCCCTGTGCCCGCTGCCCCCCCCACGCTGCCCCAGAGCCCGGGGCTGGGGGCGGTGAGGGGGATTTCTGGCACCCGGCCCTGGGCAGGAGGAGCTGCCTGGTGCTGTCCTGCAGCCTGTGGGGTTGCGTTCAGGCACCACCTCCTTTTCAGCTGGCCTTCCCAGACAAGGCCCAGCTGTGACACAGAGCTGGGGTCCTCCCTGTCTCCCCTGGGAAGCTGGAAAGGGCCTGGTCAGTATCAAGCTCCTGTGGGATGTGAGAAGAACTTGTCTGGCAGTGGTTGTGTCCTGCTGCGCAGGCTTGGAATGGCCCTGGGGAAAGAGCTGGCCAGCACAGTGTGGGACACAGGAGAAAGCTCCCATGTAAAGATGGCTGTGAAGACATGCACAGGAGAGCTGCCCCGACAGCGACCGTGCCTGCACAAGTGGCTTTGCTGTCATAGAATCATAGAACAGCCTTGGTTGGAAAAGACCTCTAAGATCATCAAGTCCAACCATTAACTCAGCACTGCCCAGTCACCACTGCCCCATGTCCCTCAGCACCTCATCTACACATTTCTTAAACAGCTCCGGGGATGGGGACTCCCCCACTGCCCTGGGCAGCCTGTTCCAGTGCCTGACAACCCTTTCAGTGAAGAAATTTTTTCTAATATCTTAACTCCTCCAAAGCCATGCCAACTTGCCCAGTATCAGCTCTTAGCAGAAGGCTTGTGTTTTAAAACATGTCCCACCTAAACAAGTTGTAGCCAGCTATGTGCGAGATAATCTAATTGGGGGAGACACACCTAACGAGCAGAGCACTGAAGTGCATGGGGACGGAGGCTTTGGCAGCCATGAAGGTAAAGAAAGAAATTGCACATGCTTCCAGGTACAAATATAACTGCCAGTTCAGCATTTCTTGTTTTGCTTATTCTTGACAGCTTATAAAAACTGTGCAAGTCCATCCACTATAAACTACAGATCCTACATACCACACTTCAGCATCACAACTCCAAAAAACAAGATCTGTTGAGAAGAAAAAGGGAATGGACATAAATTTACGTAAAAATTTGTGCATTTCTTGCAATTCCTGCACAGCATGTTTATAGTGGAAGGTGGTTAAGGATAGAACAGCTAAAGCTTCCTAAGCTGGACTCCTCCATGCTCCTACAACTTCCCTCTTACAGGTGCTGTAGACATCAAGCTCTTTTTCCAGTGCTGATGATGGGTACACAAGAGGTGAGCTGACCACCTCTCCCAGGTCAGCTCCCCACCTCTCTCCATAAAAGCTGTTTCCCCAGACAAGACCACCCATATGCAAGACACCGCGGCCATCAAAGCAGTAGCAGGAAAGATAAATGCTACCACGTTCTTCAATATCAAAATTCCTGCAAACTACTGGTTTCAAGAGAATATACATATTTTAAAAGAATGGCTGATCTAAATTCAGGTTATTCATATGCCCTAACAATACAATCTAATCTAAAATATGAATTCACATAACACCTATTTTATAACAAAACCATCACAGCCATCCTTGTACACAAATTCACTCCACAGCCTTCCCCTCCCATACCACAATGCACCAACACACAGCACACCCAGTTAATTATTTTAATTGTATACCAGTAAGTTTTAACTTCAGATATCTCCAAAATTTAGGTCTTGCAAATCCAGAAAGTCCACTATTGATATGTGAAAAACTGAAGAATGTGGAAGAATGAACTCTCAGTTCTTCTAGGAGCTACAGATGGGATATGAATGAATTCACAGTAGATGCATCAAATCCATTTCAATATTCAAGCTGGAATTTTCATACAAGTTCAGGTGACCTCAGCACATGGAGTAGGATCTGAGAAAACTGACTGGGAAGTGAGAAAGCTTACATGGGATGAAGAGAAGATGATTGAGCAATTAATTGGAGCTTGGCAGACCTCAACTGGTAGTGGACAGATCAATCATAAAACACAAGATTCACAAAGATAAGCAGAACCTTTTTTTTTTTTTTTTTTTTTTTACTTAAATAAAGATCATACAATTTTCAGAAAGAATAACCTTTTAAAAGGGTGTTTGCTGATCTGCAGAGAAGCAGGAAGAGAAAACAAGATAAGGGTGAGTTAAATGACACCAGAGGAACTTGAAGATTGTGATTCTTCAACACAGATGCAGTAGGGCATCCACAGTGCATTTAAAGTTTGGTCAGGCATCGCAAACAGACAGAATTGAGAGTGAAGACAAAAAGAGAAACAATATAAATGAACCAAAGATGCTCAGAATAAACAGAAAAAATAGTATTTCTCAGATTACTTCCTTATGATGAAATTTTACATACACTGAACACATGAAATTGATTCTGTATGGGAAAAATTCTTACACTAAAAATATATGGAAGCTTAAGTTCAAAGGAAATCCTTTTGTTTTATTATAAAGAAGCCCAAATTTATTATCCATTTCTTTAGCATGACTTTCATTTGGACTTAATTTAAAAATAAAAAACAATATTTAAAAAGCTATTTTGAAAAGAGCACACAGTGCAGCACAGTAAGAGCAGATCTGGAGAATGAAACAACCAGTTTCAACCTGTCTTCGGGACACTCTTTCTTCAGTATGAAATTTTTTAATTATTATTTTTTTAATGGGGATGGGTACCTTGTATTACTTAGCCTTGTCCTGTGGAATGAGCAGCTGAATGAGCAGCTGGAGTGCACTAACGGTGATCCTGGAGCACATCTTTCAGTTAGTTTAGAAGAAATAAGGGTAGCATTACTGAAGATGTAAATAAAAGCACAGCAAGTGGTGACAACCAGGAAATTCACTTAAAAATACATCCCACTTCCTAAAATAAGACAAATCCAAAGGCTTTGACTTACAAAGGCCAGAAATCTTAAATCTGTCATAATGTGTATTTTTTTCTTGGTAGCGTATGTCTATTATCCAGCACTGTTCTAAGCTCCACAATAATCTTCACCCACCCAGAGAAGCTCTTGAGTGACAAGGAACTCCTCTAAAAATCCATTCTGCACAAATGGATCACTAACTCTGGAGCTGAACCAACACACTGACCCACTTCGCTCTCATTTCTTCCATTATGCAGCACCAAAACCTGCAATTTCTAAACATATGTCAGAGGACACCAGGTGGGAACTGGCTGGGCTTGGTTCAGAAGCTGTTCTGTCACCCGATGGCCCCTCTGCCCCAGAGAAGGGGAATCAGGAACAGGGAAGGAGACACGTGGGTCGCAATGGAAACAGATTTAATGAACTAATAACCAGGAACTAACAGTAATCCCAGTACTGATACGGAATACAAAGGGTTCTGCTCAGCCCACAGAGTGCTCGCGAGCTGTGCACTCCCAGCAGTGAGTGCCAGTGTCACACACTGCGAGCACCACAGCTCCAGTGACAGTGGGACGGGCACAGCAAACGGGAGACTGGGCACCGGGAGCAGAGCGACGGGCGAGACCCTCCAGGGACAGGGGCCACTGAGCAAGAGACCCCTCCCCAGCCAACCTCCTAATGTACAGCGAGAGTGACGTTTATGGGATGGAATACTGCTCGTGCCCAGCCTGGAGCAGCTGCCCTGGCTTTTGCTCCTCCTGCCCTTAGCACCTGGCCAGCTCCAAACTGCTGAAGACCTTGATCAGTATAGAAACCTGCACACCGTGGCTGGCCATGAACTAAACCAAGGTGTCTTATCACCTGTGTTCTCACAGAATCGGATGCTGCAGTCTGCTCAGAACTGCAGCTTTCCTGAACAGAAAACTGATTTGGTAATTCTAGCCCAGTGAAACCAGGACACAACTGAAAGGGACAAAGCTGCAACAAAACTCAGCAAATAAATTTGCATTCAGTCTACTTGCACGGGTGAATGGTGACAGGTGACCTCATGGACAAAGCCAATATGTTTGTTAGACTGTAAAAATGACGTTGTGAGTAGCCTTAAGATTACATATAAGGAATCAAGAGTTGTCACATGGGGTCTTTCTCAGGGTTTCAGCTGAGAGGCATATTTACAGCCAGAAATTGAAAGGGGTTTTAGCCAGCGTGTACGTCTGCTGCCTTCTAGCCTGTACCCACACATGAACTAGAAGAGAATAAAAGTGCAAGCAAATCCACTTTGGTATATGTTCAGCTCAATATTTAAACAGCCAAAACTCTGAATAGTTACACTGACCCTCAGATCTTTATCTTCCTTTTATATGTACCTAAGCACATTCCCTCCTACCCACAGTCCTTCCTCCCAGCCTCACAGATCTCCTAGATAAGAAACATAAGCTGCATAAGCTACGAAAGAAAAAAAACCTGCTTTGGTAAACACCAAAACACCCAGGACTATCTCAAACTCTTTATTAGGTCCCCACTTCAGATGTTTTTGAGTTACAGGACCGTTACACACACACCACTACCAGACGTTTCTCTAGACTGAAGGCTGACAGCAGTGGACAAGGGCAGTCCTTTCTGGACACCTCACTCCTGGGTACAAATCCTAGAGACTTCCTTTAAGGACAGAAATACAAAGAGCTACAAAAAGATTTTTAAATCAAGCAAAGCAAATAAAAAGCGAACAAACAAAAAAATGACAGGTAAACCTCTGAGGCACTAATGAGGAACAAAAGGTCTCCTGTTAAGTCCACTACCCCTCACAAAGCAGACAAGGGGCTTAAAGAGATGCCTGCACAGAAATCATGGATGGAAGATAACCCTGACAACTCCAGCACAAGCGGCCAACGCGGAAACAGCAGCACTGACCCTTCTCCTGCTCCTCCTACAAGCACTTCACCAGCCATGGGAAGAAGCAAAGCAAAGAATCATAACAGACCAGCAACTGATCCCTCAAAATCCCAAATGATCAAGAAACGTATTTGAAATATGGATTTACATCCCCTAACATGGACGATGAACCTCACCCTAAGCACACGCTGTGCCTTGAGACAGGAGCTAAGGCCTACATGAAGTCACCACCACGAGCAGACATTCAATCCCGAAGCATCCAGAACACGCAGACAAACCTCCACCCCTGCATTCAGCAATGTTTTGCATTACACGATACGCAGCCCGGGACTTTCTGAAATGTCACTGAACAACAGCAGCCACTTTGCAGGTTTCTTACTCAAAAGCAAAAGCCAAAAAGCCACGTACCCTTGGGGAAACCCTCGTCCTGCCGTTTGGCTGATATCTTCCCAGGGCTTTTCCTCAAGGCAGGAGAAATGACCCTGAATTTGGAAGTCCACATCAAGTCAGAAGTACACTCAGACCTCTGGCAGTCCATACGTATGGGCCAGAAGTCCTCTTAACCACCACAGAACTGCCCCATAGTCGGCTGGCAGTCATTCTCCATGAACCACAAGTCCTCCATACCTACCTACCCACCGACCTAACCACGTACCGACTCGCCAGAAATGAGTCAGACCGCACCAGAAATGACACTGCCCAACCTGCTGTAGACATGTTAGACCAGAAATGCTGGTTTCCAGACAGAAAACACAACACAATCCACCAGAACAGCAAAAAATCAACCAGAAGAAACATGGTACAAAAGCCAAAGGTCCCTATCCAAACCCTAAAAAGGCAAACAAGCAAAAAAAGGATCCTCCACAAAAAAAGACCACACAGAACACAAGGTACAGTAAAACTAAGCTAACCCAGGAACCTAGGACCAACAAACCCATATAAATAACATGCTTTCATCCAAACTCCCTTGAACTCTGGCGTACCATAACCCTCCCATCCTGTAACCTCAGCACACCGGAAACCTAGCACCCCATAACCCTTGCACATTGTAGCCCTAAGATACCAAAACATTCAGCACAAACTCCCTGGAGATCTCTGCTCAAGCCTTCATGAAGTCCTGGATTTCAGACATCACAACCCTGAAGCTGGAGTGGGACAGAGGCACCAGGATGTGACCAGCTTTCCATCTTCACATCATCTGTCACAGCCTGAAAAAGTGCCCCAGTGAAACACTGCCACAGAGAAGGGCTGAGGCACTTGGAGACTGAACCAGCCAGCCAGGACCACGGGGCTTCAGGTCATCATTGCTCTGTCAGAGCCATCAAGCAGATGACCCTGTCCTCCTTGAGACACCCCTCGGGGCACCCGTACCCAGCACCGGGTGGCTGGATATGGCCTTTTCTCTACGGGGAGATGCTTCCTGGAGCAGGATCTCTAGCGGGGGCACTGGGGAACCCTCAACAGCCCTGGATGCCCAAAAGACATTTCTGTGTTCCTCCATGTCTCACCAGAACCAGGGGCAGAGGAAGGCTGCTCTAGTGGCCTCCGAGAGAACCAGCTCACCTGGACTGCTCTATGGCCACTGGGAACCTTCGCAGTCAGGTGGGTCTGAGCACCACTCTGCAATTGGCTGTCACCTCCCTGCAGGATGCTCTGCAGCACAGGGTAGGTCTCTGCTTGGTCACCCTGTGGACAAGGATTGAACATGAGGGATGGGGTTTGCTTTGTCCCCATTCCCAGGGTGCCACAAAAGAGACTTGCCACCACGTACAAGATGCAGGTGTGGGTCAAGATAGCTGGCAGGAGCAGGCAAGACATCCGGGGGCGACCCCAGTGCTGTCAGAAAGCAGATCTGGAGACAACAGGGAGAAGCCCAGGGCAGCCGGCAGTGGGGCCTGGCAGAGTGCAGCCCCTGCAGAAATGCCCAGCTCCATGAGACCTGGCCTCGGGGCTGCAGCACAGGGATGGCACCAGCTGGGGCTTCACTGGGAAAAGTCAGGCAGAGATGACCCCAACACCCCACATGTGTACCTGGCCCTGGGATCTGACAGCCTGACCCTCTGCCCATCACCGCCACGGGATGCGAGAAGCAGCGCTGCTGGCCTTTGCATGTTCCTGAGCCATCCCTTGATGGATGAGTCTTTAACCAGCAGGCCTAGAAAGAATAAAAATTGGCCAGAATTAAGCTGTGCTCAAGGTTTTACAGGCAGTATGGTTCTCTGAGGTGCCTGGTGGTGCCGTTCCTCAGGAGCACCCGGGAGCACAGGGTGGGTGCCTGTCCCTCCAGGAGGGCAGTGCAGTGTGCGCAGCGGGGGCGAGCGGGGGAGTGTGGAGCTGTCAGATGGGCTCAGGCTTTAAAAGTGCCCAGCCAGATAAGCCAGGGTCCTTTTTCCTCACAGGCTGTATTTAGAGTTTAAATAGTCATTTTTTTGTAAAGAAAAAACAACAAGAAAATAAACCAAAAAAAAAAACCCCAGCTGGGTGATTTTATTCTTCCTAGCTGGGGCTTTTTTTCCCCATCCCTGGGCACTCTGCAAGGTGATGATCTTCTCCAGTGTCAGGGTGCAGGACTGAGCCGAGGGCATGGCCTTTGCAGCAGCACATTTGATGAGGAAGAGGTTAATAATACACTGAGAATTGTAGGCACTAACCAGCAGGCGCAATTGGCCGACCATGTGAACAAAGGACATAGTTTTAACTCACAGACATGCTTGGTAAGATAAGGGAAAAACTGAAGAACTTGCCTTTGAAAGATGGAACAGACAGGCCTGAGTGTTGGCTAAGAGGCCCCAAGGACAATGCTCCCTCAGGAAGGAGGGACTGATAAGAACAACAGTGCTAATCAAGGGGTCCAGGGACCAGAACAGACCGGTCTGGATGTGCAAAGCAAGCACAGGTGAAAAGGACACCGCGAGGAAGACTCAGAGCCTTCCTCCTGAAGACCCCAAAGACGACCACCAGGATGCACCGCGCAGGCGCAACCAGGCGGAGCAAGAGGCATGGAATATTATAATGATTTACTGTAAATCTCCTCCCTGAGACCCTCCCAGTGACGGAAACCTCATTCCCACCTGATGTAAACTTTTGAATATGTAGCACTTTGTCCTATAAAAGGAGTGCACTTCCAGCCCCAAGAGTGCAAGTTCAGAGGAATGATCCCCCCTACACCCAGCGCCGTAACAAACACACCTGCTGTGTAACTTCTCAGGAGTTGTAGAGTTTGATTCCGTACATCACATTTCTGGAGGCTCCTGGTGATGCAGTCCCTGGGGAGTGCTCGGGAAATGGGGCGCTTGCCCAGGATTGCTATTTTTGGTCACTGCCCATCACTCCCTGCCCCACTTTTTGAATTCCTCCCTCTCTTTAGCCCATCGTTATTTTTCCTGTCTCTGTCGGGCTCCCTGTCTGTATTTTCTAGTTCCTCCCTGTCTGGGTGGGCTTCTCCTTTCTCTCTGGCCTCCATCCTGCTGCCCTGCTGCCCAGGCAGCCCCGGGGAGGCGGCCATGGGGCCTGCGGGGGGGCAGGGCCGAGCCGGGGGACGGTGTCCCCGCAGGGTCCGAGGGCAGGAGGAGTGCCCCGGGGCATGCTGGGAGCTGTAGTTTCAGGGCAAGGGCTGCTGGGCGGCCATGTGTCTGTTCCCGGGGCATGCTGGGAGCTCCCCTTCCCACAGCCATGCTGTCCCGGGAGGCACAGGCCCTGCTCCAGCTGTGGCCCGGCTGAGGTGAGGGCTTGGGGCTGCCCGTGAGGCCAGCCAGGCCCTTGGGCGGGCGTGGGGGTGTCTGCTGCCTGCTGGCTGCACGGGAGGGGCAGGGGGAGCTCCAAGCTGGAGCCGGGCCTGGCCGGCGCCCTCCTGGCAGTGCCTTGAGAGCTGGGGAGGGGAAGGAGATGGAGACAGACCCTGGGCACAGGCCCCGGGCACCCCGACTGCCAGAGCCCCCTGAGCCGCCCCAGCCCTGCTCGCTTCCTGCAGCTGCCCCAGCCCCAGCCCCTTCCCCTGTCCCACAGCCCCAGGCTGCCCCACGGCCTGTCCTGGCAGCAGCGAGCTGGGCCTGGGGCGCGCTCCATCCGCCGTTACCGCAGGTGTCGTCAGTGCCAGCGCAGGGAGGGAGCGGTGTCTGCAGGAGCTCCTGCAGCAGGAGGGCTCCAGCTGGGGCCAGCTGGGGTAATCATGGCTCTTTCCTTCTCCCAGGGGCTGCGCTGGGGGCTCGGTTGTCCGTTCCTCCCCTGGGAACATCGTTGGCTGCACCTGGCTCCAGCTGTGTTGAACAGATCCGAAGGTGAAGCGGCTGGAGCAGGACAGGTAGGGGACACGCTGGAAGCTGCCCCCTGACAGGAGACAGCTGGCCTCTCGGCGTGAGGAAGGGTCCTGGTGGGCAGTCTGCATCAGCCAGATCGCCTGCGTGCAGCGCGGGGTCTGTGTGTGGAACCCAAAGCACGGTACAGCTGTGTAGGGTGTGTGTCGTGTGTGAGGCTGTCTCTGGGAAGCCTCGTACTGTAAGAGCTGAGAGAGGCAGAGACAGAAGTGTCTCCACTGTAAAATTCTCCCAGGAGCACCGAGAGGGGGAACTGCAGTGAGTCCTGGGCCATAGGGGCCGCATCGCCCCTCTTCTGCATCTGGGTCCCTCTCTGTGCCTGTGCACCCCTTGCCTTTCCCTCACTGGTGTCACTATTTTGCTGCCCTGTACCTCTCCTCTTCTGTCTCTTCTTTTGTCCTGCTCCCTCTTCCTCCCTCTCTAGTCTTCAGCCCCTCTCTCTACCATTCTACTCTCCCCTTTGTTTTTTGTTGCTCTCCCTCTGGCTGCTCCCTGACCCCCTTTCTTTTGATGCTAAACCCTTTTTTCTCTCTCCGTATCACCCTGCCCTGCTCCCCATCCCTGCCTTTCTCTGACAATCCGTGTCCTGTCTCTGTTCTTGTCTTTCCCTCTTTGTCCCTGGTCAGTCTTCCTGTCTTTTTTTTTCCCTCTCTCCATCCCCCTCTCTCTGCTGCTTCTTTGTCCACCTCTTTCCTGCTCCTGATCCTTTTTCCTCTTCCTGTGCCCCTGTCCTGCTCCCTCTCCCATCTTTTCTGTCTTTAGTTCTCTGTCCCACTGCCTGTCCCATCGGTTCTTGCTATTTTTCTTATTTTATTCTTGTTTTCCCTCCTGGCTGCTTTATTGGGATCTGACCCTTTATTTCTTAGTCCTCCCCGTCCTGTTCCCTGTCCTTTTTCTCCCTCTGTATGTCCTGTTCCCTGTCCCTGTCTTTCTCTGCCCCTTCTTTGTTTTTCTCCTTTCCTCTCATTTTTCTATCCCTCTGTGTTACTCCCCAACTTTACTTTTTCTTCCTCTGTCTCTCTGCAAGACTCCTTGTCCCTCTTTTTCTTGTTTTCTCCATCTTTCTGGCCTTTTCCCTGCACCTCTCTTTCTGCCTTGCCTCCTCAGTCTTTTCCCTCCTCTTATTTTCCTCTTTCTAGTCCTTCTGCCCGTCAGCTTAACCTGAATGTCCAGGTGTCCCTGTGCTGTGGTTTTTACCTGGCATTGCCCTAGGGAAGATCTGTGTCTTTAGGGCTAGAGGTCATCTGGGAGCCGGTCTCCTTATGGAGATGGCCAAGCAAGGTGTAGTTACAGCAGAGGTTGTTCTCAGCTGTTGCTCTGTACACCTTGGTGAAAGAGCAGGCTGTGGACCTTATTTTAGTGGAAGGTTTCCTGTTCTGTGCTTATTGCTCTTACTCGGTCTCGGTGCACTTGGTCTGTGATCAGGGCTGTGTACCTGAATGTTCTCTGGTCTTCCCACTTCAAAGCCCTTCTTTTTTTTTCTGGAGATATTTAACACTTAAACGGCTGATATAATGGGCTGCGTAAAATGTGAGAGAGAGGCCTGAGTTTTTGCTGTTGTTTTCTAACAAGAGGTGGAGGGTCACATCTACAAATGCATCAGGGGCTGTGTTAACCCCACGCCCCACCTCCCACTGCAGAAATGACTGTGGGCAGAGGCACTGTGAAACAAACATCAAATGTTTAATGGATTAGGAAATAGAGCTATGGGAGAGGGCCAGGGCTGGAGTGGGTGGGTGCAGGTCGGCTGTCTTGGGGATCCGTGCTCCACGCTTCTCCATCAAATATCATCTTAGGAGCGTTGGGAGGAGGTGTTTTTGCTGTCCACCAGCGTCGCCACTGCCACTTGCTCCTTGTTGCAGCCGCCCTCTGCACTGTAATCCAAGAGGTGGGGGAGCTTGTTGAAGGAGGTGGTCCAGTTGGGGACATCGGGGAGAGTGCCCTCGCAATCCCCCAGCCCCGCCACCACCGCTCGTTACCTGGGGCAGCCGCCTTCTGCCACGTACTCAGAGAGATCAGGGAGCTCGTGGAGGAAGGCGGTCACGATGGGGCTGTCGAGGATGTTGGGGATGCTGTCGATCCAGGCGAGCATCTGGTTGATAGCAGCGTCCTCTGGCTGCTGAGGAAGGGCCTCGGCAAAGGCACCTGGTGCCTGCTTGGGCACATCCTTGGGCTTCCTTGCAGCTGCTGGCGTGGTCACCACTTCTGAAAAAGCAAAGAAAGCCAACCCAACCCAAGGGGGATGAAAGGTTTCATCAGCTAGGCTGCCCACCTGTGGGCTCTGCTGCCCCCCAACCTTACCTGTGGGCTTCGTTGTGGTCCTGCTAGTCCGCACAACGAGGGAGGGCTGGTGGGGGCTGGCAGCAGGGATGCCATCCTTGATGGCTGCTGTGTCCTTGTTGGAGGCCTCGGATGGCTTTTGGTCAGTGCCAGGCAGGGCGCGGAGCACAGGGGGGCCCTGCCCCTGGTGCTGGGTCTTGCGGCGCTTGGGTGGTGGGGAGCCGGTGTGGGCAGGGACGTGCATCAGGCAGGATCCCGTGGGGTAGAGGGGCTCCCCCTGGACCACTGCCCCTGCCCCCAGCCCCATGGTCTGTTGGGGCACCAGCGTCCCCCTCACCACCTGCTGTCCCCAGCCATAGGTAGGGGGACAGGGAGCAGGCATGGGGGGGAGCTGCATCCCGTGGGGGGGCTGCACCAGCTGCCCTGGGGCCCCCAGGAGCCCTGGCACCCCCTGACAGATGCTGTCCTGGCAGAGCTGGTTGCTGACAGGGCGGACCTGGGCAGGCTCAGAGGACAGCAGCAGCCCCGGGACAGCGGTCAGCTCGCAGCCAGTGACCGTTGGTGGCATGGCAGGGGTGATGAAGATCTCGCTGGGTACCTCCAAAGCTGTCGGCATCCGGAGAGGGAACCTCTCTGTTGGGAAAGCACAGAGGGGTGATGGGGTGAGATACCTGTGGGCAGAGCTTGCTGGGGGGTTCCCCGAGGGCAAGAGCCCCAGGAGGAGCGGGCGCCTGCTGCCCTAACTGCCATGGCAGTTGGTCAGGGTGTGGTTGGTCAGGTCATGTGGCAAACTGCCTCCATGCCCATAACGATCACTGCTGAGGCAGGGGTGCCAAAGTAAGTCGCTGTAGTGGCGAGCAGTCGTGCCCAGGAGCGCTGCGTTTGAGAGGGGGAGTGGAGGCTGGGCGTCGTGGAGCAGGTACTGCCTGGCCCCGACCATGTCATGCGTCCACTACAAGTTCTTCTCCCATCTGAACTATGGCACAGTCACCTTCAACGGCCTCCACATCTCCCTCTGCGACCTCAAGCGCCAGGTCATGGCCTGGGAGAGGCTGACGACGGCCAACTGTGACCTGCAGATCGCCAATGCCCAGACCAGAGAAGGTGCGTGGGGGTGACAGGTGTGGGGCCTTGGGGACCGCCCAGCTGGCAGCGTCGCAGCCCGCCCCGTGGCAGCCACAGCCTGCGGGAGCCGCGCTCTGCTCTTGGTGGCTCGTCCCCACACACCGTGAGTCAGCCCGGGGCACATCCCGCCGGTGTGCAGGGGGACCGGGAGGGCAAGCGGCACTGGGGACTGAGCGGGGTGGGAAGCGATAATGCGATTCGTCCGCGGTCGGTGCCTGTGACTTGTGTTGGGGCCTCACAGAGCTGCTCTCTGGAGCTGGGGTTCTGACTGCTGCCTTAAGATCTGTGTTTTAGACGCGGAGCCAGGCATAGAAGGAGATGTGCTTGACGTGCGACATAGAGTGCTTACAAAAGATTGGGTTTCATGGAATTCTTCTAGGTAAAATTATAAGGATAATAACAAACTTGGCAGATTTGTTTGTAATCTGGTGTAGAAAGGCAATAGTGATGGAAATAGATGGCTCATTTGAAGGGAAAAAATAAAAGTGATTTTGGTGGGTTAGTTTTGTCTTCAACGTGTTTTACTCCACTGCGTTGGGAATCTGGTGTTGTGGCTGTTGCAGAAACATCTCAAGAGCAACATTTTGGATCAGGAGTGTGTCTGGGAGTTATAATATAGGCAGACCCTTTAAAGCCATCGTGCGCAGGAGAGTTCTCTGTATCTACATTACACTTTGGGATTTCTTCTTAATATATCTTTGTTTCTACAGCAAAGGCTTTTTTTTTTTTTTCCCATTTAAGCATAAAAATCCCCCAGTGGTTTTCCGAGCAAAGCCAGAGAACACATTTCAGTATAATGTAGATGTAAGCCAGCTTTTAGGTTTATATGTGTAACCGTGAATTTCAGACTTTATTAATCAGATAAGAAGATACTTAAACTCACCTTCAGAAGATAAAAAACTCAGTTGGGATATTCTGCCTAAACGGGATGTTTGGAGTTGTTTTTTTACAACTGAGATAGGGTTAACGAACCATCACGACTCCCGCTTGTCTTAGCGGATCGCGACAGCAGAGGCAAACTCATGCTCTTCCCACAGAGCCTGCGCTTACAAGCACCGAACCTTACTGGGGCCCAGTTGCAGGGAGAGTCAGGAGGTCCTTCCCCAACAGGGAAACTCTGTAAACTGCATCCACTTCACATGTAGACACTCCACCCTTCCTGCAAGTGGTCCCAGCTTTTATCCCCAAAAGCGAGACACCTGGCACTTGTTTATCAAAAGCAGGACACCTGGTGCTCGTTTACCCAAGGGCTTTCCCTGCAAGGCCGGCCGCACCTTGGAGGAAAGTCAAAAGGCAAACTCATCGCCTCCTTTTGAAGGGCTGTGGGAACCACCCATATGTTAATCTCTTAATTCAGGGCTCGGGGTTCAGACCCCAGCACTTCAAATGGAAATGTAGTAATAGAAGCAATGCTACTCTGAGCTATTTTGCTTTTCTGTCTGTGCAGGAATACGCCGAAGTGGTGTGTAATTCCACCTTAATCACATTCCTACAAACTGACTGATGTTTTTTCTGTGTTTGTGTTGTTTTCAGAATACACAGATGATGATGCCCTGATTCCTAAGAACTCGTCAGTAATTGTGAGAAGAATCCCTGCTGCAGGAGGTAAAGCTGCCAGCAAACCACGTGTGATGTAAGTATCCGTAAAGCTTCGTATTCTTTGTGAGGGTTTGCGGTGTGTTAACTGTTTCTATTGGTATTATTAGTTTACAGAGGCACTCAGATTGTATCTTTCTTGTTGAAGCTGCTGTTCATTTTTGTTGTCCTGTGGTAGACTTTAATGAATCTGTCCCAAAGCAGACTTACATTTTTAGTGCTGCTGGGACATGGGGTTCAGACCCCAGCACCGGTAACTGTTAAGATGATTCTTTTGGAGTTGATTGTTCTGAGAGGTGAGTTGTAGATCCTGCTTCCTCTGCGTGTAGACATTCCTTCTCCTATGCTTCCTTCTTCCTATGCTATGATTCCTTCTCCGTTTGCTTTTATTGCTGTAGTGGTAAAGGCAGCTACGCATTGTAGTGTCAGCGTATAATTTGTTCCCACCTCAGGAGAGTCTGATTCTCAGTGTGGGACTATTTCTGGCGTTTGGGGGAGGGGCGTGGGATATGACAGGTATTCTTATGCCCCGAATCTGGGGTTTTGCTTACTTGCTATAGCGGAAAGACCAAGGGTTGCTGGTTGGGTACGACTGCTTTATTTTAAGTTCTGATCACCTTTATTTCTTCTTGTAGAAGTCGAACGGAGCCAGCGAGTGCAGCATCAAAAGCAGTATGTAAAAACACAATCTCGCACTTTTTTCCAATGCACCGCACTTAATTCTAAACCATGTAGCCTTGTCTTGATTTTCCAAACATGAGCTGAGTTTATTTTCCAGTAAGACATAGTATATGTTGTAAATATTTGCTTCAGCATAGTATAAACTGAGTAATGCTGTCATTTGCACGGTTCCAATGCGAGTATTGGTATCTGTGCCTAGTAATGCATTATACTTTGCATTGAATATTTCCCGAATGACTTTGTGTTGCACAGTTGAGGTACTCAGGGGACATAGTGCAGACTTTTGGACTACAGTGGAGGCTAACTATTGCTATGTTTTGATCGTAGAACTTGAATATGATTTTATTTTTTTTGTGAACAGGTTGATGACTCTTCTGCCCCTCTTTCTCTGGCCCAACTTATTCAGGTATATGTATATTCTTGTCAAATATCTAAAATTAAGAAAGCATTTGCTGCGTAATTTTAAATCTTACACTGTGATCTATAGCTGGATAGCTGTTGTAATATGTATAAAACTTTTGGTTTTAATAATTTAAAGCATTCATTTTAACTTTATCAAAATATACACACATTTTACTATCCTGTAAAGAGTAGTGCTCAGTTTGGCAAGAGAGAAGGGGAGCGCCTTCATAGAATCATAGAATGGTTTGGGTTGGAAGGCACCTCAAAGATCATCTCGTTCCAACCCCCCTGCCATGGCAGGGACACCTCCCACTAGATCAGGTTGCTCAAGGCTGCATCTGGTCTGGCCTGGAACACTGCCAGGGATGGAACAGCCTCAGTCAGGAGCTTAAAAATCAGTTCAAAAATACCGGATAGTGTATTTTTCTCTACGCATGGCTTCAGCCCACTTTTGGAAGAAAAGTGGGTTCCACAAGTCTGTATGTAAGGCATAGGCAGATGGAAGGTTTTGAGCGCTCGAGAATGCTCTTTTCAAGTAGGTTAACTGCACATAAACGCCATGTAATGGTGCGAGGACTCCCCAGAACATCTTCAGGACAGCTGTATTTTATATAAGCAGCTGTTTTCATACAACCTGAGCGAGCGTTGTGCTGCTCAGGACAGGACCGGGTGAGCACTGTGGGCTTTGGCTGTTTGGGCTTCAGTGTTTCTCTGATGCCTGTGTCAAATTATTCCCTGTTCACAGACGTCCAATCTGGCTGAAGCCAGTGCTTCTGAAGAAGATAAAATAAAAGCGATGGTGATACAGTCTTGCTGGGAATATGACCCAGTCAAGTAAGTGCTGATAATGTCACATCTGTTCTTGGAAGATTATGGAAAACTTGTAGAGGTGTTTGTTTTAATGAGAGAGACGCGTGCAGAGCTTTTTCTTTTTTTCCCCAAAACCTTTTAGTTACATGAAGAAACCCTTGGGTCCACCTCCGCCATCAAGTGTTTGCTTTCATTGTGGAAAAGCTGGTCACTATAGAAAGAACTGCCCAACAAAGGGGGTAAGAGTGTGGGGGACTTGTGGTGTTACTCAGTTTTTAATTGTTTTACCTTGGCATTTCCATAACAAATCCATGAATACTCATCTTAAGACTTGTTTCTCTTGGTGTGAGATACAGAGGTTACATGGCAATGTTGCAAAGCCCTTCAAAATTCAAGGGAAACCTGGAATTAGAAACATAAAGTTTTCTTTTTCCTAGCTCACAGACATTGACTTTGTCCATAGATCTTCCTCTGTGAACTTTCATGCATATTTTGTGTCCGGAGAGCTGCCAGGCAGAGAGGGAGCTGGGGGTGTTGGTTGACAGCCGGCTGAACATGAGCCAGCAGTGTGCCCAGGTGGCCAAGAAGGCCAATGGAATCCTGGCCTGTATGAGAAATAGCGTGGCCAGCAGGGGCAGGGAAGTGATCCTACCTCTGTACTCGGCACTGGTGAGGCCACACCTCGAGTAGTATGTTCAGTTTTGGGCCCCTCACTACAAAAAGGACATTGAAATACTTGGGCGTGTCCAGAGAAGGGCAGCGAAGCTGGTGAAGGGTGTGGAGCACAAGTGTGATGGGGAGCGGCTGAGGGAACTGGGGGTGTTCAGTCTGGAGAAGAGGAGGCTGAGGGGAGACCTCATCACCCTCTACCACTCCCTGAAAGGAGATTGTGGAGAGGTGGGGATGTGTATCTTCAGCCAAGTAACAAGCGATAGGACGAGGGGTGATGGCCTCAAGTTGCATCAGGGGAGGTTTAGACCAAATATTAGGAAGTATTTCTTTACAGAATGGGTTGCCAGATGTTGGAATGGGCTGCCCAGGGTGGTGGTGATGTCCCCATCCCTGGAGGTGTTTAAGAGTCGGGTCGACATAATGCGCAGGGATATGGTGTAGTTGAGGACTGTCCATCTTAGGTCGATGGTTGGACTCGATGATCTTCAATGTCTTTTCCAACCTAGATGATTCTGTGATTCTGTATTTCAATATTACGGGAAATTTTTCTGGTTTTACCTCTTCTTAATGACAGTGCAGAGCTTTTAGTATTTCATAGAAAACCAAGATGTTTCTGTTGACCCCATCTGTTGAGTACTTGCGTGTGTTAATTACAGCAGTCTCTGGTGGAGTATTCATGCCATGTCAGTCACTGAATGGACATGCATGAGGTGTGAATTCCACCTTCCTATACAGATGGTGAACGTCAGTTTCCCCAGTGACGGATTCAGAGCTTGAATTCAGCTCTCGTTTTGGCACAGGAGCGGGTTGTGTCTCTGCTCTGAGGGGATGATGGTGAGCTGAGGGATATTTCACCTTTAAGGAACCTGAAGTTCAGCCAGAGAATGGCAGTTGAGTTCAAAACACTGCTCAAGCCTTTGGAACATCCTGGCTCTATTCATTGAGGGAAATAAGTATTTCAGATGAGCAACCCTTATGCTAGGTAAAAGGAGAGCATTAAAGGTTTTTGCTGCTTGGAATAATCATTGAAATGTCATTTCAAGTGTGGGTCTCAAGATGAGATATGTCTGCATGTCTTTACCTGACAGGACAAGAACTTTGAGCCTGTTCCCCAAATTAAAAAGAGCACAGGCATTCCAAGGAGTTTCATGATCGAGGTGCAAGACCCCAATACAAAGGGAGCTCTGCTGACCAAGGCTGGAACTTTTGCAATACCAAGGATTGCTGCGTAAGTATGGAATTCACTGGACTGACCAAAAAGTGAACGAGAGAAACCATGTGTGAATGTCTGAGTGGCCCTGCAGCCACGCTGGCCAGTATCTGTTATTACAGGGGAGGAAGCACCGTCATTGTCTCTTAACCTAAAAATCTTTGACGTGTTCTAATATTAAAATAGGGTGGTGCCTCTGTGTGTGGGAAAGTTTTCCCCTCCCCCCGCTTCCGCTGCTGTGGCTAGAGAACAGTAGTTTGAACTGAATGCCTATGTTTTAGACGGCTAATGTGGAGTGAGAAGAATTCCATCTATTATCTTCCTTTGGTAAAACCCAAAGCCTGGAAAAGTTTTCCTTTACCCATCTTTAACTTTTTCTTTTTCCTTCCCCACTCCCCTCTCCAGGGAAGCTTATGCCAGAGGAAAGAAGGAAAAGCCTCCCTTTTTACCAGGGGAGCCCTCCTGCTCCTCCTCCTCAATGCCGTCAGGTGGTCCTGTTGCAGATGAGTTGTTATGTCTCATTTGTAGAGAGGTAATGACCGATGCAGCTGTTACTCCCTGCTGTGGAAGGAGTTACTGTGATCAATGTAAGTGCTGTCCCCGTGCTTGTTAGTTCAAAACATCTGATCCTCTGAAAGCAGAAATAGGAGATGACAAAATGACTTTGTGAGCAGTTCTATTGAATACTGAAGTCTCCCCTGAACAGGAAAGGACTCTTCTCCTATAAAGGGAAAAAAAGGCAGAAAGCTTTTTTCCCCTTCTACGTGTCTAGTTAAATCCCCTTCACGTGCGGAAGGGCGAGTATGAGAAGAGTGCACACTTGTGCAGGTGGTGACAGTATGAGGCATCGAATGCATTGAGTTTGTCCCCAGCCCTTTCTCATACAAAGTTGTATCGCCACCTCCGGCGACTGACTGTGGTCTGCAGCAAACGGAGAGTTGGGCATTAAGTCCACATTCTTCTCTGTGGGAAAGCTGGTGAAAACCTTCAGAACTCAAACCTACGAATGGTTTCTGAGATGTGTTTTTTTCATTAACCTTGAGGTCGGAGACTTCTCACTGTACTAGACAGCGGAAAGAAGGTGAGTCGAAACATCATGGCACGGCCGACTCCACCTCTTCAACTGTTACCACAGTGGCATATCAGAACTGTGTAGTTGTTTGCTGCACACTGGAAATTGTTTACTCTATTGAACGTTGATAGCTTCGTGCTCTCCAGTCCAGACCACATTCACCCATTCATCATGTACGTGTTTTTATAACTGATTAGAACCAAAAAATTCCCTTTGTTTGGCTAAAAACTATTGTGATTATTCTAATTCTACACAGGTATTAGAACAGCCCTGCTGGAATCTGAGGAACATACCTGCCCAGCGTGTCATCAGACAGATGTTTCCCCAGATGCTTTACTTGCCAACGAGCTCCTTCGCCAGGTAACATGACGCTCACGTAAACTGTTTGTAAGAAAAGCCCATTTGTAAAAAGCTGGAAGGGAAGGAAAATATTAATTTACATCTCCTTGAGGAAGGCTAAATTGAACAAGGCTGAGCTTACTTTTCCAGGACATTATCTGTGGTTACAGAAAGCTCACAGCTCTTTAGAGACAACCTGACAAATTCAGGTCACGCTTCTGTTTAAGGTGATTTCCTCACTTTGAAATTCGGTGTTACCACAGAAGACTCTGAGATACCAATCATTGGTATCAGTGCTTAATGGGATGTGCTCATACATCTGTATGCTGATTGATTTTAGGACTGATTGCATTTACAGGAATACACAAGTAATTTTACTCTGTGGAGGCTTCTGTTCATGTGTGTACTCAAGTTTCCTATTACCTTTTTGTAAACGTTTTTCTGC
This sequence comes from Podargus strigoides, assembly GCA_028020825.1. Lineage (NCBI taxonomy): Eukaryota > Metazoa > Chordata > Aves > Caprimulgiformes > Podargidae > Podargus > Podargus strigoides. Next base: position 6,919,649 of record CM051648.1, read on the forward strand.
CTCCAGGCTGTGAACAGCTTCAAAAATGGAGCTGGCGACGCAAAAAGGCTCAATAAGGAGATGCAGCAGCAGCCACCAGCACCACCACGTCCATCACCACTCCTGGCTGTTAGACCTCCTGCTGCGCTGGTGAGTGCCGCTGAACTTCCTAAACCTTCCTCTGTCCATCAGCAGTTTGTTGGAAGAGAAGGGTAAGTTTTATGTCAACGTATGCAGTGATTCTTGTCTTTTAGTAGGGCTGATTTTCCGACTGTTTGTATTTATTCACAAGGGCTTTCAGGTGCCTGTGATGAGTCCAAATTTTTTTTTCGCACGACGACGACGGCATCATGTCCAAATTTTTTTTTGCGCACGACGACGATGGCATCGCGTCCAAATTTTTTTTCCGCACGATGACCACGGCATCGCATCCAAATTTTTTTTCGCACTAAGATGATAGCATAGCGTCCAAATTTTTTTTCTGCACGATGACGACGGCATCACGTCCAAATTTTTTTTGCATACGATGACTATGGCTTCACGTCCAAATTTTTTTTTCACACGATGACGACGGCATGGCTTCCAAATTTTTTTTGGCGCAAGACGACGATGTCTTCGCGACCAAATTTTTTTTGCGTACGATGACGAGGGCTTCGCGTCCAAATTTTTTTTTCGCACGAAGACGACTGCATCGCGTCCAAATTTTTTCGCACGACGATGACGGATTCTCGTCCCAATTTTTTTTTCGCATGACGACGACGGCTTTGAGACTAAATTTTTTTTTCACACGACGATGAAGGCTTCGCGTCCAAATTTCTTTTTCGCACGACGACGACGGCATCGCGTCCAAGTTTTTTTTTCGCACGACGACGACGGATTCTCGTCCAAATTTTTTTTTGCATGATAATGACGGCTTCGAGACTAAATTTTTTTTCTCGCACGACAACGACGGCATCGCGTCCATACTTTTTTTCACACTACGACAATGGCATCGCGTCCAAATTTTTTTTTCGCACGACGACGACGGCATTGCGTCCGAATTTTTTTTACGCACAATGACGACAGCTTCGCATCCGAATTTTTTTTTGCATGACAACAACGGATTCGCTTCTCAATTTTTTTTTCGCGTGACGACCACTTCATTGCGTCCCAATTTTTTTTCGCTCGATGACGACGGCTTTGCGTCCAAATTTTTTTTTCGCACGACGACCACGGCATCGCGTCCAAATTTTTTTTCGCTCGATGACGACGGCTTTGCGTCCAAATTTTTTTTTCGCACGACGACCACGGCATCGCGTCCAAATTTTTTTTCGCACTTAGACGACGGCATCGCGTCCAAATTTTTTTTCCGCACGACGACAACGGCATGGCGTCCAAATTTTTTTTTAGCTCGATGACGACGGCTTCGCGTCCAAATTTTTTTTTCGCACAATGACGACGGCTTCGCGTCCAAATTTTTTTTTCGCACAACGACCACGGCATTGCGTACAAATTTTTTTTCGCACGACGACGACGGATTCGCTTCTCAATTTTTTTTTCGCGCGACGACCACTTCATCGCGTCCAAATTTTTTTTTTTGCACGAAGATGACGGATTCGCCTCTCAATATTTTTTTTGCGCGACGACAACGGCTTCACGTCCAAATATTTTTTCGCATGACGATGACGGCATCGCGTCCAAATTTTTTTTCGCTAAACGACGACGGCATCGCGTCCAAATTTTTTTTCGCACTAAGACGGCGGCATCACGTCCAAATTTTTTTTCCGCATGACGACGGCATCACGTCCAAATTTTTTTTGCGTACGATGACTACGGCTTCGTGTCCAAATTTTTTTTTCACACGACGACCACGGCATCGCGAACAAATTTTTTTTCGCTAGATGACGACGGCATAGCGTCCACATTGTTTTTTCACACGACGACGACGGCATGGCGTCCAAATTTTTTTTTGCGCGACAACGACTCCTTCGCGTCCAAAGTTTTTTTTTTGCACGACGACCACGGCATCGCGTCCAAATTTTTTTTTTGCACGAAGACGACGGCATCGCGTCCAAATTTTTTTTTTTGCACGACGACAAAGACTTCTCGTCCAAATTTTTTTTTCACACGACGACGACGGCATCACGTACAAATTGTTTTTTTCGCACGACGACGACGGCTTCGCCTCTCAATTTTTTTTTTGTGCGACAACGACTCCTTCGCGTCCAAATTTTTTTTTTTGCACGACGACCACGGCATCGCGTCCAAATTTTTTTTTCGCACGAAGACGACGGCATCGCGTCCAAATTTATTTTTTTGCACGAAGACGAAGGCTTCTCGTCCAAATTTTTTTTTCACACGACGACGACGGCATTGCGTACAAATATTTTTTTGCGCACGACGACGACATCTTCGCGAACAAATTTTTTTTTCGCAAGATGACGACGGCTTCGCACCCAAATTTTTTTTCGCACGACAACCACAGCATCGCGTCCAAATTTTTTTTTACACGACGACGACGGCTTCGCGTCCAAATTTTTTTTCGCAAGACGACGACGGCCTCACGTCCTAATTTTTTTTTCTCACGACGACGACGGCTTCGCGTCCAAATTTTTTTTTCGCATGGCGACGACGTTTTCGTGTCTCAATTTTTTTTTTCTCAAAACCACGACGGTTTCGCGTCTCAATATTTTTTTTCACATGACGACGACGGTTTCGAGGCTCAATTATTTTTTCGTAACACAACGCCGGTTTCGGGTCTCAATTTTTTTTTCGCAACACGACGTCGGTTTCGTGTCTCAATTTTTTTTAAGCACGACGAGGATGGTTTCGTGCCTCAATTGTTTTTCGCACAACGACGACGGTTTCGTGTCTCAATTTTTTTTTCACACGACGACGTCGATTCCGTTTCTCAATATTTTTTTTTCGCATTGCGACGACGGATTCATGTCTCAATTTTTTTTTTGTCAAAACCACGACGGTTTTGAGGCTCAATTTTTTTATCGCAACACGACGTCGGTTACGCGTATCAATTTTTTTTAAGCACGATGAGGATGGTTTCTTGCCTCAATTTTTTTTCGCATGACGAGGACGGTTTCGTATCTCAATTTTTTTTTTCCCCCGACATCGACGGGTTTGTGTCTAAAATTTTTTTACGCATGACGAAGTCTGTTCCGTGTCCAAACTTTTTTTCGCATGACGACGACGGCTTCGCGTCCAAATGTTTTTTTTCTTACGACGACAGCTTCGAGTGCAATTTTTTTTTTTTAGCACGACGACGACGGTTTCGTGTCTCAATTTTTTTTTCACATGACGACGACGCTTTCGAGGCTCAATTTTTATTTCGCAACACAACACCGTTTTCGCGACTCAATTTCTTTTAAGCACAACGAGGACGGTTTCGCGTCCAAATTTTTTTTTTCTCACGATGACGGTTTCGTGTCTCAATTTTTTTTTCACATGACAACGTCGATTCCGTGTCTCAATTTTTTTTTTCGCATTGCGACGACGGTTTCATGTCTCAATTCTTTTTTGTCAAAACCACGGCGGTTTCGAGTCTCAATTTTTTTTTTCGCATGACGAAAACTGTTTGTATCTCATTTTTTTTTTCGCACGACGACGTCGGTTTCGCGTCTCAATTTTTTTTCGCATGACAACGTCGATTCCGTGTCTCATTTTTTTTTTTCGCATTGCGACGACGTTTTCGTGTCTCAATTTTTTTCTCAAAACCAGACGGTTTCATGTCTCAATTTTTTTTCCTCATGGCAAAGACATTTTCGTGTCTCAAATTTTTTTATCACAACATTACGTCAGTTTCGCGTCTCAATTTTTTTTTCGCATGACAACGTCGATTCCGTGTCTCAAATTTTTTTTTCGCATGACAACGTCAATTCCGTGTCTCAAATTTTTTTTTCACATGACGACGTCGATTCCGTGTCTCAATATTTTTTTTTTCGCATTGCGACGACGGTTTCATGTCTCAATTTTTTTTTCTCAAAACCACGACGGTTTCATGTCTCAATTTTTTTTTCTCAAAACCACGACGGTTTCAAGGCTCAATGTTTTTTTCCCACGACGACGACGGTTTCGCATCTCAATTTTTTTTTCGCACGATGAGGACGATTTCATGTCTCAATTTTTTTTTCGCAGAACGACGACCGTTTCATGTCTCAATTTTTTTTACGCACTACGATGACTGTTTCGCGTCTCAATTTTTTTTTTCCACGACGTCGAAGGTTTTGCGTCTCAAATTTTTTTTCGCACGACGAAGTCTGTTTCGCGTCCAAATTTCTTTTCGCATGACGACGACGGTTTCGTGTCTCAATTTTTTTTTCTCAAAACCATGACGGTTTCGAGGCTCAATTTTTTTATCGCAACACGACGTCATTTACGCGTATCAATTTTTTTTAAGCACAACGAGGATGGTTTCGTGCCTCAATTTTTTTTTCGCATGACGATGACGGCTTCGCGTCCAGGTTTTCTTTTTCTCTCGATGACGGTTTCGTGTCTCAATTTTTTTTTTCCCATGACATCGACGGTTTCGCGTCTGAATTTTTTTTTTCCCATGACGTCGAAGGTTTTGCGTCTCAAATTTTTTTTCGCACGACGAAGTCTGTTCCGCGTCCAAATTTTTTTTCGCATGGCCACGACGGTTTCACGTCTCATTTTTTTTTTGCGCAACTAGGTCGGTTTCATGTACCAATTTTCTTTTTTTGCCTGACGTCGACGGCTTCGCGTCCAAGTTTTTTTTTTCTCACGATGACGGTTTCGTGTCTCAATTCTTTTTTTCGCATGGCGACGACGAGGTTTTCGTGTCTCAATTTTTTTTTCTCAAAACCACGACGGCTTCGCGTCCAAATTTTTTTTTTCTCACGACGACGGCTTCGAGTGCAAATTTTTTTTTTTAGCACGACGACGACGGTTTCGTGTCTCGATTTATTTTTTCACATGACGACGACGGTTTCGAGGCTCAATTATTTTTTCGCAACACAACGACCGTTTCGCGTCTCAATTTTTTTTTTCACATGACGACGACGCTTTCGAGGCTCAATTTTTATTTCGCAACACAACGCCGGTTTCATGACTCAATTTTTTTTAAGCACGACGAGGACGGTTTCGCGTCTCAATTTTATTTTCGCATGACAACGTCGATCCGTGTCTCAATTTTTTTTTTCGCATTGCGACGACAGTTTCATGTCTCAATTTTTTTCTCAAAACCACAACGGTTTCGTGTCTCAATTTTTTTTTTCCACGACGTCGAAGGTTTTGTGTCTCAAATCTTTTTTCGCACGACGAAGTCTGTTTCGCGTCCAAATTTCTTTTCGCATGACGATGACGGCTTCGCGTCCAAATTTTTTTTTCTCACGACGACGGCTTTGAGTGCAAATTTTTTTTTTTTTGCACGACAACGACTGTTTCGTGTCTCAATTTTTTTTTCGCACGACGATGACGGTTTCGTGTCTCAATTTTTTTCTCAAAACCACAACGGTTTCGTGTCTCAATTTTTTTTCCCACGACATCGACGGTTTTGCGTCTAAAATGTTTTTTCGCACGACGAAGTCTGTTCCGCGTCCAAATTTTTTTTCGCATGACGACGTCGATTCCGTGTCTCAATTTTTTTTTTCGCATTGCGACGACGGTTTCATGTCTCAATTCTTTTTTCTCAAAACCACGGTGGTTTCGAGTCTCAATTTTTTTTTTCGCATGACGAAAACTGTTTGTATCTCAATTTTTTTTTCGCACGACGACGTTGGTTTCGTGTCTCAATTTTTTTTTCGCATGACAACGTCGATTCCGTGTCTCATTTTTTTTTTCGCATTGCGACGATGTTTTCGTGTCTCAATTTTTTTCTCAAAACCAGACGGTTTCGCATCTCAATTTTTTTTTCACATGATGAGGACGGTTTCGAGGCTCAATTATTTTTCGCAACACAACGCCTGTTTCGCGTCTCAATTTTTTTTTCGCAAAACGACGTCGGTGGCATATCTCAATTTTTTTTTTCGCGTGACAACGACGGTTTCATGTCTCAATTTTTTTTCCTCATGACGAAGACATTTTCGTGTCTCAATTTTTTTTTTCGCACGACGACGTCGGTTTCGCGTCTCAATTTTTTTATCGCATGACAACGTCGATTCCGTGTCTCAATTTTTTTTTTCGCATTGCGACGACGGTTTCATGTCTCAAGTTTTTTTCTTAAAACCACGACGGTTTCGAGGCTCAATTTTTTTATCGTAACACGACGTCGTTTACGCATCTCAATTTTTTTTTCGCACGGCGAGGACGGTTTCGCATCTCAATTTTTTTTTTCGCATGACGACAAGTGTTTGTGTCTCAATTTTTATTTCGGAACACGACGTTGGTTTCGTGTCTCAATTTTTTTTTCGCATGACGACAAGTGTTTGTGTCTCAATTTTTTTTCGCACGATGACGACGGTTTCGTTTCTCAGCTTTTTTTTTTCTCAAAACCACAACGGTTTCGCGTCTCAATTTTTTTTTTCCACGACGTCGAAGGTTTTGCGTCTCAAATCTTTTTTCGCACGACGAAGTGTGTTTCGCGTCCAAATTTCTTTTCGCATGACGACAACGGCTTCGCGTCCAAGTTTTTTTTTCTCACGACGACGGCTTCGAGTGCAAATTTTTTTTTTTAGCACGACAACGATAGTTTTGTGTCTCAATTTTTTTTTCGCATGACGACGACGGTTTCGTGTCTCATTTTTTTTTTCGCATCACGACGACAGTTTCGTGTCTCAATTTATTTTTTGCATGACGACGTCGGTTTCGCGTCCAAATTTTTTTTCGCATGACGATGACGTCTTCGCGTCCAAATTTTTTTTTTCGCATGGCGACGACGTTTTCGTGTCTCAATTTTTTTTTCTCAAAACCACGACGGTTTCACGTCTCATTTTTTTTTTGCGAAACGAGGCCGGTTTCATGTACCAATTTTCTTTTTTCGCATGACGTCGACGGTTTCGCGTCTGAATTTTTTTTTTCCCACGACATCGACGGGTTTGCGTCTAAAATTTTTTTACGCACGACGAAGTCTGTTCCGTGTCCAAACTTTTTTTCGCATGACGACGACGGCTTTGCGTCCAAATGTTTTTTTCTTACGACGACGGCTTCGAGTGCAATTTTTTTTTTTTAGCACGACGATGACGGTTTCGTGTCTCAATTTTTTTTTCACATGACGACGTCGATTCCGTGTCTCAATTTTTTTTTTCGCATTGCGACGACGGTTTCATGTCTCAATTCTTTTTTGTCAAAACCACGGCGGTTTCGAGTCTCAATTTTATTTTTCGCATGACGAAAACTGTTTGTATCTCATTTTTTTTTTCGCACGACGACGTCGGTTTCGCGTCTCAATTTTTTTTTCGCATGACAACGTCGATTCCGTGTCTCTTTTTTTTTTTCGCATTGCGACGACGTTTTCGTGTCTCAATTTTTTTTCTCAAAACCAGACGGTTTCATGTCTCAATTTTTTTTCCTCATGACGAAGACATTTTCGTGTCTCAAATTTTTTTATCACAACATTACGTCAGTTTCGCGTCTCAATTTTTTTTTCGCATGACAACGTCGATTCCGTGTCTCAAATTTTTTTTTCGCATGACAACGTCAATTCCGTGTCTCAATATTTTTTTTTCGCATTGCGACGACGTTTTCGTGTCTCAATTTTTTTCTCAAAACCAGACGGTTTCGCATCTCAATTTTTTTTTCACATGACGAGGACGGTTTCGAGGCTCAATTATTTTTCGCAACACAACGCCTGTTTCGCGTCTCAATTTTTTTTCGCAAAACGACGTCGGTGGCGTATCTCAATTTTTTTTTTCGCGTGACAACGACGGTTTCATGTCTCAATTTTTTTTCCTCATGACGAAGACATTTTCGTGTCTCAAATTTTTTTTTCGCACGACAACGTCGGTTTCGCGTCTCAATTTTTTTTTTCGCATTGCGACGACGGTTTCATGTCTCAAGTTTTTTTTCTTAAAACCAAGACGGTTTCGAGGCTCAATTTTTTTATCGCAACTCGACGTCATTTACGCGTCTCAATTTTTTTTAAGCACTACGTGGATGGTTTTGTGCCTCAATTTTTTTTTCGCATGACGACGACGGTTTCGTCTCTCAATTTTTTTTTCACATGACGACGTCGATTCCATGTCTCAATATTTTTTTTTCGCATTGCGATGACGGTTTCATGTCTCTTTTTTTTGTCAAACCACGACGGTTTCGAGGCTCAATTTTTTTATCGCAACACGACTTCGGTTAAGCGTATCAATTTTTTTTTAATCACGACGAGGATGGTTTCGTGTCTCAATGTTTTTTTCGCATGGCGACGACGGTTTCACGTCTCAATTTTTTTTTCGCACGACGAGGACGATTGCGCGATTCATTTTTTTTTTTTCGCATGACGACGAGAGTTTCGTGTCTCAAATTTTTTTTTTGCACAACGACGACGGTTTCGTGTCTCAACTTTTTTTTCGCATCACGACGAGAGTTTCGTGTCTCAATTTTTTTTTCGCACGACGACGTCGGTTTCGCGTCTCAATTTTTTTTCGCATGACAGCGTCGATTCCGTGTCTCAATTTTTTTTTCGCATGGCGACGACGTTTTCGTGTCTCAATTTTTTTTTCTCAAAACCACGACGGTTTCACGTCTCATTTTTTTTTTGCGAAACGAGGTCGGTTTCATGTACCAATTTTCTTTTTTCGCATGACGTCGACGGTTTCGCGTCTGAATTTTTTTTTTCCCACGACGTCGAAGGTTTTCCGTCTCAAATTTTTTTTCGCACGACGAAGTCTGTTTCGCGTCTCAATTTTTTTTTCACATGACGACGTCGATTCCGTGTCTCAATATTTTTTTTTTGCATTGCGACGACCGTTTCATGTCTCAATTTTTTTTTCTCAAAACCACTACGGTTTCGAGTCTCAATTTTTTTATCGCAACACGACGTCGTTTACGTTTCTCAATTTCTTTTAATCATGACCGGGATGGTTTCGTGCCTCAATTTTTTTTTCGCATGACGACGACGGTTTCGTGTCTCAATTTTTTTTTTCACGACGACGTCGATTCCGTGTTTCAATATTTTTTTTTTGCATTGCGACGACGGTTTCTTGTCTCAATTTTTTTTTCTCAAAACCACGATGGTTTCACGTCTCATTTTTTTTTTGCGAAACGAGGTCGGTTTCATGTACCAATTTTCTTTTTTCGCATGACGTCTACGGTTTCGCGTCTGAATTTTTTTTTTCCCACGACGTCGAAGGTTTTGCGTCTCAAATTTTTTTTCGCACGACGAGGTCTGTTCCGCGTCCAAATTTTTTTTTCGCATTGCGACGACGGTTTCATGTCTCAATTCTTTTTTCTGAAAACCACGGCGGTTTCGAGGCTCAATTTTTTTATCGTAACACGACGTCGTTTACGCGTCTCAATTTTTTTTTTCGCACGGCGAGGACGGTTTCGCGTCTCAGTTTTTTTTTTCGCATGACGACAAGTGTTTGTGTCTCAATTTTTATTTCGGAACACGACGTCGGTTTCGTGTCTCAATTTTTTTTCCTCATGACGAAGACATTTTCGTGTCTCAAATTTTTTTATCGCAACATTACGTCAGTTTCGCGTCTCAATTTTTTTTCGCATGACAACGTCGATTCCGTGTCTCAATTTTTTTTTTCGCATTGCGACGACGGTTTCGCATCTCAATTTATTTTCGCACGAAGACGTCGGTTTCGTGTCTCAATTTTTTTTTGCACGATGACGACGGTTTCGTGTCTCAGCTTTTTTTTTTCTCAAAACCACGACAATTTCGAGTCCCAAATTTTTTTTCCCACGACGATGATGGTTTCACATCTCAGTTTTTTTTCGCACGATGAGGACGATTTCACGTCTCAATTTTTTTCGCAAAACAACGTCGGTTTCGTATCTCAATATTTTTCTTCCGCATACCGATGACGTTTTCGTGTCTCAATTTTTTTTTCCGCATGATGACGACGGTTTCACGTCTCAATTTTTTTTTCGCAAAACAACGTCGGTTTCGTGTATCAATTTTTTTTTTTTTTCGCACGACGAGGATGGTTTCGCGTCTCAATTTTTTTCGCAAAACTAATTCAGTTTCATATATAAATTTTTTCTTTTCGCATGACGACGACGGTTTCGTGTCTCAGTTTCTTTTTCACAAAACAAAGTCGGTTTCATGTATCAAATTATTTTTCGCATGACGACGACGGTTTCATGTCTCAATTTTCTTTTTCTCATCACGACGTTGGTTTTGCGTCACAAATTTTTTTTCGCACGACGAAGTCGGCTTCGCCTATCAGGTTTTTTTTTCGCACGACAAGGATGGTTTCGCGTCTCAATTTTTTTTTCGCATACCGACGACGTTTTCGCGTCTCAATTTTTTTTCACAACACAATGTCGGTTTGGTGTCTCTTTTTTTTTTTTCGCAAAACGACTTCGGTTTCATATATAGATTTTTTTTTTCGCACGAGAACGACGGTCTCGCATCTCAATTTTTTTTTCGCATGGCGAGGACTATTTCCTGTCTCAATATTATTTTTTGCATGACGATGAGGGTTTCGAGTCTCAATTTCTTCTTCATAAAACAACGTCGGTTTCGTTTATCAATTTTTTTTTTCGCACGACGAGGATGGTTTCGCATCTCAATTTTTTTTTTCGCATACCAACGACGTTTTCGCGTCTCAATTTCTTTTTCAGAGAACAACGTCGGTTTCGTGTATCAAATTTCTTTTTCGCATGACGAGAATTGTTTCGCGTCTCAATTTTTTTTCGCATACCAACGACGTTTTCGCGTCTCAATTTTTTTTTCGCATACCAACGACATTTTCGCGTCACAATTTTTTTTTCGCATACCGACGACGTTTTCGCGTCTCAATTTCTTTTTCACAAAACAATGTCAGTTTCGTGTATCAATTTTTTTTTCGCATGGCGACGACGATTTCGTGTCTCAATATTTTTTTTCGCATGACGACGACGCTTTCGTGTCTCAATTATTTTTTTCGCATGAGAACAGCGGTTTCGTGTCTCAATTTTTTTTCCTCATGACGAAGACATTTTCGTGTCTCAAATTTTTTTATCGCAACATTACGTCAGTTTCGCGTCTCAATTTTTTTTTCGCATGACAACGTCGATTCCGTGTCTCAAATTTTTTTTTCGCATGACGACGACGGTTTCATGTCTCAATTTTTTTTTCTCAAAACCACGACGGTTTCGAGGCTCAATTTTTTTTTCCCATGACGACAACGGTTTCGCATCTCAATTTTTTTTTCGCACGATGAGGACGATTTCATGTCTCAATTTTTTTTTCGCAGAACGACGATGGTTTCATGTCTCAATTTTTTTTACACACTGCGACGACTGTTTCTCGTCTCAATTTTTTTTTTCCACGACGTCGAAGGTTTTGCGTCTCAAATTTTTTTTCGCACGACGAAGTCTGTTTCGCGTCCAAATTTCTTTTCGCATGACGACGACGGCTTCGCGTCCAAATTTCTTTTCGCATGACGACGACGGCTTCGCGTCCAAATTTTTTTTTCTCACGACGACGGCTTCGAGTGCAAATTTTTTTTTTTAGCACGACAACGTCGATTCCGTGTCTCAAATTTTTTTTTCGCATGACGACGACGGTTTCATGTCTCAATTTTTTTTTCTCAAAACCACGACGGTTTCGAGGCTCAATTTTTTTATCGCAACACGACGTCGTTTACGCGTCTCAAGTTTTTTTTCGCACGACGAGGACGGTTTCGCGATTCATTTTTTTTTTTTCGCATGACGACGAGAGTTTCATGTCTCAAATTATTTTTTCGCACAACGACGACGGTTTCGTGTCTCAATTTTTTTTTCGCATCACGACGACAGTTTCGTGTCTCAATTTTTATTTCGCAACACAACGCCGTTTTCGCGTCTCAATTTTTTTTGCGCAAAACGACGTCGGTTTCATACATCAATTTCTTTTTTAGCCTGACAATGATAGTTTCGTGTCTCAATTTTTTTTTTTTCACATGACGATGACTTTTTCGGGTCTCAATTTTTTTTTTGCATGATGACGGCGGTTTCGCGACTCAATATTTTTTAAGCACGACGAGGACGGTTTCGCGTCTCAAATTTTTTTTTGCACGACAACGTCGATCTGTGTCTCAATTTTTTTTTTCGCATTGCGACGACGGTTTCGCATCTCAATTTATTTTCGCACGAAGACGTCGGTTTCGTGTCTCAATTTTTTTTTGCACGATGACGACGGTTTCGTGTCTCAGCTTTTTTTTTTCTCAAAACCACGACAATTTCGAGTCCCAAATTTTTTTTTCCCACGACGATGATGGTTTCACATCTCAATTTTTTTTCGCACGATGAGGACGATTTCACGTCTCAATTTTTTTCGCAAAACAACGTCGGTTTCGTATCTCAATATTTTTCTTCCGCATACCGATGACGTTTTCGTGTCTCAATTTTTTTTTCCGCATGATGACGACGGTTTCACGTCTCAATTTTTTTTTCGCAAAACAACGTCGGTTTCGTGTATCAATTTTTTTTTTTTTTCGCACGACGAGGATGGTTTCGCGTCTCAATTTTTTTCGCAAAACTAATTCGGTTTCATATATAAATTTTTTCTTTTCGCATGACGACGACGGTTTCGTGTCTCAGTTTCTTTTTCACAAAACAAAGTCGGTTTCATGTATCAAATTATTTTTCGCATGACGACGACGGTTTCATGTCTCAATTTTCTTTTTCTCATCACGACGTTGGTTTTGCGTCACAAATTTTTTTTCGCACGACGAAGTCGGCTTCGCCTATCAGGTTTTTTTTTCGCACGACAAGGATGGTTTCGCGTCTCAATTTTTTTTTCGCATACCGACGACGTTTTCGCGTCTCAATTTTTTTTCACAACACAATGTCGGTTTGGTGTCTCTTTTTTTTTTTTCGCAAAACGACTTCGGTTTCATATATAGATTTTTTTTTTCGCACGAGAACGACGGTCTCGCATCTCAATTTTTTTTTCGCATGGCGAGGACTATTTCCTGTCTCAATATTATTTTTTGCATGACGATGAGGGTTTCGAGTCTCAATTTCTTCTTCATAAAACAACGTCGGTTTCGTTTATCAATTTTTTTTTTCGCACGACGAGGATGGTTTCGCATCTCAATTTTTTTTTTCGCATACCAACGACGTTTTCGCGTCTCAATTTCTTTTTCAGAGAACAACGTCGGTTTCGTGTATCAAATTTCTTTTTCGCATGACGAGAATTGTTTCGCGTCTCAATTTTTTTTCGCATACCAACGACGTTTTCGCGTCTCAATTTTTTTTTCGCATACCAACGACATTTTCGCGTCACAATTTTTTTTTCGCATACCGACGACGTTTTCGCGTCTCAATTTCTTTTTCACAAAACAATGTCAGTTTCGTGTATCAATTTTTTTTTCGCATGGCGACGACGATTTCGTGTCTCAATATTTTTTTTCGCATGACGACGACGCTTTCGTGTCTCAATTATTTTTTTCGCATGAGGACAGCGGTTTCGTGTCTCAATTTTTTTTCCTCATGACGAAGACATTTTCGTGTCTCAAATTTTTTAATCGCAACATTACGTCAGTTTCGCGTCTCAATTTTTTTTTCGCATGACAACGTCGATTCCGTGTCTCAAATTTTTTTTTCGCATGACGACGACGGTTTCATGTCTCAATTTTTTTTTCTCAAAACCACGACGGTTTCGAGGCTCAATTTTTTTATCGCAACACGACGTCGTTTACGCGTCTCAAGTTTTTTTTCGCACGACGAGGACGGTTGCGCGATTCATTTTTTTTTTTTCGCATGACGACGAGAGTTTCATGTCTCAAATTATTTTTTCGCACAACGACGACGGTTTCGTGTCTCAATTTTTTTTTCGCATCACGACGACAGTTTCGTGTCTCAATTTTTATTTCGCAACACAACGCCGTTTTCGCGTCTCAATTTTTTTTCGCAAAACGACGTCGGTTTCATACATCAATTTCTTTTTTAGCCTGACAATGATGGTTTCGTGTCTCAATTTTTTTTTTTTCACATGACGATGACTTTTTCGGGTCTCAATTTTTTTTTTGCATGATGACGGCGGTTTCGCGACTCAATATTTTTTAAGCACGACGAGGACGGTTTCGCGTCTCAATTTTTTTTTTGCACGACAACGTCGATCTGTGTCTCAATTTTTTTTTTCGCATTGCGACGACGGTTTCACATCTCAATTTATTTTCACACGAAGATGTCGGTTTCGTGTCTCAATTTTTTTTTGCACGATGACGACGGTTTCGTGTCTCAGCTTTTTTTTTTCTCAAAACCACGACAATTTCGAGTCCCAAATTTTTTTTTCCCACGACGATGATGGTTTCACATCTCAATTTTTTTTCGCACGATGAGGACGATTTCACGTCTCAATTTTTTTCGCAAAACAACGTCGGTTTCGTATCTCAATATTTTTCTTCCGCATACCGATGACGTTTTCGTGTCTCAATTTTTTTTTCCGCATGATGACGACGGTTTCACGTCTCAATTTTTTTTTCGCAAAACAACGTCGGTTTCGTGTATCAATTTTTTTTTTTTTTTCGCACGACGAGGATGGTTTCGCGTCTCAATTTTTTTCGCAAAACTAATTCGGTTTCATATATAAATTTTTTCTTTTCGCATAACGACGACGGTTTCGTGTCTCAGTTTCTTTTTCACAAAACAAAGTCGGTTTCATGTATCAAATTATTTTTCGCATGACGACGACGGTTTCATGTCTCAATTTTCTTTTTCTCATCACGACGTTGGTTTTGCGTCACAAATTTTTTTTCGCACGACGAAGTCGGCTTCGCCTATCAGGTTTTTTTTTCGCACGACAAGGATGGTTTCGCGTCTCAATTTTTTTTTCGCATACCGACGACGTTTTCGCGTCTCAATTTTTTTTCACAACACAATGTCGGTTTGGTGTCTCTTTTTTTTTTTTCGCAAAACGACTTCGGTTTCATATATAGATTTTTTTTTTCGCACGAGAACGACGGTCTCGCATCTCAATTTTTTTTTCGCATGGCGAGGACTATTTCCTGTCTCAATATTATTTTTTGCATGACGATGACGGTTTCGTGTCTCAATTTCTTTTTCATAAAACAACGTCGGTTTCGTGTATCAATTTTTTTTTTACGCACGACGAGGATGGTTTCGCGTCTCAATTTTATTTTTCGCATACCAACGACGTTTTCGCGTCTCAATTTCTTTTTCACAAAAGAACGTCGGTTTCGTGTATCAATTTTCTTTTTCGCACGGCGAGGATGGTTTCACGTCTCAATTTTTTTTTCGCATACCAACGACGTTTTCGCGTCTCAATTTTTTTTTCGCGTCTCAATTTTTTTTTCGCATACCAACGACTTTTTCGGGTCTCAATTTCTTTTTCACAAAACAACTTCGGTTTCGTGTATCAATTTTTTTTTTCGCACGACGAGGATGGTTTCGCGTCTCAATTTTTTTTTTGCATACCAACGAGCTTTTCGCGTCTCAGTTTCTTTTTCATAAAACAACGTCGGTTTCGCGTATCAATTTTTTTTTTTGCAACACGACTTCAGTTTATTATATCATTTTTTTTTTCGCACGACAGCGACGGTCTCGCATCTCAATTTTTTTTTCGCATAGCGACGACGATTTCGTGTCTCAATATCTTTTTCGCATGACGACGACGGTTTCGTGTCTCAATTATTTTTTCCGCCTGAGGACAATGGTTTCGTGTCTCAATTTTTTTTTCACAAAACAAGGTCGGTTTCATGTATCATTTTTTTTTTCGCACGACGAGGATGGTTTCGCCTCTCAATTTTTTTTTCACGTACCAACGACGTTTTCGAGTCTCAATTTTTTTTTCGCATACCAACGACGTTTTCTCGTCTCAATTTCTTTTTCACAAAACAACGTCGGTTTCGTGTATCAATTTTTTTTTTCGCATGACGAGGATGGTTTCGCGTCTTAATTTTTTTTTCGCATGCCAATGACATTTTCGCGTCTCAATTTCTTTTTCACAAAACAACGTCGGTTTCGTGTATAAATTTTTTTTTTCGCACGACGAGGATGGTTTCGCGTCTCAATTTTTTTTTCGCATACCAACGACGTTTCTGCGTCTCAATTTCTTTTTCACAAAACAACGTCGGTTTCGTGTATCAATTTTTTTTTCGCACGACGAGGATGGTTTCGCATCTCAATTTTTTTTTCGCATACCAACGACGTTTTCGCGTCTCAATTTCTTTTTCACAAAACAACGTCGGTTTCGTGTATCAATTTTTTTTTCGCACGACGAGGATGGTTTTGCGTCTCAATTTTTTTGTCGCATACCAACGACGTTTTCGCGTCTCAATTTCTTTTTCAGAAAACAACTTCGGTTTCCTGTATCAATTTTTTTTTTCGCGCGACGAGGATGGTTTCGCTTCTCAATTTTTTTTTCGTATACCCACGACGTTTTCGCGTCTCAGTTTCTTTTTCATAAAACAACGTCGGTTTCGTGTATCAATTTTTTTTTTTTGCAACACGACTTCAGTTTATTATATCATTTTTTTTTTCGCACGACAACGACGGTCTCGCATCTCAATTTTTTTTTCGCATGGCGACGACGATTTCGTGTCTCAATATTTTTTTTCGCATACCAACGACGTTTTCGCGTCTCAATTTTTTTTCGCATGACAACGTTCGTTTCGCGTCTCAATTTCCTTTTCACAAAACAACGTCGGTTTCGTGTATCAATTTTTTTTTTCACACGACGAGGATGGTTTCGCGTCTCAATTTTCTTTTCGCATACCAACGACATTTTCGCGTCTCAGTTTCTTTTTCATAAAACAACGTCGGTTTCGTGTATCAATTTTTTTTTTTGCAACACGACTTCAGTTTATTATATCATTTTTTTTTTCGCACGACAGCGACGGTCTCGCATCTCAATTTTTTTTTCGCATAGCGACGACGATTTCGTGTCTCAATATCTTTTTCGCATGACGACGACGGTTTCGTGTCTCAATTTTTTTTTCCGCCTGAGGACAATGGTTTCGTGTCTCAATTTTTTTTTCACAAAACAAGGTCGGTTTCATGTATCATTTTTTTTTTCGCACGACGAGGATGGTTTCGCGTCTCAATTTTTTTTTCACGTACCAACGACGTTTTCGCGTCTCAATTTTTTTTTCGCATACCAACGACGTTTTCTCGTCTCAATTTCTTTTTCACAAAACAACGTCGGTTTCGTGTATCAATTTTTTTTTTCGCACGACGAGGATGGTTTCGCGTCTTAATTTTTTTTTCGCATGCCAATGACGTTTTCGCGTCTCAATTTTTTTTTCGCATACCAACGACGTTTTCGCGTCTCAATTTCTTTTTCACAAAACAACGTCGGTTTCGTGTATAAATTTTTTTTTTCGCACGACGAGGATGGTTTCGCGTCTCAATTTTTTTTTCGCATACCAACGACGTTTCTGCGTCTCAATTTCTTTTTCACAAAACAACGTCGGTTTCGTGTATCAATTTTTTTTTCGCACGACGAGGATGGTTTCGCGTCTCAATTTTTTTTTCACATACCAACGACGTTTTCGCGTCTCAATTTCTTTTTCACAAAACAACGTCGGTTTCGTGTATCAATTTTTTTTTCGCACGACGAGGATGGTTTTGCGTCTCAATTTTTTTGTCGCATACCAACGACGTTTTCGCGTCTCAATTTCTTTTTCACAAGACAACGTCGGTTTCGTGTATCAATTTTTTTTTCGCACGACGAGGATGGTTTCGCGTCTCAATTTTTTTTTCGCATACCAACGACGTTTTCGCGTCTCAGTTTCTTTTTCATAAAACAACGTCGGTTTCGTGTATCAATTTTTTTTTTTGCAACACGACTTCAGTTTATTGTATCATTTTTTTTTTCGCACGACAACGACGGTCTCGCATCTCAATTTTTTTTTCGCATGGCGACGACGATTTCGTGTCTCAATATTTTTTTTCGCATACCAACGACGTTTTCGCGTCTCAATTTTTTTTCGCATGACAACGTTCGTTTCGCGTCTCAATTTTTTTTCACAACACAATGTCGGTTTGGTGTCTCTTTTTTTTTTTTCGCAAAACGACTTCGGTTTCATATATAGATTTTTTTTTTCGCACGAGAACGACGGTCTCGCATCTCAATTTTTTTTTCGCATGGCGAGGACTATTTCCTGTCTCAATATTATTTTTTGCATGACGATGAGGGTTTCGAGTCTCAATTTCTTCTTCATAAAACAACGTCGGTTTCGTTTATCAATTTTTTTTTTCGCACGACGAGGATGGTTTCGCATCTCAATTTTTTTTTTCGCATACCAACGACGTTTTCGCGTCTCAATTTCTTTTTCAGAGAACAACGTCGGTTTCGTGTATCAAATTTCTTTTTCGCATGACGAGAATTGTTTCGCGTCTCAATTTTTTTTCGCATACCAACGACGTTTTCGCGTCTCAATTTTTTTTTCGCATACCAACGACATTTTCGCGTCACAATTTTTTTTTCGCATACCGACGACGTTTTCGCGTCTCAATTTCTTTTTCACAAAACAATGTCAGTTTCGTGTATCAATTTTTTTTTCGCATGGCGACGACGATTTCGTGTCTCAATATTTTTTTTCGCATGACGACGACGCTTTCGTGTCTCAATTATTTTTTTCGCATGAGGACAGCGGTTTCGTGTCTCAATTTTTTTTCCTCATGACGAAGACATTTTCGTGTCTCAAATTTTTTAATCGCAACATTACGTCAGTTTCGCGTCTCAATTTTTTTTTCGCATGACAACGTCGATTCCGTGTCTCAAATTTTTTTTTCGCATGACGACGACGGTTTCATGTCTCAATTTTTTTTTCTCAAAACCACGACGGTTTCGAGGCTCAATTTTTTTATCGCAACACGACGTCGTTTACGCGTCTCAAGTTTTTTTTCGCACGACGAGGACGGTTTCGCGATTCATTTTTTTTTTTTCGCATGACGACGAGAGTTTCATGTCTCAAATTATTTTTTCGCACAACGACGACGGTTTCGTGTCTCAATTTTTTTTTCGCATCACGACGACAGTTTCGTGTCTCAATTTTTATTTCGCAACACAACGCCGTTTTCGCGTCTCAATTTTTTTTGCGCAAAACGACGTCGGTTTCATACATCAATTTCTTTTTTAGCCTGACAATGATGGTTTCGTGTCTCAATTTTTTTTTTTTCACATGACGATGACTTTTTCGGGTCTCAATTTTTTTTTTGCATGATGACGGCGGTTTCGCGACTCAATATTTTTTAAGCACGACGAGGACGGTTTCGCGTCTCAATTTTTTTTTTGCACGACAACGTCGATCTGTGTCTCAATTTTTTTTTTCGCATTGCGACGACGGTTTCGCATCTCAATTTATTTTCGCACGAAGACGTCGGTTTCGTGTCTCAATTTTTTTTTGCACGATGACGACGGTTTCGTGTCTCAGCTTTTTTTTTTCTCAAAACCACGACAATTTCGAGTCCCAAATTTTTTTTTCCCACGACGATGATGGTTTCACATCTCAATTTTTTTTCGCACGATGAGGACGATTTCACGTCTCAATTTTTTTCGCAAAACAACGTCGGTTTCGTATCTCAATATTTTTCTTCCGCATACCGATGACGTTTTCGTGTCTCAATTTTTTTTTCCGCATGATGACGACGGTTTCACGTCTCAATTTTTTTTTCGCAAAACAACGTCGGTTTCGTGTATCAATTTTTTTTTTTTTTCGCATGACGAGGATGGTTTCGCGTCTCAATTTTTTTCGCAAAACTAATTCGGTTTCATATATAAATTTTTTCTTTTCGCATGACGACGACGGTTTCGTGTCTCAGTTTCTTTTTCACAAAACAAAGTCGGTTTCATGTATCAAATTATTTTTCGCATGACGACGACGGTTTCATGTCTCAATTTTCTTTTTCTCATCACGACGTTGGTTTTGCGTCACAAATTTTTTTTCGCACGACGAAGTCGGCTTCGCCTATCAGGTTTTTTTTTCGCACGACAAGGATGGTTTCGCGTCTCAATTTTTTTTTCGCATACCGACGACGTTTTCGCGTCTCAATTTTTTTTCACAACACAATGTCGGTTTGGTGTCTCTTTTTTTTTTTTCGCAAAACGACTTCGGTTTCATATATAGATTTTTTTTTTCGCACGAGAACGACGGTCTCGCATCTCAATTTTTTTTTCGCATGGCGAGGACTATTTCCTGTCTCAATATTATTTTTTGCATGACGATGAGGGTTTCGAGTCTCAATTTCTTCTTCATAAAACAACGTCGGTTTCGTTTATCAATTTTTTTTTTCGCACGACGAGGATGGTTTCGCATCTCAATTTTTTTTTTCGCATACCAACGACGTTTTCGCGTCTCAATTTGTTTTTCAGAGAACAACGTCGGTTTCGTGTATCAAATTTCTTTTTCGCATGACGAGAATTGTTTCGCGTCTCAATTTTTTTTCGCATACCAACGACGTTTTCGCGTCTCAATTTTTTTTTCGCATACCAACGACATTTTCGCGTCACAATTTTTTTTTCGCATACCGACGACGTTTTCGCGTCTCAATTTCTTTTTCACAAAACAATGTCAGTTTCGTGTATCAATTTTTTTTTCGCATGGCGACGACGATTTCGTGTCTCAATATTTTTTTTCGCATGACGACGACGCTTTCGTGTCTCAATTATTTTTTTCGCATGAGGACAGCGGTTTCGTGTCTCAATTTTTTTTCCTCATGACGAAGACATTTTCGTGTCTCAAATTTTTTAATCGCAACATTACGTCAGTTTCGCGTCTCAATTTTTTTTTCGCATGACAACGTCGATTCCGTGTCTCAAATTTTTTTTTCGCATGACGACGACGGTTTCATGTCTCAATTTTTTTTTCTCAAAACCACGACGGTTTCGAGGCTCAATTTTTTTATCGCAACACGACGTCGTTTACGCGTCTCAAGTTTTTTTTCGCACGACGAGGACGGTTTCGCGATTCATTTTTTTTTTTTCGCATGACGACGAGAGTTTCATGTCTCAAATTATTTTTTCGCACAACGACGACGGTTTCGTGTCTCAATTTTTTTTTCGCATCACGACGACAGTTTCGTGTCTCAATTTTTATTTCGCAACACAACGCCGTTTTCGCGTCTCAATTTTTTTTGCGCAAAACGACGTCGGTTTCATACATCAATTTCTTTTTTAGCCTGACAATGATAGTTTCGTGTCTCAATTTTTTTTTTTTCACATGACGATGACTTTTTCGGGTCTCAATTTTTTTTTTGCATGATGACGGCGGTTTCGCGACTCAATATTTTTTAAGCACGACGAGGACGGTTTCGCGTCTCAAATTTTTTTTTGCACGACAACGTCGATCTGTGTCTCAATTTTTTTTTTCGCATTGCGACGACGGTTTCGCATCTCAATTTATTTTCGCACGAAGACGTCGGTTTCGTGTCTCAATTTTTTTTTGCACGATGACGACGGTTTCGTGTCTCAGCTTTTTTTTTTCTCAAAACCACGACAATTTCGAGTCCCAAATTTTTTTTTCCCACGACGATGATGGTTTCACATCTCAATTTTTTTTCGCACGATGAGGACGATTTCACGTCTCAATTTTTTTCGCAAAACAACGTCGGTTTCGTATCTCAATATTTTTCTTCCGCATACCGATGACGTTTTCGTGTCTCAATTTTTTTTTCCGCATGATGACGACGGTTTCACGTCTCAATTTTTTTTTCGCAAAACAACGTCGGTTTCGTGTATCAATTTTTTTTTTTTTTCGCACGACGAGGATGGTTTCGCGTCTCAATTTTTTTCGCAAAACTAATTCGGTTTCATATATAAATTTTTTCTTTTCGCATGACGACGACGGTTTCGTGTCTCAGTTTCTTTTTCACAAAACAAAGTCGGTTTCATGTATCAAATTATTTTTCGCATGACGACGACGGTTTCATGTCTCAATTTTCTTTTTCTCATCACGACGTTGGTTTTGCGTCACAAATTTTTTTTCGCACGACGAAGTCGGCTTCGCCTATCAGGTTTTTTTTTCGCACGACAAGGATGGTTTCGCGTCTCAATTTTTTTTTCGCATACCGACGACGTTTTCGCGTCTCAATTTTTTTTCACAACACAATGTCGGTTTGGTGTCTCTTTTTTTTTTTTCGCAAAACGACTTCGGTTTCATATATAGATTTTTTTTTTCGCACGAGAACGACGGTCTCGCATCTCAATTTTTTTTTCGCATGGCGAGGACTATTTCCTGTCTCAATATTATTTTTTGCATGACGATGAGGGTTTCGAGTCTCAATTTCTTCTTCATAAAACAACGTCGGTTTCGTTTATCAATTTTTTTTTTCGCACGACGAGGATGGTTTCGCATCTCAATTTTTTTTTTCGCATACCAACGACGTTTTCGCGTCTCAATTTGTTTTTCAGAGAACAACGTCGGTTTCGTGTATCAAATTTCTTTTTCGCATGACGAGAATTGTTTCGCGTCTCAATTTTTTTTCGCATACCAACGACGTTTTCGCGTCTCAATTTTTTTTTCGCATACCAACGACATTTTCGCGTCACAATTTTTTTTTCGCATACCGACGACGTTTTCGCGTCTCAATTTCTTTTTCACAAAACAACGTCGGTTTCGTGTATCAATTTTTTTTTCGCACGACGAGGATGGTTTCGCGTCTCAATTTTTTTTCGCATACCAACGACGTTTTCGCGTCTCAGTTTCTTTTTCATAAAACAACCTCGGTTTCGTGTATCAATTTTTTTTTTTGCAACTGGACTTCGGTTTCATATATCATTTTTTTTTTCGCACGACAACGACGGTCTTGCATCTCAATTTTATTTTTCGCATACCAAAGACGCTTTTGCGTCTCAATTTCTTTTTCACAAAACAACGTCGGTTTCGTGTATCAATTTTTTTTTTCGCACGACGAGGATGGTTTTGCGTCTCAATTTTTTTTTCGCATACCAACGACGTTTTCACGTCTCAATTTCTTTTTCACAAAACAACGTCGGTTTCGTGTATCAATTTTTCTTTTCGCACGACGAGGATGGTTTCGCGTCTCAATTTTTTTTTCGCATACCGACGACGTTTTCGCGTCTCAATTTTTTTTTCGCATACCAACGACATTTTCGCGTCTCAATTTCTTTTTCACAAAACAATGTCGGTTTCCTGTATCAATATTTTTTTCGCATGGCGACGACGATTTCGTGTCTCAATATTTTTTTTCGCATGACGACGACGCTTTCGTGTCTCAATTATTTTTTTCGCATGAGGACAACGGTTTCGTGTCTCAATTTCTTTTTCACAAGACAGCATTGGTTTCGTGTCTCAATTTTTTTTTTTGCAACTGGACTTCGGTTTCATATATCATTTTTTTTTTCGCACGACAACGACGGTCTCGCATCTCAATTTTTTTTTCGCATGGCGACGACAATTTCGTGTCTCAATATTTTTATTCGCATGACGACGACGGTTTCGTGTCTCAATTATTTTTTCCGCCTGAGGACAACGGTTTCGTGTCTCAATTTCTTTTTCACAGAACAAGGTCGGTTTCATGTATCATTTTTTTTTTCGCACGACGAGGATGGTTTCGCTTCTCAATTTTTTTTCACAAAACTAATTCGGTTTCATATATAAATTTTTTTTTTTCGCATGACGACGTCGTTTTCGAGTCTCAATTTTTTTCACAAAACGACGTCGGTTTCGTCTCTCAATTTTGTTTTTGCAACACTTCGGTTTCATATATCATTTTTTTTTTCGCACGACAACGACGGTCTCGCATCTCAATTTTTTTTTCGCATACCAACGACGTTTTCGCGTCTCAATTTCTTTTTCACAAAACAACGTCGGTTTCGTGTATCAATTTTTTTTTTCGCACGACGAGGATGGTTTCGCGTCTCAATTTTTTTTTCGCATACCAACGACGTTTTCGCGTCTCAATTTCTTTTTCACAAAACAACGTCGGTTTCGTGTATCAATTTTTCTTTTCGCACGACGAGGATGGTTTCGCGTCTCAATTTTTTTTTCGCATACCGACGACGTTTTCGCGTCTCAATTTTTTTTTCGCATACCAACGACATTTTCGCGTCTCAATTTTTTTTTCGCATACCGACGACGTTTTCGCGTCTCAATTTCTTTTTCACAAAACAATGTCGGTTTCCTGTATCAATATTTTTTTCGCATGGCGACGACGATTTCATGTCTCAATATTTTTTTTCGCATGACGACGACGCTTTCGTGTCTCAATTATTTTTTTCGCATGAGGACAACGGTTTCGTGTCTCAATTTCTTTTTCACAAGACAGCATTGGTTTCGTGTCTCAATTTTTTTTTTTGCAACTGGACTTCGGTTTCATATATCATTTTTTTTTTCGCACGACAACGACGGTCTCGCATCTCAATTTTTTTTTCGCATGGCGACGACAATTTCGTGTCTCAATATTTTTATTCGCATGACGACGACGGTTTCGTGTCTCAATTATTTTTTCCGCCTGAGGACAACGGTTTCGTGTCTCAATTTCTTTTTCACAGAACAAGGTCGGTTTCATGTATCATTTTTTTTTTCGCACGACGAGGATGGTTTCGCTTCTCAATTTTTTTTCGCAAAACTAATTCGGTTTCATATATAAATTTTTTTTTTTCGCATGACGACGTCGTTTTCGAGTCTCAATTTTTTTCACAAAACGACGTCGGTTTCGTCTCTCAATTTTGTTTTTGCAACAACACTTCGGTTTCATATATCATTTTTTTTTTCGCACGACAACGACGGTCTCGCATCTCAATTTTTTTTTCGCATACCAACGACGTTTTCGCGTCTCAATTTCTTTTTCACAAAACAACGTCGGTTTCGTGTATCAATTTTTTTTTTCGCACGACGAGGATGGTTTCGCGTCTCAATTTTTTTTTTCGCATACCAACAACGTTTTCGCGTCTCAATTTTTTTTTCGCATACCAACGACGTTTTCGCGTCTCAATTTCTTTTTCACAAAACAGCGTCGGTTTCGTGTCTCAATTTTTTTTTTTGCAACTCGACTTCGGTTTCATATATCATTTTTTTTTTCGCACGAGAACGACGGTCTCGCATCTCAATTTTTTTTTCGCATGGCTACCGCGGTTTCGTGTCTCAATATTTTTTTCCGCATGACGACGACGGTTTCGTATCTCAATATTTTTTTTCATATGACGACAACGGTTTCGTGTCTCAATTATTTTTTTCGCATACCGACGACGTTTTCGTGTCTCAATTTCTTTTTCACCAAACAAGGTCGGTTTCATGTATCAAATTTTTTTTCGCACGACGAGGATGGTTTCGCTTCTCAATTTTTTTCCGCAAAACTAATTCGGTTTCATATATAAATTTTTTTTTTTCGCATGACGACGTCGTTTTCGAGTCTCAATTTTTTTCACAAAACGACGTCGGTTTCGTGTATCAATTTTTTTTTTCGCACGACGAGGATGGTTTCGCGTCTCAATTTTTTTTTTGCATGCCAATGACGTTTTCGCGTCTCAATTTTTTTTTCGCATACCAACGACGTTTTTGCGTCTCAATTTCTTTTTCACAAAACAACGTCGGTTTTGTGTATAAATTCTTTTTTTCGCACGACGAGGATGATTTCGCGTCTCAATTTTTTTTTCGCATACCAACGACGTTTTCGCGTCTCAGTTTCTTTTTCATAAAACAACCTCGGTTTCGTGTATCAATTTTTTTTTTTGCAACCCGACTTCAGTTTTATATATCATTTTTTTTTTCGCACGACAACGACGGTCTCGCATCTCAATTTTTTTTTCGCATGGCGAGGACTATTTCCTGTCTCAATATTATTTTTTGCATGACGATGACGGTTTCGTGTCTCAATTTCTTTTTCATAAAACAACGTCGGTTTCGTGTATCAATTTTTTTTTTACGCACGACGAGGATGGTTTCGCGTCTCAATTTTATTTTTCGCATACCAACGACGTTTTCGCGTCTCAATTTCTTTTTCACAAAAGAACGTCGGTTTCGTGTATCAATTTTCTTTTTCGCACGGCGAGGATGGTTTCACGTCTCAATTTTTTTTTCGCATACCAACGACGTTTTCGCGTCTCAATTTTTTTTTCGCGTCTCAATTTTTTTTTCGCATGCCAACGACTTTTTCGGGTCTCAATTTCTTTTTCACAAAACAACTTCGGTTTCGTGTATCAATTTTTTTTTTCGCACGACGAGGATGGTTTCGCGTCTCAATTTTTTTTTTGCATACCAACGAGCTTTTCGCGTCTCAGTTTCTTTTTCATAAAACAACGTCGGTTTCGCGTATCAATTTTTTTTTTTGCAACACGACTTCAGTTTATTATATCATTTTTTTTTTCGCACGACAACGACGGTCTCGCATCTCAATTTTTTTTTCGCATAGCGACGACGATTACGTGTCTCAATATCTTTTTCGCATGACGACGACGGTTTCGTGTCTCAATTATTTTTTCCGCCTGAGGACAATGGTTTCGTGCCTCAATTTTTTTTTCATAAAACAAGGTCGGTTTCATGTATCATTTTTTTTTTCGCACGACGAGGATGGTTTCGCGTCTCAATTTTTTTTTCACGTACCAACGACGTTTTCGCGTCTCAATTTTTTTTTCGCATACCAACGACGTTTTCTCGTCTCAATTTCTTTTTCACAAAACAACGTCGGTTTCGTGTATCAATTTTTTTTTTCGCATGACGAGGATGGTTTCGCGTCTTAATTTTTTTTTCGCATGCCAATGACGTTTTCGCGTCTCAATTTTTTTTTCGCATACCAACGACGTTTTCGCGTCTCAATTTCTTTTTCACAAAACAACGTCGGTTTCGTGTATAAATTTTTTTTTTCGCACGACGAGGATGGTTTCGCGTCTCAATTTTTTTTTCGCATACCAACGACGTTTCTGCGTCTCAATTTCTTTTTCACAAAACAACGTCGGTTTCGTGTATCAATTTTTTTTTCGCACGACGAGGATGGTTTCGCATCTCAATTTTTTTTTCGCATACCAACGACGTTTTCGCGTCTCAATTTCTTTTTCACAAAACAACGTCGGTTTCGTGTATCAATTTTTTTTTCGCACGACGAGGATGGTTTTGCGTCTCAATTTTTTTGTCGCATACCAACGACGTTTTCGCGTCTCAATTTCTTTTTCAGAAAACAACTTCGGTTTCCTGTATCAATTTTTTTTTTCGCGCGACGAGGATGGTTTCGCTTCTCAATTTTTTTTTCGTATACCCACGACGTTTTCGCGTCTCAGTTTCTTTTTCATAAAACAACGTCGGTTTCGTGTATCAATTTTTTTTTTTTGCAACACGACTTCAGTTTATTATATCATTTTTTTTTTCGCACGACAACGACGGTCTCGCATCTCAATTTTTTTTTCGCATGGCGACGACGATTTCGTGTCTCAATATTTTTTTTCGCATACCAACGACGTTTTCGCGTCTCAATTTCTTTTCGCATGACAACGTTCGTTTCGCGTCTCAATTTCCTTTTCACAAAACAACGTCGGTTTCGTGTATCAATTTTTTTTTTCGCACGACGAGGATGGTTTCGCGTCTCAATTTTCTTTTCGCATACCAACGACATTTTCGCGTCTCAGTTTCTTTTTCATAAAACAACGTCGGTTTCGTGTATCAATTTTTTTTTTCGCACGACGAGGATGGTTTTGCGTCTCAATTTTCTTTTTGGCACACCAACGACGTTTTCGAGACTCAATTTTTTTTCGCAAAACAGCCTCGGTTTCGTGTATCAATTTTTTTTTTCGCACGACGAGGATGGTTTCGCGTCTCCATTTTTTTTTTCGCCCTCGGACGCCTTTTTCCCGTCTCCATTTTTTTTCGCAAAACAGCCTCGGTTTCGTGTATCAATTTTTTTTTTCGCACGACGAGGTTGGTTTCGCGTCTCCATTTTTTTTTCCGCCCACGGACGCCATTTTCCCGTCTCCATTTTTTTTCGCAAAACAGCGTCGGTTTCGTGTATCAATTTTTTTTTTCGCACGACGAGGATGGTTTCGCCTCTCCATTTTTTTTTCCGCCCACGGACGCCATTTTCCCGTCTCCATTTTTTTTCGCAAAACAGCCTCGGTTTCGTGTATCAATTTTTTTTTTCGCACGACGAGGATGGTTTCGCGTCTCCATTTTTTTTTTCCGCCCACGGACGCCATTTTCCCGTCTCCATTTTTTTTCGCAAAACAGCCTCGGTTTCGTGTATCAATTTTTTTTTTCGCACGACCAGGATGGTTTCGCGGCTCCATTTTTTTTTCCGCCCACGGACGCCATTTTCCCGTCTCCATTTTTTTTCGTAAAACAGCCTCGGTTTCGTGTATCAATTTTTTTTTTCGCACAACGAGGATGGTTTCGCCTCACCATTTTTTTTTCCGCCCACGGACGCCATTTTCCAGTCTCCATTTTTTTTCGCAAAACAGCCTCGGTTTCGTGTATCAATTTTTTTTTTTCGCACGACGAGGATGGTTTCGCGTCTCCATTTTTTTTTTCCGCCCACGGACGCCTTTTTCCCGTCTCCATTTTTTTTCGCAAAACAGCCTCGGTTTCGTGTATCAATTTTTTTTTTCGCACGACCAGGATGGTTTCGCCCCTCCATTTTTTTTTTCCGCCCACGGACGCCCTTTTCCTGTCTCCATTTTTTTTCGCAAAACAGCCTCGGTTTCGTGTATCAATTTTTTTTTTCGCACGACGAGGATGGTTTCGCGTCTCCATTTTTTTTTCCGCCCACGGACGCCATTTTCCAGTCTCCATTTTTTGTCGCAAAACACCCTCGGTTTCCTGTATCAATTTTTTTTTTCGCACGACGAGTTTGGTTTCGCGTCTCCATTTTTTTTTCCGCCCACGGACGCCATTTTCCCGTCTCCATTTTTTTTCGCAAAACAGCCTCGGTTTCGTGTATCAATTTTTTTTTTTCACACGACGAGGATGGTTTCGCCTCTCCATTTTTTTTTCTGCCCACAGACGCCATTTTCTCGTCTCCATTTTTTTTCGCAAAACAGCCTCGGTTTCGTGTATCAATTTTTTTTTTCGCACGACGAGGATGGTTTCGCGTCTCCATTTTTTTTTTCGCCCTCGGACGCCTTTTTCCCGTCTCCATTTTTTTTCGCAAAACAGCCTCGGTTTCGTGTATCAATTTTTTTTTTCGCACGACGAGGTTGGTTTCGCGTCTCCATTTTTTTTTCCGCCCACGGACGCCATTTTCCCGTCTCCATTTTTTTTCGCAAAACAGCCTCGGTTTCGTGTATCAATTTTTTTTTTCGCACGACGAGGATGGTTTCGCCTCTCCATTTTTTTTTCCGCCCACGGACGCCATTTTCCCGTCTCCATTTTTTTTCGCAAAACAGCCTCGGTTTCGTGTATCAATTTTTTTTTTCGCACGACGAGGATGGTTTCGCGTCTCCATTTTTTTTTTCCGCCCACGGACGCCATTTTCCCGTCTCCATTTTTTTTCGCAAAACAGCCTCGGTTTCGTGTATCAATTTTTTTTTTCGCACGACCAGGATGGTTTCGCGGCTCCATTTTTTTTTCCGCCCACGGACGCCATTTTCCCGTCTCCATTTTTTTTCGTAAAACAGCCTCGGTTTCGTGTATCAATTTTTTTTTTCGCACAACGAGGATGGTTTCGCCTCACCATTTTTTTTTCCGCCCACGGACGCCATTTTCCAGTCTCCATTTTTTTTCGCAAAACAGCCTCGGTTTCGTGTATCAATTTTTTTTTTCGCACGACGAGGTTGGTTTCGCGTCTCCATTTTTTTTTCCGCCCACGGACGCCATTTTCCAGTCTCCATTTTTTTTCGCAAAACAGCCTCGGTTTCGTGTATCAATTTTTTTTTTCGCACGACGAGGATGGTTTCGCGTCTCCATTTTTTTTTCCGCCCACGGACGCCATTTTCCCGTCTCCATTTTTTTTCGCAAAACAGCCTCGGTTTCGTGTATCAATTTTTTTTTTCGCACGACGAGGATGGTTTCGCGTCTCCATTTTTTTTTCCGCCCACGGACGCCATTTTCCCGTCTCCATTTTTTTTCGCAAAACAGCCTCGGTTTCGTGTATCAATTTTTTTTTTCGCACGACGAGGATGGTTTCGCCTCTCCATTTTTTTTTCCGCCCACGGACGCCATTTTCCCGTCTCCATTTTTTTTCGCAAAACAGCCTCGGTTTCGTGTATCAATTTTTTTTTTCGCACGACGAGGATGGTTTCGCGTCTCCATTTTTTTTTCCGCCCACGGACGCCATTTTCCAGTCTCCATTTTTTTTCGCAAAACAGCCTCGGTTTCGTGTATCAATTTTTTTTTTCGCACGACGAGGATGGTTTCGCGTCTCCATTTTTTTTTCCGCCCACGGACGCCATTTTCCAGTCTCCATTTTTTTTCGCAAAACAGCCTCGGTTTCGTGTATCAATTTTTTTTTTCGCACGACGAGGATGGTTTCGCGTCTCCATTTTTTTTTCCGCCCATGGACGCCATTTTCCCGTCTCCATTTTTTTCCGCAAAACAGCCTCGGTTTCCTGTATCAATTTTTTTTTTCGCACGACCAGGATGGTTTCGCGTCTCCATTTTTTCTTCCACCCACGGACGCCATTTTCCCGTCTCCATTTTTTTTCGCAAAACAGCCTCGGTTTCGTGTATCAATTTTATTTTTCGCACGACGAGGATGGTTTCGCGTCTCCATTTTTTTTTCCGCCCACGGACGCCATTTTCCCGTCTCCATTTTTTTTCGCAAAACAGCCTCGGTTTCGTGTATCAATTTTTTTTTTCGCACGACCAGGATGGCTTCGCGTCTCCATTTTTTTTTCCGCCCACGGACGCCATTTTCCCGTCTCCATTTTTTTTCGCAAAACAGCCTCGGTTTCGTGTATCAATTTTTTTTTTCGCACGACGAGGATGGTTTCGCGTCTCCATTTTTTTTTCCGCCCACGGACGCCCTTTTCCCGTCTCCATTTTTTTTCGCAAAACAGCCTCGGTTTCGTGTATCAATTTTTTTTTCGCACGACGAGGATGGTTTCGCGTCTCCATTTTTTTTTCCGCCCACGGACGCCATTTTCCAGTCTCCATTTTTTTTCGCAAAACAGCCTCGGTTTCGTGTATCAATTTTTTTTTTCGCACGACGAGGATGGTTTCGCGTCTCCATTTTTTTTTCCGCCCATGGACGCCATTTTCCCGTCTCCATTTTTTTCCGCAAAACAGCCTCGGTTTCCTGTATCAATTTTTTTTTTCGCACGACCAGGATGGTTTCGTGTCTCCATTTTTTCTTCCACCCACGGACGCCATTTTCCCGTCTCCATTTTTTTTCGCAAAACAGCCTCGGTTTCGTGTATCAATTTTATTTTTCGCACGACGAGGATGGTTTCGCGTCTCCATTTTTTTTTCCGCCCACGGACGCCATTTTCCCGTCTCCATTTTTTTTCGCAAAACAGCCTCGGTTTCGTGTATCAATTTTTTTTTTCGCACGACCAGGATGGCTTCGCGTCTCCATTTTTTTTTCCGCCCACGGACGCCATTTTCCCGTCTCCATTTTTTTTCGCAAAACAGCCTCGGTTTCGTGTATCAATTTTTTTTTTCGCACGACGAGGATGGTTTCGCGTCTCCATTTTTTTTTCCGCCCACGGACGCCCTTTTCCCGTCTCCATTTTTTTTCGCAAAACAGCCTCGGTTTCGTGTATCAATTTTTTTTTTCGCACGACGAGGATGGTTTCGCCTCTCCATTTTTTTTTCCGCCCACGGACGCCATTTTCCAGTCTCCATTTTTTTTCGCAAAACAGCCTCGGTTTCGTGTATCAATTTTTTTTTTCGCACGACGAGGATGGTTTCGCCTCACCATTTTTTTTTCCGCCCACGGACGCCATTTTCCCGTCTCCATTTTTTTTCGCAAAACAGCCTCGGTTTCGTGTATCAATTTTTTTTTTCGCACGACGAGGTTGGTTTCGCGTCTCCATTTTTTTTTCCGCCCACGGACGCCATTTTCCAGTCTCCATTTTTTTTCGCAAAACAGCCTCGGTTTCGTGTATCAATTTTTTTTTTCGCACGACGAGGATGGTTTCGCGTCTCCATTTTTTTTTCCGCCCACGGACGCCATTTTCCAGTCTCCATTTTTTTTCGCAAAACAGCCTCGGTTTCGTGTATCAATTTTTTTTTTCGCACGACGAGGATGGTTTCGCGTCTCCATTTTTTTTTCCGCCCACGGACGCCATTTTCCAGTCTCCATTTTTTTTCGCAAAACAGCCTCGGTTTCGTGTATCAATTTTTTTTTTCGCACGACGAGGATGGTTTCGCGTCTCCATTTTTTTTTCCGCCCACGGACGCCATTTTCCCGTCTCCATTTTTTTCCGCAAAACAGCCTCGGTTTCCTGTATCAATTTTTTTTTTCGCACGACCAGGATGGTTTCGCGTCTCCATTTTTTCTTCCACCCACGGACGCCATTTTCCCGTCTCCATTTTTTTTCGCAAAACAGCCTCGGTTTCGTGTATCAATTTTATTTTTCGCACGACGAGGATGGTTTCGCGTCTCCATTTTTTTTTCCGCCCACGGACGCCATTTTCCCGTCTCCATTTTTTTTCGCAAAACAGCCTCGGTTTCGTGTATCAATTTTTTTTTCGCACGACCAGGATGGCTTCGCGTCTCCATTTTTTTTTCCGCCCACGGACGCCATTTTCCCGTCTCCATTTTTTTTCGCAAAACAGCCTCGGTTTCGTGTATCAATTTTTTTTTCGCACGACGAGGATGGTTTCGCGTCTCCATTTTTTTTTCCGCCCACGGACGCCCTTTTCCCGTCTCCATTTTTTTTCGCAAAACAGCCTCGGTTTCGTGTATCAATTTTTTTTTCGCACGACGAGGATGGTTTCGCCTCTCCATTTTTTTTTCCGCCCACGGACGCCATTTTCCAGTCTCCATTTTTTTTCGCAAAACAGCCTCGGTTTCGTGTATCAATTTTTTTTTTCGCACGACGAGGATGGTTTCGCCTCACCATTTTTTTTTCCGCCCACGGACGCCATTTTCCCGTCTCCATTTTTTTTCGCAAAACAGCCTCGGTTTCGTGTATCAATTTTTTTTTTCGCACGACGAGGTTGGTTTCGCGTCTCCATTTTTTTTTCCGCCCACGGACGCCATTTTCCAGTCTCCATTTTTTTTCGCAAAACAGCCTCGGTTTCGTGTATCAATTTTTTTTTTCGCACGACGAGGATGGTTTCGCGTCTCCATTTTTTTTTCCGCCCACGGACGCCATTTTCCCGTCTCCATTTTTTTTCGCAAAACAGCCTCGGTTTCGTGTATCAATTTTTTTTTCGCACGACGAGGATGGTTTCGCGTCTCCATTTTTTTTTCCGCCCACGGACGCCATTTTCCCGTCTCCATTTTTTTTCGCAAAACAGCCTCGGTTTCGTGTATCAATTTTTTTTTTCGCACGACGAGGATGGTTTCGCCTCTCCATTTTTTTTTCCGCCCACGGACGCCCTTTTCCCGTCTCCATTTTTTTTCGCAAAACAGCCTCGGTTTCGTGTATCAATTTTTTTTTCGCACGACGAGGATGGTTTCGCGTCTCCATTTTTTTTTCAGCCCACGGACGCCATTTTCCAGTCTCCATTTTTTTTCGCAAAACAGCCTCGGTTTCGTGTATCAATTTTTTTTTTCGCACGACGAGGATGGTTTCGCGTCTCCATTTTTTTTTCCGCCCACGGACGCCATTTTCCCGTCTCCATTTTTTTCGCAAAACAGCCTCGGTTTCGTGTATCAATTTTTTTTTTCGCACGACGAGGATGGTTTCGCGTCTCCATTTTTTTTTCCGCCCACGGACGCCATTTTCCCATCTCCATTTTTTTCCGCAAAACAGCCTCGGTTTCGTGTATCAATTTTTTTTTTCGCACGACCAGGATGGCTTCGCGTCTCCATTTTTTTTTCCGCCCACGGACGCCATTTTCCCGTCTCCATTTTTTTTCACAAAACAGCCTCGGTTTCGTGTATCAATTTTTTTTTTTGCACGACGAGGTTGGTTTCGCGTCTCCATTTTTTTTTCCGCCCACGGACGCCATTTTCCCTTCTCCATTTTTTTTCGCAAAACAGCCTCGCTTTCGTGTATCAATTTTTTTTTTCGCACGACGAGGATGGTTTCGCCTCTCCATTTTTTTTTCCGCCCACGGACGCCATTTTCCCGTCTCCATTTTTTTTCGCAAAACAGCCTCGGTTTCGTGTATCAATTTTTTTTTTCGCACGACGAGGATGGTTTCGCGTCTCCATTTTTTTTTCCGCCCACGGACGCCATTTTCCCGTCTCCATTTTTTTTCGCAAAACAGCCTCGGTTTCGTGTATCAATTTTTTTTTCGCACGACCAGGATGGCTTCGCGTCTCCATTTTTTTTTCCGCCCACGGACGCCATTTTCCCGTCTCCATTTTTTTTCGCAAAACAGCCTCGGTTTCGTGTATCAATTTTTTTTTTCGCACGACGAGGATGGTTTCGCGTCTCCATTTTTTTTTCCGCCCACGGACGCCCTTTTCCCGTCTCCATTTTTTTTCGCAAAACAGCCTCGGTTTCGTGTATCAATTTTTTTTTTCGCACGACGAGGATGGTTTCGCCTCTCCATTTTTTTTTCCGCCCACGGACGCCATTTTCCAGTCTCCATTTTTTTTCGCAAAACAGCCTCGGTTTCGTGTATCAATTTTTTTTTTCGCACGACGAGGATGGTTTCGCCTCACCATTTTTTTTTCCGCCCACGGACGCCATTTTCCCGTCTCCATTTTTTTTCGCAAAACAGCCTCGGTTTCGTGTATCAATTTTTTTTTTCGCACGACGAGGTTGGTTTCGCGTCTCCATTTTTTTTTCCGCCCACGGACGCCATTTTCCAGTCTCCATTTTTTTTCGCAAAACAGCCTCGGTTTCGTGTATCAATTTTTTTTTTCGCACGACGAGGATGGTTTCGCGTCTCCATTTTTTTTTCCGCCCACGGACGCCATTTTCCAGTCTCCATTTTTTTTCGCAAAACAGCCTCGGTTTCGTGTATCAATTTTTTTTTCGCACGACGAGGATGGTTTCGCGTCTCCATTTTTTTTTCCGCCCACGGACGCCATTTTCCAGTCTCCATTTTTTTTCGCAAAACAGCCTCGGTTTCGTGTATCAATTTTTTTTTTCGCACGACGAGGATGGTTTCGCGTCTCCATTTTTTTTTCCGCCCACGGACGCCATTTTCCCGTCTCCATTTTTTCCGCAAAACAGCCTCGGTTTCCTGTATCAATTTTTTTTTTCGCACGACCAGGATGGTTTCGCGTCTCCATTTTTTCTTCCACCCACGGACGCCATTTTCCCGTCTCCATTTTTTTTCGCAAAACAGCCTCGGTTTCGTGTATCAATTTTATTTTTCGCACGACGAGGATGGTTTCGCGTCTCCATTTTTTTTCCGCCCACGGACGCCATTTTCCCGTCTCCATTTTTTTTCGCAAAACAGCCTCGGTTTCGTGTATCAATTTTTTTTTTTCGCACGACCAGGATGGCTTCGCGTCTCCATTTTTTTTTCCGCCCACGGACGCCATTTTCCCGTCTCCATTTTTTTTCGCAAAACAGCCTCGGTTTCGTGTATCAATTTTTTTTTTCGCACGACGAGGATGGTTTCGCGTCTCCATTTTTTTTTCCGCCCACGGACGCCCTTTTCCCGTCTCCATTTTTTTTCGCAAAACAGCCTCGGTTTCGTGTATCAATTTTTTTTTCGCACGACGAGGATGGTTTCGCCTCTCCATTTTTTTTTCCGCCCACGGACGCCATTTTCCAGTCTCCATTTTTTTTCGCAAAACAGCCTCGGTTTCGTGTATCAATTTTTTTTTTCGCACGACGAGGATGGTTTCGCCTCACCATTTTTTTTTCCGCCCACGGACGCCATTTTCCCGTCTCCATTTTTTTTCGCAAAACAGCCTCGGTTTCGTGTATCAATTTTTTTTTTCGCACGACGAGGTTGGTTCGCGTCTCCATTTTTTTTTCCGCCCACGGACGCCATTTCCAGTCTCCATTTTTTTTCGCAAAACAGCCTCGGTTTCGTGTATCAATTTTTTTTTCGCACGACGAGGATGGTTTCGCGTCTCCATTTTTTTTTCCGCCCACGGACGCCATTTTCCCGTCTCCATTTTTTTTCGCAAAACAGCCTCGGTTTCGTGTATCAATTTTTTTTTTCGCACGACGAGGATGGTTTCGCGTCTCCATTTTTTTTTCCGCCCACGGACGCCATTTTCCCGTCTCCATTTTTTTTCGCAAAACAGCCTCGGTTTCGTGTATCAATTTTTTTTTCGCACGACGAGGATGGTTTCGCCTCTCCATTTTTTTTTCCGCCCACGGACGCCCTTTTCCCGTCTCCATTTTTTTTCGCAAAACAGCCTCGGTTTCGTGTATCAATTTTTTTTTTCGCACGACGAGGATGGTTTCGCGTCTCCATTTTTTTTTCAGCCCACGGACGCCATTTTCCAGTCTCCATTTTTTTTCGCAAAACAGCCTCGGTTTCGTGTATCAATTTTTTTTTCGCACGACGAGGATGGTTTCGCGTCTCCATTTTTTTTTCCGCCCACGGACGCCATTTTCCCGTCTCCATTTTTTTCGCAAAACAGCCTCGGTTTCGTGTATCAATTTTTTTTTCGCACGACGAGGATGGTTTCGCGTCTCCATTTTTTTTTCCGCCCACGGACGCCATTTTCCCATCTCCATTTTTTTCCGCAAAACAGCCTCGGTTTCGTGTATCAATTTTTTTTTTCGCACGACCAGGATGGCTTCGCGTCTCCATTTTTTTTTCCGCCCACGGACGCCATTTTCCCGTCTCCATTTTTTTTCACAAAACAGCCTCGGTTTCGTGTATCAATTTTTTTTTTTGCACGACGAGGTTGGTTTCGCGTCTCCATTTTTTTTTCCGCCCACGGACGCCATTTTCCCTTCTCCATTTTTTTTCGCAAAACAGCCTCGCTTTCGTGTATCAATTTTTTTTTTCGCACGACGAGGATGGTTTCGCCTCTCCATTTTTTTTTCCGCCCACGGACGCCATTTTCCCGTCTCCATTTTTTTTCGCAAAACAGCCTCGGTTTCGTGTATCAATTTTTTTTTTCGCACGACGAGGATGGTTTCGCGTCTCCATTTTTTTTTTCCGCCCACGTATGCCATTTTCCCGTCTCCATTTTTTTTCGTAAAACAGCCTCGGTTTCGTGTATCAATTTTTTTTTTCGCACGACGAGGATGGTTTCGCCTCTCCATTTTTTTTTCCGCCCACGGACGCCATTTTCCCGTCTCCATTTTTTTCGTAAAACAGCCTCGGTTTCGTGTATCAATTTTTTTTTTCGCACGACGAGGATGGTTTCGCCTCTCCATTTTTTTTTCCGCCCACGGACGCCATTTTCCAGTCTCCATTTTTTTTCGCAAAACAGCCTCGGTTTCGTGTATCAATTTTTTTTTTCGCACGACGAGGATGGTTTCGCCTCACCATTTTTTTTTCCGCCCACGGACGCCATTTTCCCGTCTCCATTTTTTTTCGCAAAACAGCCTCGGTTTCGTGTATCAATTTTTTTTTTCGCACGACGAGGTTGGTTTCGCGTCTCCATTTTTTTTTCCGCCCACGGACGCCATTTTCCAGTCTCCATTTTTTTTCGCAAAACAGCCTCGGTTTCGTGTATCAATTTTTTTTTTCGCACGACGAGGATGGTTTCGCGTCTCCATTTTTTTTTCCGCCCACGGACGCCATTTTCCCGTCTCCATTTTTTTTCGCAAAACAGCCTCGGTTTCGTGTATCAATTTTTTTTTTCGCACGACGAGGATGGTTTCGCGTCTCCATTTTTTTTTCCGCCCACGGACGCCATTTTCCCGTCTCCATTTTTTTTCGCAAAACAGCCTCGGTTTCGTGTATCAATTTTTTTTTTCGCACGACGAGGATGGTTTCGCGTCTCCATTTTTTTTTCCGCCCACGGACGCCATTTTCCCGTCTCCATTTTTTTTCGCAAAACAGCCTCGGTTTCGTGTATCAATTTTTTTTTTCGCACGACGAGGATGGTTTCGCGTCTCCATTTTTTTTTCCGCCCACGGACGCCCTTTTCCCGTCTCCATTTTTTTTCGCAAAACAGCCTCGGTTTCGTGTATCAATTTTTTTTTTCGCACGACGAGGATGGTTTCGCGTCTCCATTTTTTTTTCAGCCCACGGACGCCATTTTCCAGTC